>OX246756.1:133706373-134906373 GCA_945910035.1 Brachypalpus laphriformis
ATGTCACTTGACACTTTCAAAAATGTGATTGAAATTTATTGCATACTTGTCTCATGCCATTCTTACATCACAGCAACATTAGCTCTAGTGAAGACCAAAGAAACTATTTTGACAATTTGCTAATAATCAAATAAAAGGATTCCCAAATTTGACGGTTTTGAGAATACCATCTTCTCATTGTGCACTTAAGGAACCGAAGACGAATTGATTTTTCTTTGATTTCGAAAAAGCTTCCTGGCCAAGGTATGCCATTTTAAGGGGTAATATTAAAACCATTGGAAATCAAACACAAATCATGATTATTTTACTTGCGCACACAGTTTTACAGTTAACAGCACTAAATATACATTAAGATTTGCATTTTGAAATTTAGTTGAATTGTTTTTCATTCTATTTTCGTTAGCTAAAGAATGGTATGGAACCTTTAAGTCCAGGTATTAAGTAAGCTCTAGGTTAGGTTAGGCAGGATTATGAGGTTGTCATAAGACACTAGGCACCAAAGTGGGCCCATCGCGATCCCTAGGAAACCTTCACGGCAGAAGACCTAAACCCAATCCTCCAAGGAATTAATCTCCCTACAAAATCTGAAGAGATCCTTGTTATGGTTCAAGGACCTCACCTCCTCCAAGTTATCGAAGAAGTATCTACCCAGGTACTTTAGCCTTATCCTGGCAATTCCTTGACATTCACAGAGTATATGAGTTATATCCTCTGAGACGTGTAAGTCATCGCAGTACCTACAAACATCCGTATCGGATAACCCTAGTCTCACGGCATGTTTCCTTAGGAGACAGTGGCCAGAGAGTATTCCTATCGCTGTTCTTAGCCTCGATCTATCTAACTTAATTATCTCCCCAGATTTTCTGCGATCTAACACAGGCCACAAGGCCTTAGGCACCCTGTGACCATCTAAGTTTGACCATCTTAGATTAGCCGTGTCAATGATTTTATCCCGGATAATTCCCTTAGCCACGCACCCTGGTGGTTTAATACTACCAATTATATCGCCACGTGGGAGCCCCGCTCCTCTTTTAGCCAGCGCGTCGGCTTGCTCGTTGCCTCGATATCGCAGTGTCCAGGTACCCAACATAATCTGACTCGGTTCTGCGTACATAATGCCCTAAGCATTGTGCGGCAATTCCTGATTAAGTCAGATTTGGTGACGTAAGACTCTAGCGCCTTTAGCGCAGCCTGACTGTCAATGTAGATGGCGATATTCTTATCGGATATTGATCCCATCTCAAGTAATTCCGCAGCTTTTAGTACAGCTAGAACCTCTGCTTGGAACACACTGCATATGTCCGGAAGTCTCAGGGCCACCTGTAGGTTCGTATTTAACGAGTAAATACCTGACCCCGTGCCCTCACTGGTCTAAGAACCATCTGAGTATATTGCAATCTCGTTATGGCCAGAGACTGTCTTCATTTGCCAGTCCTCTCTAATAGGATACAGTACTTCGTATGGTGTGCCGAAGTCTAAGGTGCCAAGTATATCGTCCGATTCGTCAGGGATTCCGGGAAAAGATTCCTTGAGAATGGAGCTGTGTCCTATGTTATTAATCCTGAAGAGACCAACGTTAGTGAGCCGAAGCGCACTGTTGCCCGCTTGAAATTTGATTTGTAGGTCTAATGGTAAGAGCTACATAAAGATCTCGAGTGCAGCCGTAGGTGTTGTGCGTAGAGCACCTGTGATGGCAATGCAGGCTGATCTTTGTACCATGGCCAACATATCCCGTGTGTTTTTCGTATTCGTTGCCTTCCACCACACAAGAGCCCCATATGTAAGGATGGGTCTGACTACCATGATGTACACTCCGTCTCACTTGATTACGAACAGGCAGTTTTTTTTTTAATTTTACGATATTTTTCAAACCCTTCGCTAATCTGGGAAAAACCAATTGCACAAGGAATGGAGGATAGATTATGTTTATATTGCAAAAAAAAGAAGGGATTAAGTTGATAAATGCAACTTTTATGACGCTTTTCCCAAAAAGGTCATCAAATTTACCTGTTTTTTTTGTCTCACTTGATTACGAATAGTAGCTTAATCTACATGTTACCGTGTTTTAAATCAAATAAAAGGATACTTCGAGTATTAGGGAGCTTAGTTCAAGAAATAACTTCATACCATCTACAACTATGGGTAAAGGAAAGACATTAACCAAGGAGGAAATAGGCCAAATTCGAGCTTACCGGGAACAAGGAGAATCCATCCGTTTCATAGCCAGCAAGATTGGAAGAGGCACCACTGTTGTACACAGCTTTATTAAGGACCCGGAGAAGTATGGAAAAACCGCAAAGGAAGAGTCAGCAAAGCAACAACATGTCAGGAAAGGCGGGCGATACTGATAGCTGCTTCAAATTCAAGGCTCTCCGTAAGTAAAATGAAGGCAGAAACTGGAGTTACAGCTAGCAGATCGACTGTTCATCGCATGATACAGAAGGCCAGCCATATTCGCCATGAAGAAATGAAGAAGAAACCACCATTGAATGCGGCACGTAAAATCCAGCGGCTTGATTTTGCAACAACTCACATCAGGTGGAATCGAGAGTGGCATACCGTCGTCTTTTCTGATGAAAAAAAGTGTAATTTGGACGGACCTGATGGATACAGCTGTTATTTCCATGATTTGAGAAAAGAAGAAATGCATTTTCAAAGGCGGCACAGCAAAGGAGGTGGTGTAATGGTATAGGGAGCAATAAGCTATTACGGAACTGTGGAGCTGGATTTCCAAAGCTCCAAAATGACGGCAATCACTTACAAATCGATACTGTAAAAAGCTTTTCCGCAGTTTTCGGAGATGTTTGGTGGACAGCGATGGACTTTCCAACAAGCCAATGCACCGATACATACCGCACGGACAACGAAAGCCTGGATTCAGAACCAAAATGTAAACCTACTTGCATGGCCGCCATATTCACCCGACCTGAACATCATGGAAAACGTGTGGGGTTGGCTTTCAAGAAAAGCCTACGAAGGAGGAAGGCAATATAATGAAACGGAAGAGATTATTGAAGCCATAAAACGAGCCTAGTCCGAAATTTCGCTGGGTTATTTGACAGCACTCTATGAATCTCTACACAGCAGGCTACTTGAAGTAATTCAGCGATCAGGAGGTAGTACCCATTACTAAAAACTATTGCTACTCTTTGAATAAAACCAACATTTATTTGTACAAACAAATTTTGTATTATTTTTTTACCTTTTAAGCTTCTAACAGGTAGATTTAGCTACTGTTCGTAATCAAGTGAGACAAAAAAAAACAGGTAAATTGTATGACCTTTTTGGGAAAGGCGTCATTAAAGTTGCATTTATCAACTTAATCCCATTTTTTTTTTTACAATATAAAAATAATATATCCTTCATTGCTTGTGCAATTGGTTTTTCCCAGATTAGCGAAGGGTTTGAAAAATATCGTAACATTAAAAAAAAAACTGCCTGTTCGTAATCAAGTGAGACGGAGTGTATAGCCAGTGCATCATTGCGGGCTTCAGGCCCCATTTTTCCCCCGCTGTCCGCTTACAGATGAAGAGAGCATTATATGCTTTGCGGACTCGTTCCTGTATGTTAAGTTTCCAATTTAGTTTCCTATCCAGCATTATACCAAGATATCTAGCGCGATCCGAAAGGGAAAGCTCCACCCCTGCTAGCTTAGGCAGTTTGAAGGGTGGTATCTTGTATTTTCTACTGAAGAGTACCAATTCAGTTTTATCCGGGTTGACGTGTAGTCCACCCCCTCTAGCCCATTTTTCGAGACTATTAAGAGCTGATTCCATCATTTCACTTAATGTATCAAGGAACTTACCCTGAACTAAAATCACCACGTCATCCGCGTAAGCAGTGACGCGGATGCCTGTATTGCTTAGTTCTTTGAGTATCCCATCGATGACTAGAACCCAGAGGAGGGGTGAGATAACGCCTGCCTGGGGAGTCCCCCTGGTAACGGGTTTTCTTATTGATCTGTCTCCGATAGTGGAGTTAATGTTTCTAGTGCCGAGCATATTGCAGAGCCAATTGGTAATGCTATGCTCGGCATTCATAGATTCCAGGGCCTGTTTGATGGCCCTTCCTTCTACATTATTGAAAGCACCTTCTATGTCTAGGAAGGCTGCTAATGCGAATTCCTTATAGTGAAGGCTAGCTTCTATCTTACCTACTACGTCGTGTAAAGCTGTTTCCACCGATTTCCCCTTCGAATATACATGTTGAGCTTTGCATAGAATGCCGTTGCAACACTTACTTCTGATGTGAATATCAAGAAGCCTTTCAAGTGTCTTGAGGAGGAATGACGAGAGAGTAAGCTCTAAGTAAATATAGTTTTCAAAATAGTATGTTGCAATTTTCGTATAATTATCATGGCACTGTGAAATGGCAATTTTTTTCCAAGTAATTTCAAACATTGATTGAATTAATAAGGTTCCGGGTGAGTCCCGGCATACATTTTATGACTTTTAAGCACGTTAGAACTGTTAAAATTTTCTACCCACACTTGTCCTCTTTTTTATACGATTTGTTTTAAGTGTTCCTTTGTAGTAAAGAAAAAATTCCCCGCTCATTTTTTTCCCATACTTATTCTAATGTTTTGCCTTAGGGATGAGTTTTAACACACTATTTATGATGAGTGAAGAGCTTGTGAATATTATAAGAAGTTCTACATGTTTTAATATAACAGATCAGTTTAATTGTTTAAGGGAAGTGTTAAAAACTCGAAGGAAACATTTTGACAACCAAAACCTGCTAAAACGAATGGTATTCCGCTTTAAATCAGATTGTAAATCGTGATGGTGCAAAGCCAGTAGAACAAGTAATCAGTTTTTAATGCAAAATCAAACGTGAGTGGAAACTTTTGAAAAGAAACGTGGTTTACAAGTTACTTTTAAGACTCATCTATTGAGCGAACAAAGCGTCAAAAAATCAGCAAATTGAAGAGCCGGTTTCTGTGTTAAATTTTGCCACCCAAATTTGCCTTAGATTTTCAGGCCAATCTCAAGCTTCAAAATTATTGCAGGAAATAAAGTCTTAAAGAAGGATCATGCAGGCAAATATGTAAAGGCTTACAAAAGGTCAGCAGAATCACAAATTACATTAATGACGGATGCTCTCGATGTTATCGTAGAAACAAAATTATCTAGGAATGTATACAATGTAATCAGGGAGAGCACCAAGGAGAAATTTCCATCGTTTAAAGTTATTCAAATGGCAAAAATAGAATGCTGTCCCCCACTAGAACATATCAAATTAAGTAGCATCAGTTGAAGTAACTGTACAATCTTTGCTTGACCTTACTGTGCAGCGGCTACTCCTAAAACAAAAAACTGTTATTGATTTTCTGGAAATGTAGAACAACTTTCTTTGAACATGAAGTGGGATTTTAATGGCAGGTCTGGGCACAACTCTTATAAACAGGCCTTTCATGGTCTTCAAGCTTCTGATTCCGCTGTTTTTATTACTTGCGCTATTCCAATCCATCTTATTTGTGGAGCTAAAATTATATGACAAAACCCACGTCTAGCCTCTACAAGATACTGTCGAACTTCAATACCTACCTACAGAAGCATTAAATTTATTAAAATCTCGCACTATTCAGCAATGTAGTGTCAGTGAGGACGTCGAAAATGAGGGCGATTATGAAAACGATAATAAAATTTGGATTTTTATTTTTGATCAGATTTCTGACTTGTAATAGTTTGGATCGCTTTATTCTTGTGGACATAGGATAGTCTTTGTGGACAACAATCCCCGTGTTTATCAATTGGCTGGATGCTCGCAGTAACCCGATATCATCACCTTTGCTCCTCATCTGAACTAAGAAGCATTTTCTATGCCGGCTCCTAGTTTGGATTTCTCGTATCTGGCTGGTAGCCACTGCCGATGTTAAGTCCATAAGTTCAGTGCATACAGTTTTGATCTGCTCCCTCTGATCGGTCAGTGGTTGGTGATCAATGTGAAATATGACGTTGTTTTCATTGTTGTAAATTTTATATCGCATCCATTCCTGATCTCTGCAAGATTCATATCTATCTGCTATGCTATTGACTTTGGCTTCCAACTGGTTCTTTTGCAACCTCAGCGCGGCCAATTCCATGTTTACCTTTTCCAGCTCCGACTTGGTGACAATGTCCATCACTTTGCTGTCGAGTAGTTTTTCCATTTCGGTCATCAGATCCCTTAATGACACTCCACCTACAGCAGTATTAGGGACAATCCGTTTGTTTATTTGCTTTTTGGGCTCTCCGAAGGTCTCTGGGGAGGTTTGTGACAGCTTTCTTTTCTCGCCATTGGTGTGCATTGATGTTAGACTCTCATGATGTTTAAAAGTACTACAATCACTAATCTTATCCTCTAGACTTACTTGTACTCCATTTTTTTCTTGATTCTCGGCATGTAAGCTTGCCATTTTTTTGTCTTTTGATTTGACGATAATACATATTTACTTCTTATATTGTCAATATTTTCAAAATTATAAATTTTCAAAACTACTTATGTATTTTATTTTTGTCTATTGGGACATTCGATGACAATTATGTACTTTAAAAGTCATTTCATTGCACGTGTGAATTGATGCCAACTCTTAGGTCCATCTGCCTCACTGTGCGCCGCTCAATCAGAAGTTTCCGCCCAAGCATCATGCCACTTCATAAGATAACGTTAGCTGATCCCGTAGATGTTCATGCATCCGCCACTAATCCTGCCTTCTTATTTCACGCAGTCGCAAGATGTTCGCCATTTATCCTCTCCTGCTCACAAATTCCCAGAAGGAACCGCGTGGATATAGGAGTGTAAATATAGCCACCGAGTTAATGCTATGTGCCACTGCACATTAAACTAAGCAATTGGGAGATAAATAAAGTGATTCTATTGCTTGTTGTGTTCTTATTTGCTTTAACTTCATCTTTCGTTCAAAAGATGGTATTATTATAAAAAGACCCAGTGCGCAAAAGGGATTGTTGTCGCTGCATTTTTTTTTTTTTTTTTGTTTTGTTCACAACAATAAGTAGGAGGCTCCGTTCTTACTTATTTACTTATTTGCTGTATCCCTTGTAAATTCTATTGCCTCTACTACGCAACGGTCTATGGCTATATTTTTCAGCTTCTTCTAACTCTGGCCCAATTTTGAAATGTGTTCCGGCAGTGTTGCAGCATCATTAAAACAACAAGTTCAAAAAAGCAACATTTTGGCAGTGTTGCTCAAATCGAGAGTTTTTTTTTTGCAACATCAGCGCAACCAAACGTCAAAGAATAGTAACCTGCGCAACAGTTATTTTCCTATTGCTTTCCTTTGTTTTGAGCTCTTGTTTGTTTTTTCCAAGTCAGAAATGGATGAAAGGTAAGGTTAGGTTAGGTTATGTTGGCTGTCCACACGGGAGTGTAGACACACTTAGACCAGCGAAGGTCCTTTGTGATACCAGGATCAAACCATTAGGCCACTCAGGGACTAACAAAACCAACCGGAGCTTTTGACAAAGCGATGGATGCTCATGACGTCCAAGGACGCCAGATCGCAGAGGTCGTCAAGGAAGGGGAACCCTAGATGGAGCATTCTTTTATGCGACAGGGCTGGACATGTGCATAGGAGGTGAAGGATGGTTTCCTCCTCCTCCTCGTCCCTACAGCTTCTGCAGAAGTCATTGGAGAAGAGGCCAAGTCTTTTGGCGTGCTGGCCTATAAGACAGTGTCCAGTGAGAACACCGACAACGCAGCTGATTTGTGTACGCTTTAACTTGATCAGATCGGCACTACGTTTTTGATCCAGCTTAGGCCAGATCTGTCTCGAAATGTGACACGTTGAGCCGTTTCCCCATAAAAGGTTGGTCGCGCTAATAGCGTCCAGCTTTAGTAGATACTTACATGTAGCGAGGGGCATACCCAGGGCTTGCCTTTCAGGCAAAATCCTTAGAGTGGTACCCTGTCTGGCGAGGTCGTCAGCCCTGCAGTTTCCTGGAATGTCTCTATGGCCCGGCACCCAGCATAGGTGAATGTTGAACTGCTCTGTCATCTCCATAAGAGATAGACGACAGTTTAAGGCAGCCTTAGAAGTGAAGGAGAACGATTCCAGGGACTTGATTGCCGCTTGGCTGTCAGTGAAAATGCTAATATCCCTGACAGATAATACATTACATTTCAGCCAGGACAGGGCTTCTTTAATCGCCATGATTTCCGCCTGGAAAACGCTACAATGATCGGGGAGGCAGAAAGAGATGCTCAGATTGAGCTGTTCGGAGAAAACACCACAACCCACCCCACCTTCCGTCTTAGATCCATCTGTAAAGAAGTGAACCGAACTAGCATCGACAGGGGGGGAGGTGTCCCATACATCCCGGTTAGGGATGCTCGTACTGAAGTTACGGTCAAATCTCAGTTTCGGCGGGGTGTAGTCCGTGTTTTCGTATTTGAAGTTGAGAAGATCAAGGATCGAGGAGTGGCCAAAGCGATAGCTAGACCACTGAGAGGAGGCTTTCAAGCGGATGGCCGCACAGGCTGCCATCTGTTTGCCGAAAATATCTAAGGGTAGCAGGTTGAACAAGATGTCCAGTGCCGCGGAGGGAGTAGTTCTAAGTGCACCACTGATGCAGATGCATGCAGATCTTTGCACCTTAGCTAGTTGAGTGAGGTGGACAGCCCTTTCAAGAGCAGGCCACCATACGATCACGCCATATAGTAGTATAGGCCTGATAACGGACACGTATAGCCAATGGGTGATTTGAGGTTTAATACCCCAGCTCCTACCTATAGCCTTTTTACAGGAATAGAGAGCTACATTAGCTTTCTTGACGCGCTCTAGTAGATTGGCCTTCCAGTTTAATTTCCTATCCAAAGTAAAACCCAGATATTTTGCGTTTTCAGAGAAGGTGAGACTGGTGCCATTTATCAAAGGAGGGTCAATGAGGGGAACTTTATATTTCCTCGTGAAGGGAACGAGTTCCGTTTTATGGGGGTTAACCCCCAGTCCACAATTGGAGGCCCATTTGGTGAGCCGAAGGAGAGCATATTGGAGGATACCCCTGAGAGTGTCCGGGTGTTTACCGGAGGAAGCAATAGCAATGTCATCAGCATAGGCGATCACTCTACAACCTGACGTATCCAGGTCCAACAGTAGTTCATTAACTACCAGGTTCCACAGAAGAGGTGATAAGACTCCACCTTGAGGTGTACCGCAGCGAGCAATTCTTCTGGCCGATGCTCCGCCCAGCTGCGTGTTAATAATCCTGCATGTAAGCAATTGATTGATCAACACTCCGAGCGAGGTATCCACTTTCAGATTTACAAGTGCGTCGGTAATTGCCTTTGGTTTGACATTGTTAAAAGCTCCCTCAATGTCAAGGAAAGCCACCATGGTGTATTCTTTGATGCTCAATGATTTTTCGATGATGCGCACAAGCGAATGTAAGGCAGTCTCAACCGATTTGCCTTTGCAGTACGCATGTTGGGACGGCGAGAGCAGAGCTGGGCTAATACTTTGCCGAAGATGGATATCTATTAACCTTTCTAACGTTTTGAGCAGAAAGGACGATAGACTGATAGGTCGGAGATCCTTTGGTTCCACGTGCGAGCTCTTTCCTGCCTTAGGTATGAATATGACTTCAACCTCGGTCCATAGTTTGGGAATATAGACCAGATTTAGACAGCCCGACAAGATGACTTTGAGCCATGGAAGCACAATGTCCTCGCATTGCTGAATTTCAGCTGGAATAACACCGTCAGGTCCTGGGGACTTGAAGGGTTTGAAACTGCGCATGGCCCAACGGATCTTTTCTGTAGTTATCAAGACTAGCGAGTTGCTGCAAGGTTGAGGGGGGGGATTTCCCTCTCGCGGTATAGCAACAGGGGAGCTACCAGGAAAGTGGGTATCCAGTAAGATGTCAATGGATTCCTCCACAGAGGAGGTCCAGTAACCATCCGGATGCAAAAGGAAGCTGGGTGTAGCAGGGCTTTTAGAGAGGATTTTCCGCAACCTGGAAGCTTCCGAGGACTCTTCAATGCTGTCGCAGAAAAGTCTCCAGGAGCGTCGTTGCTCCTTCCTCAGTGAGATTTTGTATTTTCTGAGAGACAGTTTATAGGAGTCCCAGTCGGCCGTCTCACGGGAGTATTAAAAAGGAGCCTACTGTCTTTGCTAAGAGTACTGAGATTTGCATTCCACCAGGGAGGTTTCATTCTACCTCGAGGTTTGCGGAGTGGGCAGGCCTCGGCCATGGCACCATTTAGTGCCGATGTTAGGGTGTTGACTAAATCGTCGAGGCCTTCAGTGCAAGAAGGTTCAGTAGGCAGATGGGAGGGAATAAGCGTTAATAAACGTTTCCTATAAAGGGACCAGTTGGTTTTCCTATAATTTCTAAAAGCCTTCTGGTCAGGCAGATAGTCATCAGGACTAAATTGGAGGTAACGGTGGTTTGAAAAAGAGTGCTCATCAGAGACTCTCCAGTCCTTAACCGAGTTATATAAATGATCGGAGACAAGAGTGATGTCCAGGACTTCTTGTCGGTTACGAGTAATGAAGGTCGGTTTGGACCCCCTGTTACAGATTAGGAGTTTAGTACTAAGGATAAAGTCATAAAAGTTGCTCACCTCTTACAGTCATGTCGGAACTGTCCCAGATTGAGGGATGGGCATTCGCATCACAGCCAATGATGAGACCAGTGTTTCGGCTCTCTGCTACAGCAATCAAGCTCCCCAAGATGTCCGGGGGGAGTGGGCCCGCAAGATCGTGACCTAAATAAGCCGATACCAACCAGTAATTTCTTGATCGCAATTCCAGGTTGGTAGCGACTATGTCTTGATTGCTGAAATTAGAGAGTAAATGAATGTTTAGATGGGTCTTCGCAAGGATACAGGATCTCGGTTTACCTTCCTTTCTTGCGTAGATTAATTTGTAGTTTGGAGTCTTGAGTTCACAAACCCGGTTTCCAACAACCCATGGTTCCTGGATCAAGACTAAGTCTTCCCCGTATTTGCTGAGCCGGAGAATGAGGGAGGCCGAAGCCGTGATGGAGTGATGCAGGTTAATCTGTAGGATCCGTAGCATTGGGGCTACTTCTCGCTACAGATACCATTACCACGGTATTATTGGCTTCCTCTGAATCTGATGACAGAAGGTCATCCTCGAGAGAGAGGCCACATGGGTCACTGTCCAGGAGTGATGGAGAGGGAGAGGGAGGACCAGAAAAGTCCAGTTTCAAAAGAGTGTCAACCATCTCGGTGTCTGTCGACGAGGAGTCAACCCCCGAAAAAGATGGATCGGCTCAAGGGAGCGAGGGAAGGGGCTTGGAAGGAGAGGTATTCTTAGCTGGTGCAGGAGGGACTGCAACCTGCTTGGGAGGTACTTTCTCGAGCTCCTTCTCGTCACATTTGTAGACTTTCAGGGTGATGGAGCTGAAACCATAATTTACTACCCCTTTAGAAGATGCCAGGGGGGCCAGAGACTCTTCATTGATGACAATGATCACACTTCTGACGTCTCCTCTCGGCTCGTCCACTTTGGCAATCTTCCAATTATGGGTAGGAAGGGAGCTGTTGTTAGCCTTCAGAATATCCAGGATGATTTTAGGATCAGAGGGTTCAGCCGGAATGGTAGCACGTGTTCTTGGTCGGTTAGGAATCTGGTCCTTTTCCACGACCTCCAACTGTGCACCTGGCCAAACCTGTCCTAATCTGGAGACAGCAAGTTTATAGAGATCCTTCTAATCTTTGGTCAGCGCAGGCAACGGGACATTGACATGCCCTTGATGCCAGCCACCATCCCTGCAGGAAACACGCCGGGATGGTCACGTAGGATTTGGAGACAGTTGGTGGCGAGTTTAATCTCCACCTTCCTCCACTTATCCGCCGTAATGCTGCCATCCGGATCGCTATGGTCAACGACCGCAATCTCCAAGTGTGCCTTAAGCACTTGGTTGAAGGGCTTGGTAGTAGCGATGGACTGTACTACCTTGGTCTTTTTGGCAAGGGTGGGAGACTCAGCTTGAGACCTCTGGCGTTTGGACGGCAAGTCCTTGCTGGATGAGTCAGGGGGGAGCTGGACACGTTTGAGTGCCCAGCTTAGAGAAGTCTTATGCTTCTGGGTCCTGTCCTGTTCAGGAATTACCTGGATGCGGCGAATTAGCTTATAAGCTAGCCGGCGATCTTGGTAGGAGATCTTGGGGAGAGCGACATTCGGCAAGCTCGAAGCCGAGCCATCCGTCGCCGCCGAAAGAGATTTGAGAAGGGGATGTGGATCCTTCGAAGTGGAGGGCACAGCACGCTGTAAGCTCGAGGCCGAACAGTATGCTGTCCCTGAAGGGGCAGAGATGTTAAGGGGTTTGCCCCCTCGCGTTTCATGGTCTGGCTTTACGATGGGACCAGGTGTTGACACCACTGTCCTATCCGCCAGTGTACCAGACGCGCGTTCAGCAATCCTGGGGGCGTCAACCTGCTTGCAGCTGCTTGCAACGCTAGTGCTAGGCCTCAAGGCCAATGCGCTAGAAGGGATTGCCACAGCAGAGCTTGCGGGTATGCTTCCCAGGAGGCTGGAAGACGGTTTTTTAAGAGGACCGTCCTCTTTCTTTGTCTTTTTTATATTTTTTATGTTTTGTATGTTTTTGTTTTTATTGTTCATTATTGGACCCACGAGTGGCGGAGAATGGGAGGTCGACCTGCACAGAGATCCGCATTGTGCAGGCAAGGCAGGCTAATCCGGAGATCGCCAGGTATCCGGATACTCCGTTAGCGACTGGACTATTATTTAAAGTGGGCCCCCAGGCAGGCTGATCCTCGGCACGGGTCGTATTACACCTTGATCCGGCCCACTGGAGAGGAGAGAGGGAGGGAAAGGATATGACGGGGAGGGATTAGGACGACTACAGCTTGGCTTCTTGTCTCATCTGGGGAAATACCCGAGAATCCTTGACCATTACTAGGCCCCTACACCACGGCGAGGTGTGTAGTCATGTAGGGGGGATGAAAGGTAAACGTTTAACAATTTTAATGTTATATTTATATAATATATGCAAATACAGTAGTGTCCGCTTATAACGACCTCGAAGGGACCGACCAAATTAGTTCGGTATAACCGAAGTTCGTTATAAGTGATATGCTAAAAAAACATCAACTTTTGTTCAGAAAACCAATATATCGTGTTTGTCTTTTAATGAGAAACATTTTTTCTTTTTATTTGATACTGTATCTCCCATTTTATTTAATTGATTTTCAAACGCGTAGTACCCTTCCTCTATGCACTTTGGAACTCAATTAATTTGTGCTGCCTTTGAAATTTATCGTTTGATGCAAACATTATGTAACTCGGGGAAGTACCGAAAAAATTATGTTCAAGGACAACATTTTGTTGTTTGAGAATGTTGGTATATACATAAGTATAGCTGTACAGTTCTCGGGGAAGCCCCGAAAAATTGGGGAAATCTAAATGACAATGTAAAGTGAGACAGTATTGGTTCGTTATAACCGGACATTTTCTTCATTTAACGCACAAAAAGGGTTCGTTATATGCGAAAGTTCGCTTTAAGCGGGTTCGCTATGTGCGAAATTATAATCCATAGTTCTTATGGGACATTGATTGGGACTGGGTGAAATGGTTCATTATAACCGAAAGTTCGCTTTAACCGGGTTCGCTTTAAGCGGTCACTACTGTATTGTATTTTTACTACATTCTCCATTCTGTCCTTTGTACATACAGTTTTTTAACGTTTTTGAATTCACCCTCTTTTCCAGTTGACATGACTCTTCCTTCACTGTTCTGCACCATATACTTACGTACTGGCGTACTTTACTAAAAATTGGCTATATAAAGCATCTTAGTTAATTCACACGACTATTTTTCATTTCATTATATATAAACGGATTTAGGCCGGTATTCACCAACCAATCTTAAACTAAGAGCTTCATAAACCTATTCACCAACCAATAATAGTGCAGATTTATTAGCGCTCATAAGACTTATGAGTGGTCCCACCCACTCTTAAGTTATGAGTGCTCATAACTTAGGAATTTCGAAAATTTTCGAAATCAGCTGTGAACTGTCACTCAGACCAAACAAAGGACAAGCTGAAGTGGCGAAATGCGAAAGAAGAAATGCCGACGAAAAGAACCGCCAACCAAATAAAAAATAAAATGTGCCGTGATTAATTCCGTGATTAATTTCCGTCAAAAGAACCGCCAACCAAATAAAAAATAAAATGTGCCGTGATTAATTCTGACTAAAATCAGGAAAATGCAATGTTTTCTTTTTCATTGGCATTTCTCCCAGTTCGAAAGAGAGTTCGGAAACTCATTTTAGAACGCGTTTGGAAATCCGAAAATTAATTTTTCGCATATTCGAATTAGCATGAACACAAACCTATTAGTGCTTGGTGAATACGCATCAAACATTTAAAACTAAGAGCTTCATAAAATGAAAATCGGTTTAAGAGCGCTTGATAATTACCGGCCTAAGAGCTTCATAAAATTAAAATCGATTTAAGAGCGCTTGATAATTACCGGCCTTAGATATTCTTAAATTTCTTAATTTTTGTATAGTTAAAATAAACGTATCGATCTGGAAACTAACACATTGCCCAACTCATTTGGGCCTCAAATGTCCTTTATTCATATCCTCACTTTATTCATATCCACAAATGTGCATGTCGTCATATGCCAACTGTTCTCAGACAGTTATTTCTACTAACTTAAAGCATTATTATTCCTTGCGAGAGGAACGAAAACTCTAGGGAGTCCGACTATAAGCTGTTATGTCCTTCGAATTGAACTGCTCTTATTTCTCAAACGAAACGCAAAACCAGAATCAATTTCAAGCTTATTTGTCAATTCGTTTATAATATCAAACGCCAAATACATCAATTAACTTAATGGGCTCGACTTGTGATAGTTGGGCCTTCATTTTCGATGCAGATGACCAAAATGTGTCTACTCTGTAGAGGTAGGTACTCATAGAACGACACAAGTCCCACATAACTGAAATAAGGTAAATCATAGCTGTCTTAGGCGTTTTTTTATTTTTTTATTTTTTATTTTATTGTACACCTATGGAGCAATCCACTTGATGCAATCATGTGATCGTACTACATAAGCTGTAAAAGATAGACGAAGAGAGAAAGATTAGAAGGCCAGGGTAGCGTCCAGATAACTGGGAATATTTGTTTTATTACCTTATCATTGCCTCATGATTCTCTGTATTCTTTTCCGTCCACTTGATGTCATTCACATCAATCATCAATCGGGACGATACATTTTTTTCAGCCATATGATTACTGCCGCAGTGTTATGCCTTCGAAGTAGAGTTGATATAAGCTTTCGCATACAAATACGAACTTGTTGATACTTCCTATAATGGAGGAAGTATTCTCTCTCGCACAAAATTGTGCTTCCCCCTTTAGAGTCGACCTTGCCATATAAATCGACCTAAATCGACCCTGGACGCTCCCACCGTTTTTTCGCTCGGTGAGACAATTCACAATTATTGTTTTAAAATGTAAACAAATGATCACAATAGACGTTTTCTGACATTTGAATATTCGCATCGGCGGCTAAACTCTAAATTGCGCCATTCGTGTAATTTTTGAGTTTAAATTTGCTTCTATGATTTTTAGCACCTAATACGCGCAAAATGAATGCAAAAAGGAAGCCAAATAGCCAACCGGGAGGCATGCAAAAAAAACCAAGGTAATTGCTTCGAAATCAATCCGCCAATGCTCGACAATCACACTCATTCGGTCTGTTCCCACGCTAATTAGAAACTTCGACGAAGACGATGATGACTTTGGAAGCGCCTTCGAAGCTGAGCTGGCAGCGTTCGAGCAGGATGATATGGACCAGACTATGCTGCTGGGCGAAGGCCCCGAGAATCAGCAAACAAGCATAAAGTGGTCCCGGGTGAATCCGCCAATGATGAATCCCAAAACTGATGATCTAATCTTCCAGCAGATAGATGTGGAGAACTACGTGGGTGCACCTCTTCCGGGCATGCCTGGCTCGCAGGTCCCGCCGGTACCTGTGATACGGATGTTTGGCATCACTATGGAAGGCAATTCGGTATGTTGTCACGTGCATGGGTTCTGTCCGTACTTCTACTTGGCCGCGCCTCGTGGCTTCGATCGGAGTCATTGTTACAAGTTCCGAGTGGCCTTGGACAAGGCTGTGCTCGCCGATATGCGAAGTAACAAGGACAATATCCAGGAAGCTGTCCTAGAGGTGGAGATCGTAGAACGCTTGTCGATAATGAGCTACCAGGGGGACGAGAAGAAGGAATTTATAAAGATTACCATGGCAATGCCGAAGCTGATAGCAGCGGCAAAACGATTGCTGGAGAAAGAAGTTATATATTCGGAATTTGATTTCCAGGATTGCAGGGGATACGAGAGCAATATTGATTTTGATATTCGCTTTATGGTGGACACAGGAGTAGTCGGCTGCAGTTGGATCGAGCTGCCAGCAGGAACCTGGCGACTGAGAAACAAGAATAATACACCACTCCCGGAGTCGAGGTGTCAAATCGAGGTGGACGTAGCTTTTGATAAGTTCATAGCACACGAGCCGGAGGGTGAGTGGTCAAAGGTGGCTCCATTTCGAATTGTATCCTTTGACATTGAATGCGCTGGACGTAAGGGCATTTTCCCTGAGGCTAAGGTCGACCCTGTGATTCAAATCGCGAACATGTGTATCCGGCAAGGGGACCCCGAGCCGTTCATTCGGAATGTATTTACGTTAAAAACTTGTGCGCCAATTGTTGGATCACAGGTTCTCTGCTATGATAAGGAAGCGGTGAGTAATATTTTTTTATTTCAAATAAATGTTACCGGTAAGGTTCTTCGTGTGGGCGCCGTGGCGTAAGTGGTTAGTGTGTCGGATCACAACGCATGAGGTTCCAAGTTCGAATCCCAGAAAATACCAAAAAGTTTTTTCACGGTTCCACCTCTCGCGAGCGTCTGACAAACATCCGAGAGTATTGTTGTCACGAAAAAGTTTCTCAAATCGCCGTTCGGATTCGGCATTAAACTGTAGGTCCCTTCCATTCGTGTGAAAAATATAACGCACACAACATGAGTGGTTGCGAGAAGCTAGGCCCTGGCACTTTAAAGAGCTGTTGCGCCAAATATTTGTTTTGTTTGTTTGTTTTTGGTAATGTTCTTCGAACGGGATCTTGTAACACCGGGGAAGCAACCACCGGATCCGGGGAAAAATGGCTTAACTCTAACTTCTAATACAAGCACTAAGTTGTGAGACTGGAAGCATTTTGTATGTTTGACGAATTTCCTTTCCAAGGAGTGGTTATTTTATATCCTATCCCTTCCCATAGATTATATAAATGATTAGTACCAACACCAGAGTCAATTTATCCATGTTCGTCTGTTCCGCTTTTTAAAAAATAAGGAGCCAACTCCTTACCCATTTTATCGGAATTGTCTTGTACAAGTAATATGCTTCAGTGATGAGGAGCTTTCGATATCAGCACTCACCACATCAACACAGAGATCTACCACCTGATGCGAGCACTTACTACAGCAGTAGGAAATTTGGCCCCTGTAGCCAGTAATGTTACAAAAAATGAGTCCTACGACATGAATACGGCCTTTAATCCGTTTAGTAAGAGTAATCGGTGTGCGCGTTCGCCAATTAAAGTGACTTCTTTGAGGGACAATACGCGTTTGCATTCGGAATCGATGACATCTGCCAGAATTATAGAAGCGATGAAAGCAACTATCATTGCTCACGGCCTCCAAAACAGCAATGACACCCAAAAGAAGACAAAAATGCCGCAACTTGGGTTAAAAATCGTCGGTTTTATTAATTTTTACAAGGACAACCGTAACGTCCATGGAGAAATTGAGAAAATTGGTGCTCTCATCAAGTCCGTTTTCCGAAGTGAACAGCTTAAGATCTTCAGCCCTAATGTACAGAAAAAGCAAGCGACAACGTGGCTTGGAAAGAAGAAAAGGCGATTGGCAACAGCACAACGTCTGAACGACCCGTAAAAAGAAATAGAAATGGTGACGAAACAGGCAACCGATCCGAGCAACAGCCAACGAAGGGCCCTGCTCCAAAAAAAACGAAAACTAAACTTCGCTGCATAGAAGGACTAGACCAGCTTATGAGCTCTACGTGCGCAGGAGAAAAGAGGAACATCGACTTCTCAGAAAGAAGAAAAAGGAGCATGAGAAGCGCTCGATCGAGGAGATTGAGAGACTTTATTGCAGGAATAATGTTCGAAAATTTTACCAAAAGATAAAAAGAACATGCCAGGGTTTCAAAGCCAGAACAGAAGCCTGCAGGGACGAAAATGGTAACATAGTAGTAGAATCGCAGTCGGTGCTGAGGATATGGAAGGAACACTTCTGCAGACTGTTAAACTGCGATGATGACCAATATTCCGCTGTCAGGCAGAATGAGCCATTCAACAGCGACGATGGCAGTCAAGATTCCCGTCAACCCAATCAGAATGAAGTGAGGATAGCGATATCTAAACTCAAATCCAACAAAGCTGCTGGAGCCGACGGCCTTGCCGCTGAACTTTTCAAGGCAGGAGGAGATGAGTTGGTTAGGAGCATGCACCAGCTCATCTGTAAAATCTCGTCGGACGAAAGTATGCCCGATGAATGGAACCTCAGCATCGTTTGCCCGATCCTGAAGAAAGGAGACCCTCTGAACTGCGCCAACTACAGAGGTATATAGTAAGTCTCCTCAACATCGCATAAAAGATCCTGTCTGCCGTATTATGTGAACGCCTAAAATTGATCGTCAAAAACCTGATAGGTCCTTATCCGTGCGGTTTCAGGCCGGGAAAGTCCACCATTGACCAAATATTCACACTACGACAGATCTTGGGAAAAAACCCATGAATTTAAAATCGATACACACCACCTCTTCATCGATTTCAAAGTTGCCTATGATAGCGTGTATAGAGACGAGTTATACAGAGCCATGTCTAGTCTTGGCATCCCTGCCAAGCTCGTCCGTTTGTGCAGAATGACGATGGAGAACTCTCGCTGCTCCATCAAAGTCGGTAAGAACATCACCGAACCGTTCGATGTCAGGAAAGGTCTTAGACAAGGTGACGCGCTATCATGCGATCTCTTTAACATAGTACTTGAGAGAATTATACGAAACTCAGAAGCCAACACCGGAGGTACAATCTTTTACAAGTCTGTACAACTACTCGCTTATGCCGATGACATTGACATAATCGGAAGAACTCAGCGGGCCGTCAATGGGGCATTTACGAGTATTGAGATCGAGGCAGCAAAGATGGGTCTAGCGGTCAATGAAAGCAAAACAAAATATATGCTGTCTACAAAAAAGGACACCCAACATCGGCGTCTTGGACAGAACGCCACAATAGACAGATACAATTTTGAGGTAGTAAAGTATTTTGTCTACCTGGGCTCTATGGTCAGCTCCGCAAATAACATCAGTAGGGAGGTCACACGGAGAATTACTCTTGCCAATCGTTGTTTCTATGGGCTAAAACGGCAATTGAGTAGCAAAGCCCTATCTCGAACTACTAAGGTAACTCTTTCTAAGACTAATCATCCCAGTCCTGTTGTATTGCGCAGAGGCATGGGCTTTGACAAAACCGGATGAGGATGCCCTTGGTTATTTCGAGAGAAAAGTTCTTCGAGCGATCTTTGGTCCCGTCTGCATAGACGGTGAGTGGAGGAGAAGATACAATGCCGAGCTATACGGCCTGTACAAGGACATCGACTTAGCCAGAAGAGTTTACATACAGCGACTAAGATGGCTGGGTCATTTAGAGCGGATGGAGCCCAACGTTCCCGCTAAGAAAGTTTTCGAATCCACCCCACATAGACGACGCAGTAGAGGACGACCTCGCGGTAGGTGGCGCAAACAAGTGGAGGGGGACCTCAACCAACTTGGCGTGCGCAACTGGAGGCAGCTGGCTCGTAATCGTGCTAGCTGGAGAGGTTTGTTGGTTGAGGGCCAGGTCCACCCCGGACTGTAGCGCCATCTAAGTAAGTAAGTAAGTAAACTCGCAAAAAAAAAATCGAGTGGTAACAGCTTAGGTGCGCCTAAAAAATGTTTAGTTTTAGACCAGCATAAACAAATGGGCAAGCCGACTAAAACGAAACATAAGCCCACTAAGGAAATCTGCGAACCCTACAACTGGCGCCTATAGAGACAAAAGGAAAATCAGGGCATTACGCAAGAGGTCCTGCTTGAATGCAAGGATATCGTCGAAGGAAGAGATTTATGCCACTTTAACAGATCACGTGAAAAAAACCTGATGCGATTAAAGGCAGAACAATAATAGATGAAATGTTCCGCAGTATCGTTGCCCTCATCACAATCGTCGCAGATAGTAGTGTCACTTACAAATACAAATATTTGGCGCAACAGCTCTTTAAAGTGCCAGGGCCTAGCTTCTCGCAACCACTCATGTTGTGTGCGTTATATTTTTCACACGAATGGAAGGGACCTACAGTTTAATGCCGAATCCGAACGGCGATTTGAGAAACTTTTTCGTGACAACAATACTCTCGGATGTTTGTCAGACGCTCGCGAGAGGTGGGACCGTGAAAAAACTTTTTGGTGTTTTCTAGGATTCGAACTTGGAACCTCATGCGTAGTGATCCGACACACTAACCACTTACGCCACGGCGCCCAGTGTCACTTAGCCTAGCACATTAAGATGTCTACCAATAAAGTAGTTCCCTGTAAGGACGCCAATAAGTTGTCTGCAGTCTTTTGCAGTATTGAGAGACATCCGTTTGGTCAGCCTGCTCCTGGAGAGTCATGCACACACACAATTCTGTTCATGAGAAATCAATCATCAATGAAAGCTCTAGCCGAGGACGCAGGAATATCCAAGAAAGCTTCCTTTACCTTCTTCCGTCTTCTCGTCACAAAAGTTGACTAAGAGCCAACATTGTTAATATATATGCCAGACTAGTCCCATCTCACGAGTATCACAATACTTTATGATTTCAGCAACCGCCTCCAGTGGTGGAAACATTACCGAATTATATGGGAAGTAAACTGACGCGACGACGAAATTTTTCCAATTTTCGTAGCTCGCAGCAGCAGCAACAAGACTTGGTCATAAAATTAAACAAGATTGGTCACTGAAAGGAAATTTGGCACAATTAAACGAGCTATCGGTCTCTCGGACCGCTTATCAAAAGGCACCGTGACTTCACGAATACCTTCGAAGCCACAAAAACGCTTGTTCCGCACGTATGGCTCCTGGATAGATATAACGAGTATGTGGTATGTTCCTATAGGTAGACAGTAATGTTACATTTGTATTGAAAACATTGTATGGTAGCCATTTTGCTATAGCTGTAGTAGTAAGCTATAGTGGCATTCTTAATTATTTTTTCAATAGTAAGTCCCCAATTCATTTTTTCGTCAAGCATATGGCACACACGTCTCTGTCTCTGTCATGGAGATTTCTCAACAAATACTGTCTTAAATTGCAATATCTTCCTCTTGTTTATGAACAGCGCCAATTCAGGGGCTGACCGCCAGCTCTCATTTTGTGGTCCAACAGTGTAACATTTTAGATCACCTACCTACTAACTAAGAGTTAAAAGAAATTTGGGTGTCGCTAGCAACACCACATCGAACACTTAACAGTCAACAGTCACTTCTGAAAAGTTACCAACTGCTTCTCTACACAGCCATGCAGAGCATTTATCCTATCAGCAGTCATAGGTTCCACATGCACTTTCATATACAACCGTTTCAGTAATAGGAATGCAGGCGAAATGTGCTAAAGAATAAAATAACTACTAAATTTTAATTTATAATTTGACCACTTCGACATCTCATTTTGAAATTATACACATTTTTCAACTAGCGTATCATTAAAATTCGATTCCTTTGCAGGCACTTCTCGACGCATGGTCAAACTTTATACGTGAAGTCGATCCAGACATTTTAACTGGCTACAATATCAATAATTTCGACATTCCATATCTTTTGCAAAGGGCGCAACATCTAAAAGTGAAAAATTTCGAATATCTAGGTCGAATCAAAAACATACGATCTGTGATAAAAGATCAAGTTCTTCAATCGAAGCAAATGGGAAGACGAGAAAATAAATATGTGAACTTTGAAGGCAGAGTACCATTTGATCTATTGTTTGTTCTTCTGCGTGATTATAAGCTGCGTTCTTACACGCTTAACGCTGTAAGTTATCACTTTTTACAAGAGCAAAAAGAAGACGTACATCACAGCATTATTACTGACCTACAAAATGAAAGTGAGCAAACACGTCGGCGTTTGGCTATGTATTGTCTCAAGGATGCTTACCTACCGTTGCGGCTTCTTCAAAAACTGATGTCCATTGTCAACTACATGGAGATGGCCCGTGTAACCGGTGTTACCCTACAAAGTCTCCTCACTAGAGGTCAACAAATCAAAGTACTTAGCCAGTTACTTAGAAAGGCACGAACGAAAGGATTCATTATGCCCTCATATCACAGTCAAGGAACAGATGAACAATACGAAGGTGCAACAGTCATCGAACCAAAAAGGGGCTACTATGCCGATCCAATTACTACACTCGATTTTGCGTCTCTATACCCCAGTATTATGATGGCTCACAACTTGTGTTACACTACACTTGTTCAGCCAAACATGAAAGACAAATTGTCATTATCCAGCGATGATATGGAACAAACTCCAGCAAACAATACTTTTGTTAAGGCTCATGTACGGCGTGGTTTGCTTCCAGAAATTTTAGAATCACTACTTACGGCACGTAAAAGAGCTAAGAATGACTTGAAACAGGAGAAGGATCCATTCAAACGGAGTGTACTGGATGGTAGACAGTTGGCTCTCAAAATATCTGCAAATTCTGTGTACGGGTTTACAGGAGCGCAAGTAGGCAAGTTGCCTTGCCTGGAAATATCCGGTAGTGTAACAGCGTATGGCCGCACAATGATCGAACTAACAAAGAACGAAGTTGAATCACATTATACACGAGAGAACGGCTATGAAAACGATGCTGTTGTCATTTATGGTGATACAGATTCGGTGATGGTTAATTTCGGTGTGAAAACTCTGGAGCGAAGTATGGAATTGGGAAGAGAAGCAGCAGAATTGGTTAGTTCGAAATTCGTTCATCCAATAAAGTTGGAGTTCGAAAAAGTGTACTTCCCCTATTTGCTGATTAATAAGAAACGGTATGCCGGTTTATACTTCACACGCCCCGATACATATGATAAAATGGACTGCAAAGGTGAGAACTTTTTCTTTTAAAAACTTACAGTGTGTTTCTGGCCTATTGCAACTCTCATGTAGAGCAGGAATTTCAGGTTTCTTCCTCAGAGCAATCAGTGTATAGCTGAAAGGTTGCTATTAGACTTAGTTATGTGTATTGCCCAACATGCCTAAAATTCTATGATTTTCCATATCCGCGTCACATTTTGTCCGTCCAAAAGTGGCGTAGCTTACTTTTTTTTATCTATCAGGCCACTGACTGGGTCCGAAGATCTATGTTTAAAATTGAAGCAATATGTTGGGACTTAGTACTCAGTTTTCTCGGTAGTCGCAGAATCAAAGTCATAATGATCTGTTTGCGCTACTGTGTGCCCGACGATTTCATCATACCAAAACCAAATAGATGATGACGCACCTTCTATTGCGGATCTGTTGCTTGTTGGTTTTAATATGCGAACTTGAATTCTGCCGTAAAGCCCAAATGCCCAATATGTCGGATCTATTACACATTTCAGTTGAACACATTTCTTATTACAATCATCGCAGATTGTATATATGATATATCACACTCCAAACAAAAATAAAGAACAAAATACAAATACAAATATTTGGCACAACAGCTCTTTAAAGTGCCAGGGCTTCTCGCAACCACTCATGTTGTATGCGTTATATTTTTCAAACGAATGGAGGGGACCTACAGTTTTAATACCGAATCCGAACAGCGATTTGAGAAGCTTTTTCGTGACAACAATACTCTCGGATGTTTGTCAGACGCTCGCGAGAGGTGGAACCGTGAAAAAACTTTTTGGTATTTTCTGGGATTCGAACTTGGAACCTCATGCGTAGTGATCCGACACACTAACCACTTACGCCACGGCGCCCACAAAAAATAAAGAACGTACCGTGTTTTATTAACTGTTGCAATACATAACGCTTAAATACACGTACATTTTATGTTAATTATGTCTCCCACGTATCTTCCCTCCTGCTGCGCCACTTGTGGGGTTGGCAATGCTTGTTGGCCTCAATGTCATTCTACAGGCCGCCATATACTGATGCCGAAAATTTGCTGTTGTTATTGCATTTGAACGATATAATAAGTTTTTCTTCTGCCTCTAATTTAACATGATTACGGGTTCGGAAAAACAGCAATGCAAATGTTCTGTCTTCGTGCGGGTGATTCTTAAACTCCTTTCACGTCGTTACTTAAAATAGCGCTATTGTCTGCAAAGTAGGGAAGTCATTCTCGTTTCCTCTATGTGTCCGTTCAACAAAAAATGAAAAGCATTGGACTTGGGCAACTGCCTTGGTGCACTCCTACTTTGACTTCGATTTCTCCAGTCATTCCTGTCGTGTAATTTTCTTTCTGTATTTTGTAATCTTGCATTTATTCATATATTTAGCATACATATAAGTATTTCGTGCTATTTTAATACATTGATCTAAAATCATATCTAAAAATTATTTCGTATAAATTGAGTAGCATTATATATATTTCGAACCCCGCCATCTTTCCTTCCCAACCGCGCGAGGGGACACACTTATGCGCGCGTTAGCAAGATATCGGTTCATAAATTTGGCAATATATGCCATTTAGCTTCTCGGTTATCATTTTATATCATAATTCAATTGTCCGATTTTAAAAATTTCACAATTTCTTCTTTAAATTTCTTCAAATTGTTTATGTTCTTTATTTCATTCGGGAGACGATTAAACAGTTTCAAACCTTTGAACATTAAAGTATTCTGAGCACGCGCGGATGATTTCAGTTCTAATCGAAAATTTTGAGCACCCCTAAGGTTATAAGGCTGACTTTCGTTTTTCATTTTAAAGACGAACACTAACACGGTAGGTTGATTTGCTGCCTTATACTTAGCCATTTGAGCCTTTCCAGCATATCCTTTATGTGGGTTAGTCTTGCGCACTTGAGAACTATCCTCATGGCTTTATTTTGGAGCCTTTATAGCCTTGTTAAATCTCCTTCCGTTGATAGATAAAGTATTGTTGAACAATATTGGAAATGCGGTCTTATCATTGCATTATATATTCTTATCGCTGTAACAGTAGATATTTTTTCCCAAATTCTGCTAAGGAAATATATTTTCTTCGATACTTTCTTACATATATAATCAATATTGGCTCTCAAACTAATCTGGTCATCAATTATTACACCAAGATATTTAAATTCATTCACAAGCTCTATGTCTTCCCCATCAATTTTAACACATCCGCTCTGATCACTGTTTATGCACATGTACTTTGTCTTTTTTATGTTTAACATCAGCTTATTCACTTTTAGCCACTTGCTCACCGATTTCAGGTCCTCGTTTATTTTTTGGATGCATTTCCCTGAATTACTTCCACTGACAAATAGGAGCGCATCATCCGCGAACATACACAATTTGCTATATTTCACTGCTGCGTTTATATCATTTATATATATATTAAGAATAGAAAAACACCCAATACCGAGCCTTGGGGTACTCCTATTTTAATTTCAATTGGATACGCGATACTTTCAGTTACTATTGTGCGTTGAGTGCGGCCGTTTAGATATGACTCAAACCATTTCAGTTCATTGCCATTGACTCCATGCTTAATCAGTTTTTTTATTAGAATCTCCCGGTTCACCGTTTCAAAAGCTCTCTTGAAATCCAGAAACACTGCTACAATTACTTTTCGTTGAACCATTAGGCTTTTCAAGTTTTCTATCACCCAATTTAAAGCTGTCTCACATGAGTATCCTTTTCTAAATCCCGATTGATGTTGCATGATGTAATTATTTTCCTCTATATAGCTCCTAAACTGCTTCTCTACAAGTTTTTCGAATAGCTTTTCATATAAACGCAGCATATTCACCGGTCTGAATTCCTCACACAAGACAGTATTCTGTACTTTCTGAATAGGTCGAACAATAGATTCCTTCCATCCATCAGGAAATATTCCTGTCCTCATGGATTTGTTAAAAAGCTCCCGCAGAATTGAGCCGATTATTTCAATGACATCCAGGAACATACTTCCGCTCATAAAGTTAAAGTCTTTCTTTTTGCCCATATCTTTCAGCTCTAACACTATATCCTTAATATTTATATATTTAAACTTAAAAACGGTGGCAACTTGGTTTATGGTATCTTGATAGGGCAACCTGGGAATATCTACACTCTTTACAAAGAATGTATTAAATTCAGTCCAAATTTTTTCACTTTCATGTACAATAATTCCCTCGCTGGTCCCTCGCTGTATCGATCTTCTTTCGTATATGCTTGTCTCTATGTATTTTGAGTTCCCTTTTATAGATGTTCCTCGCTTCCTTGTACGTATCCCACGCTGTACGATTGTTTTTGAATTTAGCCTTCTCATATTTTATAACTTTGCTCTTTTTTAATCGAGCTAATTTTTTATTGAACCATTCACATTCATTAGGACATACAGTTTTTTCTACCAATATTTCATTCACTAATCTACTCATTTCACGCTTAAACAACGCAGCCCAATCATTCACTCTACTGTTCACAACATCCACTCCAACCAAATCACTCAACAAAAGCTTTGAATAAAAATCCGCTTTATTATAGTTTAAAACTTTATATTTCTTCTTATTTAACTTGGGAATATTATTTCTTAAAGCTATATCAATAGTAATTGTCTCATGATCACTTATTTTTAGATTTGCATCTGTCTCGGCTTTGATCTCTAAGGTATTTGAAATAACATAATCTATAAGCGTGGATGTACTATCCGTTATCCTCGTCGGTTGATCGTTGATCACGGATAAGTTGTTTCCATAGCATATAGTTTTTATCTGATTTTTGTAAGAGTTTTCATTACGCACGTTATCATATAGCATTACGTTTATAAATATAAGCATTTGTTTCTGACTTTGTATCTGCAGGCAAAGTGTTGATTATTTGAAAACCTTTAAATATAATACTATTTTGAGTTATTAATTTAATTAAATTGAGTTATAAATTTGGCAATCTTATATTACTGTTGCTTCTTAAATTATATATCAAATTATGGAAATACGTAGGTATATTTTTTTTTTTTCATTTTGTGGGTGAAACCACAGTCAACCTGTCCGAAGAGACCTCATCCATAATGGAAGCTATTGCACCGACGGGTGGTGGGCCTGCTGCGGATTCACCAAAATTTTATTAGTATTTTAAATACTTTATGATTTACATTTGAATTATAAATAAAACAGGATTAATCAATATTACTAACAATAACAAGAAACAATAAAAAGCAACAAAAAAATTAAAAAAAAAAACAATCGAAATCATAATACCAAAAATAACAATAACAGAGAAAAAATGAATATTTCACGTGTTGGTTTTAACAAATGCAATGCATTTTTTTTTAATACTGAGATCAGTTTCATTTTTTATGTCACTAGGCAGTGTGTTAAAAAGACTGAGACCTTTATAAATAAATGTGTTTTGACCTGCCGTTGTGTTTTGAAAACCCACTCTGAAGTCGTTGGCATTGCGTAAGGGGTATGGTTGTACTTCTCCGACACCACTTGTTGACAGCTTTGGCGCGGCTCCGTATTTTACCTTAAAAACAGCTAAAAGTGCATTTAGTTCAAGTCTGTTTTTTTTACGAGCATCCAACATACATCTGATTGGTGTATTTCTATTGCATTTAAAAATGCTTCTCATCGCTTTATATTGAAGCTTTTGGAGCCTTTCTAGCTGACCTTGATTGCAGCATGATATAAAATTGTGCCGCAATACTCAAAATGTGGTTTAACTTGGTGTTATATACAATCCCAGCTGTGCCGTTATGCATTTTCTTTCTTATTCGTTTGAAAAATCCAATTTTTTGCCAATTTTCTTGCATATGTAATATACATGCTCATTAAAGTTTAACTCGTTATCGGTGATCATTCCTAAGTGCTTAATACTTCTGACGTTTTCGATTGTTCTACCATTTATTTTAATGCAAGTCTCGTTATTTAAATTCAAATTCATTAACTTTGTTTTCTGTTCATTCAACTTTAATTTGTTTATCTTTAGCCATATAATTATGTGTTCAATGTCGCATGTTAATTTGTATTTGCATTCTTCTGCGTCTTTTCCTTCAGCATACGAGTATATTAGAGTGTCATCCACGTATAGGACAATCTTACACTTTCTCACTATTTTTTGGCATATCATTTATATAATATATATAATGAATAACAGTGCACCTAATATCGACCCTTGCGGTACACCAACATCCACTTCGGCAAAATCAGATATACCGTTATTTACTTTAGTTCGCTCTACTCTGTTGGCTAGAAATGTTCTAAACCATCTTAATTCCTTATCTTGAATGCCGTAGTTATACATTTTTTAAGAAGTATTTCACGGTCTATTGTTGCAAACGCTCTTTTGAAGTTGAGGAAAAGTGCTATTACTTTTTTTCGTTTGCCCCCATCTTTCCATTCATTAATTACGTGGTTCATTGGTGTCTCACATGAGTAATTTTTTTTGGGGATATTACGATTTCCGTGGTAACATGTTTTGAAAACGCAGTTTTGTAGATCTCGATGATATAAGAACAAAATATAAAGTACCAAAATTCTCGTTTTTGCCTAGCTTAGGGGATATCGAGGTTTCAAAATGTATTTTTTCCTATGGGACTTCTCTTAGAATATTAATTTATTTGCACGTGGAACCCATAACTATGGATTTATTTGCATAGTTATGGGTATGAACAATTTTTGCAATAACAAAATGTTGCATAGTTAAAGTAGCACAAAGACACTATTTCTGCGATAAAAGAATGTTGCATCATTTTACGAGTTGTTTTATTTTTATGTACACATGTGCAGCTTTTATGTAAATATGTACATACTGTTTCGCTAGGAAACAGCAATTCTTAAGAGGGCTGTATTCAGGTTAAATATTAAAAAAAAACCATCGCGATTGAATCCTCAGACGGGTTATTACGATATCCGTGGCGCCACGATGTTTTGATATTTTCTAATAAATCTCGACCCACTAAACAAAAAATGATAAGTAGCAGTTTTTTATATCTGCCTTAGTTTTCGAGATATCGAACTTTGAAAATTGACTTTTGACAACCGATATTTCAATAGCTTTAATACCTCGTGCATTTCGAGTATTAAGTGAATAAAAAAAACTAATTTCAGTGTTGCCAGCCATTGACGATATTTTCTTATAGATCTCTGTTACAAAAAAAGGGGATATAAGACACTTAGACTTAGCCCCAGGCGCCTGCCTGACAGTTGTTGACATACCCTTAGCGGAGCGGCTAAACCCCTCCGGAAAGCGGAGTTTAAATAAGTGAAGCGCGCCACTAACACACTGTTGGCAACACTGGGAGTAGTTTCTACTGAAATATTGCAGTTGAGGATGTGTAGACATTTTTATATAATAATTTGTAACTTTTAACTTTGTAACAGAAATTGTATTGCTTTCAAAAGTGCGCTCGCTTTAACCGACTATGTAGTTATCAATCAATATGCAAACAAATAAATGGTAGATATGTACCTGGATTACTGATTACTCCTAAAAGTATGCCTACATTTTCATTCAGATTTATGCATGTAGGTTTCATATTGACACTTCTAAAGTTATGCAACATCATGTTATGGCAAAAATTTTCATACATAAAACTATGCAAACAAAATTCTGTCCCATATGCTAAAAAAAATAATATTCTATGAGAAATCCCATAGGAAAAAATAAACTTTTAAACCTTAATATCTCCTAAACTAGGCGAAAACGAGAATTTTGGTACTTTATATTTTGTGCTTATTTCATCGAGAAAAAAAAAACTGCGTCTTCAAAACGCGTTTCCACGGAAATCGTAATCGTGCCTTTTTTTAAAGCCCGATTGATATTCCGATAAAATATTGTTTTCTTCCATATATTTCATGAGTTGCTGTTTTACTACGGCTGGGTCGAAATTCTTCATTCTTTTTGGTATTCGGCACTTTCTCTAAGTTCTTTCCAAAAGTTTGGAAATTCTGGAAATTCTCCCGTTGACATTGATCTGTTTACCAGCTCTAGTAGAGTTTTTCCCAGTATCACCCTAGGACTTATTCTATCGAAATCTGTTTTATTTAGCGACAGGTGAATTAAAAGAAATCTGCAATTCTTTTAATTCACCTATTGTAATTTTACGAAATTTGAGTTTGGATGCTGTGGGAATAATGTAATTCATATACTCTAGATCTTCTATCGATTCTCTTATTTCTTTAACGCTTTCAATAAAATATTCGTTTAATTTCCTTGCAATTCTTAGCTCATCCTTGTACTCTTTTCCGTTGAAAACAATACTCTTAATATTTTTTTTGTGCTCTCTGAGGACTCAATTTTTAATTTCTTTCCACATTATTATATTATTTCTGCCCAACCGCTTGGCTAATTTTATTGTTAATATTACGAGTATATGTTGGTTTTTGGCGTTATTAATTTTCACTTTATAATAGTTTCTTAAAGTTTTGTATTCGACTATTGTTGACCATTCTCGCTATTTGGTACTTTTTGATCTTACTACTTTTTAGGATTTTTAGTTCATTGTTGAACCATCGATTTGTTTTATTACACTTTTTTCTACTGATAAATTTTGAAGCGATGTTTTTAAGAGTCCTGTTAATTTTTTTCGATCCAGAAGAAAGGAGACCCTCTGAACTGCGCCAACTACAGAGGTATAAGTCTCCTAAATATCGTATATAAGATCCTGTCTGCCGTACTATGTGAACGCCTAAAACCGATCGTCAACAACCTGATAGGTCCTTATCAGTGCGGTTTCAGGCCTGGAAAGTCCACCATTGACCAAATATTCACACTACGGCAGATCTTGAAAAAAACCCATGAATATAAAATCGATACGCACCACCTTTTCATCGATTTCAAAGTTGCCTATGATAGCGTGTATAGAGACGAGTTATACAGAGCCATGTCTAGTCTTGGCATCCCTGCCAAGCTCGTCCGTTTGTGCAGAATGACGATGGAGAACTCTCGCTGCTCCATCAAAGTCGGTAAGAACATCACCGAATCGTTCGATGTCAGGAAAGCTCTTAGACAAGGTGACGCGCTATCATGCGATCTCTTTAACATAGTACTTGGGAGAATTGTACGAAACTCACAAGCCAACCCCGGAGGTACAATCTTCTTCAAGTCTGTACAACTACTCGCTTATGCCGATGACATTGACATAATCGGAAGAACTCAGCGGGCAGTCAATGGGGCATTTACGAGTATTGAGATCGAGGCAGCAAAGATGAGTCTAGCGGTCAATGAAAGCAAAACAAAATATATGCTGTCTACAAAAAAGGACACCCAACATCGGCGTCTTGGACAGAACGCCACAATAGACAGATACAATTTTGAGGTAGTAAAGGATTTTGTCTACCTAGGCTCTATGGTCAGCTCCGCAAATAACATCAGTAGGGAGGTCACACGGAGAATTACTCTTGCCAATCGTTGTTTCTATGGGCAAAAACGGCAATTGAGTAGCAAAGCCCTATCTCGAACTACTAAGGTAACTCTTTATAAGACATTAATCATCCCAGTCCTGCTGTATGGCGCAGAGGCATGGGCTTTGACAAAACCGGATGAGGATGCCCTTGGTTATTTCGAGAGAAAAGTTCTTCGAGCGATCTTTGGTCCCGTCTGCATAGACGGTGAGTGGAGGAGAAGGTACAATGCCGAACTATACGGCCTGTACAAGGACATCGACTTAGCCAGAAGAGTTCACATACAGCGACTAAGATGGCTGGGTCATTTAGAGCGGATGGAGCCCAACCTTCTCGCTAAGAAAGTCTTCGAATCCACCCCGGACGGACGGCGCAGTAGAGGACGACCTCGCGGTAGGTGGCGCAAACAAGTGGAGGGGGACCTCAACCAACTTGGCGTGCGCAACTGGAGGCAGCTGGCTCGTAACCGTGCTGGCTGGAGAGGTTTGTTGGTTGAGGCCCAGGTCCATCCCGGACTGTAGCGCCATCTAAGTAAGTAAGTAAGTTAATTTTTTCCGCGTTTTCGTGTATACTCATCGCCATGATGTATGATAGATATGCTTTACTAAGTTCTTGTCTAAATAATACCTTGCAATAATTGGAAGATTCGTAGTCGTTCTCATCCATCTTCATATTAGTTTTCGTGCTTATTATTATTTCGATACTCTCATGATCTGTAATTTTTTCGTTTGGTTTTGCACCTATAGTAACATTCCGCATATCCGACCTTAGTATTCTTGAATACTCCTTAAGTTTTCTCCTTAGACAGTTATCATTCAAAACTCTTTCTATCTCCCGCGTGTACGTATCGTTTTTGCACCAATCAATGTTAAAGTCTCCTGTTATTAGTATCCCTGAGTTCATAAATGCAGTATGACTGCAGTACTGCTGAATCGTAATGTTCTAAATCGGACAAATTTGGTATTTAATGATGCGTATTTGTATTTATGCCAAATATAATGCAGTAATTTCACAAAGAGATACATACTGTATTGATAGACATGGTAGATAACGAGATATTTACACTTTAAACTTTTCCGGTTCGGCAGTACTGCAATCATCCTGCATTTATGAGCTCGGGGTATATGTATTGCTTGTTGACTCAGTTATAATTTCTAGGTTTTCTTCAAAGTACTCACAGAAATTTCTTTCGGAGTGGCTTGGGGATCTATATATCGCAGCAATTACTATTTCTAAATCTTTGATCTCTCATTGCACGCTAATAACACATTTTCCAATCAATCGATTTTCTTCTCATATTGCCCATCCTTATCTTTTGTATAAACATAACAACATCTAACACAATTTTTTGCTTAACACTTAACCAATTTAAACGATTTAACATACTTAAAATGCTTGTGTAACGATTACAGTTTAATGTAGCTCTCATAACATTGTTTTTCAATTTTTGCAGTCTATATATTTCACTATTATTTATCCTTCATATCAATGCGAGGGTACCCGGGTATCCATTTGATTATTGAACCAATAAAAAATGAATTTCGCCCGGACCCCGTAATGATATTTTCAGTACCTTCCTGATATTTAATTCTGCTTCAAATAGTGTACTCCATTTGAAATAAATCCGATCTGTTAATTTTATAAAATTCATTTTTCAACTCTAATACAGAGTTATATGCGAAGTATACCCAGGTACCCCTATTTATATTATATTGATTCGTAAAATGCTGTAGCTTTTGTGAAAAGCCAATTTGCGACCAGCATAGTACAACTATCAGTAAATGTCATTCTTGCTCAAAAAATGCTGTACAGTGTATAAATTAAACATTAAAATAAAGCTTCTGTACTGAGTTGAATTTACTATTGACTATCTTTCCATTACTTTATCTTCATAATTCTTGCTCTTTTTGTCGCAGCTCATACAAAATGTAGGGGGGTACCCGGGTGCCCGTTGCGCTGATCAACCGTGTATTAATTTCGTATTTACACGAGGGTTAACAAAAACAAGACCGTGGAACAATATTCAAAATGTGGTTTAATAATGACATTGTACACTCTCCCACAGGCGGATCAGTAGAAATGCGGCGAAGTGGGAGGGTTGTGATCCCTTATTTTCGGATCATAACCTCGCTGATAAATGAAGAAGAAGAAGAAGACTGTACACTCTCATGAACGCATTTATATCTAACTTATTTTTAATTCTATGAAAGAAGTTTACTTTTTTGACACTTTTTTTTACCACATAGTCTAAATGTTTGTCAAATTTTAGCTCGCTGTCTATAATAATATCTAAGTATTTTTTTTTTTGCTTCACTTGTTCTATAATTTCTTTTAAAATATTGAAAAGTTATATAGTTATATAAAGCTAAGTTTACTCAAGAAACAATTCCTCTAATTTGTATTTAATTTTTTTTCTTAATTTACAATTCAGTGGCCAGGTATTCTAATAGGGATTTCTAAAATGCTTGGCGTTCCTAATTCTTCTCAAATCACGTGGGAGGGAGCTCCAGGTACGAGTGTTGTAAACGGAGAATTTCCTTTCAGATGTCAGGCAAGAGTGTTTTGGTTGGATGAGTACGTATCTCCTTAGAGGTTGGAAAGCTTTTTTTGTACAAAATTTCGGGCTCATGTGTTTGCATTATTTCGTACATGGATATCAGTGGCAGATATTTTAGGTAGTAATCAAAGGAGTAGCCAAAGATTTTTCTTGAAAATGCGGAGATATGGTCCTACCTTCTTTTATTATATACGAGAATATAACGAGCAATATCTGTGGCCCCAAGCAGTAGCCACTTAGACCGATTTTCAGAGTTTCAAAGAAAACGAGTTTGAAAATTTTATTTTTCTCAAAAACGTATGGGATTTTACTATATTGGTCTTGTTTCTTTGCTTATAACTCGGTAACCACTGCAGAGAGAAAAGTAAAAAATATACGACCTAAACTTCGAATATTGTAGCGTCTTCTGGCATCATTAAGTCAATTCCGTCATAACTAGACTTAAGCGGTTATCGCTTGAGGCCACAGATATTATTACAAACCACATTAAGCTTTCTGCTGCTACAGTAGTCAACATTACAAAAGAGTTCACAACCATATTACAGGATCGGTAAAGGCAAAGCTTTTATAAGGATTAATCTGCATTTCATTGGCGTATAAAATTAAGTAACCCATAAATGGCGTAGAACACCGTAAACATTTCCGATTGTGGTGTTTTTTAATCTGCACTAATAAAGGTTTTTCAAAAACTTTTTAGATAAAAATGGGAGGATTGCGGTTGGTCTGCATTATGTTGTATTGCCAGGTTGCTTTTTCGGGATGGGAATAATTTTCGCTTTCTTCAATGGGCTTGGAAAGATAGAAGTTGTAAGGATCGTATTGAATGTGTGTAATGTAAGACAGTATTACAGGTAGAATCATTGTTACAAACTTCGGGTGAATTTCATCGAGCACGCTGGCGTTAGAACTTATTGAAGGTATCGCTTCTACAACATCCACATCTAAAAATCTACTCCAGAAGAAAGGAGACCCTCTGAACTGCGCCAACTACAGAGGTATAAGTCTCCTAAATATCGTATATAAGATCCTGTCTGCCGTACTATGTGAACGCCTAAAACCGATCGTCAACAACCTGATAGGTCCTTATCAGTGCGGTTTCAGGCCTGGAAAGTCCACCATTGACCAAATATTCACACTACGGCAGATCTTGAAAAAAACCCATGAATATAAAATCGATACGCACCACCTTTTCATCGATTTCAAAGTTGCCTATGATAGCGTGTATAGAGACGAGTTATACAGAGCCATGTCTAGTCTTGGCATCCCTGCCAAGCTCGTCCGTTTGTGCAGAATGACGATGGAGAACTCTCGCTGCTCCATCAAAGTCGGTAAGAACATCACCGAATCGTTCGATGTCAGGAAAGCTCTTAGACAAGGTGACGCGCTATCATGCGATCTCTTTAACATAGTACTTGGGAGAATTGTACGAAACTCACAAGCCAACCCCGGAGGTACAATCTTCTTCAAGTCTGTACAACTACTCGCTTATGCCGATGACATTGACATAATCGGAAGAACTCAGCGGGCAGTCAATGGGGCATTTACGAGTATTGAGATCGAGGCAGCAAAGATGAGTCTAGCGGTCAATGAAAGCAAAACAAAATATATGCTGTCTACAAAAAAGGACACCCAACATCGGCGTCTTGGACAGAACGCCACAATAGACAGATACAATTTTGAGGTAGTAAAGGATTTTGTCTACCTAGGCTCTATGGTCAGCTCCGCAAATAACATCAGTAGGGAGGTCACACGGAGAATTACTCTTGCCAATCGTTGTTTCTATGGGCAAAAACGGCAATTGAGTAGCAAAGCCCTATCTCGAACTACTAAGGTAACTCTTTATAAGACATTAATCATCCCAGTCCTGCTGTATGGCGCAGAGGCATGGGCTTTGACAAAACCGGATGAGGATGCCCTTGGTTATTTCGAGAGAAAAGTTCTTCGAGCGATCTTTGGTCCCGTCTGCATAGACGGTGAGTGGAGGAGAAGGTACAATGCCGAACTATACGGCCTGTACAAGGACATCGACTTAGCCAGAAGAGTTCACATACAGCGACTAAGATGGCTGGGTCATTTAGAGCGGATGGAGCCCAACCTTCTCGCTAAGAAAGTCTTCGAATCCACCCCGGACGGACGGCGCAGTAGAGGACGACCTCGCGGTAGGTGGCGCAAACAAGTGGAGGGGGACCTCAACCAACTTGGCGTGCGCAACTGGAGGCAGCTGGCTCGTAACCGTGCTGGCTGGAGAGGTTTGTTGGTTGAGGCCCAGGTCCATCCCGGACTGTAGCGCCATCTAAGTAAGTAAGTAAGTTAATTTTTTCCGCGTTTTCGTGTATACTCATCGCCATGATGTATGATAGATATGCTTTACTAAGTTCTTGTCTAAATAATACCTTGCAATAATTGGAAGATTCGTAGTCGTTCTCATCCATCTTCATATTAGTTTTCGTGCTTATTATTATTTCGATACTCTCATGATCTGTAATTTTTTCGTTTGGTTTTGCACCTATAGTAACATTCCGCATATCCGACCTTAGTATTCTTGAATACTCCTTAAGTTTTCTCCTTAGACAGTTATCATTCAAAACTCTTTCTATCTCCCGCGTGTACGTATCGTTTTTGCACCAATCAATGTTAAAGTCTCCTGTTATTAGTATCCCTGAGTTCATAAATGCAGTATGACTGCAGTACTGCTGAATCGTAATGTTCTAAATCGGACAAATTTGGTATTTAATGATGCGTATTTGTATTTATGCCAAATATAATGCAGTAATTTCACAAAGAGATACATACTGTATTGATAGACATGGTAGATAACGAGATATTTACACTTTAAACTTTTCCGGTTCGGCAGTACTGCAATCATCCTGCATTTATGAGCTCGGGGTATATGTATTGCTTGTTGACTCAGTTATAATTTCTAGGTTTTCTTCAAAGTACTCACAGAAATTTCTTTCGGAGTGGCTTGGGGATCTATATATCGCAGCAATTACTATTTCTAAATCTTTGATCTCTCATTGCACGCTAATAACACATTTTCCAATCAATCGATTTTCTTCTCATATTGCCCATCCTTATCTTTTGTATAAACATAACAACATCTAACACAATTTTTTGCTTAACACTTAACCAATTTAAACGATTTAACATACTTAAAATGCTTGTGTAACGATTACAGTTTAATGTAGCTCTCATAACATTGTTTTTCAATTTTTGCAGTCTATATATTTCACTATTATTTATCCTTCATATCAATGCGAGGGTACCCGGGTATCCATTTGATTATTGAACCAATAAAAAATGAATTTCGCCCGGACCCCGTAATGATATTTTCAGTACCTTCCTGATATTTAATTCTGCTTCAAATAGTGTACTCCATTTGAAATAAATCCGATCTGTTAATTTTATAAAATTCATTTTTCAACTCTAATACAGAGTTATATGCGAAGTATACCCAGGTACCCCTATTTATATTATATTGATTCGTAAAATGCTGTAGCTTTTGTGAAAAGCCAATTTGCGACCAGCATAGTACAACTATCAGTAAATGTCATTCTTGCTCAAAAAATGCTGTACAGTGTATAAATTAAACATTAAAATAAAGCTTCTGTACTGAGTTGAATTTACTATTGACTATCTTTCCATTACTTTATCTTCATAATTCTTGCTCTTTTTGTCGCAGCTCATACAAAATGTAGGGGGGTACCCGGGTGCCCGTTGCGCTGATCAACCGTGTATTAATTTCGTATTTACACGAGGGTTAACAAAAACAAGACCGTGGAACAATATTCAAAATGTGGTTTAATAATGACATTGTACACTCTCCCACAGGCGGATCAGTAGAAATGCGGCGAAGTGGGAGGGTTGTGATCCCTTATTTTCGGATCATAACCTCGCTGATAAATGAAGAAGAAGAAGAAGACTGTACACTCTCATGAACGCATTTATATCTAACTTATTTTTAATTCTATGAAAGAAGTTTACTTTTTTGACACTTTTTTTTACCACATAGTCTAAATGTTTGTCAAATTTTAGCTCGCTGTCTATAATAATATCTAAGTATTTTTTTTTTTGCTTCACTTGTTCTATAATTTCTTTTAAAATATTGAAAAGTTATATAGTTATATAAAGCTAAGTTTACTCAAGAAACAATTCCTCTAATTTGTATTTAATTTTTTTTCTTAATTTACAATTCAGTGGCCAGGTATTCTAATAGGGATTTCTAAAATGCTTGGCGTTCCTAATTCTTCTCAAATCACGTGGGAGGGAGCTCCAGGTACGAGTGTTGTAAACGGAGAATTTCCTTTCAGATGTCAGGCAAGAGTGTTTTGGTTGGATGAGTACGTATCTCCTTAGAGGTTGGAAAGCTTTTTTTGTACAAAATTTCGGGCTCATGTGTTTGCATTATTTCGTACATGGATATCAGTGGCAGATATTTTAGGTAGTAATCAAAGGAGTAGCCAAAGATTTTTCTTGAAAATGCGGAGATATGGTCCTACCTTCTTTTATTATATACGAGAATATAACGAGCAATATCTGTGGCCCCAAGCAGTAGCCACTTAGACCGATTTTCAGAGTTTCAAAGAAAACGAGTTTGAAAATTTTATTTTTCTCAAAAACGTATGGGATTTTACTATATTGGTCTTGTTTCTTTGCTTATAACTCGGTAACCACTGCAGAGAGAAAAGTAAAAAATATACGACCTAAACTTCGAATATTGTAGCGTCTTCTGGCATCATTAAGTCAATTCCGTCATAACTAGACTTAAGCGGTTATCGCTTGAGGCCACAGATATTATTACAAACCACATTAAGCTTTCTGCTGCTACAGTAGTCAACATTACAAAAGAGTTCACAACCATATTACAGGATCGGTAAAGGCAAAGCTTTTATAAGGATTAATCTGCATTTCATTGGCGTATAAAATTAAGTAACCCATAAATGGCGTAGAACACCGTAAACATTTCCGATTGTGGTGTTTTTTAATCTGCACTAATAAAGGTTTTTCAAAAACTTTTTAGATAAAAATGGGAGGATTGCGGTTGGTCTGCATTATGTTGTATTGCCAGGTTGCTTTTTCGGGATGGGAATAATTTTCGCTTTCTTCAATGGGCTTGGAAAGATAGAAGTTGTAAGGATCGTATTGAATGTGTGTAATGTAAGACAGTATTACAGGTAGAATCATTGTTACAAACTTCGGGTGAATTTCATCGAGCACGCTGGCGTTAGAACTTATTGAAGGTATCGCTTCTACAACATCCACATCTAAAAATCTACTCAAATTAAGTTCAATCTCACTAGAAATATAGTTTTTTGTTTTTTAAATCCAAATAGGAGTGTATGGCTCCAGTGTTGGAGTTCGAGGTTGCTATAAAGCTAGAGTTAAGTAGATCGCAGTTTATATCTTCGGCAGGTGTAGGGCGCTGTTTTTCTATTCATAGTTTGCGTAGGTTTTTCCACAGGTCCTTCCCAGAAACTGGTGAGTTTAGGTTTCGATCGAAGAATTTAGTCTTAGCTTTTCGAATTTCAAGGACGATTTTTTTCCTAATACGTCGGTAGTTAGCACGGTTCTCTTCAATTTTGTATCTTTTCCAGCGATTATATGCAGAATTTCTTTCCTCCATAAGCTAAAGCATGTCGTCATTCCGCCAGCGAGGTGAAGTTTCCTTTATGATTATTGACTTTAATGTAACATGCTTTTCAAAGAGATTGTTTAATTCCTTCTGAAAGAAAGCAATTTGCTCATTTATAGAAATCTATATAATTTGTTCAAATTTGAGCTGTGCAAATCATGTAACAAGTTCGCATGATTTACATTTTTGAAGTCTCTGTATTGAATAATTGAATAATTGCGCTTTTTACAATTAATCGCAAGGAAAATTGATATTACATTATTGATATTGGGGCGCTGCTCATCAGGCGGCGCCACTCCATCGATTGCTTTTTGTTATTGTCGCATCATAATAAAGTCCCACTGTTTCGTCTGCACTAACAATCCGCCTGCTTGATAGACGTTCGCCTTCACCACATAGCTCCAAGAGTCGCTTACAAAAATCTGCCCTTTGCTGTTTTTGAACTGCACAAAGTTTTTTCTGGCACCCATCTCATATAGGATCCTGAAAACCATTGTTTTTGATAACCTAGTTTGTGCTGCCATTTCTTTACTTTTCAGTCTACGGTCGCTCAGAACAACTTGTTTTACAAATTCATAATTTTCTTCAGTGACCGCAGTTGATGGTCCACCTGAGCGAGGGTTATCTTCAAGAGACCTGTCCCCAAACAAAGCACTTAGAGCCGTCATTAATGACTCTATACGATGGCGAAGATACCCCATAAACAGAATCCAGCTCATCCTTTATTTGTTTTGGTGTAAATATCTTCTTTTTTATATTATTACCGCACGATATTCAATTCTTCTTCTTCTTCCTTTTATCAGCGAGGTTATGATCCGAAAATAAGGGATCACAACCCTCTCACTTCACCGCATTTCTACTGATCCGCCTGTGGGGTTCGCCTATTTGACTTCGGAAAATATCGGCAGGCCGCCGATTTTGGATCACTCGGTTACTGAGGCCAATGAAATGACGATGTCGTCGCATTTGTCTGATCCAGGCGTTTATAGGCCTGCCTTTCCTACATCGCGATGTCTTTGGAACGTGCATTGATATTGCCTTTTTAACAGGGTTCAAATGATCTCTTCTTTGAACGTGCCAGCTGAGCCGGTCGCGCTCTATTTTTCGAACTTCTTATTGGATCAAGCTGTGTCACTCCTGCTGTCATGCGAAGCATCTTCATCTCAGCTGCCGTTAATTTACTCTCATACTTTTTGTACATCGTCCAACATTGTGAACCGTATGTGAGCGCTGGACGCACAACTGCGGTGTAGAGCCTTCCTTTCCACTTAGGGTCATTTTTCTGTCACAGAAGATAGCGGAATTTTCTCGCCACTTCATCCACCCTACGCTTACGCGATGATTGATGTCGTCATCACAAGTTGCTTTGCTATTGATCATAGATCCCAGATATTTGAACTTTTCGCACTTGGGAAGCACTGTTCCATTCAAATAAATGTCTGGAATAGGCCTGAGTGGATCAGAGAACGGCGCGATATTCAATCTTATCCATTTTTAAAGCATTCCGAGAACTCCACTTATTCAAATCACTATTAACAAGTATTCTTCACCATTTTTCATAAAAGACTTTAAGGAATAATGGAAAAGATAATTTTGTATCCGGACATTTTTCGAAGTGGTAGGTCGGGAATACTTGGACCTTTCTACATGTATATAATCCAGTCCGACTGTCATTTCTTGATCTATTCCCGTCACCGCCTTGCGCATTTCGTTAAACGGTAAAAACCCTCTCCGACCGACTCGCATCCTTACCGTTACTACGTCATCTTCGAACAAAAAGAGAAAAATTGCAAGAGCCATAGACGTCGATGGAGTTACGAACACGAAAGTTTTATTTTTATAGTACTTTATCTGAATCTAACTATGATTTACTGGTACTTACCTAATTATTATTTGTTCCTGCAGGTATCGAAACGGTACGGCGAGACAACTCACCGCTAGTGGCGAATCTGATGAACACTTGCTTGCAGAAACTACTTATTGAGCGTGATCCTGATGGTGCAGTTGAATATGCCAAGACGGTGATATCGGATCTACTTTGCAACCGCATAGACATCTCACAACTGGTTATAACCAAAGAGTTGACCAAAACCGATTACGCTGCCAAACAAGCTCATGTGGAGTTGGCTAACAAAATGAAAAAACGAGATGCTGGTACAGCCCCAAAACTGGGTGATCGTGTCCCTTATGTCCTCTGTGCTGCGGCAAAGAATACTCCTGCCTATATGAAGGCTGAGGATCCTATTTATGTATTAGAGAACTGCATTCCTATCGATGCAAACTATTATTTGGAAAATCAACTCTCCAAACCTCTACTAAGGATATTTGAACCAATACTGGGTGATAAAGCTGAATCTATCTTACTGAGTGAGTTGCCGTATATTGTTTTTCCCTGCCAAATGTGTGATCAATTTTTTTCCAGAGGGTGAGCACACAAGAACTCGCACTGTGGTGACATCAAAAGTGGGTGGTTTGGCTGGATTTATGACCAAAAAGGCAGCATGCCTAGGTTGCAAAGCGCTTATGCCGAACGGCTATGAAAAAAGTGCCTTGTGTCCACATTGTGAACCCAATATCTGTGAACTGTATCAAAAGGAAATATTTGCAAAACGTAGTCTGGAGGAAAACTTTTCTCGCCTATGGACCGAGTGTCAACGTTGTCAAGGCTCATTACACGAAGAAGTCTTGTGCTCAAATCGTGATTGTCCTATTTTCTATATGCGTCAAAAAATCCGCATGGACTTGGACACTCAAGAAAAGAGAGTACAGAGATTCGGAGCGCCTACTTGGTAGATCAAGAAGTTCTTTGGTTTAAAAAAAAAAATCAAAGAGTATGTGTGGTTTTTTCGAATTGTTTATTGTTAACTTAAAGTTATCTTTTAAATTTATATTAAATAAGTTTTCGTTTAGGTTAAACTTTTATTACAAATACAATGGTATTGTTTTTGTTGTATGTTTGTATTCTTCATAATTTACTTTAAAGTATATAGAAAAACAAAAAAGGAGCTTCAAGAAATCATATACATACAGACATATCATATTACAAACGTTTCGGAATATGTTATTCCTGACTTACGTTCGATTTTCATCATCATTATGTGTAATTATTTCTTCTTTTTTTTGGGAATTTTGTTTTTTGTAACTGGGTCCTTAAATGGGCTATTTGCGGCTTTGCAGTGTATTTGATAACCAGTCCATTGCTTGGTCCAAGCCCTCACCTTTGGTCGCTGATGTTTTAAAAATTTGGAACGTTCGGTTTTTTAAATGTTCAAGACCCAGAGCGTGATGTACTTCAGCAACGGTCATACATCCTTCCATGTCCTGTTTGTTCGCAAGAACGACAAGTATCGCCCCAGCTAACTCTTCCTCCTGTAAGTAAATTTCAATTATGGCCATCTTTTTTATTTACTCAATTTGACACTTACCCTCAGCATATAAAGTAATTCATCTTTGGATATCCCAATTCGGTCTCTATCTGCCGAATCAACTACGTAAATAATAGCATCTGTATTGCTATAATAACATCGCCAATAGGGCCTAAAAAAATAGAAAAAAGTAGATATTTTAGTTTTCTTTAACTAAGGCAAGTGGACCAGTAAACAAAAAACGTTGCGAATAATAAAATATAAAGCTCTTAAAAATGCCATATGAATAGGAAACAGATTAAACGAGCGTGTTTGATCGCAATCTATCAGTCGCATATTTTTTCATTTATTTGCTCGAACTCGATCGTTTTCTATCTATATCTACTCCATGAATTAAGAACTTGAAACAACCACAAGTCTTACCATCCCTTTCAATGGCACTCGTGCACAAAATCGACCCTGTATATGCACTTCCAAAATTAATCACAGTCATTTCGAGTACTCGAAAAAAAGACTGCACAAATCGATCACTAGGTGGTTGTTCAAGCATTTTTATTGTTCTGTAATTAGGATTGGTAAGCTGTCTTCCGCTGATTTACGATTGGTTTTTCCTCTGTTGTTCGATAATTTTTATTTTATTCTTAGGATCGGTAGGCTGTTTTCAATTAATTGAATGGGATTTTTCACTGTTCATTCCTAAGAAATCGGAGGTTTACGTGCAACAAACATAAAGATTTTTTCAATATCCATCCAACCCTCATTCGAAGTACGTACAGCATATGACATCTCCGAGTATCATAATTTTCTTAAACACCACATGCTTGCTAAAGGGCCCTACACACGATCACTGCTAATTGGTAATATTGTAGTTCGGAGGAACAAAGTTGGAAGTCCTAAACGAAGTTCTTCTAAAACTCAGAAACAGCGGCGCCAAAACCATAGCTTACGTGGGCGACGTCGTGCTGCTGGCAACAGGAAAATTCCTCCCGACACTGAGCGTGCAAATCGAAGGGGCACTAAGATCGATTGACTCCTGGGGCCTTATTTTGTATTGCGTTTCTATAGCAAATGTATACAAACTCAATTTCCAAGTAATTTAAGTGACGTTTGATAGATTTTTTTGTTTTTCCGAGGGTAGGTGAAAATCTTCAACAAGACACTATGAGGATCGACAGCGCGTGCTCATAGTAGTGTGGGTTTCTTACCCACTAAAAAACCTCCCTTCAAAACAGACTTATTTTCATTTTTACTACAACTAAGTATTCGACTTATCAAGTAGTTTTCATTTCACGTAATAATGACGTTTTGCAGGGACCTTTCTATTAGAAGTTCCTGCCAGCTCCGCAGTTTAGACGCGGTTACTTATCGCGCTAAGTCTAAAGGTTTGGTTCTTTGTAGATGGCGCAGTAAATTTATTTCTTCCAAAACTTGGAGGACTGTAATATTTACGTGACTTTCTAGTCGACTTCTATGCTTTCTCGCGTAGGTTTGAATTTCGTCTTCTATAGTTTTAATGCCAAGATCTCTATGGATATCGCTATTTCTGATATACCATGGCGCATTAACAATACCTCTTAGCACTTTGTTTTCAAAAGTTTGTAAAATTTTAATATTAGTTATTTTGGTACAACCCCAGAGTTGTATACCATATGTCCATACGGGCTTTAGCACTTGCTTATATAAAAGCAGTTTGTTCTCTATATTAAGCTTGGAATATTTTCCAAGTAACCCATACATTTCTTTATATTTATTATCTAGTTCTTTGCGTTTTTTCTTAACGTGCGTTTTCCATTTCAGCTTTGTATCAAGTGTCATTCGAAGATACTTAGCCTCGTTTGCAAACGGAATTTGAACCGAGTTTGAAAAGATCGGCAAATTATTTATTTTCTTATAAGTAAAATTTACATGAACAGATTTGGTCTTGTTAAGTGCGATTCGCCAAACCTTTGTCCATTCATTTACTCTATCCAAAGCTTCTTGCAGTTTTTCTGTAGTATCTTCGACCGTTTTACCTACTGTCAAGATAGCAGTGTCGTCGGCAAATGTAGCTAGCTCAGTGCCTTCTACTTGCGGTATATCACGGGTGTATAATAGATATAAGACTGGACCAAAAACGCTTCCTTGCGGCACCCCAGCCATTATTTCCTTAAAATCTGAATATTCATTTCCACATTTGACGCGGAATAGTCTATTCGTAAGGTAATTCTTCAAAATATTATATAGGTGTTCTGGCAGAACTTGCCGTAATTTAAACTTTAAGCCTTCGTGCCAGACCTTGTCAAAGGCTTGAGAGACGTCAAGGAATACGCTTGAACAAATCTTTTTTTCTTCAAGTGACTTTTCGATTACATGTGTTATTCTATGCACTTGATCAACTGTAGAGTGCTTACTTCTGAATCCGAATTGATGATTCGGAATGAGATGCCTTTCTTCTATTACCGGCTGTATTCGCCTAATCAATATTCTCTCGAACACCTTGGATATAATTGGAAGAAGCGAAATCGGTCTATAAGACGTTTTTTCATTCGACGGTTTTCCGGGCTTAAGGACCATTATGATTTCGGCGGCTTTCCATTGACTGGGAACATATTCTAGTCTAAGTGCGGCGTTTATAATGAACAGAAGCTTAATTAGAGCTTTTCTTGGTAGGGCTTTAAGAACCTCTCCCGTAATTAGGTCGCATCCAGGAGCCTTCTTAGGTCTAAGTTTCTTTATTTCTACCTTAAGTTCGGTAAGTGTTGCATTTCTTATTACGCTATTGGCTATATAAGACGTATTTATATTTTCAATAAGAGCTTGTCCATCAAACGGTTTGAAAGTTTCTTCCAGGTGGGTGGCAAAAACTTGCGCTTTCTCTTTATCATGCCTGGCCCATTCGCCTTGATTTTTCCTAATTGGTGCGGCTTGAATTTGAGGTTTTTTAATACCTTTTATAGCCTTCCAAAGCGAGTAATTAGAATCTTTTTCTGCCGTTAAGCTTTCTAGGTAAGTTTGCATTTCATTATTCTTAAGGTTTTTAATAGAACTTTTTAGTGAGTTGCACAAACGGTTAAGATGTGCTTTATGTTGCGGAGCCCGAGTTTGTTGCCATTTTTTGCGTGCTTTTCTCTTCTCCTTAATCATCTCTTTTATTTCCTGCGGATAAGTTTGAATGTAGCTTGCCGGCGTTTTCTTTGGTTTGGGAGTATTCTTTCACGCGGCATTCTGTAGGATTTCGACGAAGCGATCAACTTCAACTTTTTTTTTTTTATAATTTGCGCGCACTCAAAGGGTTATGAATACCTTTAACATGTTTACACACAGTGCGGGCGTTGGCGTTTTGAGTGATACGCTCAGCTCAGTATTTGCTTCAATATCTTTTTTAAAGCCATCCCAATTAGTTTTCGCGCTGGTTAATCTGACCGGTCCTACTTTTTTAATCAGAGCATCGCTTATCGTCATAATGATTGGAGAATGATCAGAGGAGAGATCAAAGCTTTCTTCAACTTTTATGCAGTTGCCAGATATTCCTTTAACAACAAAGAAATCAATCAAATCTGGTATCTTATTTTTATCAGTCGGCCAATATGTTGGTTTACCCGTCGAATGAAAATCACAACTGAATTGCATACCCGCATTATAAAGCTTTCTACCTTTCTGAGAGGCGTACCTTGAGCCCCAGAAGGGGTGTTTCGCGTTGAAGATGTTTCTGAAATCACTTTCTTCAAGTTTACATCGCAGTGGACAATATATAGACGAAATGTTGAAAGCAATATGTCTATTTCTAACACGTACCGTGCTTACTTACATTGCTTCTAATTCAATCTTTACTTCCGCTGAGTGTTCGATACATTCTTTTATAAACAAGGATGATCCGCCTCTTGCTCTTTCCGATGGGTGGAAGGCGTGATACACGCTATATCCTCTTATCTTAACGGTCGTTTGTTTTGTCAGATGAGTTTCACAGACCAAGCATATATCAATATCTTTTTCTCGTATAAATATTTCTAACTCGTCGAGTCTTCGTATGAGGCCGTTAGCGTCCAATGTAGGAATTTTTAGCATTTCTTTCATATTCGGGTTGAAGTGCGCCTGTTATAAATGTTGCTTTCTAGTGCAACTAGTCTCTCGAAAATAAGTTTGTTTGTTTTGCATTGCTCTTCAAGTTTCGCAAGTATTAAGGAGAAAACATTGGATACTGGATTTTGTGAGCTACCTCTATGACCGTTTTCCAATGTCGCAACTTGAGCAGGAGTCTTTACGTTAAAGTTTGAACGGTTTTTTGCCTTGATCTCCCGTGGTTTGACGGTCATATACTTGCCATTAGCTACCATCGCCGCTTGAGCATAAGACTGTACGTCAGTATTCGAAGACTTTCCTTCTGTCACATTTTCTCTACTGCGTTTGGGGTTTTCTTCGTTACCCGATCTTAAGTCAATATTGACGGATTTCCTATCTTTCGCTGCTTTTTTCGTAGCTATTTTGGGTCTGTTCTTAATTGGTTTCGGAATAGGGTGCATGGAATTTTTAAGCGTATCGCGCCTTTTTTGGAGCTCTTTCGCCACTTCGCAACCTCGATAGTTCGCAGGATGTTTTCCTTTGCAGTTTATACAAGTGGCTGGGGTTTGCTTGTTTATGTGACACTCTTCCGAGAGATGCTTACCTGCGCATTTGACGCATCGCAGCTCTTTCTGGCAGTAAGTCTGCGTATGATTGAAGCATTGACAGCGCTTACACTGCGGGATCGATCTGGAGGTCTTACGCATGGGTTCGATTTTGACCACGATGTTTAGAATAGTCTTAATACCATATACAGCATCTTTATTTTCATATTTATCGAAACTAAGCATGAATAGTGGAAGTCCACGCCTTACCAATTTTTCATGATCTCCGTCCGACTGCTGCTTTTCCTTCTTGATAATATTGACGGCATCAAGAATTTTAAAGCCTTTCTCTTAAAGGTCGTGCATTACATCTTCTTTAGTGCACGAGGGGTGGAGTCCCCTTGCTACAACACGCAGTGGTCTTTCTAACTTATTTTGGTAAATATACCACTGAATCTTTTCGGCATTCAATTTTTGGGATAATGATCGGTAACCGTCGGCATCATCGACATTGATTTTCCACGTATTGTTTCGCAGAGATGTCACCTTAAACTTCTATGGCAGGGTTCCTATAATGAGGCAATGCAACTTATTATAGTCCGTTATTCCAACGACGTTTATCGGTGGCGGAGGACGTAATTTTTGTTGTTGTTGCTTTTCTTGCAACCCCTTGCGCTTTTCATGTTTTTGTGGTTCGACTTCCGGTGACGAACCAGCTTTGCGTTTTTTTGCTAGGTCGTTTGTTTTCGATCCAATTCGTTTCACGTGTTAGCTCTTCTTCGTCCGTCTGGTATTCGTGACTAGGTGAGCGATGTGGGCTAACTGTACTTTCTTTTTGTAGATACGTGTTTTTTAGGGCATTATTTTCTTGCCTGAGTAGATCTACTTCTTTCTTAAGCTCACGATAGAGTAGCTCCATTTCGCTAAGCTTTGTACGGAGTACGTCGTTTTCCTCATCAATGCTTTTTGATTTCGCTGAGTCCCGTTTTTTACGCGCTTGCGCTTCCGGCGGACTTCTTTTTCCGGAGACGTTCGATCTTGTTGGTGGAGATCGAGATACCCTTGTACTTTTTGAGAAGGGATTTATTAGGTGCAATAAATGGCTCTCCCCAGAATCCGTAGAGCCGACCTCCGAAGAGGGTGGATTTTCCAGTGTACCTGGACTACCACCTGGGGTATTAAAATCTTTTGTTTTGATCATTGCATGTTTTTGTATACACCATACTCGGTATACGGAGGGTGGATTTTAGTGCCCTCTTACGACAGGCATGCCTACCTCGGGTATATTCTGATCCCTACCCGAAGGGGGTGTTTGATAGATGGAAGCACTTACACCCAATCCGAGAACCATACAAAATACCAATTCATTTTAGAATCGGATTACATTTCCGAATGGCAATCCGAATCCGAAAGCAGTAGAAAATAAGGCCCCTGGACGCAGAAATGTGGATTAGCGGTCAATCCCCAGAAAACGAAATTAGTACTATTCACAAACAAAAGGTATTCCACAGTTCGTAACACCCGCTTAATTTTGTGGGGTTTGTTATGACACAACAACAACAACTGTCCGCGAACGTGTTAAGTATCTCAAGTAGTGCGAGATACCTCGGCCTGGTGCTCGATAGAAAACTGAATTGGAGTCTGAACATTAACGATAGCCAGGAATGCCAACGATAACCTTCTACTCGTGCAACAGAATATTCGGAAAAACTTGGGGACCAAACCCCAAAATCATCCCAACTTGCTTCCGCTAGACATCTTTATACAAGTCTTCTTCTTCTTCCTTTTATCAGCGAGGTTATGATCCGAAAATAAGGGATCATAACCCTCCCACTTCACCGCATTTCTACTGATCCGCCTGTAGGGTTCGCCTATCATCTTTATACATCTTTATACAAGTATCGGCAGCAATTAGTGCCGTAAGGTTAAACCAAACAGATAGCTGAAGGCCAAATGCAATGGGTCGTACTATGATTCTACGCAGATACCTGGGCAATGTATCTAGCACAGACTACACAACGCCATACCTAGACTTCACAAGACCATTTTCAAGTTACTTCCCCAGCAGAGAAGAATGGAAAACAGGCAGAACGCCCAACCAGAGAACCAAAGCCGTGTACACCGATGGATCCAAAATGGAAACGGGTGTCGGCACAGGCATCTTCTCTGAAACGCTTGGCATCTCCTTGTCAGTCAGGCTTCCGAATTACAGCAGCGCTTTCCAGGCGGAGGTCCTAGCAGTGACAATAGCGGCCCGTGAGGCTGCGATGAGGGCAATACCACGTGAGGATATCACCTTTTTCATCGACAGCCAGGCAGCGATAAAAGCAATCACCCTGATTGTCGTTGGCGTTTGTCGCTTTTCGACGATTGTCGTTTTATTCTTCAGATGTAGCACGACAAACAAATTGCTTAGTAATGTTTAATGGTCAGCAGGTCGTAGTTATGAATAAAGCGAAAAACGCCAACGACAATCAGGGTGAATATCCGCTACAGAAATAAAATCGAAGCTTGTAAAATGTTGTAGAGAAGAGCTCAAGGTTCTTGGAACACAGCACAAGGTAGAACTCTGCTGGGTCCCTGGACATGAAGGCATACCAGGGAATGAGAAAGCCGACGAACTGGCTAGAGGAGGTTCGGCACTAAATTAGGACCAATCCGACCCCTCAGTGTACATCCCGGGTGGTTTGTATCTCGGGCACAGTAAGTACTATATGCTGTCTAATAGGCTAGAACAGCCAATGGAACGTGTTTGGGAGTGCTTTTTCTGTTCGGAAACAAAAAAAGGTATTCCTTTTTGTCAATGGAAAACGACATTAGGTATGCCAAACTATTTACCCTTATCTGCCATTTTATTTTCATAACGCCACAGTAATGCAAAATGATAAACAAAAAGGGAAACAATGCATGCGAAAGGCAAAGTAATAAGCAAAAATGCCATAAAATGTTGAACAGAAAGAAACAAAGCAAACAAATGGTAAAGTAATTAGCATGGGAATCCCTTCCGTAACGGAAGCTACTCTTCGTGGAGAAAAAACAATCCCATTTTGCTGTCTGACGTCACAGCGAGGAATTTCTTTCGTTTCTCCTTCTTTCTCTCTTTTCTGTCAAACTCAATTTTTCAATCCGCGTTTACATGCAAGATCTTAACTCGATCACAGAAAATGTGATTGGATTAAGCTAATCACGTTTCAATCATCTACATGGTACTTAATTCGAATTGAATCTAGATTCAATTTGTCATGTAAACGGGGTAAATGAGATGTACTTACAAGTTTGTGTTGTGTGCACACTCAGTTCGTTTACGATCGCTTTTTCGATCGGATACTCGATGTTCATGGCTCAAAACAGATTACAAACCTTGCAAAATAGGGCAATGTATACCAGAAATACTGGCAAAGTTAAAATTGTTGAATGTTTTACAACAATTGAAATTAAATTGATATTAAAAGTTCAATTTGTTTATACCCCGCCTCTCAGTAATAATGACATATAGAGAACTCAGGTTGACGACAAGATAGTAAAGGACCATAATACCTGGCAACTTCATATTAGAAGAGCCGACCGCAGATAACATGGGACTAAGGCGAGGATAAAGAAATAGAACTTATAGGAGGACTAGGTAGAGTTGTAATCATTAGAGTTCGACAGGTTGAGGCAAACGCAGCTTCAGTGAAAAATTCGTTTGATTAGCCGACCAATATAATGCAAAACATACGTACATACACCTCACCCAATTTCGATAAATAATGCTCCGCAGCCAATAATAAAAACATATTCTCCCATTCAGTACCCATATCGAATCCAGAATGACTCATGTTCGAGCGACCAACCACAGAACACATACTGAACACGTAAAAGCAAATCGCACTTATCAAACTTATCGTTCAGAGCCTTACCTAATACTAGTCTGTCCTCCCAGATCCCAGACTTGAAACTTGAGGTTTTTATAAGTCACTTGCTCCACATTGAAGCCTATCGTTGGAATTGTTGTCACAACCTCTCCAACCTGCAAACGATACAAGATAGTGGTCTTCCCAGCACCATCCAAGCCCAAGATCAAAATCCTCATTTCCCTCGATCCTAGGAGACCTCGAAAGTAACTAAAAATTCCACCTGCAAGGATATTGGAAAATATTTCCCGATTGAAGTTTTTCTCTTCCACTCCACGCCGCTGCAACTTCGACTATGGAAATCGCTTGATTTAACTCACCCATTCTTGTGAACAAGTATTTTAAATGCAATGTAAGTTTAGCTCGAACTAGATTACGTGTGTAGAAAATAATAGCAGTTTTTATTTTAATTCGTCAGTTGTAAATATGCCGAAAATGATTTCTTTCCATCCCAAATTTTGACGGCGATAAATTGTCAGATTTGACGTTAGCTAAAAGTACAAATGACGTGTCGAATGTATTATGTGGCAGTGCCATGTAAGACGGTGGATACAGGGTAGTATCTAAATTTATGGTGATGTTTTTTACGAAAAAAATTCGGTCCTAAAATGCAGATTTTTTAATGTCGTTTTCCAATTGTTTCACTCCCGATTTCACTCCTTTTTGATTCCAATGGAACATGTGAAATCGTCTTCTGCTTAAGGGGTCAATAGGCACTACAACATGGTACGCGTACCATGTTGGGTGATTAGCATACACACACTCAGACCATGTCGATAAACCGCAGTTTGCGACGAGATTGCAGTGGTTAACGGTGCTTTGTGTGTGCAATGTAAATGAAATAAAAATCTCTCCTTTGACCTGCCAAAGTGCAGGCAGAGCTTTCAGAGATACAAAAAATTCTCTCCAACTCGGTATTTGGGATAGACGGCATAAAGTTGCATATATTTTTTATTTTGTTGGGATTTATTTTGCTGGAACAGATAGATGCTATCCCGTTGGAAGTCTGCACCAAATGATGTTCGACTAAAATGTCCGCAAACATCTATATACACGCACCGACATGGTTGAGAAACTATTGGCTCCTTATCAAAAATCAGCGTCTATCCCAAATACCGAGGGTTGGAGAGAATTTTTTGTATCTCTGAAAGATCTGCCTGCACTTTGGCAGGTCAAAGGAGATATTTGCATTTCATTTAAACCGCACACACAAATCAACGTTACCCGCTGCAATCTCGTCGCAAACTGCGGTTGATCAACATGGTCTGAGTGTATGTATGCTAAACACCCAACATGGTACGCGTACCATGTACCCCGTTTATATGCAGAGTCGGAACTGGTTCCAAACCGGTTCCAAATACATATAAATTTCGAGTCCAAATAAGCTCGAGTCGACTCGACTCAGCTAACAAAGCTGGGTCGAGTCCGAAAAATGCATGTATACCTGGGTCGAGTGGTTGAACTGACATGTTGTCTGTGTGTGTGAGATCTCTTTCTTGTTTTTTTTTTTTTTTTTGTTCGGGGTGGGAAATAGCTTTGTTTTGATTGAGTTCATAGTTAGCTGCGGGTAAGGTTGTCTGTTCAGTTATTTCATATTTATTAAATCCAAAAAATAGAACTAAACAGAACACTAACACAATCAAAACTAACTGTCAGATCGACCACATTTGGACTTTTGGACCATTCGACTCGTTATGTAGAAATACTCAGATCGAAATCTGGACTCGAACCTGACTCGACTACTCGACTCTACATATAAACGGGGTAATGTTGTAGTGTCTATATGCCCCTCCTCCTCTGGTTTTGCCAATGGAAAACGACATAAGATTCTAGGTGTTGGCAACGCCGCTAACATCAAGAACGCCATCTAGGAGTTGACAGTTGAATTTCGCAGTCGATTACCAACTTAACGAGCGCAGCCGAGAAATTTAATGACCGAAACCCTGGAGCGAGGGAGAAACAAGACTCGAGGAATCAGAAAGAAAAGAACCACGACGACGGCAACAACACAAAATTTAAAGCTCTGTCTTTCTTTATTTAAAATAAATATTCCACACGTTTCATATAAAATTAAGGTTCAATAAAGTGAAAACATTATATTTTAAACAGTGCTGTTAAATTTATTAATCTCAGTCCGTCAATAGTTGCAGTTCGCAATACTAGGACTAGGCTTGTTTTGCTTAAACATCGAAATTCAGTGGTTGCCAATGAAGTAAAATACAGAGCGCACTAAAACAACAATTTTCAAGCTCTGGGAACTACTTGAGCTTTTTATCTAAAGAGAAAAGTGACCCCTGATGAATATTTCGGAATACTCTATTCTAGAGGGCGCAGAATCATTTTTTGTTTTTTATTTTACGATTTTGGCATCTCTTCAGTAGTTTGATATTCCTTTTATTTCACTGAAAAAAAATGGGTGGTGAGGAAAAAAAGCAGATAAGATAACTATAAATATAGTAGAATCTCAAAAAGATGAACGCATTAAGAACATGGCCCTTCCATCTTCTGAAATGTTTATCTTATCGAGGCGATACATTCACCCTTATTCTGAGTGATGTTTTACTTGAACGACGCGGCGTTTGTCGTTATCTGAGGCGTTTCGTTTTACAAGAGTTATTCCATAACTTCGCTGGTAAGTAGTTTGCATTCCACATACTATGCCATCGACCGCACCACGCTGAGAATATCGAAAATCCAAAACGCAAAAATATTTGTAACCGACCCTACTCTGTATTTCGTACCTACGGTTAAAATCACTCGAAAGTGTTTTCGTTTCGATTTCAATTTAAATCCTGTAATACTTTCAAATCATGTCCCGAATATTATAGCGAATTCAGCACATGAACTATCAGTCACTAAGTCAGCGTTGATGAAGTGGTAGGCTCGGAGCGCATGCGTTAAAAATATTCGTGACCTGCATAGCTATTATCAATTAATTGTCTTGAATCATAGAAATTGGAAAACTCTCCTGGGGGTCAATTCCCGATCTGTGAAACTGTGAAGTGACAAATAATTTAATTTAATTTAATTTATTTATTATTAATTTTATCGCCGTGGCGTAAGTGGTTAGTGTGTCGGATCGCTACGCATGAGGTTCCAAGTTCGAATCCCAGAAAACACCAAAAAGTTTTTTCACGGTCCCACCTCTCGCGAGCGTCTGACAAACATCCGAGAGTATTGTTGTCACGAAAAAGCTTCTCAAGTCGCCGTTCGGAGTCGGCATTAAACTGTAGGTCCCTTCCATTCGTGTGAAAAATATAACGCACACAACATGAGTGGTTGCGAGAAGCTAGGCCCTGGCACTTTAAAGAGCTGTTGCGCCAAATATTTGTTATTTGTTTTCATTTTATCACTTTACGAACACACTTAATGCGATTCTCGAACACATTGTGATAAATGCCTGTCAGAGTGTGTACTAAAAGAGTACTAAATGATAAATCCTGTCATTTATGTGTCATTTTGGCGTTTTCTTTGCTGAAAAATTTATTTGTGTTGTGCTACTAAAATTATTAATACGCCGTATTGAACAAAGGTATTAATTTATATTAACTCGTGCTTTGTTTTGAAGAAAAATTATATTTCATTTTCTTCGTAGGAAGATACTGAGGATGTTGCGACGTTCCCTTCGAGATGTGCAGAATCCATTCGAGTGGCTACTGAGGAGCATTTTATTCAACTCTATAGGTTTCCGGTTAAGTTAGATCCTTCCAATACTTCCTCCATTTGGGCCCATCTTTTATAGCTTCGCCTAAGCTGTTTAGCATATTGCATAATTGCTTCCATTCATTATCCCGTGAATGGGCACCGTCGGCTGTTGTAAATCTGTAAATTGAATTTTTTTTTTAAATATATATTTACAAAATGATTATATTTCAATACATATATATTTATATTTATTATATCGTGAGGTTACTTACTTGTCGTTGGCCAAATCCGGCCTCTCCTCCAAATACTGAATTAAATATTCTTTTCGGGTCTCCGATGCCCTTTGTCCGCGTTTATTTTTGTTGTCCATCCTTTTTCACGACTTTTCACAGAATGAGTTGAATTTCTTCACTTATCACGTGAAGAAATTTTGACATTTGATTTCACTTTTTCACACATCGAGAATTGAACTCAGCATGAAGCTGTGATAACATTTATCACTTCACAGCTTCACAGAACGAGAATCGACCCCCTGTACTGTAAATGCTCTTGCAGTATCCCTACTGTAAATTTTTTTTTTTTTCAAACTTTTCCATATTAGCAAAGCAATTAGTTTTTAAATGCATATACCTATCTCAATTAAGGTAGAATTAATCCTCCGATTCACCTCGAAGTATAAACCAGTGGACCCCAGTCATGAAGTGTCAAGTGATTCTGCATAGCGATTTAAATGTATTCCGAGGTGGTCTTCGAATATTAGCGAAAAAAATATTCAAATATTTTTCCGAGTTGTTCATTTTTATTTTATTTCATTCTAATCCTAGGGTACGTTTACCCACTTAGAGAAATCTTTTTACATTTTCAGTTCCAGGAATTTATTCAATTTAATCACTTATTAAAGCCAGTATCAGCGTTTTGAAGCGCAACCACAGCATTATGCCAAGAGTTGAGTACGTTATTGAAGCAAAACGGAAGCAAGCTAAAATGTTTGTAGAGTTTTCTTTTTTCTCAAACTGCGCACTAGGCGAAGCTGGTTTATATTTCTAAGCTTAGACAAATAATATGTCTACAATAGAAAAAATAAAATACAATAGCCGCGTTTTGTTTTCCTCGTGAACTGAACTAGTTCATCTGTCAAGCTTTACATATATTTTTTGTTTTGTGAAAAGCCATCTTGTGGTGAGGTATGGGATAGAAATTCTGGTTCACGAAAATTGAACCAGCTCAACTGCTGGTTCAATTGTTGTTTTTACATCCTGTGTAAAAATATGAACTGAATCAGTTCACGGAGAAAACAAAACGCGGCTAATATTTAAAGCCCTGATATTTTATCAAAGCGATTCGGAGAAAAAGAAATTCGAAAATCTCACAACTAATGATACTGGCGCTGTAAATAGTGCAGAGCCACATAAACATTAATTCATCGAAACTTCATGGATGACCAAAAAGTATGTACTGATTTCGTTGCCGCATTGAATGTTCCAAACATAAATATAAGTTCCTTCTAGAAACAGTTGGTAGTACACTTGTCACAATTTCAAAATTAAAATTATTTTAAACTAATTTAGTTTTTCTTTAATATAACTTTGCATTTCTTCACTTCTATATTAATTGTGAAGAAATGCAATACTTATTTATGGGGAAATTTTATTCCTTTCTCAGCAGAGGAAGTCGGTATATGAATCAAGTAATTTTTCCTTCATTTTTCTGTCCTTTTTATGTTCTTTGTCCTGTAAAGTAAATCCGGTAAAATAAATTAAAATTTCATAAAAATGGTCACCAGTTATAGGTTCGCTTTTGAACTTCTTTTTGCATTTTGTCATACAGCGTTTATATGGAGAGTTGAAGCTAGTTTTGACCCACCAAGGTGGGTTCCGAGCAATGAATATTCCTTTATCCGATTTGTTATTATGAAGAGAGCTCCATTTATCTACTCCACTTCGTATTGAAGAGTTTAATTTGCATTTTTTACTGTTGTGGTATTTGTCAAGCAATTTTCTCTATCACTTCAACAACATTTTAACTACTCGACTCGGTGTTCTGAAATACCCAAATCGGTTTCGACTCGATCTCTCGACTCTACATAGAAACGTACCATCAAACGAAAAAAAAACAGAACAACAAACTTATACAAAAGTATTGAATTTTTTCTATTCTATTCTCAGCACAAAAGGAGGAGAATTTTACTAATGGAAAGCAGAATTTAATATAGTTTTCCGTTGGCAAAAAGGAGTACTCTTTTTGTGTTCCGAACAGAACACTCGCAAACATGTTCCACTCACTGTTCGGATTGCTTTTCTGGGAGTGTTTTTCTGTTCCGGATTTCATTTAGGAGTGCTCTGACACTCACCCACATAAACTATTACATCGGACTACTTGTCAAAGTCATACGGTACAAGACGTATTCTTTTGTTTATTTCGTTTTCTCAGTTGAGAGAAGTCTGTAAATAATAATTGATATTCGGGGTATTCACGCTTTGTTGTATCTGGTCTTGTATCGTTGTTAAAGTGTAAAAGTGTATCATTTTCTAACAACACAACAACAAAAAAAATACACTGGCTGTCATTTTGTTACACTTTTACACTCTAACAATGCTCCAACCCTAATATTACGGAGAGTGTAGAAGTGCAACCATGAACTGAACACATTTTTTTTTTTGAAAATTGGTTCTCTGAATTAATAAAATTTATTTAAATGGAAATAATTGGCCGAAATATGGACGAGAAACATGTGTTGATAAATAAAAAGCACCGACGGCAAAAGGCGTTGTGTATTTATTTTAGCAAATTGTGATTTTATAAACAAAAATTAGTTGATTTTGACATAAGCTTAGGTGTTGCTACAAATACAAAAGAGTGCGTTCACTCCTTGGTTTAAAATAATAGACTTTTACAAGACCAGATGCAACGAAGCCTAAATACCCATAATATAATTATAAAAACGTGATGGAATTGTTTATGTCGTTTTCTATTGGCAAAAAGGAGCCATTTATTGTTTTGTTTGTTTGTGGAAAAACATCAACAAGAAATCTAACCTTTCAACAACACACGCACAACTAAGCAGAAAATGATTCACATGTTCCATTGGTATGGAGTTAAAATCGGGAGTGAAACCAATGGAAAACGACATGAGAAACTCTGCATATGTCGACAAAATAAAACGCCAAGTCCACGAATTACTAAAGAAATTAAATATCGAGACTTTTAAGTTAAACAACACTCTTCGTGGATGATGCGCGGATGGCCTCCGTAGGTCGAACACCTTTGAAAATCCACAATTCTTTATAGTAGGTACACCTACCAGATCTTTCCTTCTGAGTGGCAATGCCGCTTGGTGCCAACATTAAGAAATTAAAAAAAAAACCAATTTCATGCATAATAGGCGGCGGCCATTAAAGTTTTCATCGCGTCTCATAGACTTTTTCTCGTGTGAAATCTTTAAAAAATAAGCAAAAGTACTGGCAATTCAGAGAAAAAGCCATCTTAATTGTGAACAGAACGGTCCTCTAAATATTTCTCCCCATATTTCGAATGATTTAGTGCTATTGTGTTGCGTATTTGTGTGGAAATGTTGAAGTGAAGATTGCAGACTGCGTGTACATATACATAATAGATGTGTTTTTGTGTAGCTGAGAGATCGATTGATTCTGCAGATTATTGAAGAAAAATGGCTTCGCCTTCACCGGTAAACAGCCCAATGCCACCACCACAAGCTCCAAGCCCTATGGGACCGCCTTCTCAGAGCCCAGCACCTTCGCCATCCCCTCACAGCCCATATCCACATCAGCAAGTACCGCAGGGGCAGCAGCAGTGCTCGCCTATAGGACCCCCACCTCACGGGCCGCCACAGCATGGTCCGCCTCAACATGGACCACCAACTCCAGGTCAGCACGGTCCGCCACAATTGGGCCCGCCTGGGGGTCCACATATTCCACCACCGGGTCAGCACGGCCAACCGCCGCATCACGGACCACCGGTTCCCCATCCAGGTGCTCCATATGGAGGACCACATACTCACCCACTTACTCAACACGGTCCACCAGGACCGCATGGACCGCAGGGCCAACATGGGCCGCCACTGGGTCAGCACGTTCAACAGCACGGTCCACCAGGACCGCATGGTGCGCCAGGATCACATCCTGCAGCAACACACGGCCCTCCTGGCTCACATCCGCCCAATTCTCATGGGCCACCAGTTTCCCATGCTCCTAGCACTCATGGACCACCTACAGGTTCGCATCCTTCCGGTTCTCATGGACCTGCCGGGGGACATGGTCCCTCATCACATGGACCTGCAGTGTCTCATGTTCAGCAAGGTAATCAAGGTCCGTCTCCGCACATGAATGGCCCTCCAGGTCAACCACCGCAGACTCATCACATGCCACCGCACCACCAGAGCATGGGTAAGTTGTACAGAATTTGTGCACTTGTCGTGGATTAATGTTGTCTATTCCTGTATGAATTCGCAGGTCCTCACATGGGCATGCAAATGCCACCACAAGGTCCATCGATGTCGCCAATGGGGTACCAGTCCCATACAATGCCATCTAATGTAAGTAAATATGTACATTTCCTATTCCTCAGCATATCATCGGTTCAACAGCCTCGCACCTAAGTATTAGATTTAGCCAAATCACAAAAAAAAAAAAATAACAAAAATATCGATATATGTATGTGCGCACGCTAATTAGGCACACCCTGATAAAACGAAAGTTAAAAAATTGAATCAAGAACTTCAACTTTTACTTCTTCCTATTTCCGCGAGGCTACGATTCGAAAATAAGAGATTATAACCCTCCCACTTCACTGCACTTCTACTAATCCGCCTGTGACGTTCGTTCGTTCTCAGAAAATATCGCCAGTCCTCCCGATTTTGGGTCACTGGGTTACTGAGGCCAATCAACTGCTGGTGTCGTTGCATTTGTGTGATCCAGGCATTTATAGGACTGTCTCCCCTGCCTCGTGATGTCTGAAGAACTTCAACTTTTATTAATATAAATACCTAATTAATTGATTAAGGAATATATTAGTAAAAACCCTCTAATCGGTCGTTGAACGGTTGTGTAACTATTTGGTGAATAAGCAATTTATTCATGGAATAAATGTTCCTATTAATAAATATCCTAACAGGCAACTAGTTATTTAGCGTTTACGTTGGGTAACTCGTATTCAAGTGGGAGCACTGTTTGGAATTCCAATTAAAATAACTTTCACAGGTCCTGTTATTTCGAATTTAACCTGTTTATATCTATATATATATATTTTTTTTTCATTTATGTTGTTGCAGGCCAGTCTCCTAAAAGTCGGCCTTCAAATTCCTATCTTTCTAGACGTTGTTTTGTTTTACTCTCTCTGTTTATTCTAGAGTCATGTGTGCTTCCTCATCAGTGCGCAACTAAGTCTCTTATTCTTTTTTTTTTTTATAAGTTACGCGTGCCAAAGGGATGATTAATACCCTTATACTGGTTCTCAGGGCACGGGTACGTAGTGTAACTAAGAAATATTCAAGTCTTAGTGACTTAAAGTAGTTAGTAACGATTTTGACTTGGTTCTCAAGCTCGACCTTATATAAAAATAAAAAAATATAAACTTCAATTCGCTGGAATAATATAATATATAATATATCGCCCTGTTAAAATACTAAAATATAAGGTAAGGAATAAAAGGTCGTGTTTAAAACGCTGCCAATCGCTAAGAAAATTGATAATTTTTAAACTGTATATTTCCTGAAGTATTTCCAACAATCAACAACATTTTTAAGAAATTTCGTTCAGTTTAAAAGTTATAGCAAAATCAGTGATTTAAGTCCTTCGAAACCATAAAATAAGCTTTGAGCTACCTGTAAATAACATTTTTTTTTTTCATTTTAAGGGCTTATTACAAGTTTAAGAAGCCAATCTTTCAGAAAGTCGCGGCGCACCAGAGTAATTCTACACTTTAGAAATTTGGACCAGTCTACTGGTCAGTTACAAACTGGCATTTTAATGAAAAATGAAAATGATTTTGATGCATTTGATCTTCCCGATATTCTCCTTAGATTTTTTTTTTTTTTTTTTTACGCTGGGAGGTGGTAATCTTCAAAAGACGAAACCGAGCCCGTACTCAGTAACAGTGTGGGATTTTTACCCACTAACCCCTTCTCCCTTCTTCCCGTTTTCCCTGCGGTAAGGCCATCTTAGCTTTTCATCGCAGGGCGGGGAGGAGCCAGCCTAATTGCGATCTAGTCACTTGGACTAATAAGCAATTTTTTCCTGACATCTACGTCTTTGAATGAGATCCACCATCTGGTGTATCTTTTTTTTTCGGATGTGCTATGTTATGCATCTATATATGTATACTTCTTTCTTTTTTCTAAAGTTAAGTTAAATCGAGAGGTTTTATTCTTTTGAGCCTTCGTAATTGATTTTCATTATTCAAAAGTTTTCTCGCATCGATGTTTATATGCTCCTCTAGCTTTTCTTTGTGTTTTTTTTGCATGTTTAAGGATTTCCGAACTTACACTTTCTATCTTCAAGTCTCGATGAAGGTCAGTGTTCCTTATGAACCAAGGTGCATTTACTATACTTCTAAGCACCTTATTTTGGAATCGTTGTATTATGTCTACGTTTGTCTTTTTGGCGCAACCCCATAGTTGGATTCCATATGTCCATGTTGGTTTCAGAATTTGATTGTATATGTATTGTATATAAGCACTTTATTTCCAATTGATACGGTTGAGTTTCTTCCTATCAGCCAGTGCAATTTTCTATATTTCATCTCTAACTCTTCTTTTTTCTTTTTTATGTGCTCTTTCCATCGCAGCTTAGCATCTAGTGTCATACCTAAATATTTCGCTGTATTAGCGTATGGAACTATTTTTTCGTTGATAATGATTGGTATATGTTCAACCTTTTTATTTGTAAAATCAATATGGACTGACTTGGACTCATTTAATTTGATTCTCCACTTTTTAGTCCATTCACAGATTTTGTTTATTCCTATTTGGAGTTTTTCTGTGGATTCTTCATTAGTTCTCCCTTCTGCTAGTATTGCAGTATCATCTGCAAATGTTGCCATAGTGTGGTTTTCTAGTTCCGGAATATCACTAGTATATAATAGGTATAATATAGGGCCCAGTACACTACCTTGCGGTACGCCGGCCTTTATTTCTCTTAGTTTTGAATAAGTATTCTGTTGTTTTATTCTAAAATGTCTTCCACCTAGGTAAGATTTAAGAATGGAAGCATACTGATTTGGCAGCATACATCTCAGTTTATAGATAAGTCCTTCGTGCCATACTTTATCAAAGGCCTGCGCCACATCCAAGAATACAGCCGAACAGACCTTCCTTTCTTCTAATGCTTCTTCGATCTTATCCGTAATTCTGTGTACCTGTTGTATCGTAGAGTGCTGCCTTCGAAAACCAAATTGATGGTTCGGAATCAGCTTTTTTCTTTCAATTATTTTATTTATACGTTTAGCGAGCACTTTCTCAAACACTTTTGATATCATCGGCAATAGCGATATAGGCCTGTAAGATGATACCTCATTTGGCGGTTTACCTGGTTTGGGAATCATTAGGACATCAGCAATCTTCCACAAACTAGGGACAAATTTTAGCTTAAATGAGGCATTTATTAAATTTGTTATTTTAATTATTGCCTTCATGGGTAAGTTCTTTAATACGTCACCAGATATAAGGTCATATCCAGGACTTTTCTTTGCATTTATCTCATGCTTGATTAGGTTGCGTATTTCGTTAGGATTTGTGGGTAGAATTTCTTCGGTTTCCTCTTCAGATGGTTCTAATAGCATAGGTTGTCTGTTTCCATTTTCATCTGGTGGTTTCTCCTTAGATAACCTTTCATTTAATTTCAAAATTGTACTCATCCAATTCTATCACTGTGTTGTCTCTCCTCTTGTAAAATGTAGTCGTTCTTTAGGTTTCGTTAAACTCATCAAATTCACGAAACTCATCAATATCATTCTGAGACAATTTAATTCTTTTTCTGAAAACTAAGGGACAAAAAAGCCAATGACAACAACAATCAACAGACCTATGGAAAAAGATACTCATTGGTTAAACAACCCTATTTGGTGTTTTAGGTCGAACATTGAACCTCACGCGCGGTGAGTAGTGATAAGTGTTTATTAGTAAAATGTATTCTTATTAATTAAACAAAGTGCTATTCGGTGACTAGTGGTCGTTTAATAATAGGTAAATGTTGTGAGAAAAGAACGATAATAATAAACAATTATTGATGGATGATGTATAGATCACAAGCGATGCTTATTTGGATCCCTGGTCACACTGGGATAAAAAGGAATGAAGGTGTGAATGCCGCCGCAAAAAGACGTCCTACGTCTACAATAAGAAAGACTTAAGAACACATTTGACCATGAATTGGAAATACAAAAGGAAAACATACTGGAACTCGTATAGGCATCTATACAAAAACTTAATTCAGATGCTGAAAAAGGAATATACATTAACAATATTCCCTATAGAATGTTAAGAAACTACGTAAGGCTGAGGGTTACTTACTTAGATGGCGCTACGGTCAAGTGGAACTGGGCCTCAACCAACAAACCTCTCCAGCCAGCACGGTTACGAGCCAGCTGCCTCCAGTTGCGCACGCCAAGTTGGTTGAGGTCCCCCTCCACTTGTTTGCGCCACCTACCGCGAGGTCGTCCTCTACTGCGCCGTCCGTCCGGGGTGGATTCGAAGACTTTCTTAGCGGGAAAGTTGGGCTCCATCCGCTCTAAATGACCCAGCCATCTTAGTCGCTGTATGTGAACTCTTCTGGTTAAGTCGATGTCCTTGTACAGGCCGTATAGTTCGGCATTGTACCTTCTCCTCCACTCACCGTCTATGCAGACGGGACCAAAGATCGCTCGAAGAACTTTTCTCTCGAAATAACCAAGGGCATCCTCATCCGGTTTTGTCAAAGCCCATGCCTCTGCGCCATACAGCAGGACTGGGATGATTAATGTCTTATAAATAGTTACCTTAGTAGTTCGAGATAGGGCTTTGCTACTCAATTGCCGTTTTAGCCCATAGAAACAACGATTAGCAAGAGTAATTCTCCGTGTGATCTCTCCACTGATGTCATTTGCGGAGCTGACCATTGAGCCTAGGTAGACAAAATCCTTTACTACCTCAAAATTGTATCTGTCTATTGTGGCGTTCTGTCCAAGACGCCGATGTTGGGTGTCCTTTTTTGTAGACAGCATATATTTTGTTTTGCTTTCATTGACCGCTAGACCCATCTTTGCTTCCTCGGTCTCAATACTCGTAAATGCCCCATTGACTGCCCGCTGAGTTCTTCCGATTATGTCAATGTCATCGCCATAAGCGAGTAGTTGTACAGACTTGAAGAAGATTGTACCTCCGGTGTTGGCTTGTGAGTTTCGTACAATTCTCTCAAGTACTATATTAAAGAGATCGCATGATAGCGCGTCGCCTTGTCTAAGACCTTTCCTGACATCGAACGGTTCGGTGATGTTCTTACCGACTTTGATGGAGCAGCGAGAATTCTCCATCGTCATTCTGCTCAAACGGACGAGCTTGGCAGGGATGCCACGACTAGACATGGCTCTGTATAACTTGTCTCTATACACGCTATCATAGGCAACTTTGAAATCGATGAAAAGGTGGTGCGTATCGATTTTATATTCATGGGTTTTTTCCAAGATCTGCCGTAGTGTGAATATTTGGTCAATGGTGGACTTTCCCGGCCTGAAACCGCACTGATAAGGACCTATCAGGTTGTTGACGATCGGTTTTAGGCGTTCACATAGTACGGCAGACAGGATCTTATATGCGATATTTAGGAGACTTATACCTCTGTAGTTGGCGCAGTTCAGAGGGTCTCCTTTCTTCAGGATCGGGCAAACGATGCTGAGGTTCCATTCATCGGGCATACATTCGTCCGACCAGATTTTACAGATGAGCTGGTGCACGCTCCTTACCAACTCATCTCCTCCTGCCTTGAAAAGTTCAGCGGCAAGGCCGTCGGCTCCAGCAGCTTAGTTGGATTTGAGTTTAGATATCGCTATCCTCACTTCATTCTGATCGGGTTGACGGGAATTTTGACTGCCATCGTCACTGTTGAATGGCTCATTCTGCCTGACAGCGGAATATTGATCATCATCGCCGTTTAACAGTCTGCAGAAGTGTTCCTTCCATATCCTCAGCACCGACTGCGATTCTACTACTATGTTGTCATTTTCGTCCCTGCAGGCTTCTGTTCTGGCTTTGAAACCCTGGCATGTTCTTTTTACCCTTTGGTAAAATTTTCGAACATTATTCCTGCAATAAAGTCTCTCAATCTCCTCGATCGAGCGCTTCTCATGCTCTTTTTTCTTCTTTCTGAGAAGTCGATGTTCCTCTTTCCTCCTTTGCGCCTTAGCTAGTTGAGTGAGGTGGACCGCCCTGTCAAGAGCAGGCCACCATACGATCACGCCATATAGTAGTATAGGCCTGATAACGGACACGTATAACCAATGAGTGATTTGAGCTTTAATACCCCAGCTCCTACCTATAGCCTTTTTACAGGAATAGAGAGCTATATTAGCTTTCTTGACGCGCTCTAGTAGATTGGCCTTCCAGTTTAATTTCCTATCCAAAATAAGACCCAGATATTTTGTGTTTTCAGAGAAGGTGAGACTGGTGGCATTTATCATAGGAGGGTCTATGAGGGGAACTTGTAAGGCTGTTTCCCACTTGCGATACAACAACAGGGGAGCTACCAGGAAAGTGAGTATCCAGTAAGATGTCAACGGATTCCTCAGCAGAGGAGGTCCAGTAACCATCCGGATGCAGAAGATAGCTGGGTATATAAGGGCTTTTAGAGAGGATTTTCCGCAACCTGGAAGAAGGAAGAGTCTCCAGGATCGTCGTTGCTCCTTCCTCAGTGAGAATTTGTATTTCCTGAGAGACAGTTTATAGGAGTCCCAATCGGCCGTCTCACGGGAGCTTTTAGCAATATTAAAAAGGAGCCTACTGTCTTTCCTAAGAGTACTGAGATTTGCATTCCACCAGGGAGGTCATTTTACCTCGAGGTTTGCGGAGTGGGCAGGCCTCGGACATGGCACCATTTAGTGCCGATGTTAGGGTGTTGACTAGATTGTCAAAGTCTTCAGTGCAAGAAGGTTCAGTAGGCAGGTGGGAGGGAATAAGCGTTAATAAACGTTTCTTATAAAGGGACCAGTTGGTTTTCCTATAATTACTAAAAACCTTCTGATCAGGCCACTGATCGCCACTATGTTACTGCTACTAGAATGCAACGAAGCCAACGAAATTAAAAAAAAAAATATCTGGTAAAAAACTCTTTGAACTTCTTAGGGAAATTTCTGGAAAAAATATTAAGTCTGTACATCAAATTTTGTTAGCTCTTAAACTGGAAGATACTATCTAAGTTTGTATAAAGCCGAAAGCCTTGGTAGTGCTTATCTATTTAAACGTAATTTATTACATACATATGTATATAGACATACATATGTACATATATAGATTTACTACTGCATCAACAGCATAACTAACAATATAATTAAATTAACAATTCTAACTAAGAAAACATCAATTTCTTACTAATAATTGCTTTTAATAAAAGAAATAAGTTTCTTAAGCTCTTGGTTCAGTCTTTACTTAGTTTGATAAGCTGTGAAATACGTTTAAACCCTTGTACAATATAACCGCTGTGCTGCTATATATCAACCAACCAAACCAAAATACTACCAAACCAGCTGATACTACGATAGCAGCAATAGCAACGCAAGTATAACCTGTGCAACTATTTACCAACCAACCAAACTTTCAAACCAGTTGCGACTGCAAAAGTATCAGTAGCAAAGAAAGTATAACATGTGCTGCTATATACCAACCAACCAAACGTTCAATCCAATTGCGATTGCGATATGCAACCTTATGAGTTGGTTTGGTGCTTGTTGGTGTATCATAAAAAGCTTCGCATACACAATGGCACGTGTTTGAAAAGAAAATTGGATGAGACGTTCGGCAGATTACGTGCAAAAAGGGTAGTTAGTTTTATAATTTTGTTATATGTACCTCTTCTTCATGTTTTTCGTATGAGACAAACACACATTTGTGTGTAGTGCATGAAAAATTAAATTGTGGCTCATGAATAGAAGCCAGACAAATTATCTTCTTCTTCTACCTATTTCGGCGAGGTTATGATCCGAAAACAAGGGATCATAACCTTCCCACTTTACCGCATTTCTACTGATCCGCCTGTAGGGTTCGCCTGTTTGACCTCAGAAAATATCGACAGACCTCTCGATTTTGGATCACTAGGTTACTGAGGCCAATGCTGGTGTCGTTGCATTTGTGTGATCCAGGTATTTATAGGCCTGCCTCGCGATTTCTTTGGAACGTTCTTTGATATTGCTTTTTTAACAGGATTCAAATGAACTCTTCTTTGAACATGCCAATACCAGCTGAGCCTGTCGCGCTAACTTCGACCGGTCATGCTTTCAATGTCCCAACTCGCGCCCCTCAAATTTCGTCAAACTCTTTCATTACTTTGCTAGCCCCCGGAATCCGTTTAGCTCTGACTCGGACATTGTGCTCGGTCCAGGATCAGTACCATGCGCAGCAGTGGTAGTGCCTGGCGGGGTAATGCACTTCCTTTTAGCAAGTATTACCATAATGATAAAGTTTTGCAATATTATTGCAATGGTGTCTGTTGTTTGACAGGTGCATGCTCCTATTTTGTTATTGTTTGTTTGATCTTTCGTCTATTGGTGCATTTTGGTGAGACGTCGCTTCTCAGTAAAGTAAGATTTAACAAGGAATATAACAACAAAAAGCAACTTGCAACAACTTTAGCTTTTTTTTCAGTCAAAACTGAGTTGGGGTGTTTGGTTTGCGCTTCTAAATTTTAGAGGGCGTTAAGAAGAGCTTTTTCATTCAAGTTGAATGATTCAGTAGTATTTCACACAATCTAAGCACAACTTTTTCTTACTTTTTAATTCAATTCAATCACGAATCTTAAAAAAAGTTTTAAACCAGATTGACTTGGGACAAAGACCATATAACAACAAGATAGTGCACGCCATACAAAAAAAATGTTCGGAAATGTTTGTATTTTCGCTCGCAAAAGTTCATTCGCTCTCAGAGCTTTAAGATATTTGTTGCTTTTTTTTTTTTCTTATTGAATGCTCTTTCGCAAAATAATAGAAGGAAAGGAAAAAAGATCGGCAGAAACTCGTTTTGTTATTGTTTTTTTGTTTTTGTATTTTCTTGTGTGCGGTATGTATGTACATAGGTACATATCTTATGGGATTTCATTTTCTGTGAACTTGCAGTATCTCGTTTTGTTATTGTTTTTTTGTTTTTGTATTTTCTTGTGTGCGGTATGTATGTATGTACATAGGTACATATCCATATATGCATTATCTTATGGGATTTAATTTTCTGTGAACTTGCAGTATCATTTGTTTTTCTTTAAACAGGTTGAAATTGTATCGATCCATACTTATATATATATATGTATTTTCAGTCTAGCCGGTTAAAATTTTGACCTTTTTATTGGACTTGCGTTCATTTTTTTCAATCGCCCAAGAGCAATGCTTTCGAAGTAGAACTAAAATAAGAAATTCTGTATTTTTTATTTTATGCTCAAGGCTCCTCGATCAGAACAAAACCAATCAGGTGTACTTTCCTTGCACTTTGCGATAGTTATTGCCTTTATGCCAACTATTTCAGGACTGTTAGTAAACACAGAATTAAATACACACACACATATATATATATATGTATATAAATAAATAAATCATGAATGAAAGTGTATCGCAAAATAAAGATCCACAAACCAGAAGCCAGAAAAATAAAGAAAATCGTGTGCTATTTACATTTATTCATCCCTACTCCGACCACTCATCATACACATATAGGTTGAAGTGGTTGCTGCGGCAACGATAAAATTGTTCCATATGCTTCGGTTGGCGATATACACGCAATCTGAAAAAAGTGGAAAAAGCTTTTCTCTCTCTGAATATGATCACCTCTTCTTCACGACTGCCCGTGCCTGGTAGAGCTTTTTACTTTTCATCAATTTGAAGTGCCAGTTGCACTATCTTGGTATTATATGGTCTTTGACTGGGATCATTTTGTGGAGAAGCTTTCACTTTGCTTTGTATAATTCTCACCAAAACGCACCATATGACACCGATAATCTCCAGTCGTGACAACCCACGGACTCGCATGTACATTTGTGGGAGAGTTTTCAAGAACCCAGACAAATTACAATAAGCAATTTATTAGCAATAGCAGTTTATTTATAAGTTGTTAACAACTTGGGAATACGAATTTTTATTAGCAGTGAATGATTAGCAGGTTCCGATTTTTTGTTCATCTCTACTTGGGATGTCTTCATCCATCCCAGTCTTCATGGTCTTAGTTTGATTTCCCGATATGTCCATTCAAATCTCCTCCAACAAATAGAAAGGAAGAGCTCCTTTGGGATGCTCTTTTCCAATTTTTGCAGGAAGAATACATCTACTGTTCCCCAGCTTCAAACGGATAACCAAATACAGTCAACCCTCGTATAACGCGGTTTTGCACAACGCGAATTCGTTATAACGCGATTTACAAATTGCGGCAAACCCTCTTATAGCGCGGTACTTCTACAACGCGGTTTCGCTATAATGCGATTTTTTTTCTTTTCTAACGCGAAAAATGTATCTACAGTATCTAACGAAAAATTCGCGCAACAGCTAAGGTTTAAGAATACCATTTAATTGTTTAAAACTAGGTAAATAAGTAGCACAATGAGAAAGCATGCTCCGCTAACTAACGGGAAAATCAGACCACTGAAAGCGTACAAGCGCAAAAGCTCATCTCACAAAAGTAATGGGACAGCATAAGAAATAACGGATTTTTTGTCTGGTCCCTGCATGTTCGTTTGAGTAGACGCATTTATTATTCATATCCGTTTTCTAGGTAGTCGTGCAAAAGACTTCGGCGCTAAAAAGTCAATTTGATAGTGCAGTTTAAGTACCCAGTATGTCGCGAAAAGAAACCTCGGAAGAAATTCGAAAAATAATTGTTTTAAATTATGAGGAAAATATGACTGTAAGAGAAATTGCAAATTTAGTTAAAAGAAGTCATTCGACAGTTTTTAATATAATAAAAAGGTATAAAGAAGAAAACAGGTTGGAAAACAAACCGCGGAGTGGTCGACCCAAGTTATTAGATATTCGCGATGAAAGAAATATTTTAAGAGAAATTAAACAGAACCCAAGAGTTAGTGCACCAAAACTGGCAGCTAATTTAGAGGAAAGAACGGGAAAGGTAGTGAATCCTTAAACAATACGAAGAGCGATACGTAGAGCTGGTTATAATGGAAGAACAGCTAGAAGGAAATTTTATGTCAGCGAAGCAAATAGAAAAAAACGACTACAGTTCGCTCAAACATGCAAAAACTTTGATTTCACCTATTGGAAGCACGTTATATATGAAGATGAAAGTAAGTTCAATATTTTTGGTAGTGATGGACGCATTAAGGTGCGTCCAGACCAAAGAAACATTTCAGAAACATTGTTTCTGAAATGTTTCTGAAATGTTTCCCGATTGTTTCCCATTTGCTTCAGAAACATTTCAGAAACATTTCAGAAATGTTTCTAAAATGTTTCTTTTGGTGTGGACGCCAAATGAAACATTTCTGAAATGTTTCTGAAATGTTTCTTTTTATCCATTTTTGCTCTTGAAGATGATGGGCTCAAAAGAGGTAGTTTTAATAGCGTCGTGCTTCATCATCATGAAAAAAATAGAAAACGATAAGAAGAAGAAAAAAAAACAGTGGCAAAGATATTTTTTTAAAAATAGGGAAAATTCTATTTTTGTAATTTTCGTTTTGGGGATCCCATAAAACTCTTTTAGTTTCATACAATTTAATTAAAGAAATTGTATCCTCATTACTCCACGCCTTTCTTGACATTTTTTTATTTTTATTTTCACAAAAAAACACTCACTTTCTGCACGTGGAGCTTGAGAAACAAAAATAGTTTTCCGTCGCGAATGGGAAACTGAGAAACATTTCAGAAACATTTCAGAAATGTTTCAATCGGCGTCCACACCAAAGAAACATTTCAGAAACATTTCGGAAACATTTCAGAAATGTTTCTCTGTTTCTGAAATGTTTCTGAAATGTTTCTGAAATGTTTCTTTGGTCTGGACGCACCTTTACCGTGTGGCGAAAACCAAATGAAGAGTTCAAAAAGAAAAACCTGGTACCAACAGTCAAACATGGTGGTGGCGGGGTTGTGGTATGGTATGGGGGTGTATGTTGGCTAATGGTGTCGGTGACTTGGTTTTTATCGAAGAGACAATGACACAGTGGGTGTGTTTGAATATAATTAAAAATCATTTGCGCCAAAGCGCAGAAATAATGGGACTTCTGAACACATTTAATTATTATCAAGATAACGACCCTAAACACAAATCGTACACCGTTCGGTCATGGGTGTTTTATAATTGTCCCAAAGTTATTGAAACACCGCCTCAATCCCCGGACCTTAACCCTATTGAACGTCTATGGGATATTCTTGAAAAGAAAGTAAGGAAGCACACAATCAATTCAAAGGCCGATTGAAGAGGATATTGGCGGACGAATGGCCACTTATTACCACCGAAGAGATCACAAATTTAATCGAATCGATTCCAAGAAGACTTCAGAAAGTAATCGAAGCCAGCGGTAATCCCACAAAATATTAAAATAGAGTACTTACTTTTTTTTTGCTTTTCAAACCGCTAAAGTTATATTGTCCCATTACTTTTGTGAGATTGATTTTGTGTCTTATTATGACAAAATTTACTTTATTTTGCTTTATACTTTTTGTTTAATGAATTATGATATGTTAAGTGTTGTGTCTTAAGAAGTAGTATTAAATAAATAAACAAGAATTTACGTTCTGCTTACCTTCTTAATGAAATGAGTTAAAATTATTTTCTACGCCATCTGTCCCACGACTTTTGTGAGGCACTGTATGTACCTACCTCACTCTTTTGATTCGGGGAATTCTCTTTTTAACACATTCATGTGTTCCGTAGGTTGTTCAGTATGACGTATGAAAATTCCCTTCAATATTGGCTCACTAAAATACCCGTCTGGTTTTGTTTATTTCTGCCGTTTTTTTCTGTTTAGAAGGTACGTGTTTAGGTGACGTTGCAAGAACACTGAATTTAAACGAGTCGACTATTTGAACAATTATTTATATATATATATATATATAATTATTTAAATTAGAGTGTGTTTGTGCTGAGTCGTCTGTAAGTGTAAAACGAGTTGCTCATATCCGGGATATTCTTCTTCTTTCTATTCTTAAAATGTATTCGCATCTGAAGGCCATTGGACCATTCATCTTTAAAGGAGCCTTGTTTTTATAGCCTTTTGTAGCCTTCTTGTAGCCATTTCTATTAAAACTATAGTACAGTTAGTTTTCAAAAAAACAGTGTAGCATATTTAAATGCACTTTTTTTTTTTTGGATAGAACGTAACCCCAGCTTTAGTATGTGACCCAAGTATCATATTACGCGATTTTGTATAACGCGCTCTTACCGGTGGCGTTATCTGCGCACAAAATCTGGTGGATACTGGTGCTGTTACCCCTAAAGGTCCCAGCACTAGTGGACAGAAAATGGCTGACGCAAGCAATGCCACGGGTGGGGGCGCTCGCCTCGCCGGAAGCATGTGCGCACCTGGTGCGCGCCGTTCTGCCAATAAAACTGCGACTATATCTTTGATATTTTCGCAGATAAACCTCCACCACTCAAAGGCTGCTACCGCTCTCTTAAGTGGCAGACTTTCCGTGGTGCGTACAAAACCCCACATAACATCTATCCGGGAGCCATACGTGCGGAACAAGCGCATATGTGGTTTTGGGTATTCGTGGAGTAACGGTGCTATGTGACGAGCGATCTGAAAGACCGAGAGCTTGTCTAATTGTGCCGAATTTCCTCTCAGTAACCAAGCTTGGACTATTTTGTGGACAGGACCTGGTTGCTGCAGCTGTAAGCTACGAAACGACCGGAAGTTGGAAAACCTTCGTCGTTGCGTCGGCTTACTTCCCTTATGATTCGGTAATGCCTCCACCACCGAAGGCGGTTGCCGAACTCATAAAGTACTGTGACACTCGGGAGATGGGACTACTCATGTGTTGCGACGCGAATGCTCAGAATACAGTCTGGGGCAGCAGCAAATGTAACACACGAGGAAACCATCTCCTAGACTTTATACTATCGTCTGGCATGGTAATTAACAATATTGGCTCCCAGCCAACTTTTGTTACGGCAAGGAGGCAGGAGGTAATTGATTTGACTTTATCTAATAGGTATTTCAAGTCAATTACTAACTGGAGGGTACTGCCGGAGGTGTCCTTGTCAGACCATAGATACATCGTTTTCCAAATCGAATGCGAGGCCATAACTTTGCAGGAGAGGAGGAATCCGAGGAAAACCAACTGGGTGCGGTTTAGGGAAGAGCTAGACAGATCTGTCAAAACTCCAACTAAACTCAGAACGAAACGAAAGGTTGAGGATGCTGTTCAAAACCTGACTAGTGTCCTTACCAGCTGTTTTGAACTGACGTGCCCATTGACAAAAACCCCCTGCAGAACTCCGGTTCCCTGGTGGTGCCCGGAACTGCAGCGACTTAGGAAAGAATCCAGAAAACTTCTAAATAGGTCACTCAAGACAAATTTAGAAGGTGACTGGAATATTTTTAGATCGAAGCAAAAAGACTACAAGAAGTTAATTCGGTTGTCGAAAAGTGCTTCTTATAGAGATTTTTGTGAAAAGATCGAGACACTCGGTGAAACCAGCAGGTTGGTTAATGTTTTCAAAAGGGGCAAGCCGACCAAACTGGAGTCACTGAGAAAATCTGATGGCAAGTTTACTGAGACGAAAGCGGAAACTTTTAGTCTTCTGCTGGAGACTCACTTTCCTGGCAATCGGATAATCACTAGGTCGCAGCTTGGCCCGCTTACCCAGGCTGAGCTTGATCTAAGTCAGAAAACTCGGCGCAGCTGGTATATTGCATCAGCCGTGGTAACAGATGAGGCCATCAAATATGCTGTGGCATCTTTTGATGGTTTCAAATCGCCTGGCACCGATGGAATATATCCAGCTATGCTGCAACAGGGTATAGATCAGCTATTGCCAACTCTGAAAAGAATTTTCACCGCTAGCTTGGCGCTGGCATATATTCCTACACCTTGGCGGACAGTCAGAGTAGCTTTCATACCGAAAATTGGTAAGGAAGACTATTCGCTCCCCAAGAGTTTCAGACCTATAAGTTTGACATCCTTCTTACTGAAAAGTATGGAGAGACTGGTCGAATTTCACGTGCGCAAAGTTGCTTTGAAACTGCATCCACTATCGGAGATGCAGCATGCCTATCAGCGTGGGAAATCCTGTGAGACCGCACTTCAAAATCTAGTGGCCAGAATTGAATGCGCGCTTGATAGGAGAGAATACGCGATGGGTATCTTCATCGACATTGAGGGTGCTTTTGACAATGCGACTTTTGACTGCATGTGCGACTCGGCCAGACAACACGGGGTAGATGAAACATTAGTGTTGTGGATTAAAGCAATGCTAATGAATAGAACGTTGGTAGTGGATGCGGATTGTGGCCAATATGTTATGACAGGGGTAAACAGGGGTTGTCCGCAAGGTGGCGTTCTGTCTCCATTGTTATGGTGCATGGTGGTCGACTCTCTGTTGAACACTCTAAATAGTTCTAACGTCTACGCTCAGGCATATGCGGATGATGTCGCCGTACTTTCTGTCGGGCCATGCCTGGCGACGGTCTGTGCTAACGGCTGTGCAGGCGGCTCTGGACATGATTGATGAATGGTGTACTAGGAGTGGGCTTTCGGTGAATCCTCTTAAAACTGAGGTTGTTCTTTTTACGAGAAGGAGGATTTTGACCGGTCTGACTCAGCCAGTACTAAAAGGCGTCACCATTCGCATTTCCAATGAAGCCAAATATCTGGGAGTGATTTTAGATAAGAAACTTCATTGGTCCAAACACGTCGAGTCGAAAACATCCAAGGCGCTCTCAGTCTTCTGGCAGTGTAAGGGTGCTTTTGGCAAGACTTGGGGCTTATCACCGAATAAGGTTCTCTGGATCTACACGGCTATGATAAGACCATTCCTCGCATATGCGTCGGTTGTTTGGTGGAAGGGGCTCTCGCGTAAATATGTGGTTGCCTTTTGTGCGTAACTCCAAAGAACGGCTTGTCTCGGCTGCTCGGGAGCTTTCCCGAGTACGCCTGGCTCTGCTCTAGACGCTTTGCTGAACTTACCTCCCCTTGATACTTATATCATGGGTTGCACTATCAAAGCCATCCATCGTCTTAGGCGAGGCGGTTTTTGGTATACTCCACACTGGAACTTTGATGAACTTGCGCGACACTTATCTTACGACTCCTGTCTTATGGATATGCCGTCTGATGCAATGACACCAGAACTCCAGCTGATGCGCAAATTCAGAGTCGACTTTCCTTGTGTCCAGGACTGGCTTCGGTCAGAGTCTGAGCCGGGAATGGAATGTAGTCGTATTTTCACGGACGGGTTCAAAACCAGTCAAGGGTCTGGCGCTGGTGTCTTCGTGGAAGTCGACAACATTAGACTTCACTTCTCGTTAGGCAAATATGCGTCTGTTTTCCAAGCGGAAACTTATGCAATCCTAATGGCCATGAATTATGTTGTGAAGAACAGGTGGAAGGGACGTAGCATTTGTGTCTGTAGTGACAGTCAGGCTGCGCTTAAGGCCTTGCTTAACCCTTTAACCACTTCCAAAATAGTTCGTGAAACCAAAAACTCTTTGAACTCGGTCGCAAGGCTGAATTCTCTGTCTCTTATCTGGGTCCCAGGTCACACTGGGATCTTGGGGAACGAGATCTCCGATGAGATTGCTAGACAAGGCTCAGAGGAGGCTTTCTCAGGTCCCGAACCCGCGTTGGGTCTTCCAGCGTCTTCGGTTAGGGCTTCCATTGACGATTGGGTCTCTCACGAGCACAATTGTGTGTGGCATGACTCTCCAGGTTGCAGGTTGACTAAACGCATGCTCCCGGACGTCTGTAAGAAATCAGCGGCATTCTTGCTGTCTCTCAGCAGAAAAGACTGTAGACAACTTATCGGCGTCTTGACAGGCCACTTCGCTTTTGCCAAGCACCTTAACGTGTTAGGCTTAAGTGACACTACAATCTGCGACGCTTGCGGAGAGAGCGACGACACCGCGGAACATTATCTCTGTGAGTGTCCGGCCTTTGCTCGTATCAGGTGGCAGATCTTCGGTGCGGATGTGGTGAGTGCTGGTACTGTAAGCTCCTCATCACAGAAGTGTTTGCTTGGCTTTCTTCGAAAGTCAGGGAAATTCCAGTAAAATGGGTAAATCAGGGTTTGCTCTCTGGCAGTACAATGGACCAGTTGTGTCTGAGTGCTCCAGTCGAGTGTTTCCTATCCCGACAAAAAAAAAAAAAAAAATAATGCGCTATTTCTTGAGAACCTAACTATCGCATTATACGAGGGTTGACTTTAATCGAACCCAAGGAGACCATGCATTTACTGGGTGTCATAGTAAACTCCGGAGTATTATGGCATGACCACATGTCCAACATCGCAAAATCAGCTTTCACGAAGTTGAGTTATTTTTTCAGAGCAAATAAATACTTTACACCGCCGCAACTTCTTTTATACAAATTTTATATAAAGCACAAGTGACAGAGGCATGGATACTGCTCTCACGTTTGGATCTCGAACCCAAAACTTGACAGCATCCAGAACCAAGCAGTTCGTTTAATAGGAGATCCAGCACTAACTTCCAACCTTCAACCGTTGGCTCATTGTGGGAAGGTAGCAGATTTATGCCTGTTCCACAGATACTAACATGGCAGATGCTCGGAAGATCTCAACAGAATGATCACTGGAAACTCGACCGTTCAACATCCTACCACGCAACTGCAAGAACGTTTTGTTATAAGACGAGCAATCTTTGGAACTAACTCTCAGGCGATATATTTCCAGAAAGCTATAATCTGTAACAATTTAAGTCAATTAACAGACATCTGCAGGCATCTCGGGTCGCTTCAATATCTTAAGGATTTTCTGGCCCAATCGTATCTCTAACGAACACCTTTACGAGAGAACGGGTCAGGAACCAATAGGCACAACTATCCAACGGCGGAAGTGGCAGTGGATTGGTCACACGTTCCGAAAGGGTGACAGCTCCATAGCGAACCATACTATGCAATGGAACCCTCTAACTCAGGATGGCAGAAGACCTGGCGGTCCGAGGAGAACATGGCGCAGAATAGTCGAGAAAGAGGCACGGCAGTTCGGGAAAAGTTGGGGAGAACTCAGACACATTGCCAGAAACCGTACACGATGGCGCGTAGGCGTAGTAGAGGCCCTAGGACCCACAAGGGGATAGAGGGCATAATCTCGGGCGCTGGCTCAACGTTATAGGTTCGCCTTTCCCGAGAGAGGTTTAATATATACATATATACTATATAAAAAATCCATATACATATATACTCGCGAATGAATCCCAACATATTTTGTTATTTTTGATTTTTTTTTAATTCAATTATATTCTGTTTGGAGTAGCTTATAAACTACGATCATGAATTCTATGAAATAAATAAATGAAATCATTCCACTGTATATTCTGTGATCTCATTGGCCTCTTTGATGAGTCCCATTACGTCTTTGAGTAATTCTGCTGTGCTGGCTGCTGTTAAATTCGGTTTCATTATATTAAATTCTGATCCGTTACTGTTTATAATGATACCGCCAGCTTCACGCAGAATAACAGCACCAGCAGCAATATCCCAAGGCTTTAGGTCTTCAACGTGGTATGTATCTATGGTGCCCTTTGCAATGTAACAAAGAGTTAAAGCAGCGCTACCAAAGCATCGTGTTCTGTAAATTAAAAATATATATATATGTACATATATACAAACAGTTTCTATTAACTTTTAAACGTCAATATAGGACTTACCCCGTGGCGTTAGAGGCTAATTTCGTTAATCTCTTTATATTTTTATCTCGTACCTTCTTAACGTGAATCAAGGAAATTTCATATGCGATAACAGAATCGTTTATCTGAAAAGAATGATCAAATATAACATTGTTGGTAAATTTTCAAGCTCTTGTAGTAAAATGTCGTAAATGAATATGTATAGACTCAAATTAAGGGCTAGGGATTCGTTTTTTTTTTTGGTTGCATGCATATCATACTCATCGCGATTACAATGCTATGGCAAGGAATTTTCATTTTTGGTGTTGAATTGGGGCCCGACAAGTTCGTATAGAACCGGCCCTACATACCTCATTTTCGGTTTGTACTGCCGCTCAATGGGTCGAGTACAGAATTCTGAGCACCTTGGAAGTATTAACTCGGTGGACCGTAGTACTAAGTTGGAGGCGAGTAACCGAATTACAAAAGCATGGACGGTAAAACGAACTGTCTAAGCAGGCACTAAGATCTGAAAAAGCAGGGCAATCTACTTTGAACAGTATGAGGCTGTTCTTTTATGTGGCTGCTGCACCTGGAAAGTGGCCAACATTTCTACAGAAAATATGCAAGAAGTATTGTATTAATAAGTTCCTTAGACATACGGATATATCGAATGTTCTCAGTTCTGTGAGACGACAAGCTAGCAATTTATAGATACGATTACTCGTACCTATATTAACTTTTTTTTAGTTCTGGACTCTATCTGTGCCTCGGAAATCAGTCGTGTTATAGCAACACGAACCGAACACAATTTCATGGAACCGGCCCAATGCACGGAATCCACAAATTAAGTGCATGTAAGTTATTCGCCGAGTTGAAACAATAAGACTCAATGTGAACTAAATCGTCTTTCATCTTATCGGTTTACTGCTAAGTGGCAACAATACTGTTGTAATGATAATAAGTTATTACATTTTTTTGGGAACCAGTTATCATTATCACTAAGCAGACAAGTGATAATTGAACGCATGAGGTTCCAAGTTCGAATCCCAGAAAACACCAAAAAGTTTTTTCACGGTCCCACCTCTCGCGAGCGTCTGATAAACATCCGAGAGTATTGTTGTCACGAAAAAGCTTCCCAAATCGCCGTTCGGATTCGGCATTAAACTGTAGGTCCCTTCCATTCGTGTGAAAAAATATAACGCACAACATGAGTGGTAGCGAGAAGCTAGGCCCTGGCGCTTTAAAGAGCTGTTCCGCCAAATATTTGTATTTTTGTCGTACAACGCTCACACTTAGGAAACAAATATATGATTATTTGCTTAGTGATATATGATAAGCTGTTGGGGCCCTGAACTATTCTTCTCTGTTTTTAATACGCATAATCTGCACAATAATGTATGTAATTAATGTTCCAAACAGAGGTTCTACTTGAGAGGTTCTGTACTTGAAGCTGCGAATTTACTTGAGATGGGATCAACATTCAACAAAAATATCGCTATCTTCATTGAGGCTGCGCTAAAAGCACTAGAGTATTGTGCCACTAAATCTGAGATCGTCAGGAATTGCCGCACAATGTTTAAGGCATTATGTACGCTACGCAGAACCATGTCAGATTATGTTGGACACTGCGATATAGAGGGCAATTAAAATGCTGACGAGCTGGCCAAAAGAGGAGCAGAGCTCCCGTATAGGGACATAATCGGTAACATCAAACCAAGGTGTGTGGCTAGGGGAATTATTCGGGATAAAATCATAAACATGGCTCAACTTAGTTGGTCATAAGGTGTCTAAGGCCTTGTGGCCTGTGTTAGACCGCAGGAAATCTGGGGAGATCATAAAACTAGAAAGGTCAGAGCTAAGAACAGCGATTGGAATACTCTGACCATTGTCTTCTAAGGAAGCATGCTATAAGACTAGGTTTATCAAATACGGATGTTTGTAAGTACTGCAATGACCTACATGTCTCGAAGGATATAACATATACAGGGTTATCGTGAATAAATGTTCCCTCGGATTTTTTCCCCCGAGCAAAAATTAAGTTTCTTCAAACAAGAAAAAATAACTCCCCGGAAAAGAAATAAGTATCATGAATGACAATTCAAGAGAATTTTCAACGCAATCGCGATATCTATGTATTTCCTGATGAATTTTTTTCCGTATTTTGTAGATATCTAATTTTTGTTCAAGGGAAAAATTCCGAAGGAAAATTTATTCACGATAACCCTGATATAGTCTGTGAATGCCAAGGCATCGCCAGAACAAGGCTAAAGTATCTTGGAAGATACTTTTTCGATAACCTAGAAGAGGTAAGGTCCCGGAACCGCAATAAGGACGTCTGCAAATTCTGTAGCGAAATTAATTGTATGGAAGAATTGGTTTACGTCTTTTTTGCCGTGAAGGTTCCCTAGGGATCGCGATGGGTCCACCTAGGTGCCTAGTGTTTTATGATAACCTTACAACCCTACTCAACCTAACCTAATCTAGCAAAAAACAATAAACAATTTAATAGTGGGCTAAATTGAAATCTACAAATTTGTTTGCATTGTGGTGTATGAGATTCACTTTGTACATGTTTGGGTACCCTTAGTTTATTTATTTTTTGTTACATATTGAGTAACATAATTCTCAGTGGGTGAAGATGTTTGCCAAAATTTCAAAATTGATTCCTTCTAAGATTTCACTACAGTGCGTTGACTTTTATTGCTTCTCACAAGAAAATGTATTACAGAGCCCGAAACAGCATGAAAACAAACTTAACCGTAACAAGTTGCATTGGCGTAGAGGAACATTTTCTCTTGCTAGTAAGTTTATCGTAAATGTAAGCGTCGCGTCGTGCTGCAATTCTTATTTAGGTTCTATGTTTGATTCACAGCAAACACCAGAATCTTTTTTAATCATCGAATTTCTCGCGAACGTCTTGCAAACATTCGAGAGTATTGTTATAAGAAAGTTTCTCAAAAAAAAAATAAAAAAGTTAATTGCCCTTTGGATGCGACATAAAACTGTAGATCCCTTCCATTCGTGGAGAAAACATAATGCACACAACACGAATGGTTACGAGAAGCTTTGGTGGTGCCTTTTATGTATGTAAATTATTGTTATTGACATATTCTTCATTATACGTGTATATTCAATTGCAAATCAAGTAAATTACACATTTAAGAGAAAAGAACAAGCTGTTCAAAAACAACTTCCCAACCGGTTTAGTTTTAATTTCATATGACAAATGAATGTCAAAAATTCATGTGTATTTTTTATATGAGTATGAGTGAACATGACTTACCGCTTTTCGATTGCTGACGCTTATCTTTTCGCCATTTAGATAAGCACCGTGACCCTTCCTAGCAGTGAATAATTCATTTTGTATTGGATTATAAACGATTCCCAATACTAATTCCTTTTTAATGCTCAAACCAATTGATATGCAACAATGCGGAATTTTCCGTATAAAATTTGTTGTTCCATCAATGGGGTCGATAATCCAAGTTGGGTCATCTGTTAGTTCAGCTTCACGTTTAGATGCGGCCGATTCCTCTTCACCGATAAATACACTTTCAGGAAATTCTGCTTTAATTCCGGCAATGAGTAGATCTTCGATTTGTTTGTCATAAACAGTAACAAGATCAAAGAAATCTGCCTTTGTTTTAAAATCTGTTTTAATAGCATTGTAACCATCGCTTAAAACTTTACCACCTTTAAGTACAAGATCTATAACAACCTTGTAATATTTTTCCAAACAATCTTCGGTGCTACTTGACATTTTTATCAACTTCCAACAAATGATCTTAACCCCTGTATGTACGATCAGTTCACTAAGAATTGTATGTATAATATTATTTTGCTTCAAATATTCTCAATGTGAAAAAGCTCAGCAGCACTTTTGAAAGTTCTGTCCATATCACATGTTCTATTCTTTTGAGTGCAACCCTTTCACTGTTGGAAAGAGACGCTATCATATGAAATGCTTTTGAAATACTCACTACATCAATTAATAATTTTTAGTTATCTTTACCGAGCAGTACATCCACAGTTTCGACTCAGATAAAGCTTTGCTTCGTGTCGTTTATTTGTGTTGTATTTTATGAGAGCCAGACGATAGATAATTAAGTTTTGAGTTTTTTTTTTTTAGAGTGCTTATCATAGACAAATGTATATTTATCGCGTATCACCTTCCATTAACTGTAGTTATATTTTGTGTAGATCATTGTTTAACTCGTCTTTGTTGATACTACAATATTATAATGAGGTCGGCAACAGATCGGCTAATCTCACAGGTAAACATTAAAATAATAAGAGTACAGTAAAATCACCTCCGAAGCTTTGTGTTTAATTGTTTTTTATTTAATGAATACAGTGCAACAGTTTATGTGTGGAAAATACCCATTGCATACAAGTTTTTACTTTTATTGAAAAGATATCACTAAAACCCTTATATTCCGCCGCATGATTTGGATTCATCGGCTATCCTGATGATGTTCATAATTTCACGGCATAAACTCTCTGTACCTGCACATACTAAATCTGGTTTCATGATTTGAAAGTCACCTCCATATGGATGGTAAACCACACCTCCTGCTTCGCGAATGAGCAAATATCCGGCGGCACAGTCCCATGGGTACATGTCTTCGATGTGATATGCATCTAAATTTCCACTAGCTACATAACATAGACATTCTACGACACTTGCATACGACACCATTCTGAAAAAGTCAACAGAAATATTTTGTTTAGTTAGAAAATTGATGTATTGTAATAAAATATGAATTACTTGTGCGTCATTAATTTTTATTGACTCTACTTGGTAGTTTTTAGAAAGAACGAATTAGAAATACATGTACATAGACTGAATTGCGACAATCGGTCTACATTTATCTTGGCTTTTGGACATACGTATTTCACTATACAATGGGGAGTTCCCCCACTTTGTTCTATTATTCACTAAATCGGCGTTGATTTCTTCAAATGGCACTTCAGTACGAGAATGAAATAGCATACCTAGCCCTGTCATAACTTCTGTTACCAGTGCAAAACGTTATACAAATTAAACAACAAAACATTTGTTTATTTTTTAATATTTATAAAATTAATTTGCCTAAATAGTAAGCATTATAAAAGGGCATTTTATTCAAAGTGACTGTCTTTTGCTTTAATGTAGGCCTTCAAGCAGTATGGCCATTTAGCTACAGCGACATGCACGGTTTTCAGGAGTACGGACTGTGATTAAGGCACTTTTGAGGCTCTCCAAATTTCGGTGTAGTCTCTTGCAGGCCATACTCTTCAGCTGACCACAAATAATAATGCAAAGGAAACAAATCTGGGTTTCCTGAAAAGCAATCCTCGGATGCAATAAAAGTAGGAATATTGATTCTAAGCAACTGCTACGTTGGTTTGGCTTTATATTCTGGAGCAGAGTCTTGTTGGAAAACCCATCTTTCTCCATTAAAAATCGCATTCGTCAAGTCTTTAACGACGCCTTCTAGGGCATCTTCTGGATACAGGTTTGCCCCAATTTTGACTCTTTTCAAAAAATGGAAAGCACTAACTCCTTGGCGAGATACCCCACACCCAAACCATTGCTAAAGCAGGATGATGACCGCGCTGAACCCTAGGAAATGTATCTCTTTGCTTCTTTATATGTCGTTGCATAGATTTTATCGTTTTCCGTCGGGCGCAACAGATCTGACAGGCACAGCTGTTAAGCATTTACGTACCGTTACTTGGTTTTTGGCGCAAAGAATATGCACTCCGAATTAGCTTCATCATTTTGCATTTCCCATCCAAACGAACAACTCATTTGGTGATTGGACGTCTTGAAGTAAGTTTGTGGCCATTTTGAACTGATAGACACATTGCGCCCGTTCTTGTAACATTTTTGAATTTTCAAGCTGCTCGAAGGCGGTTTTCCAAATTCAACTGTAAAAAGTGTAAGCAAGCTATCCTGCTTGCAACGTGCTAATTTTATTTGCCATTTGTGTTTTCAGAAAAACTTACAGATGATTAAAATATTGATCTGATTATGTGTGCTGGATTGGATTTTATTATTATTTAAATGTGGATTAACATTATTATTTTCATTATAATTTATCGAAAGATGAACTTAAATGAGTGTTTTAATTGCAAAGAATATTTTGTTTATAAAAGCTAACTAGAAATACTAGGTATGGATCTGCCAGGCACATTACGCCCCTTCATGTCCATATCACTATTGCGCCCGAAGGAAGGTTAAAAACTTCCTCAACGATGAAAATCTTATCGTCCGGAATTTGCTTTAAATTAGAGGTCAATAGATCTCCAGTTGACTGACGAAAGGCTTTCATGTTGAGATCAACCCGAACGAGCCCTGACATGGATCTGGTGCATACATCCAACTCACGTGACATAATTATCTGTTTGGGATTTCTTCGAATTCGCTCTCGTATAGCTTTTTACAACTGCACTTGTACCGAGAACGTACAAAAGACAACTTCTTGGTCTGTTTTCTAATTGAGACGATTCAACGAATCGAATTTCACTACGGTACACAAACATTTTTGATATCCTGAGCGGTTTCAGTAATTCAAAAATTTGGTTAGCATTTTTTTCCTCTCGCAACGCTATACTATTTTCTTTCATACCCCACTGCATGATATCTGATCAGTAGCTGAAATTAAACTGGGTGATGTTTTTGCGTTTTGTAGTATGTGTTCCGAAAAGGTACCATTCCTAATTTGATCTTCCTACAGTTTGCGATAGATAGTTTTTGCAATAGAATCTATGGCAGGACTAGGTATGTACATATGTACGAGTGTTACATCATTGAAAATACTTTTTTTTAAGTAGAATCATTTTATTTTTTATTTGAGGAGGAGGTGGAGGAATGTTTGAAGAAATCAACAAAAGTAATTAAACAGAATTTGAACTGCAGAACGGTATACCATATCTTCTTTTCTTTAAAATAATATAATTCTTTCTAACGGAACCCCTTTCTGTGCGAACAAACTCGCATTTGAAGTTTTTTTTTTCAAAGAAATACATATAGCGATGGTATAATAACGGCTTTACACATTTAATGAAACATCTTACTCTTTCTTTAAATATTTGGGTGGTTTGATTTTGGATTTATTATTGTTTCTGAAAGCGGTCTTCAACGATACCCTTTTCTGTGGACATGGCAGTGGCATTATATAGCTGGAATCGGATCCATGAAGACAATTTTAGGAACGTACACAACGGCTTATTGTGTTTCAAATTTAAAGATGGGTTCGCCCGCCTTAAATCCATGTGAGGAAAAATATACATGCACCTTGTTATACACTTAAGTTATCAAAGTTTTACATAGTACATAGATCTAAAAATAAAATGTATGTACATAGTTAAACCCAGATAAAGCGCGTAATGAATTTTTTTTTGGTATTTCTTTTTCGATTGTGAGCTAAATATATTCTTACATTTTTATTTTGTTCGTTCTTTTAACAACTTCAGAGTAATTTCTTATCCGTTTTCGTCGCTGGTTGTAGATACGATTTTCTAGACCCATAATGTTGATCGAAATCAAATTGAAAAGCATGCAATCATGGTAATCATCCTAAAAATCTGAGAATCCTTTTAGAAGTCAGATATTTTTTTTTTACCTACCATTTTTTTTGTTATACCACCTTAATCAAAAAGTTCCCGGAATTTATTCAGAAAATTAAAAATACAAGCTTATTCATCTAAATCTATATAGTCCCCTTCAAAGTAATCCCCATCGACTGCAACACACTTATGCCAGCGCTTGATCCAATCTTCGAAACATTTTTTATATTCGGTTTTCGGTATGTCCATCAGTGCTTCCTGCGATTTTTCCATTACTTCCTCTCGGCTGCTGAAACGCGTTCCCCGTAATGGTTTTTTAACTCGATTGAACAGAAAGAAGTCACAGGGAGCCAAATCAGGTGAATTCGGTGGCTGTTGGATGGTATTTGTTGCATTTCTCGTAAAAAAATGACGAATAATGATGGCACTGTGCGACGGTGCGTTATCATGGTGCAAAATCCACGAGTTTTCTGCCCACAATTCTGGTCTCTTTCGGTGAATTGTTTCACGCAAACGTCTCATAACGCCCAAATAATACTCTTTGTTTACTGTCTGGCCTTCTGGCAAAAATTCATGATGCACTACACCGTTGTAATCCATGAAAACCGTGAGCATTGCCTTCTTTTTTGACTGAAAACGTCTGCCACTGCGTTCATCATCTTCGATTGACTCACGACCACTTTTGAACCGCTCGTGCCACTGGTAAACGACCGTTTTCTTTCGAGAATCGTTGCCGAAACACTTTTCCAACATTTCCAACGTTCGCGCACCATTAAATACGTTTTTTACGCAAAATTTAATACAAGTTCGTTGTTGCAAATTTAAATCCATTTCTAAAAAATCGCCAACATACACAGAGATAGATGTTACTCTTGGCTACGTAACTTTTGCAAACGATGGGAGCGCCACACGGTTTTTATTCCGGGAACTTTTTGACCAAGGTGGTATAACATTATACACTGCATCGGTAGCTAATCTATATACATATATAAAATGATAACTAAGGTCTTATATCGCACCCTGAGATGACAAGTGTCGTAACTTCCAAAATGACAATTTTCAGATTTTGATTGGTTCTCATGTATTATTAGCAGTCTTTTCATTGGAACTCAGTTGTAGCTTCATTTCTTTTACCGTTTAGACGCTATTAAGCCAACAACAGTTTTACAGTTTAAAAAAAATGCACAGCCTCTGAGAGAAAGACTGTTGTATGTTACATGCCACGAAGACCTGCTTTTGGAAGTTACGACACTTGTCATCTCAGGGTGCGATATGTGCGCGCATCACGTTTAAACTACTGGACATATTTTGATAAAACCGTTGACGTTCTATACCTTAGAGCCCTAGTCATTATATCCAATTAGAACTATCACGATATTCCTTATGGTGGGTAAGATATCTTATACCATATGTATATTAATGCGTGAACACAAAGTTTATCGTACGTTTTTCTTGTATTTATTATAAAAGGAGGGGGATGAAACCTATATTGTTCGAAAGGTACTGTGCCATAGATGTGTAGAAAACAAAAATTATGTGTGTACACTCCGTCTCACTTGATTACGAACAGGCAGTTTTTTGTTTTAATTTTACGATATTTTTCAAACCGTTCGCTAATCTGGGAAAAACCAATTGCGCAAGGAATGAAGGATATATTATTTTTATATTGTAAAAAAAAAATGGGATTAAGTTGATAAATGCAACTTTTATGACGCCTTTCCCAAAAAGGTCATAAATATTAAAGGCTTCAATAATCTCTTCCGTTTCATCATATTGCCTTCCTCCTTCGTAGACTTTTCTTGAAAGCCAACGCCACACGTTTTCCATGATGTTTAGGTCGGGTGAATATGACGGCCATGCAAGTAGGTTTACATTTTGGTTCTGAATCCAGGCTTTTGTTGTCCGTGCGGTATGTATCGGTGCATTGGCTTGTTGGAAAGTCCATCGCTGTCCACCAAACATCTCTGAAGACTGCGGAAAAGCTCTTTCCAGTATCGATTTGTAAGTGATTGTCGTCATTTTGGAGCTTTGGAAATCCAGCTCCACAGTTCCGTAATAGCTTATTGCTCCCCATACCATTACACCACCTCCTTTGCTTTGCCGCCTTTGAAGATGCATTTCTTCTTTTCTCAAATCATTTAAATAACAGCTGTATCCATCAGGTCCGTCCAAATCATTTTCTTTTCATCAGAAAAGACTACGGTATGCCACTCTCGATTCCACCTGATGTGACTTGTTACAAAATCAAGCCGCCGGATTTTACGTGCCGCATTCAATGGTGGTTTCATTTTTTCATGGCGAATATGGCTGGCCTTCTGTATCACGCGATGAACAGTCGATCTGCTAGCTGTAACTCCAGTTTCTGCGTTAATTTTTCTTACGGAGAGCCTTGAATTTGAAGCTGCTCTCAGTATCGCCCGCCTTTCCTGACATGTTGTTGCTTTGCTGACTCTTCCTTTGAGGTTTTTTCCTTACTTCTTCGGGTTCTTAATAAAGCTGTGTACAACAGTGGCGCCTCTTCCAATCTTGCTGGCTATGAAACGGATGGATTTTCCTTGTTCTCGGTAAACTCAAATTTGGCCTATTTCCTCCTTGGTTAATGTCTTTCCTTTACCCATAGTTGTAGATTGTATGAAGTTATTTCTTGAACTAAGCTCCCTAATACTCGAAGTATCCTTTTATTTGATTTAAAACATGGTAACAGGTAGATTTAGCTACTGTTCGTAATCAAGTGAGCAAAAAAAAAAAACAGGTAAATTTTATGACCTTTTTGGGAAAGGCGTCATAAAAGTTGCATTTATCAACTTAATCCCTTTTTTTTTTACAATATAAAAATAATATATCCTTCATTCCTTGCGCAATTGGTTTTTCCCAGATTAGCGAACGGTTTGAAAAATGTAAAATTAAAACAAAAACTGTCTGTTACCGTTAACTAAAGTAAAATAAAGTGAACATACACACAGGATTTCCCCATACAAAACGCTTTAACCAAATTAATGAAAGCATTTTGATCATGTTCATGGCTGTATGAGATGGGATTTACCCTTCGCCTTCCCTGCACGGGAGAATATTAGAAAAAATAAATATGTCAACAGATACATTGCGTTGTTTCTCTCGCTGTTTCTTTATTTCCCCTCGGTCGTATTTCGACTACACGCGATATTAGTATAAAATAAATAAGCACATCTATTAAATATCAAAATAGACATTGGATAAGTTTGGGAAGTACTGGATTACAGAAAACTAAAACTCTAACTAACTAAATCTCCTTGTCTCCTAATGGAGCGCAACGGAACGGAAAAAGTTGACACTTTTGTTGCATATTCCTTGATGGTATAGTTTTTTTTTACCACCCGCAAGTATGCATATCCTTGAATGCGCGCGATAATTCAATTCAATTTGTTTATAAGTCTACCTACATATGTACTATACATATGTATATGTTACCTACGAAATCCGAAATTGTACCATCCTAGGATATATACAATTACATGCATATAAAAGCGAAATCCTGTCTGTGTCTGTATGTATGTTCCGAATGAGCACTTCAGTCGTCCAACCGACCGTCGTGAAATTTTTTCCCACGCACATGAGAGGATGTCAAGAACCAATGCCTGGGTACTTCAACTACAATCGGACTATTTTTGATACCTCTCGTTGAGTAGCATCGCTCGCCGAGTATTTATTAAAGATTCGTTTATATTATGTACTATATATACGAGTTTTTTTTAATGAAGGCGATAACGTTGGGGTTTGATGTTTTTCGTTCTGTAGCTTACATATAAGTACGAGTATTACATACTTAATATTATTGCGGACTAAAGCAGAGCAACAGAACTAAATTTGGAAAAAAATATTCGTAATATGAAGGCACAATTGTGTAATAAGTAACCAATAAAGCTTTTCGAAGAACATTGATCGTGTTTTTTTTTTTTTTTTTTTAGCTTTATCTCAGCTTTCACTGCAATACATCTGTGGTTTTAACTCCAACAGATAAATGATTTGCAAGTCTATTATATTTTTACAAAAGAATAAGTCGTTAGTATCTACTGCAGATACATAATGTATACGATCTAGCCCCAAAAATTACACACATTTTATATTCCCTCGTTCGTTCTTTTGTTGGGTTTTGTAAATTAGTAGACCGGTTGACCTTGAAAATAAAATTGAGTGTTGCCATACATTTTTTAAATTGATAGTCATGCAAACATAATGTATGCATGTAGTAACAAAATATCCGTAAGATATGTACTGTCAGATGCTTGGTTAAGTTCAAGGTTTTTTTTTTTTTTTTTTTAACAAGTTTGTGGCCACGCCCATATGGTGTATAGGCACTGCCGGCAGAAAGATCTATTGTGCCAGAAGTTCAAGGTAACGTGCGGCAAATTGAGTTGAATACCCACCAGTTATTATCACTGCGCACCGCTCTAAAAGCTTTTAAATTTTTAGTTATTTTTAATTGGCGTGTAGTCCATCCAATTAATAGACATTCGCAGTGCTTCAATACGTACTGGAACATTGTCGCCCTACTTAAAGTAATCTTATTTGGAGAGTAATATAGATAAACGATTGTTTTAGTTTGTTTACCTTCTGGCTGCCGATCCCAAATGGTACATTCGCTTGATATTTTTATCGCGCAAAGCTGCAGCGTGCAATAATGATACTTCGTACGCTATATTAGCATCTTTCAGCTGAAGAAAAGAAACTGTCATTTATTTACGTCACTAAAATTTTGTGTTATATGCTTACCTGATCACAGTCGCTAACATGTATCCGTTCACCATTTCTAAATGCACCCTGTCCTCTGATAGCAGTGTAGAAATTTTTCAATATTGGATTATTCACAATTCCCAATACAACTTCTTTATTTATAGATAAGCCAATTGATATACAACTATGAGGAAGCATTTTAATAAAATTCGAAGTTCCATCAATTGGATCTATTATCCATGTTGGTGCATCAGTCAATACAGATACATTATCGTTCTTTGCGGTTTCTTCCTCTGCTACAAATTTGTGATCTGGATATACGGCTGATATTTGATTCATTAAAAAATTTTCTATTTTATGATCATATTGTGTAACAACATCATAGAAATCTGATTTAATGTCGATGTCTTTTATGCTGTAGTATCCCTCCATAAATATTTCTCCCGCTTTAATTGCTAGCGGCTGAATGAATGAGAAAAGTTCCTCAATTTGCTTTAGGCTCACACTTGATTTCACAGACATTTCGATTGTTGCAGCAGAAAACTCAAACTAACTTGTTTTCACTTCAGTCTATCACTTTATAGCAATTATACGATGGAATCCCCCTGTATACATAATTATTTTATTTTTCATAGTCGTGTATATCTAGTAAATGTGTGGAGTTGGCTTAGTTTGAAAGCAACGCTCTAATGTTTTTGATTTATTTCCTTTGCGGATGGAGTAAATTTAAAGTTGGTAGTAGTAGGTAGTTAATAAAACAAATGATTGAAAAACGTAATGGAACAAACAAATTCTTATCAAAGCGCTGCACTTAAACGAGTAAATGAACACGAAACACAAAAGATACAATATAGAACACATTTGTTAGATAGATAGATTCTTTATTTAGCTTTAGCTAAAATAAATTGAGATTTATTATTAGAGAAAATCCACCTCTACTTCTCAAATTATATGGTTGATCATCTGGCACATAAACTAATTGATTTATTAAATACTTTAGTGTAAGACTGTGTTCTTCATTTTTAAAACCAATAAAAGTACATTCATTGAAGTTCTTTGGTTTATTGTTGACCGTTTTAGAGTGTCAATCATTAGTCTAATAAGACTTAATATATTACACATCAAAATACACCTCATTCCCCTATTTTGTAATTTCTGTAATGTTTTTTTAAATTGATTTTGATTTAGGAATACAATTGTTGAACAATATCTAAAGTGTGGTTTCATCATCGCACTATACATTTTTAGCGATCTATTTATTGATAGCTTTTGCCTGATTTGTTTGAAAAATCAATTTTTTGAGCAATTTTTTTTTACAAATATGGTTTAAATGTTTATCAAACGCTAACTGTGTATCAATTATAACACCCAAATATTTAATTTGATTCACTTTCTGAATTATAACATTATCAATAATAATATTTTTATTTGACTCTGCATTTATGATCATAACTTTTGTTTTATTATTATTAAGTTTTAATTCATTTCATTCATTCGTGTTAAATAACTTTCTTAATCGGTATTTAATTGATCAATGCATTACCAGTCGTATTCGCAGTATTCCATAACGTCAACTTCGTATCGAAAAGCTGTCAATCAAAACATAATAAATACATAAAAGGAATATTGCTTTACATGTCGTCTGCTATAAAAAGCTGATATGGTTGTTATTTAAATGCGTCTAGACTACACAGGTTTTATAAAGATTAATAAATCTCGGTTTCAAATGCCCTTAATTAAGAATTAATGTAAAACTTCTTTGCAGCTATATTATGCGATTGCTGAAATGCTACCAGTTGCTCTGTGATATATTGTACTAACTCGGTAATATGAATTCATTAAAAAATGGGATGTTAGCATTTTCGGATAGGAAAGAAATCCTCATATTTTATACTTCTTTTTATTGACAATTTTGTTGTTGTAGCAACTATGTTGATTTAAATAGGTTCAAACGTTAGGATGTTGTATGTGAGTTGTTATCGGTGTAGTCGAGGCCCAGAAATGCGGCTGCTTCGGCTGGGTGTGTCCATAAAGCTGATTTTACACTTTCGTTCTTCATTCAGCGTGCACTGTTCGTTGTTCGTACAACGAACAAGCATTCACATTATACGGTTTTTTGATTCAATTCGCACTTTGTTGGCAGTGGCGGCGAAAGTAATTTTTCATAATACCACAGCACTGGTATAAAAATGTTCTCAGAGCCAACGCCCGATTTTTTGGAAGCAATAACTTTTTTATATTCCTTCTGGAAATTTACCCTCATGGAATCAATTTTTTTCACCACCATTTCTTTAGTACAGTTTGGTACTACTTCTTTCAATTTGTCCACAATAATTGTTCAGCGTAGAGCTTCAACCGGACCAAAGTGCCGATCGGTTACGTCTGTGGAGACTGTTTACTTTACTTACTTACTTACTTACTTAGGTGGCGCTACAGTTCGGGGTGAATCTGGGCCTCAATCAACAAGCCTCTCCATTTAGCTCGGTCTTTAGATAATTGCCCCCAGTTGCGCACTCCAAGTTGGTCGAGCTCTCCTTGAACTTGCGCGCGGCACCTACGTCTATGATTCCCTCTTCTGCGTCGTCCCTCGGGGTTAGATTCGAAGACTCTGCGGGCCGGAGCGTTGGTGTCCATTCGCTCTACATGTCCTAGCCATCTCAGACGTCCAATACGCAGTTTTTTGACTAGGTCTATGTCGCTGTACAGCTCGTATAGTTCGTGATTGAATCTTCTCCTCCAAAACCCGTCAACGCAAACGGGACCGAAAATCTTACGAAGAATTTTTCTCTCGAAGCGACCAAGGATATCTTCATCCTCTTTTAATAAAGTCCATGTTTCAGCGCCGTAAAGCAGGACTGGGATGATCAAGGTCTTATTAGAGTCTCCTTAGTTGTTGTTTTACTATTGAAATGCCTTATAAGCCCAAAAAAACAGCGATTGGCAAGAGTTATTCTTCGATTGATTTCTGCGCTGATCTTGTTTGTAGAATTTATAGCCCTTACTACCTCGAAGTTATAGCTGCCGACTGTGACGTTTTGTCCAATTCGTCGGTGGTGGCTTTCCCTTCTTGTTTACAGCATATACTTGGTTTTGCCCTCGTTTATCGCTAAACCCATTTTGTCCGCATTTTGGCCGTTGGGCGCCGTGGCGTAAGTGGTTAGTATGTCGGATCACTACGCATGAGGTTCCAAGTTCGAATCCCAGAAAACACCAACAAGTTTTTACACGGTCCCACCTCTCGCGAGCGTCTGACAAACATCCGAGAGTATTGTTGTCACGAAAAAGCTTCTCAAATCGCCGTTCGGATTCGGCACTAAACTGTAGGTCCCTTCCATTCGTGTGAAAAATATAACGCACACAACATGAGTGGTTGCGAGAAGATAGGCCCTGGCACTTAAAGAGCTGTTGCGCCAAATATTTATTTTTTTTATTTTGGCCGCTTCCGCCTTAATGCTTGCAAACGCACCACTGACAGCCCGCTGAGTTCTTCCGAGAATGTCTATATCGTCGGCGTATGCAAGCAGTTGTACAGACTTGTAATAGATTGTGCCTCCGGTGTTGGCTTGTGAGTTCCGCACAATCCGTTCAAGTACAATGTTAAAGAAGTAACATGACAGCTCTTCACCTTGTCTAAAGCCTTTTTTGACATCAAAGGTCTAAGTGAGGTCATTACCGACCTTGATGGAGCAGCGAGCGTTCTCCATCGTCAGCCTGCACAGATGGACAAGTTTGGCAGGGATGTCAAAACTAGATATAGCTCTATAAAGCTCTTCTCTATAGATGCTGTCATAGGTGGCTTTGAAATCGATAAATAGGTGGTGAGTATCGATTTGGAACTCTTGGGTTTTCTCCAGGATCTGCCGAAGTGTGAAGATTTAATCCTGGCCTGAAACCACACTGATAGGGTCCAATCAGGCTGTTGATAAAAGGTTTCAGGCGTTCACACAATATCGCAGAAAAGATTATGTATGCGATGTTGAGGAGACTGATGCCTCTATAATTGGCGCAGTAAAGGGGGTCTCCTTTCTTGTGGATCGGGCAAACGATGCTGAGATTCCATTCATCAGGCATACAATCGTCTGACCAAATCTTAGAGATGAGTTGGTGTATGCACTCTACCAATTCATCGCCACCTGCCTTGAAAAGTTCGGCCGGCAAGCCGTCAGGTCCAGCAGCGTTGTTGGATTTTAGCTTGGATATTGCTATCCTCACTTCGTTTTAGTCAGGTGGACGGAAATTTTGACTATCATCGTCTATGTTGAATGGTTCATTCTGCCTGACAGTGGGATGTTGGTCTTCGTCGCCGTTATACAGTCCGCAGAAGTAGTTTTTCCATATTCTCAGGCAGGAAGTAGTTTTTCCATATCCGCATTCGTACCTTGGCTACAACAAGGTAATGATCCGAGTCTATGTTGGCCGCTCGGAAGGTCCGGACATCCAGAATACTGGAGGCATGCCTTGTGTCGATCGCAATATGATCAATTTGGTTGATCGTTACATGATCATTGGACCGCCATGTCTGCTTATGAGTATCGAGATGAGGAAACCATGTGCTTGCTATGGTGACATTTATCAATTAGCCTTAGTACGTTATCAGAATGTGTCGTGTAGGTTATACTTACCGACTGCCCTACCAAAGACGTCCGCCTTTCCTATTTTGGCGTTAAAATCGCCCATCGATTTTAACGTCGTATTTAGGACATTGCTCATATGTCTTGTCGAGGAGCTCGTAGAAACACTCTTTGGTGGCAGGGTCCTTTTCTTCGGTGGGGGCATGAGTACATATAAGTCTTATGTTAGCGAATTTAGCCTTGATCTGGATAGTCATAATACGCTCGCTTACGTGTCGGAACCTTAAGACTTCTTGCCTAAGTCTGCCGCGTATAACAAATCCGCATCCGAATAAGCGTTGCCTGTTGCCTCTGTAGCAATCACCGTAGTAGATGTCACAGTTTTTCATCCTCTTTTTGCCCGGCCCATCCCATCGCACTTCCTGGATGGCGGTAATATCTGCTTTATAGCAGTCTAGGGCCTGTGCTAGTTGTTCGGCTGGACGTGGTCTGTAAAGGGACAGAACATTCCACGTACAGATCGTCATTAGTTGAGTCATCCTTATCTGAGGCTTTTGGGTGTTTCGGAACCATAGATTTTTTACGTGGTAGGGAAGTTACCCCGACGGCACAACCCCCAACCTGGAGGGCCAGTTCCTTAATTATTCCCCTAGGACGAGGGGCCGGCTACACCGGTGCCAGTAGTCCACTACGGGAGTATGAGCGCTGTCGTTGGCCCATTAAGGGCTCCTCCGCCACCATCTCTATTCCAATGTCCTGACCAACATTGGAAATTCCTTACCGATCTGTGATGCGAATACGTCGAAGCAGCTCGCGCAAGGTATTCACTAAGTTCAACCTAACTGGAACTATAGACGCCACCGTTGACTCCGTCTAGGGAATTCGTCCGCTGCCGCCTGGAACAGGAATAAGTGCTCTAGTGAGAAAGCACTCTTCCCCCCCTCTATCATCTGCTGCCACCAAGAATCCGCCAAACGGGGTTGGTTACCCACATCTTGGATTAAAGTACTAAGCACCCGGCTGTAACCGCGTGGAGGTTGAGAGTAGGAGTTGGTAGGCCTCAGCTGAGTGAAAACGCTTGTGTTTTCATATGATCGCATGCACTACCGTTTACTTTGATGTATTGGTGATAAACCGCGGCTATCGAGCGCGGTTTTGACTGCTTTCTGGTGGATTGTCTTCTTCTTCTTCCTATTTCGGCGATTCTATAATCCAAAAACAAGAGATCATAACCCTCCCACTTCACTGCATTTCTACTGATCCGCCTGCGGGGTTCGCCTTCTGGTGGATTGTATTCAGCGCCAATTTACAATTCGCTGGATCCAGTGGTGTGCGGGTTATAAACCGATTTACCCCTTTACGGTATGTAAGAATGTTGGATAGAATTTGCCTCGGTGGTGCGATGAGGCTAAGTAAATCTCTGTTAGGTTGATCGGGACGGTTCCAGCCAATAAGAACTGGTTTGAGAGTAGTTTTTATGCTCTTTGATTTTTAGCAACTGTGTTTCCTGATGTTAGTGATCTTCATGAGACATACTCGTACGGTGATAATGCGTAGAGCAGCATTCTGGCTAGTTTGGAGCTTTCATTGCGTATCATTCAGGCCTGGTGTCCAGATTGCTGCCACATAATCGAGAACCGACAAAAAAAAATTGATTGATATGTGGCGTGGAGAGTTTCTTTATCTCTCCTCCATGAGCCACCAGCCAGGGATTTTAGGACAATTGTGTCTACGTCCCGGAATCGACCCAGGATTTCCCGGCCAAAGATTCTCTACACTCAACTACAACATTCGTATACAACATTGAAAATTCTGTAAATGTGTATGGAATGCAGATACACATGCAGACTAACGTCGCCAGGACAAATCAAAACCAGTTGCTCAGTATAGTCTGGCAAGTCATCATGAATAGACTCACATTTAAACAACGATACCAAATTATACAAATTTATTTAAAATTGGTCGCGAAACTTATAAACTACTTCGTGATTATTATAACGCACATGTAATGTAGACTTAATGATAATACAACAATAACACCAACACCATTCCGTTGTTGCGGTTTCCACGCTGATGTCATCATCAGACATAGTATTTCTTCAAAAATGAGAAGGAATTTCGCTTTACGGTGAATGGAGATCATTTCAAGATCGTACGAGATGTGGTTTCAGTACAATGGCGCTACATTACATACAGCGACCAAAACCATCGATTTATTGAAATCACAATTTAGCGATAAAGCTATTTCGAGAAATGGACCTGTCAATTGGTTTTCAAGATCGTGCGAGTTGAGATATCTCGTTTATATTCTGTGGGGCTACGTTGCGTGGAATAAGTGCTTCAATATAAATTTATTGCTCACAGTAGTAAATACAAAGTCTTCGAAGCAGTCTCAGAGTCTATACTTTTGTATGCAGCCCAAGTATAGGGAGTGAAGAAATACGAGGTAGTTAAAATCTCCTACGATACTATGACAAAAGAACGATTCGACTTCCGTCCAATGCTCCAAACTACGAGTATATGGTTATGCTTGAAACCGGAGTGGCACCCCTCTTCAATAAAACGCTCAAGCTACAAGTGGACTATGTCGTTAAAGTGTTGAATGAGCCTAACTATCGAATTCCTAAAAAAGCAGTTCTGCAAGCTATTTATAGCAAAACTGGGTGGTTTAACAAGTGAGGTTGAAGTCGAAATAAATAGCAATGACCCCCAGGAATATGAAGCACTAGGTATATCAGCGTATTTCACGGCTAGATAGATGAACAGGTCATGGAGAGATTTTCAGAAGAGACAACTGGTAGTATGTTTGTATGCAGGGTTGAACGATGCGATGTTGAGGAGACTGATGCCTCTATAATCGGCGCAGTTGAGGGGGTCTCCTTTCTTGTGGATCGGGAACACGATGGTGGGGTTCCATTCATCAGGCATACACTCGTCTGACCAAATCTTAGAGATGAGTTGGTGTATTCACTCTACCAATTCATCCCCAGCTGCCTTGAAAAGTTCGGCCGATAAGCCGTCAGGTCCAGCAGTCTTGTTGGATATCAGCTTGGATATTGCTATCCTCACTTCGTTTTGGTCAGGTGGACGGAAATTTTGACTATCATTGTCTATATTGAATGGTTCATTCTGCCTGACAGCGGGATGTTAGTCTTCGTCGCCGTTATACGATCTGCAGAAGTAGTTTTTCCATATTATCAGCACCGACAGTGATTCTGCTACGGGGTTTCCATTTTTATCTCTACAGGTTTCTGTACGGGTATTGCTTCTCTGATACGTTCTTTTTCCTTTTGGTAAAACTTCCGATTGTTCCTGGAGTCCAAACTCAATATTTTCGATCGCGCGCTTCTCATGCTCTTTCTTCTTCTTTTGGAGAAGCCGATGTTCTTCCCGTCTCTTTTGCTCAGAGCTCACGAGCAGCTCTCGTCTTCCTTTGCAGCGCCGCTTTATAAGCTTCTCTTCGTCAAACCAGGGGTTTCGCTGTGGTGGGCGAGCGAGACACAGCATATCGGTCGCGGTGTTTCCGATAGCATGTTGGCAGTTACTGGTCTTCGGCACTTGATGTTGACGGAATAGGGGTGATTGAGAGATTTCGGGATACGCGTTCAGCGAAGAGTCTGGCGTTCTCTTGCTATTGTAGCTTTTCGACGTTAATTTTTTCACACTGATTCTTCTTTATTGCTCAGTTTGGGATTTCCGCATTCGTACCTTGGCTACAACAAGGTAATGATCCGAGTCTATGTTGGCCGCTCGGAGGTCCTGACATCCAGAATACTGGAGGCGCAATATGATCAACTTGGTTGATCGTTTGGACCGCCATGTCTGCTTATGAATATTGAGATGAGGAAACCATGTGCTTGCTATGGTGACATTTCGCTCCACAGCGAAATCAATTAGTCTTAGTCCGTTATCAGACGTGGTCTCGTGTAGGCTATGCTTACCGACTGCCCTACCAAAGACATCCTTCTTTCTTGTTTGGCGTTAAAATCGCCCAATACGATTTTAACGTCGTATTTTGGACATATTTCGTATGTTTTGTCGAGGAGATCGTAGAAACAATCTTTGGTGGCAGTGTCCTTTTCTTCCGTGGGGGCATGAACACATTTTAGGCTTATGTTAGCGAATTTACCATTGATCCGGATAGTCATAATACGCTCGCTCGGAAGCTTAAGACTTCTTGCCTAAATCTGCCGCGTATAACAAACCCGCATCCGAATAAGCGCTGCCTGTTGCCTCTGTAGCAAACACCGTAGTAGATGTCACAGTTGTTCATCCTCCTCTCATAAAAATAGGTCATGAATAAAATTGTATGCAGTAAATTTGTTCGATAAAATCTATCTATGTATATCTATATATATGCATATGTACATGCAATAAAATTTTAGAGGATGGAAGGTTCTTGTCTTTCTGTGAACGTATCACGCCGAAACTACTGCATGGATTTTGATTAAATTTGTCACAGGAATAGCTTATATCATTTAGGATACTTTTTATCTGGGAAATTAAAGCGTTCATATAAGATGGACAAAATATATCTATACATATAATAAAACTGTAAATGTAAAATTGTTTTCACACGCCCTACGTAAAAGCTAAATCAGGGGCCTGCCGATACTTCCAGAGGTCAAATAGGCGGATCAGTAGAAATGCAATGAAGTGGATGGGTTATGATTTGGTAGCTTACCGCTTGCCGTAATGATTTTTAATATTGAAAAAGGCGAAACCCATAGGCGGATTAGTCGAAACGCGGGGAAGTGGGAGGGTTGTGATCCCTTATTTTCGGATCATAATTTCGCTAATAAAAAGGAAGAAGAGGAAGAAGAAAAAAGCCTAAAGGTGCAGCATTTAAACTTGTGAAAAAAGTTCATATATCTAGGTATTTCTATAAACTAGGTTTATATCGTATAACCGAGACTAATCCAAATTAAGTTCATATAAGCGAGTCATGTTATTTGAATTTTAAAATAATAAATAATATTGTAAATCGAGACATGCATTAAGTTTTATACTATTTTCAGGGTCCGCCAACACCCGGTCAACCACCATCGGGTGGCCCAGGACAAGAAAATCTAAGTGCACTGCAGAGAGCAATCGATTCAATGGAGGAAAAGGGCCTACAAGAAGATCCTCGTTATTCACAACTTCTAGCGCTCCGTGCTACATCTAAGCACCAGCATTTCACTGGAAACCAAGTAAACATGCTGCGCACCCAAATAACCGCGTACCGTTTGTTAGCTCGGAATAAACCAATCTCAATTCCATTGCAACAAATGCTTCAACAGCAGCAGCAGCAACAACAACAGCAACAGCCTCCACAACATCCATCACAGCAGCCACCGCAAGGTCCACCTCAACCGCCAAATTCTGGCCCAGGCCCTCAGTCTCAGCTGAATTCGACAGCTCCTGGTGTCCGACAAGACGGCACTCCACCCCAATGCCCTACACCACCTAGTAGCCCATTCCAGCCAGGTGTTAATAAAATGGGTGGTCAACAGCCAATGCAACCACCCATGCAACAGCCTCCACCTGATCACTCAATGCCGAATGGTTCAAAACCGCCTATGATGGGAGGGGGACAACCTCCAATTTCTAGCCCAATGCAAGCTAGTATGGCTCAGGGTAGTAGGCAGATGCCACCTGGAATGCCAATGCAGCAGGGTCCACCAGGTCCGAAGCCAGCAGCTCAGCCGCCACAGCAACCAATGCCGAAACCAAATCGAGTGACCACAGTGGCTAAACCAATCGGTCTGGATCCCATAACATTGCTACAAGAGCGCGAGAATCGTATTGCATCAAGAATTTCACTTCGAATGCAGGAACTACAACGTCTACCAGCGACAATGCCGGAAGACTTACGTTTACAAGCTGCAATTGAGTTGCGTGCTTTACGCGTTTTGAATTTCCAACGACAACTTCGAAGTGAAATCGTACAATGCACTCGTCGCGATACGACTTTAGAAACCGCTGTCAATGTCAAAGCTTACAAGCGCACCAAGCGCCAGGGTTTACGTGAAGCCAGAGCCACTGAGAAGCTTGAAAAGCAACAAAAACTCGAAGCTGAACGCAAAAGGCGTCAGAAACATCAAGAATTCTTGGCCGCAGTCCTTCAACATGGTAAAGATTTCAAGGAGTATCATCGCAATAATAAAGTGCAGCTTGCGCGTATGAATAAAGCAATAATGAATCACCACGCTAACGCAGAACGAGAGCAAAAGAAGGAACAAGAACGCATTGAAAAAGAGCGTATGCGTCGTTTGATGGCAGAAGACGAAGAAGGTTATCGCAAGCTTATCGATCAGAAGAAAGATAAACGCCTGGCATTCCTCCTATCCCAAACAGATGAATACATTTGTAATCTCACAGAAATGGTGAAACAACACAAGGACGATCAAAAGAAAAAGAAGGAGGAAGAAAGCAAGCGTAAGGTTCGGTACAAGAAAGAATTGCTTGCCAGTGGCGAATACCAAGCAATCGACGAGAATTGCCTTGCAGCTGATATGCGTGTAAGCGTGATGGAACAAGCGACCGGCAACAAATTAACCGGCGATGATGCTCCATACTTGAAGGATTTACATCGCTGGTTAGAAGCGCATCCAGGCTGGGATTGGGTGGAGAGCGATTCCGAAGAAGAAGATGACGAAGAGAGACAAGAACGTGAAAATCGGGAGCGCTATGAAAAGAATGAAGGTAAACGTGTGAAGACTGAAGCAGATCTCACAGAAGAACTTATTAAGAAAGCAAAAGTCGAAGATGATGAATATCGTACAGAAGAACAAACATACTATAGTATTGCACACACTATTCATGAAAAGGTCTATGAGCAGGCTAATATCTTGGTCAATGGCAAGTTGAAGGAGTACCAATTGAAGGGCTTAGAATGGCTGGTATCTCTTTATAATAACAACTTGAACGGCATTTTAGCCGATGAAATGGGTCTGGGTAAAACCATTCAAACAATCGCCCTGGTAACTTATTTGATGGAACGTAAAAGGGTGAATGGCCCCTTCCTGGTTATAGTACCACTGTCGACCCTCCCTAATTGGGTGCTAGAATTCGAAAAATGGGCACCAGCCGTGGCAATTGTCAGTTACAAGGGAAGCCCACAAGGTCGTCGTCTGCTGCAAAATCAAATGCGAGCAACAAAGTTTAACGTGCTCCTTACGACGTATGAATATGTTATTAAGGACAAAGCAGTCTTGGCAAAGCTTCAGTGGAAGTATATGATCATTGACGAAGGTCATCGTATGAAAAATCATCACTGCAAGTTGACACAAGTTCTTAATACACATTACATGGCCCCTTACCGTCTCCTTTTGACTGGTACTCCATTGCAGAATAAGTTGCCTGAATTGTGGGCGTTGCTTAATTTCTTGTTGCCGTCAATTTTCAAAAGTTGTTCCACATTTGAACAATGGTTCAATGCTCCATTTGCAACCACCGGCGAGAAGGTCGAATTGAATGAGGAAGAAACTATTTTGATTATTCGTCGTTTGCATAAGGTGTTACGTCCGTTCTTGTTGCGTCGTCTTAAAAAAGAAGTAGAACATCAGTTGCCCGAAAAGGTCGAGTACATTATAAAGTGTGAGATGTCTGGATTGCAACGTGTGCTGTACAAACATATGCAAAGCAAAGGTGTACTGCTAACGGACGGCTCGGAGAAGGGAAAACAGGGTAAGGGCGGTGCAAAGGCTCTCATGAACACCATTGTGCAGTTGCGAAAATTGTGCAACCATCCGTTTATGTTCCAGCATATTGAGGAGAAATATTGCGATCATATTGGGGGTCACGGAGTTGTTTCGGGTAAGCATAATTACTATTTTGATTTCTTAAATGTATGTGCAGAATGTTTACATAACAGTCCTTGGTTTATAAGTAGTTATAAGTTATAACATAGTCAATTAATGGGAAGAAATGGACATGAATTCACTCTGTGTAGCAGTCTAAAGATAAGCATTGATATAGCCTTTCACTACGATTTAGATTTATGTTGTAGTCGATGACTCAGAGAATATAGCGCATTCAGTTGAGTGCCTCATTCTATCCGATGCTAAAATCGCAGTGCAATTTGTTTGTCCGGAGAATAGTATATATGGGTGAGGCAACTCTGCTACAATTCAATTATAAGCAGCAGATATTTGCGTTCATATGTCTTATATGATCTAGACAACTTAACCATTAAGTATGTTACTCCCGTAACAGCTCACATAATTCTTAATTATAATTTTTTTTTAATCTTTATCAATATTTATTTCTTCAATATAATTGCCATTAACTTCTATGCATGGTGGCAATGAATGGTATAGTTCTAATGTCAGCGATTACTTTCAACGAATTGCGAATGGTTATGCCAAAACTATTGCGAAGGCATATCACTTGCAGTAGGTTGATGGTCATATGGTTGGAAAAATTGTTCGCTCTGTTGAATGATTGATATACCTGTGACATCCGGTGGTCGGGAAAAAAAATGCTGTGAATCATAAACAAAACATAAACCAAAAAATATACCCAATTATCTGGACGCCATCGCCGGAGGTATTCTGAAACATAACATCTGAGTTTTAAACCATTACATCAATCTTTCTTTCTCTCCATCATTTCCAACGACCCCACTGTGTAAAATACATTAAGGGTATTCATAAAACCTTGGGCACACGCAAAAAGTAAAAAAAAAATCCCGGCAGAGGAACCCTTCAAAACACTCCTCAGAATATTGTTTTTGGAATGTTTCAATTTCGACATTGACTGCTTTTATTATCTCCCTATTTGAAACGAGAACCATTCACCACAATTTGTTTACTCTTGAGAACAACAAGAAATCACATGGCGCTAGATCCGCGGAATAAAATTCTGGGCGAATTTCATTGAGCCCTAAGAGCGGAAAAGCAGCAACTATTTTCGCGCTGGTAAAGTAAATCGAGCAATGAATTTAAAGTCGAAACTCACCCACTCTTGAGCTCTTCAATGCGATGGTTGAATTCGGGATCCCGTCGAAACTGAAAGATGCACGTTGCTCTCTGCAATTCGGAAACAGGTCATCTGAACTATTCCAAACTGTTATGTGATTTCTTTAATCTTCTCGTACTGGAAAGGATAGTGCGCAGAACAGGTATTAACACGTAAGACACTATCTTCCAAAAGTTCGTCAAGTTATTGGGGTACACAGATGATATAGATATCATCGGGAGGCTTATCCGGCAATTACAGATCAGGCGAGACGAGTTGGTGTTGAAGTGAATGAGGACGATATCAATTACATGCTACCAACAAACAATAATCTATCTGTCCGGAACGTAGGATACAACTTCACTGTCGGTAACTTCAACTTTGAGGTTTTTTAAGAAGTTCACCTACCTTTGAGTAAATATCAATCCCATAAATGACACCTTCGTGGATATTCGACGAAGAATAACCATAGGAAACCGCTTCTACATGGGTCAGGAGCTCGTTAAGTAAGTAAGAAATAAGTCGACACCATCACGTATGTTGTAGGTTTTTGTTGTCTTGCCTTAACAGGAGGAATTGCACCTTCTGGCCTCCGGTTGCTGTTTGATTTCCGGGTCGTAGTTATAGAATCATGATTCATAATCTGCTGCAATTTTATTAAAGGAGTTGACATTTTTACCGGCTTGAATTGACGTCAAAACCCGCAAAGAATGGCGAAGCTAATTTCTTACTTCTTCTTTCTATTTTGGCGAGGTTATGATATGAACTGAAGGAATCATAATCCTCCAACTTCACTGGTTTTCTTCTGGTCCGCCTGTGGGTTTCGCCTGTTTGCCCTTAGATAATATCGGCAGGCCTCCCGATTTTTGACCAATTCGTTACTGAGGCAAACCAAATGCTGGTGTTGTTGCACTTGTGTGATCCAGGAGTTTTTAGGCCTGCGCCTTTCGCGATGTCTTTGATTGATATTGATATTGCGTTTTTAACCGGGTTTAAAAGCCGAATAACCATCGTTTGAGTCGCTAGTCTACGCTGCCAAACCAACAACAATCGACGCATTGGAAGCCAACATTATTCGTGTTATTGAGGACATACGGCCACAAATGCTTGAAAGTGGTCGAAAACTTTGTCTCTCGGATGACATCCATCAGATCCACCCGTGGTGGGCATACCACCTTGATCAAAAAGTTCCCGGAATAAAAACCGTGTGGCGTTTTCTTTGTTAAGTTGGTACATCTGTTGTTGATATTCCCTCTAAATCTTAGCATCATAGCTTGACATTTGCAAAAGTTACGTAGCCAAGAGTAACATCTATCTCTGTGTATGTTGGCGATTTTTTAGAAATGGATTTAAATTTGCAACAACGAACTTGTATTAAATTTTGCGTAAAAAACGTATTTAATGGTGCGCGAACGTTGGAAATGGTGGAAAAGTGTTTCGGCAACGATTCTCGAAAGAAAACGGTCGTTTACCAGTGGCACGAGCGGTTCAAAAGTGGTCGTGAGTCAATCGAAGATGATGAACGCAGTGGCAGACGTTTTCAGTCAAAAAAGAAGGCAATGCTCACGGTTTTCATGGATTACAACGGTGTAGTGCATCATGAATTTTTGCCAGAAGGCCAGACAGTAAACAAAGAGTATTATTTGGGCGTTATGAGACGTTTGCGTGAAACAATTCGCCGAAAGAGACCAGAATTGTGGGCAGAAAACTCGTGGATTTTGCACCATGATAACGCACCGTCGCACAGTGCCATTATTATTCGTAATTTTTTGACGAGAAGTGCAACAAATACCATCCAACAGCCACCGAATTCACCTGATTTGGCTCCCTGTGACTTCTTTCTGTTCAATCGAGTTAAAAAGCCATTGCGGGGAACGCGTTTCAGCAGCAAAGAGGAAGTAATGGAAAAATCGCAGGAAGCACTGATGAACATACCGAAAACCGAATATAAAAAATGTTTCCAAGATTGGATCAAGCGCTGGCATAAGTGTGTTGCAGTCGATGGGGATTACTTTGAAGGGGACAATATAGATTTAGATGAATAAACTTGTATTTTTAATTTTCTGAATAAATTCCGGGAACTTTTTGATCAAGGTGGTATGTCCGAAATTGTGTTTGAAAATTGATTGCAGAATGTATTCTCTCGGTTGAATAAATGGCTATTTAATTAAATTTCATGTGTTTTGTTCAAAATCAAAGTTAGTACTGGGCTAAAAAAACACCCTTTACATACGAGTACTTACGAGTTTGGGTTGTGTGCTGCGCACACTCCGTTTGTTTGTGATCGCTTCCTTCGATCGGGTGCTCGATGTGCGTTCGATGTGTTCGACTCGTTTTAATGTCTGGTACAAACATATGCCAATGCGATGTTTGCGTGATTGATATGTATGAAATGTAAGCTTAGTATTGTTGATGTTGTATCCGATGCGAACTTAATTGTTTTCGAACCGTTGACATTGTAAAACCGCATCGGTTTTTAATAATTTATAATGAACCAAAAATCGGAAAAAAGAGTCCCGTTAGCTCTAAAACTAATTTTAGTCAAAGCCAAACAATTCCAACTTCCTACAAAACGAGGGTATAACTTCCAAACATCATCTCCTCCTTGGCTTGCAGAACCTGAATCTACAATATAATTATGGACCTCGCGCAATATAGAAAAAATAACACCAGTAATTCTATCTATCAGGCCCTTTTCTCAAATATCGCATCAGAACTTCGCAATCAAAGATGGACATTTTTCTATACCGACGGTTCAAAGACTCCAGAAAATACATCGTTTGCCGTCACACAAGAAAACGGCCTAATAGTGAAAATAGGGATCCTACCTAGTATCGCATCTGTCTTTACGGCCGAAGAATTTGGAATTCTTCAAGCGATTACAACAGCATCAAAACTTCGTGGAAAAACCATCATCTGCTCCGATAGTATATCTGTGTTGAAAGCTACTGCCAACCCAAACAACAATGTCGAATTAGTTAGCGAAATAAGAAGCCAACTTTTCAAATGTCCAACCAAAATTAAGCTAATGTGGGTTCCCGGTCATTCTGGTATACGCGGTAACGCAGAAGCAGATCGAGGTGCTAGCTCAACAAAGAATGCACCTGTCTACTATTTTAACACCTTCACAAAACAGGACTTGACCAACACCATAATTAATTCCCTAAGAAAGAAAGAGTTACCGATTGGAGCCAATACCATCACCATTACAAGAAAATTAATCACGAGAAATCTCATCTTCGATACCCCAACCTTCCAAAACCCAAAATAACAAACTTTGTCCGCCTTAGGCTTGGACATACTGCAGTCACCCACGAACATCTCCTCACCAATCAACACCCTGCTTTATGTAACACCTGCAATGTAATACTAACTCTAGAACACTTATTAAAAAAACTGCACAATATCAAACAATTACTTAAAAGACACAAACATATATGACATATAATAAACAAATTCCTATCTAATCTTAAATGTAAAATTTAATCTCGCTAATCATGTTCAGAGCCAATAGTCCTAGCAGCTAGGCTCTTTATGTTTATTTTTACCAGGCTACTTTTAAGCACCTGTTATTAAATAATAAATAAAATATTTTATAGGTGTTAATGTTTACATTTTTGCACCTGTCACACACTTGTGAGCTTTTATTACTAGTATTACAAGCTGTAAAGTGTATGATAAATGCTTTCACATTAAAACCCGATAATATCAGGATGTTACCTACGAGGTATCAACGTATGGCAATCGATGTAGCATGTGTTACCATTCATGTAGCATGTGTTGCCATTCATGTAACGAACGAAATCACGTTCACAAAATCCCAGACACAAAATCCTGCTGCACAGAATCACACCGGACGTCCATCGGCATTGCATGCAGGTGCTCAGGGCGCCGTTATGCGGCGTGTTACTTATGCTTATATGTGGGTTTTTTGTCGGGATTCTTAAAATTGTGTGTTATGTGGTATTCTGTACAGCAGGAAAACGTGGCGTTCCCTTCCTGTACCTACACTTAAGAACATTCAGTTTCGTACGAAGAGAATTTTTGCAAATTGTTTCGTATTTTCAAAAAAATATAAACTTTTTTCTAGCTTTAATGTTATTTTTTATTGAAGTGTAATATAAATACCAGGAATTATCAAAAATAAAATGGTAATTCAGTAAAAAAGAGAAAAATTAGGAATTAGTTCACATAAAGTAGAGTTTTTAAGGTACATTCAGTTTCGTACGAATTCTAAAAGTTAACATTTTTACGTCAAAAAAAAAAAAAATTATTAAAAATAATAGGAAGTTGGATTTCTATCGTGCTTTAAAATAGTTACATGTCTATTTGGAATTGATGTAAACAGCTTTTTTGTAACATCGGATGGAATTTCATTCCACTCTTTCGAAATTAGCGTTCCTTTTTGTATCTAACGGCATTTGTTTTCCTAATTTGTCTTTCCAAGTGCTCCCACAGATGCTCTATTGGATTGATATCTGGGCTCTTGGGGGTGTTTCAATGCATTTTGGGCAGTTATAAAGGAGCCAAAGACGAACGTCCAAAGCCATGTGCTTTGGGTCTTTGCTTGGTACAAGTGAAATGAGTTCTTAATACCTAATTTCTTAGATGAAGGGTGTAGAGACTCTTTAAGAACGTTAAGATAAATTATTTTTTTCATATTCCTTTGAATAAAATTTAAAATTACCAACACCTCCATATCCCATAGCACCCCAAACCATTACGCTTTGTACACCGTGTTTTACAGTCGCCGATAAGTTTTTCAAAAGATAAGCCTCGTTACGCCTGCGGTATACTTTTTCTTGTTTTTTGTCGTTTTGGAAGAGTGACAATTTACTTTCATCAACGAATATAACATTTTTCTAATAATCTAGCGACTTATATTTGTATGCTTTGGCGAAATTAAGCCTTTTTTGTTTTAACTTCCCTGACCAACGGATTTCTGCGCCATACTCGTGAAAAGTAACCATTCTTTTTAAGCGTAAGTCCAATGCTGATTGGCTGTACATCAGTTCCGTTAAAATCAGCAAGCATTTTACATGATTCGACTGAAGACAACTTTAGATTTCTCTTTATTTCACGCAAAATAAATTTTTCAGAAGACATCGTCATTCTTCTGGGATCTTTGTTACTACACACATTCTCAATTCTTCCTTCCTCAAGGTAACGCTTATAAATATATTGTATCGTAGACTTATGTAGCTGTAGCATTTTAGCTATTACGCCTAAAGATATTCCTTTCTTTCGATGAAAAATTACCAAAGATAGTATATCTTCCGCTATGTTTTCACCCATTCAAAAAAATGAAGTAATTTCACAAAAAAAACACACTGAACACAAAAGTACCTCAAATTCTTAGCAAAATAGTATATTTTAAATAAAACAAACAATTTCAGTTCTAAAATGTTAACACTCCGAACTGAACAGGAGCTTAATTGCTTCGTACGAAACTAAATGTTTGCTCTGCATTCGAAGGATCTCACATAACCACAGGCAAAATTTACAGTTAGATTTCTTTTTTAATTTTTTGTCTTCATTACTGTAAAGAATACAAGAAACAACATGATTTTAAGAACATCTATGAACGCATTTGAAATTCGTTTGTCCTGAATTAAGTGTCTTTTAGTAAAAACACGCTCCGTACGAAACTGAATGTTTCTAAGTGTATATATGCACATGTCTATAAGGGTGGTTATAATGCAGTGGGTAGTGTATTTGCCTTGTTAGCCTTGTTAACGAATACCATCGAAGCTTTCTCAACTACTGCAGCAAAGAATGGTTCCTGTCTAGTAGTACAATAAACCGCAACTGTAATGTGCTCTGGGATTTGGGTTTCCTTAAAAAATATATGTATCTATGTATATTTTATAGATTTATTAACTTCTTAATACATAAATAAGTCGTAAACAATATTTACTTACATTACTGTTTTTTTTCTTTTCAGGTCCTGATCTATATCGCGTATCTGGAAAATTTGAATTACTCGATCGGATTCTGCCAAAGTTGAAGGCTTCGAATCATCGAGTTCTACTTTTCTGTCAAATGACGCAGTGCATGACGATCATTGAGGATTATTTAGGTTGGCGTGGATTTGGATACTTACGTTTGGACGGTACCACCAAGGCCGAAGATCGTGGTGATCTTTTGAAGAAGTTCAACGCCAAGGACTCTGACTACTTTGTATTTTTACTGTCAACACGTGCTGGAGGTTTAGGTCTTAACCTGCAAGCAGCTGACACAGTTGTAATTTTCGATTCTGATTGGAATCCTCATCAAGATTTGCAAGCTCAAGATCGTGCTCATCGTATTGGACAACGAAATGAAGTACGTGTACTTCGTCTGATGACAGTGAATTCAGTTGAAGAGCGTATTCTAGCCGCGGCACGGTACAAGTTGAACATGGATGAGAAAGTTATCCAAGCCGGTATGTTCGATCAGAAATCGACAGGCAGTGAACGTCAACAATTCTTGCAGACGATCCTGCACCAGGATGATGGCGAAGAGGAAGAAGAAAACGAGGTACCAGATGATGAAGTTATAAATATGATGATAGCTCGCAGTGAAGACGAGCTAGAGTTATTTAAGAAAATGGACGTTGATCGCAGAAAGGAAGATCAAGTGATTCATCCTGGCAGAGACCGTCTTATTGATGAATCGGAACTTCCCGATTGGTTAACTAAAGACGATGAGGAAGTTGAGAGATGGCAAACATACGAAGATGACATCATTCTGGGAAGAGGATCACGTCAACGCAAAGAAGTAGATTATACAGACAGTTTAACTGAGAAGGAATGGTTGAAGGCGATTGACGATGGTGCCGAGTTCGAGGAAGACGATGATGATGATCGTGATTCCAAACGCAAACGCAGTCGCAAGCGAAAGAGTCGCAAAGATGATTCTGATGATGACTCACTTATAATGATGGCAAAACGTCGTAAGCAGCCAGTAGACAAACGTTTAAAGAAACAGATGCGCAAAATAATGTCGGCTGTAATAAAATACACCAATGAAGATGGGAGAACATTGTCAGAACCGTTTATGAAGCTGCCTTCAAGGCAGCGTTTGCCTGATTACTATGAAATAATCAAAAGACCCGTAGACATTAAAAAGATTCTGCAACGTATCGAGTATGACAAATACTCTGAGTTTGCAGATTTGGAAAAAGATTTTGTACAACTTTGCCAGAATGCTCAGATATATAATGAAGAAGCTTCATTGATTTACATGGACTCGATTGAATTGCAAAAAATATTTTCTGCGGCGCGGAATCGCATTTTAAATGCAGCCGAGCTCGGTTCTACTGATCAATCAGAAAATGAAGAAGACGACGAAAACTCAGACGACGATGGTGGATCGTCTGTTAAAATGAAACTAAAAGTAAATAAGGGTGCTGGCAGCTCAGGAAGTGTACCAGCAACACCGACGCCTGCATCAAGTGCTTCGAATTCGAATTCGTCGACCGCCAAGAAATCCACTCGGCGAAAGCGCTCTCAGAAAAAATACACAATATCAGAGGATGAAGATGATGATATGGATTAGGCAAAGCGAACAAGCATTCTAAATGCATAATGATCTGCACATTCAACTAGATTTAAATGTACAATAAAGTATTTCATGCTTTTCTCTTCAATATCAAATTCACCGATACATGTTTTTTTTTTTATTATTTAATTAGGTATATGAGTTATACAATATGTACATGCTCACTTAATATTTTAATTTGATCTTTTCATAATACTATATTAACTTTAAAAATTATTTTAACAATGAATCTTTGGCATGGGTAACAATAAAACGAAAATAGCCAGTGTTCTTCAGATCTGAAATTTCTCATCAGAATTACCAAGAGTAAAAAAGTATCCTGTTTCGGACTATAGATAAAAGTTTTCCTTAAAAAAATGTGTTTTGATGTAGAGAACAATAAAATAAATATATTTAAATGTAAATGTGGTTTTCCTATAAGCATGCTGAAGCATTAATTCTCCTAAGTTTCTACTTTCTTCGTGAAAAGAAATCACATGACGACACAGACATCCTTTACTTATTGAGGGGTTTTCGAAAACTGGCTCCTCGGATATCTATAAGACAATGCTGTCCAAGATCACTTTTATAGGCCATGTTATTGTTATCGACGGTGTGTCTTTCGATACATATTTGCTTTCTCCAACATTATTTTTACATACTACGATATGATCAACAAATAATAAGATTTAGTTTCTCCAATGACAGCACCCTAGTAGCAGGTTGCTCCAACAACATGCCAAAACCTTGCATAGTCAGAGATGCGATCAAATCTACACAATTAATAAAGATTTACAGAGAATCTTGCAATAGGGCAAAGCAAACCTTTGTGTAGTTCAAGGCGAAGGTAACACAATCCACCAAATTTTGTAGGAGTAATACATCTACTGTACCCCAGCTTCAAATGGATAACTTAATAATCGAACCCAAGGAGACCATGTATTTACTGGGTGCCACAGGAAACTTTGGAGCAACATAACATGACCACATATCCAACATCGCAAAATCAGCTTCCGCGGTGTTGAGTTTATTTTCAGAGCAAAGAAGTGGTTTATACCGCCGCAAATTCTTCGTTTATACAAAGCACAAGTAAAACCGGGTTTTGAATACTACTCTTAAGTTTGGAGATTGGCCCCAAAACACTGTCTAAATCTACTTGACAGCGTCCAAAGCGGAGCAGTGCGCTCAATAGAAGATTCAGCACTAACTTCCAACCTTCAGTTGTTGGTTAGACGAAGGAAAGGTGGCAGAATTATCCCTGTTCTACAGATACAGTCATGGCAGAAGTTCGGAAAATCTCAACAGAATGATGCCTGGCAACTGCAAGAAAATCATTCTATCAAAATTTAATTTGTTACAAGACAAGCAATTTTGGGAACTCACTCTCAGACAAAATATTTGCAGAAATCTGCAAAAATTTAAATGTAGACTTAATGGATATCTGCAGGTATCTCAGGGCGCTGACCCAGCATTATAGGTTCGCCTTTTCGGGTAGGTTTATAAAAAAAAACATTTGTAACACGCAAAATATTTGCTTTTAAAAAAGGACTTTGTCTATATTTTAAATTCGAATTCATATTGCAAACTAACACCATGGGTGGAAGTGCATGCGACACAGTCGTTCGAGTATCGGTCGTTGAAATGTAACTTTGAAGAAACTCTGGTTCTGGAAATCGGATTTGAGGATTTAGAAGTGCACGCTGACAGAGCTCCGCTTTTTAAATGAAGAGTAGATGCATTTGGGATCAGATCAAGAGTCAAATGAAGAGCATGACCCTTCCACCAGTCACCAGATATCAAAAAATTTGTGTGAGGCACTGCATCATTTGGAAAAGGGATTGGAAATTTTAAAACAAAACGCTCGTGTAGATGACAGCGATTCTTCTTCTAGTTTAAGAATTTTTCAATTTTCCCTATTTTTTCTTACTTAACTGTGTTTTTTTTCGTTATGTATGTAGATTGTATTTTGGTTTTGTATGAAAAAAAAATAACTCGTTATACAGCATTTCGCTTCATGGCTTGATTTTGTGGAATGTATCTAGGCCGTTAACCGAGGTATGACTGTATTACGAGTACATTAATAGGCAAACACGAATTTTGTGATCCCTTTTACGCCGTTTTTTTCTAAAGCGATTTTGATAAATTTATATACCGTTGGATCTTTCAGATGCACAATGTTTTTAATTTTAAGGCCAGATTAAAAAGAAAGCTGCAATCACCATATAAAAGTTAGCCAATACATATGCATGTATGCATCCAACAAATACAGAAATCACACGTGCAGTGCCAATCCACCACTCTCCTAAGGACCCATTCAGTTGCACTGAATTGTTGTATTTCTCTTCCGAAACGTTGCTTACGAAGAGAGCGAATCAGTGATGCCAGTATCAGTATTAAGTATCTTTAAATATACTACTTAAAAAAAATATAATACCACATGTTTTTAACACAGATATCGCGAACTGTACATATGTATATTTTTATTATGCAAATATTAAAAATGTATGCCATTGAATTAAGTAATAATGCATTTCCATGAAATATTTATATAAAATATTTACTACTTACTTACCTAGATCATTTAACCCCTCGGGGGGCATAGGGCGTCAACCACGCCTGTGCGCCATCTTGTTCGGAGTTCTGCAACGCGTTTGAGCTGCCTCCAACTCATTAAAGAGCTCGATTCCCCCTCAACTGTTCTGCGACACATTTGCCTAGAGCGTCCCGCTATTCTCCCTGCTTGGGTGAGCGGATTCCACTGCATGGCGTATTTCGCAATGGAGTTGTCTTCGCGCCGTAGGGTGTGTCCACCTTCGTATAGTAATGCTTATAGGTTCTTGGCCCATTCTCGTATAAAGTTGTTCGTTGGAGATGCGGTTCGGCTAAAAAATCCTAAAAAAAAATATAAAATATTTGATTTACTAGAATGCAGTCGAATTTCGGCCGTTGGGTCCACTAATACATATGTTTGTACGTACGACGATCGTATGTACATATAATGAGTTACCAGTAAATAAACCTGTAACTCCCGTAATCCGTAAGGCACAAGAGAGTGTATCACATGTAAAATGTTCCCAATGACGACAATGGACTATGAAAAGTCAATATCGACCAACTATAAGTAAATTTAAACACATAATTACGTAAAATGCTCGCAAACAACCAATAATTCAGACATACTCTTATTTCTTGTTAATGTCCCCACACCACTTCACGAGCACCAGATCCATTACCTATACACCAATAACGGAACTAAAACTCATGAATTATACACATATGATAAAACGATTTTGAGTTGAAATTCAAAAGTTTATAACAATTATATAATTAATGCATGGTATGTGCATTCACCTGTCTACAAAAATAAATGCTTCGAATTATGTATATAAGCTTAAAATTTCGAAAAATAGGACAAATTTCAAAAATTTGGTCGAACATTCTAAAAATCTATTCAAAAATCTCTTTAGAGCCTAAAAACTTGTTATTTCAGTGTCGATTTATTGAAGAAAACACGCGCAAATTTTTACCATTTTTGCTCGAAATGTGAAAAGTTCTTTTAGACTTTCGTCAATAAAACAAGGATAAAAACGTTTCTCAAAAGTTGGTCGGACATTTTGTAGACACGATTTCGTTCTTCAAAACGCTTTAAAAATGGTTTCAATCGGTTGGCTAGAAGCTTCACAAACGCGCGCACCTTTCTGCTTAATTTTGGTTTTTTCACGAAACCTGAGCAGAGCCAATAATATGGATCATGGAAAAATGTCTCCATGCCTACTCGTAAAACCAATTTGAGCTTCTGAAGAAGCGTATGAAACTTTATCACCCCTATTATGGTTAGCGAATCGAACGTTCGACTCAAGTCGAACTGTCAGCGAATTGCTTCTGTCGTGGTATTGCTGTTAGCAAACATTTTCATGTGGCGCCGTGGCGTAAGTGGTTAGTGTGTCGGATCACTACGCATGAGGTTCCAAGTTCGAATCCTACAAAACACCAAAAAGTTTTTTCACGGTCCCACCTCTCGCGAGCGTCTGACAAACATCCGAGAGTATTGTTGTCTCGAAAAAGCTTCTCAAATCGCCGTTCGGATACGGCACTAAACTGTAGGTCCCTTCCATTCGTGTGAAAAATATAACGCACACAACATGAGTGGTTGCGAGAAGCTAGGCCCTGGCACTTAAAGAGCTGTTGCGCCAAATATTTATTTATTTTTTTTTTTAAACATTTTCATTCGAATAAAGAATAAGTGCTGATAAAGGAAAGAACAAATAAATGTCATCTGTGAAGTGTATAAAGCGACAGAAGTAATTCGCCGGGAGGTTCGACTTGAGTCGAACGTTCGATTCGCTAACCATAATAGGGGTGTATACACTTAAGAACATTCAGTTTCGTACGAAGAGAATTTTTGCAAATTGTTCGTTATTTTGAAAAAAATATAAACTTTTTTCTAGCTTTAATGCTATTTTTTATTGAAGTGTAATATAAATACCAGGAATTATCAAAAATAAAATGGTAATTCAATAAAATAGAGAAAAATTAGGAATTAGTTCACATAAAGTAGAAATTTTAAGGTACATTCAGTTTCGTACGAATTCTAAAAGTTAAGATTTTTACGTCAAAAAAAAAATTATTAAAAATAATAGGAAGTTGGATTTCCATCGTGCTTTAAATTAGTTGCATATCTATTTGGAATTGATGTAAACAGCTTTTTTGTAAAATCAGATGGAATTTCATTCCACTCTTTCGAAATTAGCTCTTTAAGTTCCTTTTTGTTTCTAACGGCATTTGTCTTTCCAAGTGCTCACACAGATGCTCTATTGGATTGATATCTGGGCTCTTGGGGGTGTTTTAATGCATTTTGGGCAGTTATAAAGGAGCCAAAGACGAACGTCCAAAGCCATGTGATTTGGGTCTTTGCTTGGTACAAGTGAAATGAGTTCTTAATGCCTAATTTCTTAGATGAAGGTTGTAGAGACTCTTTAAGAACGTTAAGATAAATTATTTTTTTCATATTCCTTTGAATAAAATTTAAAATTAACAACACCTCCATATCCCATAGCACCCCAAACCATTACGCTTTGTACACCGTGTTTTACAGTCGCCGATAAGTTTTTCAAAAGATAAGCCTCGTTACGCCTGCGGTATACTTTTTCTTGTTTTTTGTCGTTTTGGAAGAGTGAGAATTTACTTTCATCAACGAATATAACATTTTTCTAATAATCTAGCGACTTATATTTGTATGCTTTGGCGAAATTAAGCCGTTTTTGTTTTAACTTCGCTGACCAACGGATTTCTGCGCCATACTCGTGAAAAGTAACCATTCTTTTTAAGCGTAAGTCCAATGCTGATTGGCTGTACATCAGTTCCGTTAAAATCTGCTGAGCATTTTACATGATTCGACTGAAGACAACTTTAGATTTTTCTTTATTTCACGCAAAATAAATTTTTCAGAAGACATCGTCATTCTTCTGGGACCTTTGTTACTACACACATTCTCAATTCTTCCTTCCTCAAGGTAACGCTTATAAATATATTGTATCGTAGACTTATGTAGCTGTAGCATTTTAGCTATTACGCCTAAAGATATTCCTTTCTTTCGATGAAAAATTACCAAAGATAGTATATCTTCCGCTATGTTTTCACCCATTCAAAAAAATGAAGTAATTTCACAAAAAAAAAACACACTGAACACAAAAGTACCTCAAATTCTTAGCAAAATAGTATATTTTAAATAAAACAAACAATTTCAGTTCTAAAATGTTAACACTCCGAACTGAACAGGAGCTTAATTGCTTCGTACGAAACTAAATGTATGCTCTGCATTCGAAGGATCTCACATAACACAGGCAAAATTTACAGTTAGATTTCTTTTTTAATTTTTTGTCTTCATTACTGTAAAGAATACAAGAAATAACATGATTTTAAGAACATCTATGAACGCATTTGAAATTCGTTTGTCCTGAATTAAGTGTCTTTTAGTAAAAACACGCTCCGTACGAAACTGAATGTTTCTAAGTGTATGTACATCGGTTTTTATCAGATCACCTGATGACACCTATTGAAGTGCTTTTTTATAATTTGGGCACACTCAAGGGTTATGAATACCCTTAACATGTTTGCACACAGTGCGAGCGTTGTAAAGAATATAGAGAGAGGGAATTTCATTGGTGAATTTCATTGATGCCCGAGAGCGTAAGAAAGTTGTTGGTTTTTTGGACAGTGTGCGCATGCGCATTGTCATGCTGCAAAAAGTAGCGGCGAATCTCCTGTTTTTTTCGGTGTCCTAGTAAATTTTGGAAAACTTGTGGTAAGCAAGTTTCAGTATACCAATTAGCAGTGACCGTCCAACCAGTTTTAAGCGGTTTGAAAATGGTCGCTATTTTCGTCCTGGTGAAGTACATCGACATCATAACTTTTGTCGCTGACTTTTATTGTTTGGCCTTTACTGGAGGATTTGCACCTTCTGGGCTCCATACCATGTACTGCTGTTTGGTTTCCGGGTCATACTTGTAAAACCAAGATTAACCACCTGTAACGATCTTATTGAAGTAGCTTGATTGTCTCTTTTCAAACTTATCCAGGAAATATTGAGCAAAACGAACACGAGCCTCTTTTTGCTCTCCGTTCAACATTTTTGGAACCCATCGAGCTGACTTCTTCGAATATTTCAGGTGATAATTTAAAATTCGTGACACAGCTATGTCATTCAAGCCCAGTTCATCCGCTATCATCTTTTGTGCCATCCTGGGATCTTCGTCAATTTTAGCCTTCACCAGTGCCACATTTGTATCGTCCGTCGAGGATTTGGGCCAACCAACCAACCAAAATTCGTCCTCCACAGAAAAAAGGCCAGTCTGGAATCTTCGAAACTACTTTGAAATAGTAACAAGAGATAGTGCATTTTGGCATTCGCGCAGAATTTTGACTGGCGTGAGTTGACGTCGAAATCCGAAGAGAATGGCAAAACAAATTTCTTCCTGTGTTGCCGGTGGAGCTTCAACCGAGCTTACGTCACTAATTTTTCTCTTTCTCGTCTCCATTTTTACCTATTGTTCTGAAATTTGGAAATAAATATTGTTAGATTATAAGCTACAGAATGCAAAAACTACTAAATTGACATCAACTAAGTTAGTCCCTCCGTATGACCAACTTACTGCCAGTGTTATGCCTTCGCAGTAGTCTTCACACTAGCTTTCACAATTGATCGGACTGACTTTATATTTCATGAGAAATAAATAAATGCTTGCTGATATTGGGATTCAAACCATGAACCATTAGCGTGGCAATTGACGACGTTACCAGTACACCATCGAGAGAAATCAAATTCTTAGAGCGTTTCAGATCGAACTTTGACCAAACCTGTTTTGTCGCTAAACACGTTGCACCACTTGCCCACCCATTTGGTCTCTCTATAGCATTCAGTTTTAGCATACATTTACATGTATCGATTGGCATACCGAAGATACATTTTATTAGTAAAATAGGTATTGTTGTTCCATGTCTGGCGAGTTTATCAGTCTTACAGTTCCATCGAATATCTCTATGCCCTGGCAGCAAACAAAGGTAAATATTAAAATGCTCCGCCATCTCTACATATGAGAGACAATCGGCAGTCTAGAGCTAATTTAGATTCCAAGGACTTGATTACTGGTTGACTTTCCGAAAAGATGCGGATATCACGTTTTTCTAAAGTTAAGGTAAGACTTCTTTAATCGCCATTATTTCCGCCTGGAAAACCCTACAATGATTTGGAAGACGGAAGGAGAGACTGGGGTTTAGCCTATCAAAGAAACACCTCCACCTACCCTGTCGTTAGTTTTTGATCCGTCGGTCGATATAGCATCGAATCAACTTGTCTTCCAGAAAAACCTTCCTCCCAGAAGTACCTGGAATGGATGATTATTTCAAAGTTTTTGTCAAAATTTATCTTGAGAGTAGTTTTTGGAGGCGAATTTGAAATTATTCAGAATGGAGGCTGGACCACTGTCAGATTGATTTGAAGCGAAACGAAACTCACAAGTCAACACCGGAGGTACAATCTTTTACATAGAATGAACGATGTCAAATCGGATGAGGATGCCATTGGTTACTTTGAGAGAAAAGTTCTTGGAGTGATCTTTGCTCCCATCTGCACAGACGGCGAGTGGAGGAGAAGGTACAATGCCGAACTATATGGCCTATATAAGGACATCGACTTAGCCAGAAGAGTTCGCATACATCGATAGAGCGGATGGAGCAAAACGTTTCAGCCCGCAAAATCTTCGAATTCACCCCGGATGGACGGCACAGTAGAGGAGGACCTCGCGGGAGGTGGCGCAAACAAGTAGAGTGGGACCTCAATCAACTTGGCGCGCACAACTGGAGGCAGATAGCTCAAACCGGTCTGGCTGGAGAGGTTTGTTGGTTGAGGCGCAGGTCCACCCTGGACTGTAGCGCCACCTTAGTAGAGAAGAGTGCCCGTTCAGTTGTGTGGGTCTTCACACCCAAACCACACTGAACTGCCCATCTGGTTAGCTTATTTAAAGTGTTATGAAAGAAGTTCCTTTAAAATGTTTAGGTGCTTTCTCGAGACTCCTATAGCAACGTCATCCACATAAGCGATTACCGTGCATCCCTCAGCTTCCAGGATTATTAGCAGTTTATTAACGCCCGAATTCCAAAGAAGAGTGATTAGGACGCTACCTTGCCTCTACGAGTACTAACCGATATCCCACCCAGCTTTGAGATAATCCGACTATTAAGCAGTTGATTGATCAATTCGCAGTGATCCATCGACCTTTAAATCTGATCCGTATTGCTGATGGGTTGACGTTGTTAAAAGCGCCTTCTGTATATAAGAATGCTACCATTGTGTACTCCTTGTGATGTATGGAAATTTCTATCTTTCGTGTTAACATATCTAATGTCGTTTCCACTGATTCACCTTTGCAATATGCATTTTGAGCCGCAAACAGAAGTTGTGTACCAATACTGCCACGTAATTGGACATCAGTCAACCGTTCTAGTGTTCTTAAAAGGAATGATGATAAAATAACGTAATATAGCACTAATTTTATAACTTTTGGAATATAGACCAGATCTACGGGGGGACTAACAAAAGTTCGCTTAGTTGGTGTCAATTTAGTAGCTTTGAAAAAAAAAAGATGCATTTCTGTAGCTTATAATCTAACAATATTTATTTCCAAATTTCAGTACAATAGGTAAAAATAGAGACGAGAAAGTGATGTAAGCACGGTTGAAGTTCCATCGCCAACTCAGGAAGAAATTCGTTTTGCCATTCTCTTCGGATTTTGACGTCAACTCACGCCAGTCAAAATTCTGCACGAATGCCAAAATGCATACGGAATAAGTGCACCATCTTTTGTTACTATTTCAGTTATATGAGGGAAGCCGCGGTTTAATAAAAAAAAGACGAAGATGTTAATTTAACAATGAACTTTATTCAACTAAAACAAACAATTCGAAACTTAAACTTGAAACCTAGCTATTGCGAAGGTGCATGCATGATTCTATGGGAATTAAATTGGGTCGGAAATTCGGCAGACGCTGTGTAAGCAATTTCCATGCACCTTTGCAATGTACAAAAGAAAAATGCAATAAAATCTAAAATTACAATGAGGTTGATGTTGCTATGATTGGTGATGTTACAATTATTATTTGAACTTTGATGAACCTGTTGGCTTATGGCGACAGGGGTGCAGGTGGCTGCCGTAACTTCGATGTGCCGTGCGATGAACCTGTTGGCTTAGGGGGCGACAGGGGTGCTGTCGTAACTCCTCCCCTCTTAGCACAGAGCGACGGCCAAAATGACGTAGTTGGGGCTGAGTTGAGTGAGTAAAAGTGACGTCATTGAGGCAGGAGCGAAAGATTGGAGCGTTGGTGACTTGTCGTTGCTGACTTTCTTTCTGGTGGTTATGGTGATGGTGATGATGATCATTCCAGGATGAATGCAGCTGCTGATGCATTTGTGATTGTGTAGGCTGTTGTCGTGGTGATCTTTAGGTTTCATCTCGATAGGTTATGTCGTTTACTGTGACGTCGCAATCTTTGAAGTGTACTAATGCTGTGCCTTTAATTGTTAGCATTTTGGTGCTGCAATTAGAACTGATTAGTGTGTCTGGTATATTTATAAACAGAATAAAATTTGGTTCTGGCTGTGTAATAGTTTGGATTTTTCCCACGTCGCTAAGAGGGCATTGTGCTGCTTTGTTGGTCATCAAGTTTCCGATGCATCTTGAGGTTCTGGAATCTTCTTGCGTGGTTGGTTGATTGCAGTAGTACGTTCCTTCAACTTTGGGGCATAGTGCTTTAAAGTGCTTTATTTTGTTTTCGTTTAGAGTTATATAAGGTTCTAATATTATGTTTTTGGTTTCATTTATAGTGGTACTATATGGTAGAGGTAATATTCGTCATTAGAAAACGTTGGTATACGTATATTAAATATAATGTTCGATTTATTGTAATAGGCCTGTATATGTTCGTTAGATATTACATTTACGTTTTGTTTGCTTAATTTGGCTTCAATTAATTTTAATTCATCTAAGTTTAGTAAGAGTTTCGAAGATTCCAGACAGGCCATTTTTCTGTGGAGGACGAATCTCGTGAATCTCGGCCCAAATCCTCGATGGACGATACAAATATGGCACTGGTGAAGGCTAAAATTTACGAAGATGACAGGAAGATACAGGAGATGATAGCGGATGAACTGGGCTTGAATTCCATGGCTGTGTCATGAATTTTAAATTATCACCTGAAATATTCGAAGAAGTCAGCTCGATGGGTTCCAAAAATTTTGAACGGAGAGCAACAGGAGGATCGTGTTCGTTTTGCTCAATATTTCCTGGAAAAGTTTGAAAAGAGAGAGTTAAGCTGCTTCAATAAGATCGTTACAGGTGATGAATCTTGGTTTTACAAGTATGACCCGGAAACCAAACAGCAGTACATGGTATAGAGCCCAGAAGGTGCAAATCCTCCAGTAAAGGCCGAACAACAAAAGTCAGCGACAAAAGTTATGATGTCGATGTACTTCACCAGGACGAAAATAGCGACCATTTCCATACCGCTTAAAACTGGTATTGGTATACTGAAACTACCTTACCACTAGTTCACTAGTTTTCCAAAATTTACTAGGACACCGAAAAAAACAGGAGATACGCCGCTACTTTTCGCACCACGACAATGCGTCTTCGCATACTGCTGAAAAAACCAACAACTTTCTTGCGCTCTCGGGCATCAATGAAATTCGCCCAGCACCTTATTCTCCGGATCTAGCGCCTTGTGACAAAATAAAAAAACATTTGACTGCATTAATAACCTCCTCATTAGATGTGAAGATTTTTCCCCTCAATGTCGAAATCGAAAGCTCCAAAAAGAGTATTTTGAAAGAGGAATCTATCAGCTGAAGAAATATATTGAAATAAATGGGAATTATGTGGAGAAATTAAAAAAAAGATAAAGATCAAATATCTTAAGTTAAAATTATTTTTGTGTTTTATTATTCAATCAACTAAGCGAACTTTTGTTACTCCCTACGTATATGTACAACTCTTGAAGATTATTACAAACACAAGCAATATAAAATTGAACGCCTTTTGTAAGTCGGCAATTATTATGCCATCCGGTCCTGGAGATTTGTAGGGGGAACATTAAAAAGACTAAATTGAAGAGTACAATGAAATTAAAACAAAATTATGCAATAGATAAAATATTAAAGTGGTCAATCACTGCAGGTTTGCATAATTGCAAACGAAAAGCTTCTAGACCATTGCGTTTACGCAGACGACGTTTATATATTGTGTAAACTCAATGATCTGGAAAGAACAAAACGTATTCTATCTAATGCAATAGATAAAATATTAAAGTGGTCAATCACTGCAGGTACTAAACTGTCACTTAATAAATGTAAAACACTGCATGTCTGTCGTAAATTGTCTTGCCCTCGAATAAGTTTAAATCTAAACAATGTTAATATACAAAGTGTTAATAATTTGAATGTCTTAGGGTTAATATTTAATAACAGATTAAGTTGGAAACCACATTGTATAGAGCTTAAGAAGAGCCTAGCCGGAAGAGCTAATATTATTAGTTACTAGCATGTAAAAAAGTAAATATTCACCTGAACACTCTTTGTAATATCACTAGATCTTTAATCCTAAGTAAATTTGATTATGGCCTATGCATATACGGTAAATGTCCAAAAACAACGCTAAACCTTTTAAAATCTACCTACCACCAAGCTGCTAGAAGGAGCATCAATGCCTATCGTACCACCCGCATTCAAAACATAATGGCAGAAGCAGGACTTCTAACCTTAGAAGAGCGTCAAACAGAAGCCTTCGTCAAACTCCTGGCTATAATTTCCTTTTCCAACTGTTCCATCATCGACAATGCTATCTCATCCGCAATTAAGGCCAAAGTAAAAAAACGACTTCCTTCAACTATAGCTCGTACAATAGAGACCGCAAAGCAAATGGACCTTCCAGTGGGACATGTAAAACACCACTTCCCAGCCCACCCTCCATGGTTTATACAACGTAGTTCAGCTGTACTGACACTATCAAAATATTACAAATCCAATACAGACAGCAGTATCAATCGTTCCACCTTTCTCGAAATAATCACGAACTTTAAATCTGAAGGCTGGATTCCCTTCTTCCCAGACGGGTCCAAATCAGCATACAACACTTCCCTCGCTGTAACCCTTGAAGATGGAACAATACATAATACCGGAATTTTAACAGTAACTGCGTCAGTCTTCACTGCAGAAGCAATAGCGGTACTGCATGTAACAAAAACTGCATTAAGACGAAAAGAAAAAGCAATCAATGCCATATTAAATCCTAACCACTCCACCGGACTTATAAATAAAATAAGGGATATCGTTATAAGTAATCCAAATAATATAAAACTGATGTGGGTCCCCAGCCATATGGGTATACGAGGTAACGAGTTTGCTGATATGGCTGCAAAACATTGCAACAATGATGCCATTTACACATTTGACGTCTACTCAAAACTGGATCTCCAAAAACGTATTACACATATACTTAAAACGGAACGACTCTTGAATTGGCGCAGTTATCAAAACCACTATTCATAAATCAATACTGATCGTTCGGCTCCTATCTACCCAACAACAACCACAAAGACTATGAACACCAACTTTGTTCGACTGCGTTTGGGACATACAGTGTACACGCACCAACACATCTTAAATAAGTTTCATCCACCACTTTGCCCAACATGCAACAACAGCATAAATATTGAACATATCCTGGGTCAAGTTCAATGCCCTGTCTCCAAAGCAATCACTACCGTTTTGTCAGATAAAAAATCAGTATATGTTATTGTAATATTCTTGCTGGGGTTCGTTTAAATAAAACCGTCTATTGTGCATTTTAATCGTTTATTTATTATCAAACAATAACTTTACTTCAACTCAGTATTCAATCACTTTATTTTAATTGTCGCTACAGATTTATTTTCAATACGTCGCTTGTTTTTACCACTGGTCCCTCTTGTAATCGCTGTATGCACTTATAAACAACTGTGTCCACGGTGGTTGTGGTATGGGTATTTATATGAAATTGCAAGGGGTTCTAGAACATGATAGATGTTTCTCCGGGTGAATCGAGGATCCTGGAATATTGGGATATTGTGTGGAATAATTGTGGAACATAAGCACATCAGGTTGGAATATTTACTGCTAACAGGTTTTGCAATAGATGTCGTTGCTACAGTTTGAGACACAGTGTTTTAGTTTTTGGTACACAAACCATCCTGTAGTCAATGCTACACTGCCCCCCTCTTAAACTTGTTCGTCCCGAACAAGATCATCTAGATTACTGCCATGATAACGATGAAGACGATCCAAAGTTGCCGGAGCGTTGCACAATCCAAATGGCATTACTGTAAACTGCCACAGCCCATTTCCTGCAGTGAACGCAGTTTTCTCTCGGTCCTTTGGATCGATCTGTACCTGCCAGTAACCGCTCTTTAAATTAAGGGTGGAAAACCATCGGGCTCCTGAGAGTGTGTCTAATGTGTCATCGATTCGTGGCAGAGGGTAGCTATCCTTTTTGGTGACGTCATTAAGTCTCCGATAGTCCACACAGAATCGAGTGCTGCCGTCTTTCTTCTTGACCACTACAACAGATGAGGCCCAAGGACTCTTAGAACTTTCGATGAGCCCTTCCTTTTCCATCGTCGACACCATATCCGCAACCTCCGTCTGCTTTGCCAATGGTAGTCGTCTGGCAGACTGGCGAATTGGTCTTGCATCCCCAGTGTCTATGCGATGTTGCACCAGATGTGTTCGGCCGTACTCTCCATCCTGTGAGGCAAATATATCAGCGTACTCACCGATTAGATTTTCTGCCATTGCTCACTGATCCTGATCCAGTTCGCAGTGCTTGAGGATCATGTCCCTTACTTCAGCCAACCTGGATGATGAAACGGGCTTCGCAGATTCCTTTTCGGTTATTGTTGTAATTGAACATATCGGAACACATTTACCAATAACCTCCCCTTGTTTTAGTTTGACGCTATGGCTCTTTAAGTTCATGAGCCTTACTGGGACCAGGCTGTTCTTTGGCTGCACTAAAACTTTTTCCACGATGTAGTTTGGGGAATTCCTTCCTAAATCTGGCTCCAATAGGTAGAATCGGTGGCTCCCAGGATCACCCTCTAGTTTTGTCCAAATGATAGTCTCGGAAGATGGTGGTAAGACTTCGTCCTTGCTGAGTATTGTCCCTAAATGTGCTGCGTTCTCGTTTCCGTACACCATTGGGATCTCTACGTTCCGGTACCGCAGAACTTGCATCCCGATGTCGATGATTACGTCATGTTCTTTCATAAAGTCCACTCCGATGATGCATTCATCACATATGTCGGCCACCAAGAACGCATGAGAAAAGGCCAACCCTGCTAGTTGTAACGTGAGGCGAACTTCTCCGTATACTTTCGCCGCTTCCCCTGTCGCAGTTCTAAGACAGTAGCAGCTGGTATTGTGCAGCCAAGACTTCCGGACGAGATCTCTTCTTACAATGGAAGCCGCACTTATTTTTGCCGATGAATGCTTCCACTGTTAGACTCTTGTTGCATCGTTTGGTTTGGGAGACCTGGATGCTGGTCTTGGGGGCGTCGATTCCAATAGCCAACTTCTGCCCCGCGAAGCTGGCTCTTAGGCGTTTCCCGACTCCTGGTTTCGAGGAGCCTGGCCAACAGGATGGATGTTGTCCCTGTAGGATGGTTCTTCGTTGCGTCGCATATTCGCACAATGTGGACAGTTTCCGCGTCTGGGTGGATTTCTGCATTGTCGTTGTAGGTGTCCTATTTTGTTGCAGTTCCAGCAACGAATTTGCCCTCCGCGAGCGTTGTTTCGGTCTTCGACGTCCATCCTCTGGCAAGAGCATTCGATGGCGGCTAATTCCCTCACACGGTGGACTCCCTGACATGCCTGGTCTGCGGCCTCCATTGTCAGAGCAAACGCCAAAGCTTCGGCGAGCGTTTTCTTTCCAGCCATTCTTGCAGCCATTTGCAATTTTGCATCAGCTATGGCATGGGTAAATGCTTCTGTTGCCATCTCGTTAATGATCTCCTCGCCGGCGTTTGGATAGGACAAATGTGCCAGCCGCTCGATGTCCGCTTGTAACTGCTGAAGCGTCTCACCCTTCATCTGGGAACTTCTGCGCAACTGGACCCTATATACTTGCTGCATGTGGTCGTCCCCAAATCGCATCTCAATGGCTTTCACCAGACTGTCGTAGTTGCGTTGTTTGTCCTCGGGAATAGTTTGTAGTAGCTCTGCAGCTGAACCTCTAAGCGCAAGCGTGAGGGCAATGGACTTCTCTTCGTCGTCCCAGTTGTTCGTCATTGGCGCACCTTCGAACTGTCTCTTATATATCGCCCATGATGTCTGTCCGTCGAAGACGGGAGGCTGCATCTCTTTCCTTCTCGGGCAGTCTGTTGAATACTTTCTGTTTCTTCACGTATTCGAGTTCCTTTGCCAAATTCTCGAATCTTCCTTCAACAGTCTCGATTTTTGTTTGAACGTTCTCGAATTTTGTTTCAACATTCTCGAGTCGTCTTCAACGGCTGTTTCAAATGTCTCTATTTTGGTTTCTACATTTCCAATCTTCTCGTCAATTGTCCCGAATCTTGTTTCCAAACTTTTATTTTGTTCATCGAATTTGCCTTCGAGAATGCTCCTTTGATCGAATAGCTGTTGCTCTTGAGAATTCTTTTGCTCATCGAACTTAGCGTCTAGAGAATTCTTTTGTTCGTCAATCTTAGCTTCTAGAGAATTCTTTTGCTCGTCGAATTTTTCAGAAAGCAATTTCACCAAGGCCGACATGCCATTTGTCGTACTTACTTGTTCTTCTTCGACGTCAAACAAAGCTGTTTCAGGATCTGTACCCTCGTCCGTCATTATTTTCCGCAACTTAATAATTAATTCTCTTTTCGTACCAGTCGTAGGTTGCTCCCGCTGGTTCAGTACTTCCTTTAGTTGCGGCACTGACAAATCTTCTAGCAATTTCCGAACCATTTTCTTTTCACTTACACAATAAGCAATACACAAAATTTGTTTTATTCCACTTTTCTGACACCAATGTAATATTCTTGCTGGGATTCGTTTAAATAAAACCGTCTTTTGTGTATTTTAATCGTTTATTTATTATCAAACAATAACTTTACTTCAACTCAGTATTCAATCACTTTATTTTAATTGTCGCTACAGATTTATTTTCAATACGTCGCTTGTTTTCACCACTGGTCGAATCTCCCTCTTGTAATCGCTGTATGCACTTATAAACAACTGTGTCCACGGTGGTTGTGGTATGGGTATTTATATGAAATTGCAAGGGGTTCTAGAACATGATAGATGTTTCTCCGGGTGAATCGAGGATCCTGGAATATTGGGATATTGTGAGGAATAATTGTGGAACGTAAGCATATCAGGTTGGAATATTTACTGCTAACAGATTTTGAAATAGATGTCGTTGCTACAGTTTGAGACACAGTGTTTTAGTTTTTGGTACACAAATCATCCTGTAGTCAATGCTACATTATGTTGAATACAATTAACCATGCCAATATTGTAAAAATAAATAACTTCATTCATAGCGCTAAGTTAGTTAAATAATAATTATATCAATTTAATTGAACTGTAAGCCTCCGTTGCTAGTGCTCACCCCTGTTTAGCGTAAGAATTTCAATTCCTATGTTAATAAATAATAATAATAAAACAAAATTATTTCGTAATGCAACAATAAAATATGTATTTATTAATATTTACTTTTCACGTGAAAATTTTAACATTTGACTTGACATTGCGTAAAATGTCCAACTATACACTAACAAACAGAAATAGTATAACTATGACTTGAACAATCTAAGATATATGAATTGTGGATAATTTCATACTCTTATACTTCATTTATACCCCATTCTCCACGTGTTAACTATATTTAATTTAAGTATCAGTCGAAGTCTAGATGGTCGTGGCAGGAAAAGTGTAAGATATGGCCTCCGGTTGGCAGACGTGATGCAGCCTGGGAGATTCTCTTTCAGCATCTACATTACTTTTATTAACTAGCAGGTTCAAAATAAGTAATAGAAGAAATCATCAAGAGAAAATTCGTCATCACTGTCTGTAAGGTTGCGCATCGCAATCTTATGAGCATTCGTGTACAGATCATTTAAATCAGGTTCCTCGTCTAAATTGTAAATACTTTTATAAAGAATATTAGAGAAATATCTGTATCCTCAAGCGATAACCACTTAAGTTGAGTTATGAGGGATTTGACTTAAGGATGCCAGAAGACGCTCCAATATTCGAAGATTATGTCATATATTTTTTACTTTTCACTCTGCAGTGGTTACCGAGTTATAAGCAAAGAAACAAGACCAATATAGTAAAATCCTATACGTTTTTGAGAAACAGAAAAATTTCAAACTTATTTTTTGAGAAACTGTGAAAATCGACTTAAGGGGTTATTGCTTGAGGCCACAGATATTTTTTAACCTACCTTTGAACTTCTGTTTACGTGCCAGGCGAGACGTTGATAGAACCGCCTCATCGGCAAGGTCAATTTCATTTTGGCTCGACCTATTTGAATATCTGGCCGTTGGAACAAAGAACCAATATGCCTTTAGTATTGTTCGAAGCCCTGGCATTTCTTTTAGCTCAGCTAACAGATTTGGTTGCTTGGCGAGCGCTTGGAATGCTCTAAGTTGCAGACATTCCATTTGTGATGTGGAATTTATAAGACGAATAGCTGATTTGGCGGCAGTCGAGCATACCATGGGGTAGATTTGAATATTGGGATCAATTGGTATGTTTGTGTATGCAACTCCAAGAGATCGACGATTGAGGAAAAATTCCAAGTGCCCACGTGTTAGATCTAGGTAAATACCAACTATACATCCTTGTGAAAATTTGTTTCCGTATGAGACTTGTTCACCATTATGCTGCTTCATACCGTTGTATGAAAATCCCCATGATTGATTGTTCGTTCCTAATGCAGAAACGAAGTGATGCTTGAATTGATCCACATTTACCTTGTCCGTTCCTACTCCAAACATCTAAAATAAATGATAAATTAGAGCGTTAATATTTTGCCTTTCCTTTGAATATCTTGTGCAATAAAAATCGGAGGCATGAAATAGTTGTAAAAGTTAAGTGGAAAAGTTGAGGAATAGACACACTTATCTTTGGACGACGGTTTATCGATATAAAGGAAAACTACAATTTTACATTATGCAATTCATGGAGTTACCGAAAACTGAATATCAACGAAGACACCCACTGGGTGCACAGAGTCAGTGCTACCATATTGTGCAGTTCTTGTCGTATTAAAATCGCGTGAAAGATTTACTTATAAAGTCCGTTTCTCGCTGGAACACAGGATAATCCTGCGAAAATTCGGCATTTTATAGGATTTTTTTTTCCAAAAATAGGATAAAAGCAGGATACATTTTTATTAATGAAAAAGTTTTCAAATATTTATAAATATACGAATAACAGAATAAATGAATTAGTTTAATTCCCTGAATCTTTTCATTCGTCGGCTTAGACATCTGAGTCGTCTTTAATTTGCTCGAATCCACCTTCGGTGCGCACAGTGCATTTCTGTTTCGAAGAAATTTGTCGGAGCGTATCAGGCTGATTTTTTATGAAGTCGTAAAACTGCAGACACGTCAATTTCAAATTGATTTTCACCGTTAAAATGGCTTTGAGAGTTACCACTATCAATCGAGATTTGTCCTCCGTCCACTTTTTTTCTCATGCCAGTGAAAACTCTCTCAATGGATGCAGTGAAAACTCTCTCAATGGATGCAATGATTTTCGCAATTTGTTTACAGTCACAGTTTTGCCAGATGTTTAAATATCTCCACCCATTGCCGGTAAAGCAGGAGTTTTACAGGATTTTAGGCGAAAACGCAGTATTAAAAATTTCGCAGGATTTGGGTTGGAAAAGCAGGACATATACGATGCTTAAGTATGTACCTACTTTGTATTTTCAGTTTTATGTACAAACTGTTTTCTTAATGAATTTTTGAAAACATCCTTAAAATGTTCAAAGAAATTGAAGGTGCCTCTATACAGGTGTCCCTTCACACTGAAATTTTTGTATGTTGATATAGCTTGACCTACGAGTATGTGTACAAATAAAAAAAAAAAAAAAAGCGGTGCTCATATCGAATCAACTATAGTATCATATATACTTACATATTTCAAAATGTCTCTAATTTCTGTGTATGTTCGCATCAAAATAAAAGTTTTTAACAAGAAAGGAGTTGCAGGGAGCCAGAGACAAAGATTTAAAAAAATATCTGGAAATAGGTAATGTTTTTGTGGAAAATGTAATGAAGACATTTTTAATTCAATGCTAATAACATCATCCACATCCACTAATAACAAGCCACAGGCAACTTCCTAACTTACTTACTTACTTAGATGGCGCTATGGTCCGGGGTGGACCTGGGCCTCAACTAACAGACCTCTCCAACTAGCACGGTTACGAGCCAGCTGCCTCCAGTTGCGCACACCAAGTTGGTTGAGGTCCCCCTCCAACTCACCGCCTATGCAGACGGGACCAAAGATCGCTCGAAGAACTTTTCTCTCGAAATAACCAAGGGCATCCTCATCCGGTTTTGTCAAAGCCCATGCCTCTGCGCCATACAGCAGGACTGGGATGATTAGAGTCTTATAAAGAGTTACCTTAGTAGTTCGAGATAGGGCTTTGCTACTCAATTGCCGTTTTAGCCCATAGAAACAACGATTGGCAAGAGTAATTCTTCGTGTGATCTTCCTACTGATGTCATTTGCGGAGTTCACCATAGAGCCTAGGTAGACAAAATCCTTTACTACCTCAAAATTATATCTGTCTATTGTGGCGTTCTGTCCAAGACGCCGATGTTAGGTGTCCTTTTTTGTAGACAGCATATATTTTGTTTTGCTTTCATTGACCGCTAGACCCATCTTTGCTGCCTCGATCTCAATACAATTCTCTCAAGTACTATGTTAAAGAGATCGCATGATAGCGCGTCACCTTGTCTAAGACCTTTCCTGACATCGAACGGTTCGATGATGTTCTTACCGACTTTGATGGAGCAGCGAGAGTTCTCCAATTGTCATTCTGCACAAACGGACGAGCTTGGCAGGGATGCCAAGACTAGACATGGCTCTGTATAACTCGTCTCTATACACGCTATCATAGGCAACTTTGAAATCGATGAAGAGGTGGTGCGTATCGATTTTATATTCATGGGTTTTTTCCAAGATCTGCCGTAGTGTGAATATTTGGTCAATGGTGGACTTTCCCGGCCTGAAACCGCACTGATAAGGACCTATCAGGTTGTTGACGATCGGTTTTAGGCGTTCACATAATACGGCAGACAGGATCTTATATGCGATGTTGAGGAGACTTATACCTCTGTAATTGGTGCAGTTCAGAGGGTCTCCTTTCTTCAGGATCGGGCAAACGATGCTGAGGTTCCATTCATCGGGCATACTTTGGTCCGACCAGATTTTACAGATGAGCTGGTGCATGCTCCTTACCAACTCATCTCCTCCTGCCTTGAAAAGTTCAGCGGCAAGGCCGTCGGCTCCAGCAGCTTTGTTGGATTTGAGTTTAGATATCGCTATCCTCACTTCATTCTGATCGGGTTGACGCGAATCTTGACTGCCATCGTCACTGTTGAATGGCTCATTCTGCCTAACAGCGGAATATTGGTCATCATCGCCGTTTAACAGTCTGCAGAAGTGTTCCTTCCATATCCTCAGCACCGACTGCGATTCTACTACTATGTTACCATTTTCGTCCCTGCAGGCTTCTGTTCTGGCTTTGAAACCCTGGCATGTTCTTTTTACCTTTTGGTAAAATTTTCGAACATTATTCCTGCAATAAAGTCTCTCAATCTCCTCGATCGTGCGCTTCTCATGCAGCTTTTTCTTCTTTCTGAGAAGTCGATGTTCCTCTTTTCTCCTGTGCACGTAGAGCTCGTACCCAGCTCTAGTTCTTCTATGCAGTGCCGCTTTGTACGCCTCTTGTTTTGCTGCATGTGCTTGCCGGCATTCCTCATCAAACCAGGGGTTTCGTTGTGGTGGCCGAGAGAAACCCAGTACATCAGAGGCGGCATCTCTGATGGCTTGTTGGCAGCGCTGCCACTGGTCTTCCACATTTGCTGCTGGTAGCATAGGACTTAGATTAAGATTAGAAGAAACTCGATCGGCAAAGGTTCTGGCGGTCTCTTGCGATTATAGCTTTTCGACGTCAAATTTCCTCACAGTATTTCGTTGATTTCGCTCCGTTGTGGATATCCGTATCCGTACCTTGGCTACAACTAGGTAGTGATCCGAGTCCACGTTAGCTCCTCGGAAAGTCCGGACACCCAGAATACTGGAAGAGTGCCTTGTTGATCGCAATGTGATCGATTTGGTTGACAGTTATTCGATCAAAGGAGAGCCATGTTCCTTTGTGAATGTCGAGACGTGGGAACCGCGTACTAGCTACGGCAACTTCCTAAAAAGCATATAAAAGCATTTCTAAAAGACGTTTATGAGTTAATCATTTAACCGAGGCCTTTTAACTCTGTGACCTCCAGCATTAGCGAGGGAAGTCAGTTTGTCAAATGAATCTGATTTTTAGTCTTCTTTTATGAAAATGTAAATAACAAATGGTATTATTTATTGGATATTTATTGAATTTCAAAAAAAAAGAAAAAGGAAACAAATTCATTCTTATTTTGATTCTAATAATTAATATAAAACTTTATGAAGTCAAATGTCGTCTTTTTACGCGCTGGTGGTTACACTAGTTCTTATATAACAAACAAATATATTCAACAAAGCTATTACATGAATTGATTCCAGTTTTTGAGGTATGCCCCACTGTACAACGACGCACGGCTAGATTTTAGGCATATACTACCACAAAGATTTTTGTAGGAAATCTTAGCAAGACAAAATAGAATCCACATTTCCTGAAAGAGTGGACTTTCTTCTACGAAACTGGAGAGTATCAACCGTCTAATTAATGCTGGACAATTATTTCTGTTTTAAGCATTTACTTCCGATTCACATGCCAATAAAGATGTTTTCAGAGCGAAAAATCGAGATCAATTTAAGCGTTTAAGAGATAGACAAATGATAGACACTCATGTTATTCGAATGTGAAAATGTTGAGGCTGAGTCACCGCATAATACCCTGTTTAGATGTTACCTGATGAGTGCGCTATGTCGATAGTTTTTGGGTGAGAAGAGTGAGGGGTAAAGAGAGGGCGACAGTCATGAAGAAAATATAAAAATCGAAAGGAAAGTCACGTTCCACACCCGAAACGTTCCATTCTCTTCCATTTTATCATAATTAGTTCGATCGTGAACTAGTGAGGATCGAGGGATGATATGAATATTTGGATGTCAGAACGCTCTCCGATACACAATTGTTTCAATTCACTCATTCCACTCCGAAATAGTACAGCACTGAGCATAGCACATGTAGACACGACATGACTGCCCAGTGCGCACTCATCAGTTAACATCTAAACAGGGCCTAATACCATTCATTTGTTCAGCGGTCGGTCGCACAACACTAACACCAAGACCTCTGTGGACTCACCCAGTCGAGGCAGCCGCATTTCTAGGCCTCGACCATACCGATGACAACCCACACACAACACCCTAACGTTTGAACCCATACGATTCGACATAGTTGCTACAACAACAAAACCATAAAAAGAAATGCTTGTCAACTTTGGTTTTTTATGAACACATAATAAAAGTATTAGATTTGCAGATAAGATATCTTCTTTTTGGTTTAATAAACGTCCCACAATCATTCCTATAGACCAATATAAACATAACTAAAGTTGTATCAAATAATATAAGAGTTTGATGACATCAACAATAGGAAAATTATCACTATGCTAACGTTATAGGTACATATACATATATAATTTTTTTATTACTTTACTTCAAATAATATATGCTGTTAACGTTTTCTTAGTGGAATAAATAATAATGCGTTCAGCTTGAAAGATAAGATATATGAATTGAAACTCAATCGAGTGGAAGTGTGAGGTGAATGATACTATCAACCCTTAAGCTGGTACTGTTGTGTGAAAGAAATAAGGTAGATAAAGTCTATGAAGTTTGGTGAAAAGTTCAGAAGACCATAAAATATGTATAGTTGAGTTAGAGACGTGTTTAAATTTATTCATTTTTCTCGATGCTGATAGGTTGCGTTGGGTAGAATGACTAAACAGACTAAAGCTGGAGCACACTTAGACCAAAGATTAGGTCTATTGTGATTTCATTGTAATGTACTCATAACAATAGATGTTTATTTTGGAATAGGAGATTCTATTGGATAAACTCTAATTTTTGGGACACTCTTTTTTTTATGCGCGGGTAGGCACTACCAGTCAAGGCATTACTTCGCAGGGTCAGGTTTGACATTTCGTCACTTCTTTTTTAGCTGCCAGAACTGGCAAGATCTTTATTTATCGCATTTCTCGTCGCTCGTTCCTCTTCATACAGTTGCTGCATCATACTCGTGATTACTTCATTTGCAGTTTCCCAGCCTTTCCTCCTCGCCAACATAAATGAAATCAGGTTTCTTGGGCTCACTTGCCCGCCAATTGCTCTTTCTAGCCCTTGTATAATTTTGGCATTCCATCAGTACATGTTCTGCGCTCTGCACTTTTCCTTTACAGTGTTGGCACAATGGGTCATCCACGTGCTTGTACTCCCAAAAGCATCCATGCCCGATAGAAATGATGTTAGGTAGTAGTTAACCACCCGTGCTTTCTGCTAATCCATTCATCAACTTCGGGAATCAACTTGTATGTCCATCGCCCTTTCGGTGTGATGTTCCACCTATGTTATAATACCATTCTGCTTTTATAGCTTCTACAGTTGTTGTTCTGGTATCGTGCTCGTTTTCAGGTAGTGCCGCAGTCTTCTTCGCGCCTAGTCTGCGGTCCAGCAACACTTCCAGATACTTGATGTACGGCTTCGACTCAATGATTTGCTCACCGAACTTTAGAGCAAGTTGTTCCACTTTTACGGTTGCTTATGAGAACGGCTTCGGCCTTGTGGTTCGCTGGTTCCAAACCTGATGTCTGTAGCCATACCTTTACGTTTGTGATTGTTTGATTGCAGTTTTGCCCTAACTTCCTCTAATTCTCTGGCCAGTACTACAAGTGCAATATCGTCGGCATAACCGATTATGTCTACTCCATTCGGCCTTTGTGGTCTTAGGATGCCATTGTACATTATGTTCCATAGAATTGGTTCCAGGAATTTATTTGAATGGAACAGTGCTTCCCAAGTGCGAAAAGTTAAAATATCTGGGTTCTATGATCAATAGTAAAGCAACTTGTGAGGACGACATCAATCATCGCATAAGCCTAGGGTGGATGAAGTGGCGAGAAAACTCCGTTGTGAGCCAAAAAATGCAACCTAAGTTGAACGGAAGGCTCTACACCGCAGTTGTTCCAGCGCTCACATAAGGTCCATAATGTTGGACAATGTACTAAAAGTATGAAAGTAAATTAACGGAAAAGAAGTTCGAAGATCCGTGAAAGCCTTCACGTCAATAAAACCATCTTACGAAAAATAGAGCGCAACCGGCTCAGTTGGTATTGCCACTTTCAAAAAAGAGATAATTTGAACCCTGTTAAAAAGGCGATATCAATGAACTTTCCAAGGACATCGGGAGGCAGGAGAGGCAGGCCTATAAACACCTGGATCACACAAATGCAACGACACTAGCATTTGATTGGCCTCAGTAACATAATGATCCAAATCGGGAGGTCTGCCGATATTTTCTGTGGTCGAACAGGCGAACCCCACAGGCGGATCGGTAGAAATGCGGTGAAATGGGAGGGTTTTGGTCCCTTGTTTTCGGATCATCACCTCGCCGAAATAGGACGAAGAAGAATTGGTTCTTGGACCGACTCTTGTGGAACTCCTCCCGTGATCTTGTATCTCTTTGGCCCCTCTTCTGTGGCATAGTAGAGGGTTCTGTCTTCGAAATAATTCGCAGTTATCTACAGTAGGTAGTTTGGTATCTGCATGTCACTCAGTGCTTTTAGTATACAGCTCCAGTCGGCTGAATTGAACGCGTTCTTGACGTCAAGTGGCACAACAGCACAGTACTGTTTTGTCCCTCAGAGTTATCTTTCTACACCAATTGCGTCACGTACTATATGGCACACAGCTTGTTGGTGCTTCGATTTTCTGAATCCAAACTGTCGGTTACAAAGCCTCGAGTCCCCTTCCGTGTATTGCTCTAGTCTTGATCGTATAATTTTCTCGAGCACTTTCCCCAGTGTATCTAGCATACACAACGGCCTGTACGACGATGATTGCTCGAGGACTAGTCGTTGCCGTTTCCACTGAGACGGGAATTTTCCTTCTGTTAGGCATGCTGTGTAGAGTTGTTGAAGACATCTGGTTTGGTTTTGATCGCCTCCTACAGAACAAAGTTCGGGATTCCGTCCATCCCTGGCGTCTTGCTGCTTTTGATAGCTGCTGCGGCTTCTATAACTTTTTCAGTTGTAACTGGTGGTGTCGTCTCCGTTTCGCCTGCTGTGTCTCGTGGCAGTGTGAATCCATCTTTCCTCGGGAATAGGCTGCTGGCAATTGAGTTCATGATGTGTGGGCATATCGGCGCAACTGCTTTTCAGTTTTTTCATGACTATTTTGAATGCGCTTCCCAATGGGTTGTGTTGTAGTTCCTTCCTGAGTACCTGAAATTTTGCTCTTCTTGAATATCTTACGGAGTTGCATTCGATTCCTCTGGAATTCTCCTCGAAATTTTTCATTATTCTCCGAGTCCATGCATCTTGCCCTCTGCGGATGCCTCCACATTTCCACATTCTTTGGCAGTCGGCTCGAAGCTTGGCGATGTCGTCGTTCCACCAGTACATCTTCCGTTTCCTTTTCCCCTTCACGACATGGTTGCATCACACCCGCTGGTCAGAGATAATGTCACTTCTCTTGCTCATTCCTCTGCTCTGCCATTCGTTATGTTATGCTCGATATGCCACGATGTTGTCCACCATCTCCTCATATTCTGTCACTCTCGCGCTCGGTGGGGCATAACAGCGGTAGAAACGGATTCCTTTTATTTTTTGGATAGTCTAGTGAAACCAATTTGATGTGGAGACAAATCTACATATCCTGCAAATGTCAAAGTCCGATAGATCATCTAGAAGTACCCGCCTAAGGTAATGGCAAAGAAGGTGGGTTACCAACTCTTTTCACTCCTCATATCCATCGATTTCCACCGAAATCGGTGGAGAGCACTCTACTTATACGATTTTAAATTTTTTTACAATATTCCGATATTTGATGTGCTATGTCGTTCCATATGCCATATTTTGAGAAAATTGCAATAAAAAAAACTATGAAGTAAACTCGTTCAGCTGTTTAGACCGCAGTCCGAAGTTCAAATGGACAGACAGACAGCCCGACGGACAGAATTGCGAGACCCGATTTTTTGAGCTTCTCTATGAGCGCAGTATTAATTTCGAATAATGTTACGAGATAATTTGTACATGATTAAAATAATTGCACTGTAAGGTAAAAATTAGATAGCCATCAAAGTTATTAATTAATTAAATTAAATTAATTTAATTAAAGCCTTACATTTCGTTACGTAAAGTTTTGTCATTGAGGCCAACCCCACAGGCGGATCAGTAGAAATGCGGTGAAGTGGGAGGGTTATGATCCCTTATTTTCGGATCATAACCTCGTTGATAAAAGAAGGAAGAAGAAGAAGAAAGTTTTGTCATTGATCATCTAACTGTTATTTAAGATGCAATTAAAGTGTTACTAATATCACCTATGCATCTTTAACAATAATGAAAAAGAGAGCATGTTCTTAATTGCAGGCCTATGTGCAAACTGCCTTTCGGCGAGGTTATAATTCGAAAGAAGGGGATCATAACCATCCCACTTCCCTCCCCAAATTGTTAGAGGCTAACTACACAAGCGACGCAGATACGTTGGAAAAATGCTTAACATATGGTGTATGTGTACGTACGCGGTATATATTTCAACGGTTAATAAAAGCGGAAGAAGAAGATAAGGGTTTTGTGAAATGCTCACACACTCTTCTTCAACTTTGATTCTTCAAAAAAAAAAAAAAATCAACCGAGATTGTTTGTAATATATGATTACGAATAACGCTGTTAATCTTTATTTCATTTTAAGAAGATAATTTACCGCCCCTCAGTGCCATAAAGTCCGTGATAAAAATAAAAACAAAAAAATAGCGCAATAGCTCTTTAAATGCCAGGGCTTAGCTTCTCGCTACCACTCATGTTGTGTGCGTTATGCGTTATATTTTTCGTTTAGTGCCATATCCGAACGGCGATTTGAGAAACTTTTTCGTGACAAGAATACTCTCGGATGTTTGTCAGACGCTCGCGAGAGGTGGGACCATGAAAAAACTTTTTGGTGTTTTCTGGGATTCGAACTCATGTGCAGTGATCCGACACACTAACCACTTATGCCACGGCGCCCACTAAAGTCCGTGATAAATAGGATTTTAAATAAAAAAGTAGGGAAATTATTACTTTCATTTCATTCATTGTAGACCTAATTACAAGCATAGATTTATAAATGAAAAATGAAATGATAGATACAAAAGAGAAGTTAATGAGATGTGTAAACTTCATTAAAGATATTTTTCATTGCCGGAAGAAGTTTTAAAAAACACAAAAAATGCGAAAGATAGAAAAGCGCGCAGTCGCGAAGAAGCCAATATATTGTAAAAGAGTTAATTTTAAGAGTTTATCTTAATGGAGTCATTCAACAGTGACGATGATAGTCAAGATTCCCGCTAACCCGATCAGAATGAAGTGAGGATGGCGATATCTAAACTTAAATCCAATAAAGCTGCTGGAGCCGACGGCCTTGCCGCTGAACTTTTCAAGGCAGGAGGAAATGAGTTGGCAAGGAGCATGCACCAGCTTATCTCTAAAATCTGGTCGGACGAGTGTATGCCCGATGGATGGAACCTCAGCATCGTTGCCCGATCCTGAAGAAAGGAAACCATCTAAGCTGTACCAACTACAGAGGTTTAAGTCTACTCAACATCGCATATAAGATCTTGTCTGCCGTATTATGTGAATGCCTAAAACAAATCGTCAACATTCTGATAGGCCCTTATCAGTGCGGTTTTAGACCGGGAAAGTTCAGTATTAACCAAATATTCACGCTAAAAAATCCATGAAATCGATACGCATCACCTTTTCATCGATTTCAAAGTTCCCTACGATAGCGTGTATAGAGACGAGTTAGGTAGGTAGGTGTGTGGGTTCTTCTTAGAAAAAAAGAACCCAATTAGCAATAGGTGCCGTTTTGATACCACAAAATTCGTGTACCTGGAGTCATTAAGTGACTAAACTTCACAAGAAGAACTCTTCTTTTTCTACCATAAATTGCTTAATTTATTTCTCAGTTGCGACATTCACAATAATGCCGCAAAAGACCCGTGGAGGGCTGACCCTTGCCCCGTTTATCAGCAAGTTCGTTTCCTTACATGAGAGACGAGTCATACAGAGCCATGCCTAGTTTCGGCATCCCTGACAAGCTTGTCCGTTTGTGCAGGATGACGATGAAAAACTTGCTGCTCCATCAAAGTAGGAAAGAACACCACCGAACCGTTCGATGTCAGGAAAGGTCTTAGACGCGCTATCATGCGATCTGTTTAACATATTACTTGAAACAATTGTACGAAACTCAGAAGTCAACTCCGGAGGTAAAATCTTTTACAAGTCTGTACAACTACTCACTTACGCTGATGACATTGACATAGTCGGAAGAACTCAGCGGGCCGTCAACGGGGCATTTGCGAGTATTGAGATCGGGGCAACAAAGTTGGGCCAGCTAGCATGTATATACGAGGGCAAGGTGAAAAGTTTTCGGCCTGACAATGAAAGACTGCGATTTTCAGTTAAAAAATGATTTTATTTTTCTACATAGTCTCCCTTGATCGAGGCAGCAAAGTTGGGCCAGCTAGCATGTATATACGAGGGCAAGTTGAAAAGTTCTCGGCCTGACAATGAAAGACTGCGATTTTCAGTTAAAAAATGATTTCATTTTTCTACATAGTCTCCCTTGACTTCAACACACTTAGTCCAGCGTTTCTCCAACATCAGTATTCCTTCTCGGAAGTAAGAGTCTGGAAGGCTGTGAAAATATTCATCTACGGCCCTGTTAACTTCTGCATTGGATGCGAAGCGCTTCCCAGAAACAAATTTCGTCAAGTTTGGGAACAGATGGAAGTCTGAGGATGCCAAATCAGGTGAATAGGGGGGATGGCAGAGCAAATCGTACCCCAAATCCCGCAGTTTTTCCATCGCCAACGCACACTTGTGTACAGGTGCATTGTCCTGGTGAAAGATGATTTTTTTCTTCTTCAAGCCAGGCCTCTTCTCGCGAATTTTGGCATCCAGCTGGTCAAGAAGGTTGGAGTAATATTCGCCTGTAATTGTTCTGCCTTTCTCAAGGTAATCAATTAACAGGATCCCTTTCGCATCCCAAAACACACTGGCCATGACCTTTCCGGCAGATCGACTTCGCTTTCTTTGGTGCTGAACCACCGGCTTCCACCCCCTGCTTCGACTGCTGTTTCGTTTCTGGCGTGGTGGACCCGTGTCTCATCTATGGTGACAAATCGCCGCACAAAATCGGTCGGATTCCTATTGAATCCGTCCAAATATTGCCGCGAAAATCGTTTGCGCATTTGCTTTTGATCGGCATTCAGCAAATGCGGCATCCATCTTGCGCAGAGCTTTCGTATCCCTAAGCTTTTGTGCAAGATGTTTCGCACCCTCTCTTCCGATACACACACAGCCTCAGCTATCTCACTCATCTTCACTCGCCTTTCGTCCAACACGATATCATGCACTTTTTCGATGGTTTCGGGTGTGGTTGCGGTTTTTGGCCGTCCTTCACGTGGGTCATCTTCGAGGGACGTGCGACCACGTTTAAATTCAGCTTCCCACTTTTTAATGGTTGACATGGAAGGAGCAGAGTCCCCGTAAACTTTTCTCACCTTTGGATGAATTTCCTTAGGGGTTAACCCATCCAAAACGAAGAATTTGATGACCGCACGATTTTCAAGTTTATCCATTTTAACGAAAAACACGCAAGACGTCTACTTCAAAAATTCGTGTAACTACTTGAGAAAACAAGTTGAAACTGTCATACGAACTAATGAGAAGTACACCCAGGCAGGAAAGATAAATTTTTGCCGATTGGAACGCTATCAGGCCGGGAACTTTTCATTTTGCCCTCGTAGGTACATGTATGTTTCTAAAAAGTTTTCTGTCGAAAAATAATTTTTTTTATGTATTTAAAATTAAATCTCAAATTTTAAAAATTCAAGATCCAAAGTGGCGTAAGACAAGGCTGCCTTCTGTCGCCCATATTATTTTTGTTGGTGACTAGCGATGTGCTTTCTGCTTTGTCGACGGGAAGTGGAAGACTATGATGTACTCTTATAGCTCAACTCAAACACCTTGGCTTTTACTACACTGACTAGCCAGGGAAGCCAGTTCAAATATGCATTTCCAGACAACCGAACAATATGCCATATGTCATAAGCGAAATAAATCTGCGTTCGGAATTTTTTTCAAAATATGGCGAAGCAATGCAATCAGTATTAACACCAAATTCCGCCCTAATGTGGAATCCGTGAAGATGTATAGGCACAGCACTTGGAAGGTGACTGCCCCTATAACGAAGAAGTTACAGACGTCTATAAACCGGTGTCTTGAACATTTTTAAGGCCTTTTTGACTGAACCTATACCAAATGAAATGAAGACCTATACCAGAGACGGGCTAGAAGCCTATAGGTACCACCATACAACGACATAAGTGGCAGTGGATTGATCACACATTCCAAAACGACAACAGTCACATAACGCACGATGCAATGTAACCCATTAAGGCAAAAGACCTGGCCGCCCAAGAAATAACTGGCGCAAATAGGAAAGAGTTCGAGTCGGCTACACGGCAACACGAATATTAAATACCAGTCGGGGACTTATGATTCTTAGCTATCGCTGATATTTAAAGGTCTGTATGTAAAGAATAGATTTCTCGGAATCACCCACGAATACAAACAAATCTTGTTCCAGCAACTAATTATTATATTTCTACCTGCTAATACTGCAGACATACATGCTAGATAAACAGCATTACGGAGACACCAAGGCGCGCTGAAAAACAAAATGCGATTCTAAATACAATAATTATGTGAGCGGAATACGAATGGATTTTACACAATTATACAATTTTTTCACTATCCGGACTTATTCTAGAAAATAAACAAGCAAAACTGATTAAAATAATCACAACAACTAGCAATGAGCTAGTCTCTGAGGAGCATAAAGGTTATTTACTCCAAATGTTATTTTTAGCCTTCGAAACATGGATTGTTGATATTGGTCATATTAAAAATAAAACAAAAAATATGCATAGTTCGAGGAAGAATTATCGTCGAGGCTGTTGTGTTATCTGTTTCAGCAGAAGCCATTCGATAACAGAAACCGTTCAGATTACTGATAGTAATGTCTCAACCACGCTGTTTCAAATCGCCACTCTCAAGCAGCAATGATTTTCAGGTCAATTGATGTTAAATGCCGCTGAATAGATAAAAATTCATTGTTTGCTTGTGATTTTGAAATGGAATGCACTTCGCATCAAGTGCAGATAGAGAAGAGTTCTCTCCTCTGAAGTCATCACCTAATTAAGTGCAATTCAGTACAAATCAGAGAATTATTGTTGCACGGGTATCAGCTGCAAGCCATGTGGCGTTAACCTGCATTCTTCGATGCACTGGCGCCCACCACTCTAACTTGGCAAATTTGATTTTTACAACAAGAGCGCATGACTTTGTTTACAAAATACGTGATATGAATGGAAACGGATTGAGATCTGAATTGAATTTTTTTCAATAAATCTCGTCATCAAATCGGAAACTTCTGGATGCGAATACGGAATCATAATGTATTGTCTTACCACATCTGTTCCCGAGAGTATTGTTATGACCCGGATTTCCCAAAAGTGGATCATCTGAGGTTTGAGCGGCTTGTCGCCACGTATGATTGTTGTTCCCTGGCTGTAGATCGGATGAAACGTCACATCTGGGCCCAGGATTATCGTATCTGGGTCGCACTGCTCCCACTGCCACTCCATTGTGTTACTTTCCTCCTCTCCGCAATGGCATTTGACCAAGTCCGGTATGTTTCCCTTGAACGCTGTCACCACGGTACACTTTGGAAAATAGCAATCGCAGAACGGATGAGCACGATGCTCCTGCCAGTTGATGAAACGTCCGCCCGGCATATTGCTCGCGCTTTTGCAAAATAATCAAATATATTGTTAGAAACTGTTCAGTAATTTTCCACTTCCTTAGATCAATAAACAATCAGAGACAAGATTGCACTTGGCGCAGGGCGGTTGTGTATGTAGGTAATCAAAGCGCTTCTTATCACTGGCAATTGCAATCTTTATGCAGGGACTTATAAATGTGAATTGCCTGCGAAAGTAATATTTTTTTGTGTATTTGCTTGTAGGAGTGTTGGAACAAAAAATAAACAAAGGCGACAGTTGTTAACAACTGAAATGGAAATACTTCTGAAAAGAAAGGTGATATATACTTGTATGTCCATCAGTGCTGCCAGTACTTGGTCATAAAAATACCCATGCTAATGACAAAGACAAAAACCTTTTTCTGAAGTATCTGAAATTTCCCACACACAATTTATAAAAAGAAAACGGAAAATTTATGAAGCAAATTATTAATTAATTATTTAATTATTACTTCAAATAATAATAAAAAGATGTTAAAAAAAAGTTTTATAAATAAAAATAACCGTTAAAACTAACTATATGTAGATGGGGTAGGTGATAATAGTGCAATGGATAGTGTGTTTGTTTGTAGATCGACGAGTGCAAGTTCAAGCCACAGTGGGGAACAGCAATCATCGCCCACCCGAATAGTAAAACGAAAACGAATAACATCGACATTTTTCCAACCACCGTACAGAAAGGTTTCTGCCTGGTAGTACAATGGACCGGAGAGTCTGAGTGCTCTGGGACTTGGGTTTCTTTTTTCTATATAAAGATAAATGAAAAGTAAAATATATGTAACTACAGCAGCAACAATAATGCCCTTTAATATAGTTTGAGTCCGGAAAGATATCTTTCACTAGCGGAATCAGATGTTCTATTACACCAGTGGTATCATTATGCCATCAAGTTATAAGCAAAAAATGTCATTAAATGCTGAAAAAAAGGAAACTTTGCATGCAAATGGTAAAATAATTAACATCGCAAATCCCTTCCATAATTGTACCTACTCTTGAGGAGGTGAGGATCCTACATCCCTGCAACGAGCACTTGATGTGTGGGTGGACGTTCTGCAGGGAAATGGGTGTCGCATTAGTTTAAAAAAGACAGAGTTCTTGTGCTGCCCGTTCTCTGATCCACTCAGGCCCATTCCAGACATTTATTTGAATGGAACAGTGCTTCCCAAGTGCAAAAAGTTCAAATATCTGCGATATATGATCGATAGCAAAGCAACCTGCGATGACGACATCAATCATCGCGTAAGCGTAGGGTGGATGAAGTGGCGAGAAAATTCCGCTATCTTCTGCGACAGAAAAATGCTACCTAAGTTGAAAGGAAGGTTCTACATCGCAGTTGTCCGTCCAGCGCTCACATACGGTTCACAATGTTGGACGATGTACAAAACGTATGAGAGTAAATTAACGGCAGCTGAGATGAAGATGCTTCGCATGACAGCAGGAGTGACAAAGCTTGATCGAATAAGAAGTTCGAAGATCTGTGGAAGCTTTCACATCAAGGAAACCATCGTACAAAAAATAGAGCGCGACCGGCTCAGCTGGTATTGCCACGTTCAAAGAAGAGATCATTTGAACCACGTTAAAAAGGCAATATCAATGCACGTTCCAAAGACATCGCGATTTAGGAAAGGCAGGCCTATAAACGCCTGGATCAGACAAATGCGACGACATCGGCATTTCATTGGCCTCAGTAACCGAGTGATCCAAAATCGGCAGGCCTGCCGATATTTTCTGAGGTCAAATAGCCGAACCCTACAGGCGGATCAGTAGAAATGCGGTGAAGTGGGAGGGTTGTGATCCCTTGTTTTCGGATCATAATCTCGCTGATAAAAGGAAGAAGAAGAAGAATTGTACCTACTCTTCGTGGCGAAAAAACAACCCCTTTTTGCTGTCTGACGTTATAACGAGGAATTTCTTTTATTTTTCTCTTTTTTTCTCTCTAAATTTTTATCTTTTTTCAATCTGCGTTTACATGCATAATCACAGACAATTTTGTGATTGGATTTAGATAATAGATTCAATTCAATCTGCTTTTACATGACACTTAATTATCATTGAATCTGAATACAAATCGTCATATACATGGGGTAAACAATCATGATGATACCACATGATTTGCAGATCGCTTTGAAACAATCGTCTGCTACTGGTCTTAACCAAGCGGCGTATTCCTTGTCGGTAAAATAGTGAATGTGTATAAGCATTACAATAGTAACAGTAAAATACGATTGCAAAACTTTACCGGCTTCAATAATTTCTACAATCACGCAAAGCTAATTTTCAAAGAATGAAAATTCTTTCTTCTGGAAGACAAAGTTTCCATTTTTCCCTTTTATCTCATACGTAGGTTGAAATTCTCCCCAAAAACGGGAATTCCTCAGACTGGCAGCACTGATGTCCATCGCTTGTGGCGCTGATGAATTTGCTGAATCTAATATTTGAACGATGTCACATGTAGATGTCAGTGTAAGTTGTTGAGTAAATTTGAGAGGAGAACCGAGAAAAACGGAAGATTGAAACTAGTGATGTGCCAAACCGAAAATTTCTCGAACCGAGTAAACACGGAATTTAAGCAAACCGAGTTGAAAACCTGGTTGGCTAACTCGGTTTGTAACAAAAAGAATGTTTTCCAACCCGACTTTATAAACGGATGGCAAACGACTAACAAAGGCCTCGTAGGGGCATCATCTCCCGATAGGTGTTGGTCCGCTAAGTAACGAGAAAGAGCCACTGCAGCCGAAAACCTAGCAGCTCTGTTAGTTAGCCCTACTCCCACCTCCTCGTGGTGCCATCTGGGGATTTCTTCGGAAATTGCTAACGGGAGAGGACGAATGGCGAGCTTCCTGCGCCAAAAAACAGGATAAGTGTCGGTTGGTTTGTGGCCCAGCGAGCCGCAACCGTAAAAACAAATCTTGCTCCGAAACGGAAACCAACGCCTCAGATACGGACGGATAATTTGATGACGACCTTTGACTATCGAACACGGACAACGACCGGATTCTGGGGCGTTAAGGCCCTCCTGGACTCACTCAAGGAAGGGCCTTATAACGCCAGATTCCTCCAATAAGAACGCGAATTCGCACGGTATAAAATAGACATCCTAGCGCTGAGCGAGATAAGATGGTACGATGCTGGGGAATTCATCTCCCCAACAAAAAGCACTGTCATGCTCTACTCTCGTAAACCAACTGGAAGCGCACGGAGTTCCGGAGTAGGACTCATGCTAACTCCAGCAGCACGTAGTAGCCTCATATCCTGGAAACCCCATAGTGACCGGATATTGACGGCTAGGTTACAGAGTAGGGTTAGAAAAATTACCATCATACAGTGTTATGCTCCGACTCTAGACGCGACTGAGGATGAAAATGATTGATGATTTTTATAGTCACTTAGGCGCCGCCTACAACCAAATGCCTAATGGGGACATCGTAATGGTGATGGGAGATCTCAATGCCAAGGTGGGTAGCGACAACACCATGCTTAAGCACGTGATGGGAGTTCACGGCGTGGGAGACCGTAATGATAACGGTGAGCGGTTTGTGGACTTCATTGCGAAATACGCCATACAGTGGAATCCGCTCACCCAGGCAGGCAGAATAGCGGGACGTCCTAGGCAAACGTGGCGCAGAACAGTTGAGGAGGAATCGGGCTCTTGAGGAATGAGTTGGAGGCAGCTCAAACGCGTTGCAGAACTCCGAACAATATGGCGCACAGGAGTGGTTGACGCCCTATGCCCCCCCCCCCCCCCCCCAAGGGGTTAAAGGATCTAAACTATGTAAGTTTATAAACGGGTACACACATTCAAACAGAGTTAAATTGGTTAACCGATGTATATGGTCAATTAATTTGGTTCGATGCATCACACAACGAAACAGCGAATAACCAAAACAAACTAACACAAATATGTAAAAAAAAAACCAACAATGAGAGAAAACGTGGGCGCCGTGGCGTAAGTGGTTAGTGTGTCAGACCACTGCACGTGAGGTTTCAAGTTCGAATCCCAGAAGACATCGAACATTTTTTCACGGTCGCACCTTCGCGAACGTCTGACAAACATCCGAGAGTATTGCTGTTTCGAGAAAGCTTCTCAAAACAAATTGCCCTTCGGATAAGGCACTAAACTGTAGGTCACTTCCATTCCTGTGAAAAATATCGCACACACAACATGAGTGGTTGCGAGAAGCTAGGCCCTGGCACTTAAAGAGCTGTTGCGCCAAATATTACTGGGGCAAGTAGTTCAGGCGTCACCGTCTCATGAGAAACCGAACCGAAACCGAATTCCAAATAGGTATTGAATCGGGCAGTGTTAGTGCATTGTGTTTACTTATCTCAACCAATTCAAACCGAATGGTGTGTTCAACTCAATTTAATGCCGTTTTGGCATATAATTATTCGGCTCGTTTCTATCTGTTTTGCAAACTCGGTTTGATATAAATGTAACTCGGTTTAACTCGTTTTGAACCGGTTTATGAACTCGAGTTGACACATCACTAATTCAAACTACGTAGGTATGTAGTAAAGAGGTGAACAGAATGGTGCATCTGCGTCTGAGTCTGAAGCTGTCAAAATATTAAATGTATGGAAAGCCGTAAGTAGCAACACAATGTGCGTCTGCGTCTGAGTCGTTCGTGCACCGTGAGGTAGAATTCTGTTCAATTTCAAGCAGCGATTCAAATTTGACGTTTATGTTTTTGAACACAAAAGCTATTGTTTGCGCAAAATGGAAGTCGAAAAATTTGTGGAGATTGTACGCGAAAATGAAATTCTTTGAAATTTGTCGCACTAATTTATTGTATTACTACATTATTATTCTTATATTGCCTAGATCTGATTTGTCCCCTTAGTCGCCTTTTACGACAAGCGCTAGTTGTTGGGGGATTCTTACATCAAGGTGACGACAAGTCTGCATTCGGCTTTGATTAGCTTTCGTATTGAAGCTCTTTTCAATTTTTCATTTACCAAACTTAGTAGTAAATTATACTGCTGCTTTCTCATCCTGGTTGCTTTCAAAAAAGTTCCTCGTCGTGCCCTTTGAGGTGTTTAAAAGTTGTTTCAAAAAATCCTCTTTCCTTTCTTACCTTATAAAAGGGACGAACCCACCATCTGTGTTTCCTTTTCTTTACTATTTTTAATGCTAAGTAATACATGTGCAGAACACATATGATAAAAGCAATTTCTTCTTATTCGTCCATAACAAATAACAATTTCTTTCTTAATGTAAGTATTTTGAAGAAGTAAAAACACAAGATGCAAATTTGACAGTCGCTTTCATTGTGTTTGCTCTAGCCGCAAACCGCGCTGCAAATTTTGACAGCGATGCAAGACTCAGACGCAGATGCACCATTCTGTTCACCTCTTAAGTTTCAAGCATTAGGTCTTGTTCCGTGCTTTCTGCGCCAAAATTCGCAGCTTGACACATTTCAAGGAGTGGGGGTAAAAATCTTTCAGAGAGAAACAAATTTACAAAAAGTATGGGAACGGGTTGAACAAAAAATGCCCCCGTTTTAAACGTCAGAAATATATGTGAGATAAAAAGAAATGGAAAATATTTATGAATGAATAAGTTAAATAATGACGATTCAAAACTTTTATGTGCGGTTGAATGTATTAGAGGAACATTCCATGTACAATTCTCTCCATTGCTTCCACTTGTTAACTTGCCAACCAACAAGAACACCTCCACACACTTTCAATTTGACAAATTTTATAAATCTGCCCAAAGAAATTTCTTGCGCTGAAATTCTCATAATGGGGATGAGGAAGTTTCTTACTCTCTCGTGAGCTCTCTCTTTTAATAAAAATTACAAAAATTCGGCGTACGGTAACAGGATTTTACAATTTTTCGTAAAATTTCGCAGAAATTCGCAGTTTTGGGCAACACAGGACTAGACCTATTCCTAATCTACCACAGTTCGAAAAATTTCCGGAAAACAATTTTTCTTTTCCATTATTCTTTGAAGGCGAAACTTAGATACTATAGCGCTAAATTTAGTTCCGACCGATCTTCTAAGTTTCTTTGGAATCGAATACACGAAATTGGCCTGTGCAAAAAAAATATTCCGGTGAAAAATTAGGACATTGCCCTAGATGAATTAAATTACCGTTTTATAACCTCTGTTCCCCCACTGCTTTCAACTCTCCATCAACATTGACTCACAGTAATAGCAATATGGATGATTTTGAACTAAACAGAGTAGATCTATACACTGTTGGAATGGCGATATTATCCGTAAAATGTAAATCAGTTGGCTTGGATAATATCCACCCTGATTTCGTAGAAATACTTCTGCCCCATATTACCCATATATTTATCAAAATACTCATGACATCCTCTTACCCTACCATCTGGAAAAAAGCCAAGATCATACCTATCCCGAAAAGAGGGAACGTTCCGGAGTACAGACCTATCGCCATCCTCTTATTCCTTTCCAAAGTCTTCGAAAAAATCTTAATTCACCAAATTAAAGAATTCATAGAAAGCAAAAAGTTATTAACAGCCATGCAATCAGGTTTCCGATCATGAGATAGTTGCATAACAGCGTTATTAAAAGTATCTGATGACATTCGGCTATTGATGAGGACAAAACTTCCATATTGGCCTTGCTTGATTTTTCAAAAGCTTTCGATTGTGTAAATCCGTCAATTCTCTGTAATAAACTGTCCTCCGAATTTAACTTTTTGTTCCTTCTAGCAAGCTAATTTACCCATATCTTACCAACCGTGTTCAAGCTGTTTCTAACAATTCCAAAATGTCATCCTTCCATGCCGTTTACTGTGGTGTCCCGCAAGGTTCTATACTTGGCCCTTTACTTTTTACTATATTCTTCAATGATCTTCCTGCTGTGTTGTCTCATTGTAATTTCCACATATACGCGGGCGATGTGCAGCTTTACCTAAGCATTCCTATTGGGATCATGGAAGATTCTGTAGTAAAAATGAATGATGATCTACGCTCTGTTACGAAGTGGTCTACACAAAATGAACTCATGCTCAATCCTGAAAAATTTAAAATTATTCCTATCTCTAAAAATCCACCATGTTTTCCTAACTTCCCTTCTATAGAGTTATACTCCACCCATATACCTATAAAATACGTCAGCCGTGTAAGGAATCTCGGCATCATTTTAAACAGTGAGCTAACATGGAACAACCATATTTGTACCGTAGTATCTAAAATATATGCATCGCTCAGAGGTCTATCAGTTAGCAAAGCAAATTAAAATTAAAATTTGTAAAATTTGTGCCTATTATTTCCTATGGCTGCGAACTCTTTGCAGACTGTGATTTTGTTTCCCTTCTAAAGCTAAAAAAGACATTTAATTCGACTGCTCGCTATGTTTTCAATCTTCGTAGATATGACCATGCTTCAGTGGAACGTCGCAAACTTCTTGGTTGTGATTTTGATGCTTCCTAAGAAATCGATTTTAACGGTTATTCTAAATGGTTATATTTATTGACTAAATTGTAGGCGTATAATAAGTATAAATTAATCAACCACTCGTCTGCACTTCAGTTCGTTGACTGTCCTTCGTTCACTGCATCGATCATTGTTTGTAGGGGTTCGATAATGTATCTGCCTGGCGAACATGTTTGTACTTGTTCGCTCACCGCTGTCTCCTCGGTTCGTTACACGATCTTGTATCTTGCTCTTCAAGATTATTCACAGACAGAAACCAGAGTACCTTTACAACAAACTCTCCTTCTCTCGGTCCAACCGTTGTATTACCACGGGACCATCTATACATACCTGCTTGACATCTCGCTGTTCGTTTTTGGAACAATCTGCCTCACCGGGTTAGGTTTATAGTCGAGTATGAGCAATTTTCAATGGCGTGTTTTTTTCATTTCGGATCTTAACTAAAATTACTCACACTATTTATTTTTTTATTTTAGTCTACTTGGTGTATATATTAAATTTCTTTTGTATCTTTTGTTTTCTTTACTTATTTGTAAGTCTTCTTGAAATTCCTTGTTTTTTAAATATGTTTACTTACCACCTGTACTATTTATAAGTGTTTTGCCCTTACATGTACAGTGATTTTCTTGTAACCAATAAATCTTAATCTAAATCTAAATCTAAATAAGTGGAATTCTTGGAAAGCTTATGAACAAGACTGAATATTGTGCGTACTAAAGCTCTTCACAGATTTACTCCAAAACAAATAAATGATGAACTGGATACTGTTTATACACCATATACAGTCATTAAGGAATGGTCTAAACGCTTTCGTTGGAGAGAAGTCTCTTGAAGATTACCCTCGCTCAGATTAACCATCAACTGCCGTCACAGAAGAAAAGGTTGTTGTTGTTTGTAAAACAAGTGACCGAAAACTGAAAAGTCAAGCAATTGCAGCACAAACTGTTGTGTGCTCAAGGTACTTCTTGATCATCAAGGTCAGTACAAGATAGGCGTCATGAATCCTTTGTGCCGTTCAAAACAGGAAATTGTAGAAAGAGGAAATACTAAACGATGAAGTCGATCTGATGAGCAGCGCCAAAAATCTAATAGTGGCAATTTTTTTTGGGACTGTATAGGTATCCTTATGACTGATTTCAAATAGTGCAATACACTGGTGACTAGTAAATATATTATGCTTCACTGTTGCATAAACTTCGGGTGGTTATTATAGAAAAAACACGCTGAAAAATGGCTACCCGATGATGCAACCGTTCCACCGCTATTACTGCATAGGCCGCCATACGCAAATGGAGATTTTCAAATTGATCATCTATTTGTAACTAAGCAAATTGAAGTATGACCTTTGAAGAAAAAATTCAATAGCGATGATGAATTTCAAACCGTCGTTTCAGGTCATTTGGAGGGCAAAACTAAATACTTTTTCGATCGCTTAAAAGCATTAATTAATAGATCTAAAAAGTGTATTGAGCTTCAGGGAAAATATATTGAAAGATAAAAGTGTTGGTTTAATACATTTGTGAGCTGTCAAAAAAAAAAAAAACGGGTCGACTCTGGGGCGAATATAAAAAAAAAAAACATATCATTTAAAACAAATGGTTGTATTTACCTACTGTTGTACTACATGAAAATAATGAACGAGCGAAGGTAGGTACACTTTAAAATGTTAAATTCTAACATCGTTTTCACATTAGTCATAGGAACACTGTGCTGTCAACATTTACTTTTCGCAGCTCATGTCATGTTAATATAAACCCAAACTAGTCGCACAGTAAAAATGGGTTTTTCTAAATTATCGCTCTTTTTGTTTGTTACATATTCACTATTCCTGAGCGGTTCTGTAATTACATTAAATACAACCAGCCTGAAAAAAATGTTAATAAAATGTTCTCTTCCAGTGTTATCTGGAGCACGATGGCTGGATAAGTATTGAGCTGCAGCATGCCTTGGACGGGGCCAATCCTGACAAATTTTCCTATCGAGGCAACGTTACAATTCCGAGCTTGTTCGGCTTAGCAAATACGTATCAGGAAGTACTTACGGAGGCGGAACGACAAACCTTAGAGGTAAAACATTTAACACGCCAGACTCTTCTACTCGAAATTTGGAATTAGAGGCGCGGATGTTGTGTTGCAGATATTCAAACACCTCGGCCTTAGGTGTCTTTCGCAATGGTGCGTATCCTGTTCGAATTCTTGCAACGCATTTCATTTTTCTCCAAAGGCTCCTGTTCCTTCCTAACGGTTCTTTGTCATGTTTGCTTAGGACTAGATCGTACAAGTGACCGATCCATTGCCTCTGTATCTGCCGTAATATGATGTAACGAAAAACACTTCAGATTAGGGAGGTATCCTGGCATGTGAGACACATATTCACCCCTTGTATCCCCTGTCATAGATTCAGTATCTCTTCAAGACCGAAGTTATGTATTACATCTTCCTATTTCGGCGAGGTTATGATCTAAGCTCAAGGGATTATGACCTTCTCACTTCACTGTATTTCTGCTGATTCGATTATCGGGCTTGTCTGTTTGACCTCAGGAAACATCGGCAGTCCTCTCGACTTTGGATCACTTCCTCACTGAGGCAAACCAAATTCTGTTGTTGCACTTGTGTGATCCAGGAATTTTTAGGGCTGCCTCGCGATATTAGTGGGTTCACTGATATTAGCTTCTTGACAGGGTTCAAATGATCTCTTTTTTGAACATGACAATACCAGCTGATCCGGTCGCGATCTATTTGTCGTGAGATGATTTCTTTGGCGTGAATGCTTCCACGGATCCTGGAACTTCTTATGCGATCAAGCTTAGTCACTCTTGCTTTCATGCAAAGTATTTTCATCTCAGCTGCTGTTAATCTAATCAGTTTTGTACATTGTCCAACGTGTATGTGTATGTGAGTGCTGGACGCACAACTGTGGTGTAGAAGGGAGATTTTTTGGTCAAAGAAGATAACGGTGTTTCCCCGCCACTTCATCAACCCTTCGCTTTCTTTTTCAGGTAAAACTGGGGTGATAGGCAACTATACGGAGAATCTCGACCTGATTGAGATCTTTTGTACTGTCCCCTTTAGAGACGCGTTGCGTTCATTTGTTTCTTAGCTAAAATCAAGTTCACGTAAGAATTTTAGGATTGGGCTGAGGCAGAGACAATGTTAGGTGGGGAAGAGAAGACTTTCTGAAAGTCTTTAAATCTGATCCGAGCAATAGCGGGACATTCGCATAAGATTTGTTCGTCAGATTCGGTATCCTTAAGACAAAATCTGCAATTGTCAGTCTGACTGATATCGATTTTCTGAAGGTGGTATTTGAGAGAGCAGTGACCAGTAAGGATGTTTGCTCAAAACATCCACCCATACGAGCTGCAGGGACGTAGGATCCTCACTTATGATGGCTCCATTGTCAGCAAAGAATAACTGATGTACCTTGGGGTTTATCACCTTACCTTCAAGCAGATAGTCAAGTAAAGTCAAATAAAGAGCAAAAGTCTTAAGACGCATTCCCAGTGCACCCCGACTTTGATTGGGAATTCTTCGGTTACTCCAACGGGACATCTTACTTCTGTCTTTGCTCCCTCGTATATGCCCATGATCATTTGTACATATGTTTTTGGAACCCCTCGATGTCTTAGCCATACCCATATTAGATCTCGTGGTTTATTTATACCCGCTACTACTATAAACATCAATAAAAACTTGGATCGGTAGCAAAACTACAGGAGATATATAAAAATAGCGTATGGAAGACACCTAGCTAGCGTTCTTATTTCTTTTAGTTGCCTTTTAGCTATTGGCTGACGAGAGTCGCAGTGCTTGCGCTAGAGTCTAGAATAATTAGTAATTCAAGATCAAGATGGGCGTCGTGGCGTAAGTGGTTAGTGTGTCGGATCACTACGCATGAGGTTCCAACTTCGAATCCCCCAAAACACCAAAAAGTTTTTTCACGGTCCCACCTCTCGCGAGCGTCTGACAAACATCCGAGAGTATTGTTGTCACGAAAAAGCTTCTCAAATCGCCGTTTGGATTCGGCATTAAACTGTAGGTCCCTTCCATTCGTGTGAAAAAATATAACGCATAACGCACACAACATGAGTGGTAGCGAAAAGCTAGGGCCTGGCACTTTAAAGAGCTGTTGCGCCAAATATTTGTATTTGTAAGATCAAGATCAAGAATAGCAAAATCTTCTACCTAAATCTTGGTTTTGCTCAATCAAGTCCGTCTTGCTGTTTGTGCATTCAATAATTACAATAAATGAACTAGTTTTTGCTTTTCCATTTGCCCAATCAAAAATCGACATTTTTTATTGCGCTGGTGTAGCCTTCTTCTGAACTTCTCAAACCCAATAGAAGGAAGTATGAAGTTCTAACGGAGTTATTATACAACCCGGTCGTTCCTCGTTATTCAATAAATCATCATCTATTGAAAGATGTTGTGTCTATGCGAGCTATATTTGTCGTATATATCATATTTGAAACACTGCAGTGTATTCGTTAAATAACACTCCTCATTATTTTTTTATTTTTTCAGAAATTATCACGAAATAATGAATTTTACAGACTCAGAGCCAATGTTGTATACCCAGATGGCTCAAAAGGTACATTCCTGACAGCCACTAAAGCCTGTGCTCTGGTGCAATCTCAATTGTACGATGTTCTGTGGGTATCCATTGACGGCACTGGGTTTGTTACTGCACTTACCCAAACAATTGCTGGTTCTGGATCAGCTGACTGCCAAAATACCCAGATTTCTGCATCCGACTTGGAAGACTTTAATACAGATGTTCTCATCAAACATATGGAGTTAGCACCAATCCCTGACACTGCAAGTTTCATTCAAAAAGTCGAGCGCGAAAGAGAAGCACGAGAAAAGGGAGAAGTTCGTGATAACCGAGGGTTCTTCGCAAAATACGTAAGTATAAAGTGACGATGTCAGCTAACCTTTTCAATAAAATTTACCCATTTAGTGGATGTACATTGTTCCCGTGGTCCTTTTGGTCTTTATATCCGGAGCAACAAATCAAGATGCTGCTAAATAGGGTTGAAAACAGCGCGTACTTTTAGTCTCTGTTCTGTACTGAACTTATAAATAATAAAAATGACTAACACCAATTAGCGATTGATGCTATCATCTTGTTAAAAAAAAAATATATTATTATTATTATTAAAACAGTATAATGAATATACAGTTTAATTCTAAAGGATACAGCACTAGCTAGCAAGGTTTTCGGCTGTGATCTTTGAAGAGGTGTTAAAGAAAAAACAATTTGGTGGTAATAACTTGGGGGGGCGGTCGGAAGTGACCAGAACTACAATGCTGCATTGCTCGCAATACTGTCCACTTCCGACCGCCCCCCAGGATCGGGGAGACGGGAAATACTTTAAATGCTATTTTCTAAGACTCTAATTCAAGAATTACAACCAAATATAACTGAATTTGGTTGAAATTTTTCTTCTTTTTAGAAATACGGAGATGGAATAAATTAAACCTTTGACTTCGAAATTTTGATCAAACTTTATATTATAAAAAAAAGTGTGTCCCGGTACTCAGTCTTGCCTCTGTCTATCTTGGACTGCGGCCTAAACGCCTGGACTGCATGGCACACCAAAATTTGTTTAGTTTTTAAAATATACCTATATATTGTTTTTAAGAAAATGATTAAATCATTTTCATTGCGAAAAAAAGCGAAATGCGACTCGACTTTTGTTTAATGCGCAGTCTACAATAAATGGGCGTTTGTTTCGTAAAATAATAGCCAATGCACACTTAGCCAACTTTCTGACTCACTCAGCTGCTCTTAAAATACTACGAGTTCCCGGAATAAAAACCGTGTGGCGTTCCGATTTGAGTTCTGTTTTCTTTGTTAAGTTGGTACATCTGTTGTTGATATTCCCTCTAAATCTTAGCGTCATAGCTTGACATTTGCAAAAGTTACGTAGCCAAGAGTAGATCTATCTCTATGTGTTGGCGATTTTTTACAATTTTAGAAATGGATTTAAATTTGCAACAACGAACTTGTATTCAATTTTGCGTAAAAAAACGGATTTAATTGTGCGCGAACGTTGGAAATGTTGGAAAAGTGTTTCGGCAACGATTCTCGAAAGAAAACGGTCGTTTACCAGTGGCACGAGCGGTTCAAAAGTGGTCGTGAGTCAATCGAAGATGATGAACGCAGTGGCAGACCATCGACATCGAAAACCGACGAAAACATTGATTAAGTAAAAGAAATGTTGGTCAATAACCGCAAATTAACTATCAGAGAGATAGCGGAGGACTTGAACATTACCTATGGATCTGTCCAAGACATTTTGGTTAACGATTTGGGTTTCCGTCGTGTAGCAGCAAAGTTGGTGCCAAAAGACCTCAATTTCATGCAAAAAAGAGACCGTGTTGACGTCGCAAAAGACATGATTTGCGAGGCTGAATCCGATCCCACATTCATCAAAAGGATCATTACTGGAGACGAGACATGGGTTTATGGGTACGACACGCAATCCAGACATCAGGCAAGTGAATGGCGTTCACCAAATGAGCCGAGACCAAAAAAACCACGTCGTTTTCAGTCAAAAAAGAAGGCAATGCTCACGGTTTTCATGGATTACAACGGTGTAGTGCATCATGAATTTTTGCCAGAAGGCCAGACAGTAAACAAAGAGTATTATTTGGGCGTTATGAGACGTTTGCGTGAAGCAATTCGCCGAAAGAGACCAGAATTGTGGGCAGAAAACTCGTGGATTTTGCACCATGATAACGCACCGTCGCACAGTGCCATCATTATTCGTTTTTGACGAGAAATGCAACAAATACCATCCAACAGCCACCGAATTCACCTGATTTGGCTCCCTGTGACTTCTTTCTGTTTAATCGAGTTAAAAAACGGAGACGCGTTTCAGCAGCCGAGAGGAAGTAATGGAAAAATCGCAGGAAGCACTGATGGACATACCGAAAACCGAATATAAAAAATGTTTCGAAGATTGGATCAAGCGCTGGCATAAGTGTGTTGCAGTCGATGGGGATTACTTTGAAGGGGACAATATAGATTTAGATGAATAAACTTCCTCTTTTTAAAAAAGGGGACAAAAAAAAATTGCGCCAACTATAGGGGTATATCTCTTTTAAGTCTCCCTGGAAAAGTCTTCGCTAAGGTGCTAGAAAAGCGTTCCAGAGCTGTGGTTGAGGACAGTTTGGGGGATGAGCAGTGCGGTTTTCGTCCCGGTAGAAGCACAACCGACCAGTTGTTCACTCTCAGAATGGTTCTTGAGAAGGCCTGGGAATATGCCAAACCTGTCTACACTTGTTTTGTGGATTTGGAAAAAGCATATGATAGGGTTCCTCGAGGCAAACTCTGGAGTGTTCTGCAGGAGTATGGGATTGCTGGTTCCCTGTTAAGGGCGATTCAGTCTTTATATACAAACTGTAGAAGCTGTGTTCGGATAAACGGTGTTAAATCAATACCTTTCACTGTGGGCGTTGGACTCCGCCAGGGGTGCGTTTTGTCACCTCTCCTCTTCATTGCATATATGGATTGGATGTTACAGCGCAGCCGTGGCGGGGAATGTTTCAAAGTGGGAGACCTAAGGATTAGTCATCTGCTCTTTGCGGATGATTTGGTCATCCTTGGGTCCTCTCAAACCGAACTTCAGCGCGCACTCGAAAGGTTTGTAGCCGTTTGTGATGATGCTGGAATGAAGATCAACGTGAATAAATCGGAAGTAATGGTCGTTTCCAAAAAACCCATTCAGTGCACTCTGCATGTTTGTGGAGTCCCACTGAAGCAGGTGGAGAAGTTTATGTACCTCGGGGTTTTATTCACGAGTGATGGGAGGAGCAATGCCGAGTTATCCTGTAGAATTGGTCAGGCTGGATCAATTTTGAGAGAGCTTGGCCAATCTGTTATAAGGAAGGCCGAACTTAGTGTTCAAGCTAAGCTATCGGTTTTTAACTCTGTGTATGTTCCAACTCTCACCTATGGTCATGAAATTTGGGTAGTGACCGAAAGAATAAGATCGCGGATACAAGCTGCCGAAATGAGGTTCCTTCGCGGTGTTGTTGGAATAACTCGTAGGGATCGAGTGCGCAACACCAGAGTACGCGAGGCGCTTAACGTTGAGCAGCTACTTCTTCGAACGGAACGATCTATGCTTCGATGGTTTGGTCACGTAGTGCGTATGCCCCCAGACCGGCTTCCAAGACGCGCCATGGTGGCCGTGCGATCAGGTAGGCGACTTCGCGGAAGGCCTAGAAATAGATGGTTGGATTAAGTCCGACATCTCTCCTGGAGCCGCTTAGGGATTCCCCCTGATGAATTGGAGTCAATGGCGGAGGATCGAGAAGGATGGAGAGTCCACCTGAGCATCCTACCCCCGCGACCCTCATGAAGGATTAGCGGGCCATTGAAAATGAATGAATGAATGAATAAACTTGTATTTTTAATTTTCTGAATAAATTCTGGGAACCTTTTGATCAAGGTGGTATATAGAAAAAGTATGACACGAAAACCCACATCCGTAATAAGTTTGAATGATTTTGCCCATAATAAGTATATTAAACGGCATATGTAAGTATGACCAAGTAATTGGAAAAGGTATTATAATAATATACATACCATTTAATCTGTGTAATTCGTTTTACTTTATTTTTACACCATTGTTAAAAAAGTCTCAGAATTGTGGAGCCATTAACTACTCATCGGCAGCTGTAAATAAATAATCTGGTACACAAGACTTTTAACAGCTGCTGCATTTGTCAATGCATTAAGTGTTAATAATGTGAAACAGCACAATATATCTTTATAATTCGCTGTGTTCATAGGGCCTATTCCCTGTGTTCATAGGGCCTATAAAGCAATACGTCGAAACAACACATCTGAAGTAAAATAATTCCAAAGTTAATTTCGTCATGTTATACTTACATATGTAAGTGAATTAAAGATACAAACGAGAAAACCCAAAATGGGAAAAATGAAAACTTGTATCATTCTCAGATTTGTCCGAAAGAAAAAACATGGCGTAGGTATCCGGAATTTGTGTATTCTATTCGATGCCGGATAAGTGTGAACGCTTTCATTTACGGTTTTTACCGGATACAAGACGTCGTGCATTCGATGCCGGATATGTGTGCAAAGGGACTTACTCTAAAAGACATCAACTAAAGCAATGCATTTATAAAAAACAAAATTTTAAATAAAGAAACTCATTATATTGTTATTGCATATTATTTAGTCATATGGCCCAATTGGATAGCATTACTCTTTGACTGGTTCGGTTCCTTTAGCTGCGGGTTTCGCAATCAACTTCGCCATCATTTTCTCCTCCTTTGCTTTACGTTTGGCCTCTTTCTGCTTCTTCCGGTCTTCTTTTTCCTTCTGTTCCAGCATTTCCTTGAAGCGGTCGTCGCGCGGATCCACTTTGAAGCCAAAGTGCCGGCGTACCTCCTCAACCAGTCGTTCCTTCCTCTGCTTAGCTGCTAGCGCGTCCGCTTCCTTCTTTGCGATTTTCGCATTTAAATCCGCCTTCCACTGTTCCAGTTTCTCCAGCTTCTTGGTGATGTCATCCTCACGTTTCTTAACTTTCTCTTGCAACGCTTCATCGCTGGCCTTAGCCCTTGCAATCAACTCAGACAGTGGGTACGGGAAAGCGACTGCTTCATACCGCTTCTGCGCTTCAATATCTTGTTTCGTGGGGAAGCAAATTCTGGGATCTACACCACTAGCCAAACCATAGCGACCTAGTTGCTTTCGCTGGTACTTCTCTGTCAGATGAATCCACGAGTGTGGTTCACCATATGGACGTTCGTTCCGCAAGAACTTTCGATGCTGAGCCAATAGACCTGATTTGTTGAAGAAACTGTCAGGCATAGTGGTGTCGAGTTCTTCTTCGGCAAATGAAGGTGGTGTGTCCACGGGTTCTAGCGACGATTCTTCGTCTTTGGCTGTAGCGTAGTAACGAGTGCCATTTCTGCTGAGGTTTGCAATGACAACATATCTGCTGTTCAAGATCTTGTTAAATGGTTGAAGGCCATTCATTTTGGTGTTATTTAATACTTCGTTAGTAAGCTTAAACACACCGGAGCTCACTTTAACTCAGGCAAGTTTTGAGAAAATAATCCTAAAAATAAAATGTCATGAGTGACATAAGGCTTATCAATTAATAGTTTCCATGCGGTTAATGTCAAAAAGGTGTTGCACAGTTCAACGGGCATTTATTTGAATTTAAAATTCTTTATATACATTATTTAAGAATCAGGCGTTATGTGTTGTCTTATAGACGAATATTGCAAGTAAGTAAAGTAAACTGAAGAGATAATAATCTGATTATGCTTATTGCTAGGTCATTGTCACAGAGAAGTAAAATAATTCATTGGGTTGTAATTGCTGGCATTCTTTTGGTAACAAGTGTATGTGTTACGTTTTATACGATTTCTCGTCGTATGAATAAGGAGGAGGATGCATAAACACAATTATTGCGTATAATTATAAACACTTGTAGTTCAAATCAAAGTATATTTATTTATTTATTCATTATTTATTATTTATTAAAATGTAAATAAATTACAGTTTTACCTTACAAGCTACAGCACTAGCTACCAGGGCTTTCGGCTATTTCTATTTTGAAAAATAAGAAGAGGGATTAGGGAACCAGAGCGGCCCACCACACCATGCACTGCTTCAAAGGTAGATATTATATTCTGCATGCCAAATTTTTATTTATTTGCAACAGGTTCGTGCCTAAATAAGTGGTTTTTATCTAAATATGTCTGAAGCTGGATAAGGACCTACGTGTTTTTTCATGATGGCAGTTTTATTGCCACGAACAGTAAAAGTGTGCATGAGAAATCGGACGAGGAAAAGCCTCGTAGACGAAATCTATGGCTATTTAATTCTTTTTTCATAAATCGTCCCGCGTCCACCGTACCTAAATTTGTGATCTATATCAAGCTTAAAAAATACTGTGTAAATTTTATTCACGATAACCCTGGTTGTTATTTATGCGCTTCTGGATTAGCACCAAAAGTAACTAAATTGATTTTGTAGTTGCGAGAAGCTATGCCTAGGCACTTAATGAGCTGTTGCGCCAAATTTATATTATATACGAGTATATACATATTCACTATTTATTTTTCTCTCACGAATATTTCTGACGTTTGAAAATGATTGAAACCAATAAATAATGCGTTCCAAGTTAAGCTAAATTTGAGAAATTTATAAAGAGGCCGAAATTAATATAGCTTTCGAATTTTGGATTGCACCGAGCTAATTTATTACTTTTGTCATTAACTAAGAACATTTGTCATTTTTCTTTGCATATGTGTAAAAGTGTATTCGATCCATGAAAGAATAAGAAATTTTTGGTCGATTTCTTTGTGGAGATATTTCACTTGCCTTTAATTAACCTCGTGAAAAAAATCGCATATACGTCCCATGTGAGTCCAATCATTATTTATCAAATTGGGTTTTATTACATGTAATTATATTTTTCAGTTTATGTACAGAAAAAAAGGGCGCCTGCCGTGGCGTAAGTTTTTTTTTTTTATATAATTTGCGCGCACTCAAAGGGTTATGGATACCTTTAACATGTTTACACACAGTGCGGGTTTTGGAAAGGATAGATAGATAGAGAGAGAGAAAGATTAGCTTATGGTTAGTGTGTTGCATGAGGTTCCAAGTTCGAATCACAGAAAACACAGAAAAGTTTTTTCATGGCCCCACACAGACAGAAGTGGTTCGTGGCTCATCACAATAAAGATCTTTCTATACACACTCACACGAATTCTTTTCTTGCGTTTCATTCCTCGATGTTTATTATTATATACATTTTTGGTGCCTTCTGTGAGGAATGATCAAGCAAGTAATTGTGGCGTTAGTGTAAAATTGATTGTGATTGCATTGGACCGCGTGGCTTTGGCTTTGGACGATTTCTGTGGGCATTCTGGAATAATTTAACGCATATTTGGCAGTTTGGCATCTTCTCCCTACATTTCATTGCTCGAATAGCGACTTGTTTCATTGGCTAGTGGATGTCTGGTGAAGAGTCGGATTATTTGGAATCCACATTTTAAGGAAAGTGTATTTACTTTGTCGATTATTCGAGTGACTGGCGCTTTACAGTGGCAACGGGATTGTGGCTCTACTCAATATAATGGCGAATTTTAACAGGTGTATCACCGCATTTACCGCAATCAAGCGGATCGCTAAGGATGAATTTTCTGGCAAAGAATTTGGTCTTCAACAAGAAAATTGGCTTGCATTCAAGGACACATTTGAAGCACTGGTGCATTCGCAAGACTTCCCTGAGGCATACAAGCTTGGCAAACTAGGTGAAGCGGTTCAAGGTGATGCAGTGGCTTTAGTTGGTGGCATGTTCACTGGCGGCTATGACTAGGAATTGCTGAGTTTTGTGGAAAGACGGGCTTATAGTTTGGCAACCGATGTATTGCGATGGAACACCACTGACAACCACAACCAACCAGGCATGAAGAATAATCCAACTCCTCCAAATCGTACACCTCGCTTGGTAAAGTCAAATTTGGCTACAACCCCACCTGGCAATTGCGAGTTTTGCGACACTAGCATTCATCTCATCAGTAGTTCTCCGAAATTGATGGCTTTACCTGTGGCTGAGCGGTTCAACAAACTTCGTGGCTTTAATCTTTGCTTTAATTGCTTGAAGCCGGGATCTGCAACTGAGGCGTGTTCAAGTGGCAACTGTCGAAATTGCCAAGTGAAACATCACACATTGCTGTGTCGCGTCAAATACGGCGCTGCACCCACCACTAAAACGACATCAACTGCTGCTCCAACGTCTGCACCACTATCAACTCAAGCCCTACGAAACTATACAGCATGACTACCATCGACGATCAAGACGTTCATGGTAATTGGCGGGCGATTGATCTTGTTAGCTACTGCAATAGTTCATGTTAAGGATGGCTATGGCTCCACTCATCGGTGCCGGATCATTTGTAATCCGGAGCTTAAGGCAAAATACGTGCCATTCATGCGGGTATACATTGCTTTGGGGCATATGAAGGGCGCTTCACAACGCTATCTAATACCACATCATGCAGTGCTGTCAAAATTTCGCGTCGTGTTCAATGCCTCGGCGAAGACATCAAATGGCGTTTCCTTAAATGAAACCCAATTGAGTGGACCGCTCATTCAGGAATTACTCGTTACAATTATCTTTCGATTTCGTCACTTTGCAGTGGCTCTCTCGGTGGATGTAGAGGAAATATTTCGACAAATCCGGATCGACGAACGTCACCAGCGTTGGCAGCAGATTTTTTGGGGCGAAGCAGCTGATCAATCGATTCGCATCTACCAATTAACTACCGTTACATATGGCATGGCTTCAGGTCCGTATAATGCGATTAGGTGGCCGCGACAACTGTAACATACTGGCTAATGACATCCGAGCGGCGACTGCTCTCACGAGCATTTTGCGAAAGTTTTACATCGATGACTACCTGGCGAGTGTCGAAACTACCGAACAGACGATTCAATTGGCAAAGGACGTCGGTAAAGTATTGCAACAAGGTCACTTCCAGTTACGGAAATGGCAGTCCAACGATAAGATGGCACTAGCTCGAATCACAGACAATCCGTGTCCAGCGGTCGACATCGAATTGAAATATGCGGAGGTGACAGTACTTGGGTTGCATTGGGATCCAACAACAGACGAATTCTTCTATCCGATTAACATTGGCGAAACTGCATCTACAACTAAACGACAGGTGGTAAGCGATACTGCGCGATTGTATGACCCTACAAATATGGTGGCCCCAGTGATCATTGTGGCAAAAATCTTCATTCAGACTTTATGGCGTACTGGCTTGGAATAGGACTCAGCACTGCCAATATACTTGCTTCAGGAATGGATGGCTTACCACAACAATTTGCATCGATTACAACGTCTCCGAATTCCACGGTGTTTGCGGATGCAAGCATCGAGCATCGGTCACCACATATTTGCATGGTTTTTGCGATGCTAGCAGTAAAGCATATGCGGCGGTCGTATACGTCTGTACGACTAACCCCAATGGCGATTTCACATCAGCACTCGTTACTGCAAAAACGCATGTTGCACCATCTAGCGTTGACAACCAAGGCAATGCGGCAACAACGATACCACGGAGCTATGCGCAGCACGACTGTTGGCAGAGACTATTGTCAGTGTAAAACATGCATTGGATTTGGCGCATGCACCATGCACTCTATGGAGTGACTCTACGTTCGTTCTTTGTTGGCTACGCAAATCAACTGCGACGCTCAAACCCTATACTGCCCACAGAATTGACTACATACAACAACATACCAACGCAGATGACGGGCAACATGTCCGCACTCATCTAAATCCAGCCGACTGTGCGAGTCGCGGGTTTCAGCTAAATCATTAGTCGATCACGCATTATGGTGGCGCGGCCCGATCGAACAAATGCAAAACAACATGGCAACTGACATTCCAACAACTTCGGAAGCGGATGTCGAGGCGATGGCAGTGGAAACTAAACCAATCAAGGCTCATATTGTGGGGGTTTCACCATCCACTATCATACAAACGAAATATCGCTGTAGCGATAATGGGACACAGTTAAAAAAGGCGAACAAAATCCTACAAGCAGACTTGGTCGGTCGTTCCCTCGTGGCATTGCCTGAGCCAACTGGAAACTCCTACGAATCGGCTTCAACATTAGAAACCTCTACGACAAATGTATCAATCGTTTTGAAATCGTTGGCACAATGAGTATTTGGCTTCTCTGCAACAGCGTTTGAAATGGCGGCGTCCAGCGGAAAATCTACAAGTGGGTGATGTCGTCGTACTTCGTCACGAGCATTTGCCGCCATCCGAATGGCTACTTAGACGCATCATTGGCATATTTCCGGGCAGTGATGGCCTTGTTCGTAACGTCACTGTTGAATATTGCTTGGAGGATGACTGCATTGGCGGAAAACTGAAGCTTGCAACTCGACCGGCACAGAAGGTGTGTCGACTATTCAGTACTGGTCCTGAGCCTACCGGCCCAGCCGGGCAGTAAATGTATAAGAGTTTCTCGATCTTGCTACACTACTCTTTACACCACTCTGGCAACACTAATCCTTATACTCGTACCAATCTGGCGTTACCATCTGGTTACACTGATATAGCAGCACTACATCTATATATTGACAAGCACCATACCGTGCTCTCTTGTACATGTATACCGTTTTGGCAAACATCGACATCGAGTGGTTGCGAGAAGCTAGGCCCTGGCACTTAAAGAGCTTTTGCGCCAAATATTTATTTATTTATGTCGTTTTCCTTTGGTTTCACTCCCGATTTCACTCCTTTTTGATTCCAATGGAACATGTGAAATCGTCTTTTGTTTACTTCTGCGTGTGTTAGTGAATGTCTGATTTTTGTTTACATTTTTTACAGATAAACAAAGCAAAAAATGGCTTATTTTTGCCCAATGGAAAAGGATATTAGCAATCCTATCATGTTTTTATTAACATATTATCAATTTGTTAACTATACCTATGGAAAATTTGTTTCTACTAACTTGCCCCAACTGAGAAAATAATATAAACAAAGGAATGCGCCTTGTACCATATAACTTTGACAACTAGTCCGATGAAGGGGTTTATATGTGTGAGTGCATTTTGAAAGCACTCCCAAATGAAATCCGGAAGAGAAAAACACTCCCGGAACAGCACTCCAAACAGCCAATGGAACATGATTGGGAGTGCTTTTTCTGTGCGGAACACAAAAAGAGTACTCCTTTTTGCCCAATGGAAAACGACATTATTCATACAAAAAAAAAACAAACAGTACCAAACGAAAAAGGAACTTTTGCTTTTATACGAACTTAAGAGACAGCGGTATAATTGGCAACATATTAAAACTGTTATGTCAGTCCCATGGGCTCAGGCGCCTTATTAAATAGGTCAGTCAAAAAACGTTTTAACTGCAAATTTCGGTTTTTCTTGGTTTTAATGGAAAAACGTTATATATTTATTTTTCTATATTTTCGTATATCATTGTACCATTATTCCGACCAGAACAGCAAAATGTTGACTGAGACTTTCAGTTAGTGGAAATATATATGGAAGTACTTTACGTTTAAAAGAGCTTAAGAGTTTTTTGCCTCCTGAAAAAATACCATTTTCCTAGTTACGAGTACAAAGTTATTCGCGTGACCCATTCAGGGTTAAATGGAAGAGTATTCTCCGAGGGGGAGATTCATCTAGAAATCAAGGTGCGAGTGAGTTATAGAACAATGAGAAATAAAAACAATACCAAAGCTTTATTAGCATAGTACATCGACAAAAGAAAAGGAAGGATGACAACAAATTGAAGTTCGTTTGGGTGAGAAATGCATCTGTACTTGTTAGGAAAAAAGAAGACGATAAAGTTCATAAAATTGTTACTCTTGGGGACTTTTATAAAATTTGATTTTTTTTTAATATTGCACAATAATGTCTAATTTATTAAATGCTTCTTATAGTCCTCATAGTGATTTGTATGCATACACCTCAAAATGTTTATGTATATGTCAGGGTTTCAAATAATACATCAAAATATCAGAAGCCTAAGAACAAATTTTGATTCGTTTTACTCGCATCTTGCTACTGTAGCCCATTTGCCAGATTTTATTTTTCTCTCTGAAATATGTATCTATAGTTTAGAGATTCCTAACTTTTGTATACCTAACTACACTTTTGCAGCTACCTGCAATGATTCTTATTCTTCGGGGGGTATCGCGTTTTTTTTTTCGAAGTGATATGAGATGTAATATAAGTAACTTTAATTTAGTTAGTGCTGACGTGATAAGTGTGGATTGCGAAATCTCAGGTACTCGGTTTTGCTTTATTGGAATTTATAAATTGCATAAATGTTCAGTCAATATGTTTCTGGATGAATTTTCTGTATTTCTTAATAATCAAACTTGTAAAAACATGGTTCTGCTAGGTGATTTTAATATAATCTTGCTATTGAATTCGCTAACTGTAAATACATTTCTATCAACTTTTTCTACCGAATTGAATCTACCCGAATTGCCCATAATTCTACCTCATGTTTGGATCATATATTTATTCGGCTGCATAGGAACAACCGCATTACCTATAGATCTGCAGTTTATGATCTTAAGATAACTGATCATTCTTTAACAACTATTCAGTTTGGTTTAAGTGTCCCGAAATCTGAGCAGTTTAATATCTCTGACTTTCAGAAAAATGATTTTGTGGCTTTACGAAGAGCATTGACTTTCGAGACTTGGGACGATGTTTACATTGCGGATGACCCATCCGCTGTCTTCGATATATACCTGTCCAAGCTCCATCTTCATATGACTAATTGTAGTCAAAAAATTAGCAAAAGGGTTCACAAATTAAAATCCCTCAAGCCTTGGATGAATCTACGTTTGCTGGAAAAAATATCAAAGAAAAATCAACTTTGTGTTCATCTTGTCAAACATCAGAACAATACTAAGCTCAAAAGGTATTACAACAAGCTATGTCATGAACTAAGAAGCGAGATCCCTTTTTGCAGAGATGCTTATTTTAAAAGAAAATTAGTTCAAAACACCGGGAACTCTAAAAAAGAATGGGAAGTGGTTAATGAAATTTTGAATAGGAAGAAATCAAACGTTAATATTTCAATAATCCAGAGCAATGTAAATGTGTCTGAACCTTTAGATATTGCTAACCTTTTCAATGATTTCTTTACTAACTTAACCACTTCCGTTCATGATCTTCCAGTGCATATTAACTCCACATGCCAATGCGATAACACACTCAAGCGGGAGCACCTACAAACAATGAGCTTTTCCCGAGGTTGGTTAATTCGGTAATCTTAGCTATTCAGAATATTAGGATACCCGTGGCGCCACGATTCGATGATATTTTCCAATATATCTCGATGCACTGAACAAAATATAAGAAGTATAACTTTTTGATATCTCGTTTAGTTTTCAAGATTTTGAAAATTGACTTTTGACAACAGATATTTGAAGAGAATTATTTTTTTTGTATAGGGCTTTGAAATCTATTAGAAAATATCGTCAATAGATGGCGTCACTGTGACAGGTTTTGTAGCGGGTTGACGGCGTTCTGAACACCGCTGTTGGAGGCATGCTGGGCCGCGTTGAGTTGTGTTGATCCATGTTGGCCGTGCTGGAGCGTCTTAAACCTCATTGGGTGCGCAAAAGCGCATTGGGCCATGCTGGAGCCTGTTGAGTTATAGCCGTGTTCGGTCCAGCCTCGGCAGGTTTAGCTCTTGCTAGCTTTGCGGGTGCCGGTGTTAGTCCGACGGTCGGTTCAGCGGTTGCTGGTTCTGCAGGTGTTGGAGTTGGTCCGGCCGAACACTTCAGTGGTTGCTGGTTCTGCAGTCGTTCGTCCGGTGGTGGTCATCTAAACGGTTGCTATTGCTGTAGTTACTTTGTCCGGGCCAGCTCCGAGAATTTATTGTGCACTGCCATCATGTCGGGGTCACCAAAGTGTAGCAGGTCGAGTGCGCCTTGAAGGCCGGCTCGCTATCAATTAAATAAATGCCAGCGCACAATTTGGAATTTAAAATTAAATTTATTTTGAGAAATCACAAAAAAAAAAGAAAAAGGAACCAAGAAACCACACGACCTCCTTTGATGGATCTCTTAATACGACTAATTTGAAAATTGAATTTTGTTTGACACACAGAAATTCGTGGAATGCTGAGTTCTGTCAAATGCCACCGAATTGTAGCGGGTCGACGGCGTCTGTACGCAGTCTTGCTATAAAAAAAAGAGAAGTCAGTGCACAAATTAAAATTTAAAAATTGAATTTATTTTGAAAACACAAAACAAAGAAAGCACAATTTGCTTTGATGGAATTCCCAGACGACTGAATTAAATTTTCGAATTTTGTCAAACGCCGAAGTTTTTTTTATGTACCTAATTCATACCCGAAATGAAATATATATATGTTGTCAAAGTCAATTTTCAAAGTCGGATATCTCGAAAACTTAGAGAGGTATTAAAAATTTTATTTTGTTATTTCTTTTTTTCAGTGCGTTGAGATCTATTAGAAAACATCAAATCGTGGCGCCACGGATATTTAATTTTGCCCCTTTTGCCATCCCTAATTTTGAATGCACTAAAAATGACATAAAATTAAAGTGAATTTGGTATTACTGGGCAGATTCTACTACATTCCCTGTCATTGGCGCCAATATATATTATTCAAAACAAGTGTTGGAAATTTCGTACTTGCAATTTGAGTTTGAATAATGTTAAAGAAAAGAAGTAACAAAGCGAAAAGAGATGCAATGGACAATGATTCCCCTGCAACTAAACGGCTGCGCTTGGGAACGCAATTTAATGGACACAAAGAAAGTCCACGCAGAGCGCATAGTGAACCATTTTCTTGGCCTGATACCGAGGACAGTTTCCTCTCGGATATAAGGCTCTGTAACGAAACCGATGGAACCCACAACAAGCTGCCCTTGTTCTCTGATGTGGATGACAGTATATTTTCTGACATTAAATTCGATGACTTCTCAGGATCTTCACAAAACCCGCAAACCATGAAGAACTCTGGCGACAGCCTCTTTATGGATATAGAACCTCACAACGATAACAAAGAAACAGAAGAACTCATGAAATACTTTGACGATGAAGCAATAGATGACTTCAAAATCCAAAACACTCAAAAGTTCCTAGATGATGTCGCGTTTAAGGTGCCAAAGCCGCCATGTCCGATTGTAAAAAGCCCAACCTCGGCATCTATTGCCCAACACTTCGAAATGACGAGTTTTATGCAAGGCGGCACACAGTATGAGACCAGGGAGGAAATCAAGAATCGCACACAAGAAAGCCGTACAAATTCATTTCATCAAGAAGTGCAGCAACTTTCGGGAATCAACTGGGATACACAGGTATTCCCAGAGCATGTCCCGGATGAGTTCCCCAGTCGTGGTAACTTCTATGGACTTCCAAACAACGTTAAGGAAATGATATTCGAACATAAGGGGATACGAAGTTTATATGGTAAGTACACTCTAAGCGTGCGATTGTATGAGATATTAGAATAGTGCTACTGCTAATAGTGTGATGCGGTGAGGAGAGGTGAACGAGTTTTGATTGTATGAGAAGTAAAAGACATGAATCTGATAAAATTCGAATTTTTGCGAAGTATACCACGTATGTGGTTAACTGCTCCATATAAACCTAGCATTGTAATGCTTTATACCGCACACAGTGCAACTTTTCTCGAAATAGAAAAACTTTCAAACATTTTTTATTTATACCCTTATTAAAATGTAATTAAATGACAGTAGTAGTGTTTTTTTGAAACCTAGCCAGCCAGTCGTTCATTTAAAGGATTTGCCAACCAGACAAAGCCAGCCGATTTTATACGAACATATCTCTAGGAACTAAACAACTTCGCAGTGACAACAACAACAAACAACTAAAAAACATCCGTTTTTGCGTCGCCTGAAATTAGGCATCGCAAAATTCCCAGCCAGTAATTTTCTGCTGGCGATTAAATCAAGAGTAATAGCCAGCCGGTGTTCGTATTTGTTTTATGTGTAAAATTTGACTTTACTAGCAACTACTGGCGGCTAGGTTTAAAAAAAACACGGCTAGTGACAATGTAGTAAGCACTAGCTACCTATGCTTTCGGCTTGTTTACTGTTAAGGATTAGAAGTGTTATATACTATTTGCAATAGTTAGTTTATTAAATAGTTAAGTGATATCGTTCATATTTTTTTCTGATGGAATTTGAACTATTTCTGATAAAGATCTATGTATAAGTAACTATGTTTTAAAATATACTTAATTTGATTACAATCATAGATAATATGTTCCAGGGTCATTCTTTCGCTGTTGTTACAATGATTGTGCTGTGCGTAAGATTGTGTGTCCTAAGTGAAATCGCACGAATAATTTTATTAATTTTTTATTTTTTTTTTGAAGATTTGTCGGGGTATATAGCCTTTTCAGCGTTCAGATTTATTGCAGCGGTGGGTGTATTGCTCCCACCCTTAGTCCCTTTTGTCCTCACAGTACCGAATTGGATGTAGATAGATACTAATGGTTCTTTTGTCGCCGATTTACGCGACCTTGTCTCGTGCCTCGTTTTTTAAACCAACGTGTCTCGGAATCCACATAAGGTTGATTTTATTGTTGCTCGCAATTGTTCTGTGTTCGATTTCTTTAACTGCTTTGAGTGTAGATAGACTGTCAGTACAGATTATTACCTTTTTGTTTTCTAATAACTCTGAGTATCCCCATAGCTTCAGCTAATCGAACTAAAGAGAATTCTTCAGGCAGCTCTTTAGAGTTGTTATTTCCATCGTGATCAACAACTGCAAAAGCTTATCCGAGATTAGTTTTCGATCCGTCTGTAAACAGGAATCTCTAATGTATTTGTTCACGTTCCATCATTTCGAGGAACACTTGTTGGTATATTTCATCCTTAGTAGATATTTCCAGGAAAGAGTTAAGACATGTTGATGGATTCATGATTAAAGCTCCATGGGGGGTAAAGTGGGTTTTTATTTGTCTTAGTTGGAATTCCCATCATTCCCATCAAATCTCTTAAAGGCTATAGTTTGCGAAATTCGTATAGCACCATGGTAGTCCATATCTGTACTTTATTTTTTCTCATGCGCTCAGAGATTTTGGGTACCCTTACAATGCAGAAACGTGTTACACAGCACAGGCGTTAAGGATATAAAGTTTAAAGAGATAAGCAGGTGCCGATGCACGTTGGTTTTAAATGTCTGTAGATTGTTGTGAGGAGAACAAATTTAGCTTGATAAAGCAATCCACATTCGAGAGGTACGGCTCAAGAAAAAACCTCATTATCGTCCGAAAATTGGTTTAATGGTGTAATGATGAGTTTGGCGCGTATTGGGGCTGAAAGGATAAAGCTGAACGTTACTATTGCATTATCTGCAGAAGACTGGTAGGGCTTTGACATCTGGTAGCGGAACACTACCATTGCCAAGATGGCTAAGATGCCGTGTTCACCATTCTTCCCTCGGTGATCGAGGTTCGAATCGCGTTTTTGGCACATGCATTTTTTGATGATTTTTTTTATTAATTTGAATTTCCCAATTAATTGTCAATCAACAAATCAGCCGTACCAATCATCATCACTGACGGAATATCAATGTAAAGAATGATTATTTTTGGAGAATTTATCAAAGAAGAAAACATTATTTCCAGAGGCAGGAGACGAACCTGCGATAGTTATGGTTTTAGCCACCAACGCTATACCACTGAGCTTATCCCTGGATGTTTTCTTCTCCGGTCAATTCTCCAACATCACATTTGTGTCTTATGAAATCTCTGCTATGGGTTGTAGCTGAAAGAGAGCGGTATATCATAGACAACGGAGTGATAATGCAATGGTAGTGTTCCGCTAGGCGATGACAAAGCCCTACCAGTCTTCTGCAGATAATGCAATAGTAACGTTCAGTTTTCACTATACACACGTGTTGGTGCTTTCACGAGATTATCATTCCGTTGTCTATGATATATCGCTCTCTTTCAGCTACAACCCATAGCAGAGAGTACATAAGACGCAAATGTGATGTTGGAGATTTGACCGGAGAAGAAAACATCCAGGGATAGCTCAGTGGTAGAGCGTTGGTGGCTAAAACCATAACTATCGCAGGTTCGTCTCCTGCCTCTGGAAATAATGTTTTCTTCTTTGATCAATTCTCCAAAAATAATCATTCTTTACATTGAAAGGATAAAGGCGTTATGTTATATATGTAGCCAAATCAAAAGGAGTGGGTATTTTTTGCATCACTAGTCATTCCATAGTGTTCTTGGCGACTTCGGATATGCAACGCTTTCAGCAACGCAGATGCCTTTCATGGATAATGATTAAACAGTAGACAGCATTGTACTTTGGAAGCATTCAATTTTAATCTATTGGTTGCACCCCATTTTATTATGCTGCCACTGTTAAAATTCAGTGAGCATACGCTGCCATTCTAGTTCTATTGCTGAAAAAGACAGGAATCAGAGTCACATGAGAGTGCTGCTATTAGCAAAGGAATGGATTGGATTAAAAGTTGCAGATAAGAGTTAATTTATAAATATGGATAACAGCAGAATTTTTGTGGGCACTGTGGTGCAGTGGTAAGCTTGTCGGACCTTCTTGTATTTATCAACGCAATCTAAATTCGTTCGATTGTTAAATGAAATATCCAAGGTTTCTTGTTACATAGGTTACATAACATGCAATAACACTGTACCATAGAGTTAAAGACGACTGGTACTGATATATATATATATATATATATTACACGGTCTAACAATAGGGTTACTATCCGTCTTTTTGTAATTCAAATATTTAATCATTTAATATATGTATTTATGTTTTTCGTTCAGAGTGGCAAAATGAATGTCTTAATCTCCCAGCTATCAGGAGAAGAAAAAATCTTCTGTACGCACTGCCAACAAGCGGCGGTAAGACCTTAGTAGCTGAAATTCTAATGTTACGTGAAATTATCTGCAGAGGAAAGCATGTTCTATTTATTCTACCATACGTGTCGATTGTTCAGGAAAAAGTCGGTAATTCGTTGGACTAATTAAAAACGATATAACAATAATAATTCATATTTATATAGGTCAGTGCAATGGCCCCATTTGCATTAAGTTTAAATTTCATTGTTGAGGAGTACACAGCGGGGAAAGGAAGATGCCCACCTCCTCCGAGAAATAAACGAAAATGTGTATTTATTGCTTCTATTGAAAAAGGAGCTGTCTTATTTGATAGTTTAATAGAAGCCGGCCGAGCAAACGAAATAGGTTTAGTAGTAGTCGATGAATTACACTTGATTGGCGAAAAGGGTCGAGGAGCCACTTTAGAGGTTTTTCTTACAAAGGTGAAGTATATCAATGGTATGAAATGAAAGTATGTAAATCGTGAAAACAAATAATACAAATTTCTAACCGGCACATAGCTAGTATACAAATCGTTGGTATGAGTGCAACAATTGGAAATTTACCGGAGCTATCCGATTTTCTTGACGCTGATATTTACACAAGAGGATTTCGTCCTGTGGAATTGAAAGAATTCATAAAATGCGGCAATGATATTCTAGAGATAAACACTACAGGTTCAAATTTGGAAGAAATTTTCGTATATAAAAGAACTGTGAACTATAAGGTAAGTTTTTTTTTTTAATATATTTTTTTTAAATTTGAAGAATTTTACATGTGTCATCACCCTGTTTGTGGATGTCGTTTTTCGAGGCAGTTTTATCCACTTTCTGCATTATTTGAGATAATTTATTTAGTCGCAAAGTTGTAAAAGAAATCATTTGTTTAAGTCAAACAGATCCATTTATTGTAGAATGTGTCTGACATTTTCAGCCTAACCATCTACAATGGGAGTAAGTGTTTCAGCAAATCCTATCAGTGAGAACTCTGTTGCGGGTACAAAAACGCAACATTGCATCTTTATTCCACGAATTATTTATAAAGGTTCTCAAACAGGTCGCAGCTGAAATTATGATAATGGAAAACTTGTTCAAGTATATGTACATATGTATGCAGTTATATGTCATTGTTTCTATTTTTCTTTATATCTCCACTCATCTATGTACTCTTTTATCCGCTCATTGGTATATGGTAGTTTCTGCTAAGTGGTATACAGAACGATGCTTTTCTCGGTAGAAAACGGTTGTTCGATTTTTTAATCACCATATATTACAATATATACAGCCCAAAACTAGCCTTTTGTGACCTTAATGTTTCTCTATGTTAAAATGTAACTGAAAGGTCCTCACATTTTCATCGAAGATGAGGAAATGGGTAATTTACGGGGAGTGTGGTATGCCGAAAGTTCGGTTTTTTGTTTGATGCAATTTGTGTATGAAGAAGCTTGTTAGCAAGAGTAGTGAATACTTAAAAAACAAAAAATAATTGAACGACATATTGAAATAGGAAGAAGAAGATACCTATGCATACATACAAAATGGTGTGTAAAGTTCCACAAGGAGTCATAAATACTTACTAGTAGAGTTGGGCTAAGTCGTGAATTTATGTTCACAGCTATAACTGTGAACATTTTGCGAAACTCTTACCTAATTCCGTAAAAAAATCAAAATAAAACTAATCTTTTTTCGCTTTATTATTGGCGGCATCTTAAAAGTATTTTTTCTTTTATGTACGCGCACTTGTACACACACAACACACATACCCCGTTTATTTGCAGAGTCGAGTAGTCGAGTCAGGTTCCAGTCCAGATTTCGATCTGAGTATTTCTACACACCGAGTCGAATGGTCCAAAAGTCCAAATGTGGTCGATCTGACAGATGAGTATAACAGACACACTGGTTTTGATTGTGTTAGTGTTCTGTTTAGTTCTATTTTTTGGATTTATTAAATATGAAATAACTGAACAGACAACCTTACCCGCAGCTTACCATGAACTCAATCAAAACAAAGCGATTTCCCACCCCGAACAAAAAAAAAAAAAAACAAGAAAGAGATCTCACACACACAGACCACATGTCAATTCAACCACTCGACCCAGGTATACATGCATTTTTCGGACTCGACCCAGCTCTGTTAGCTGAGTCGAGTCCAGTCGAACCCATTTGGACTCGAAAGGCGTTTATATGCATTTGGAACCAGTTCCGACTCTGTATATAAACGGGGTAACAAATCAGTAAATTTGTGCTTTGAATATAACAACATACAAGAGAAATATATATTTCTCTTATCTGTGGTATAACCCAGCGAATAATATACATTTCATATACGTACCTGAATGTTGTTTGTGCACCCAAGGCATTTCTCTCACCACCTTTTGCTTTGTTCTATCCTTTGCTGCCTGCCTTTTCACTATACATAGATGCGATGTAAAAAAGAATTCCTCCCTTATGCACATTAGGTATACACATTTTCCTTCATCGTTGAATTCTCTACATTGAACACTGCCAGCTACGAACGGTCTATGTTCGTTATCCGCTCGTCGCTCTTCATTGAGCAGTAGCCGCTCTGAACGGTTTGATGTGTATATGTTCGTTATCCGCTCGTCGCTTTTCATTGAGCAGTAGCTGCTCTGAACGGTTTGATGTGTACATGTTCGTTATCCGCTCGTCGCTTTTCATTGAGCAGTAGCCGCTCTTTTTTTTGGATTGCGCCAGGGATGTGTAATCTTCATAGATACTAATAGCCCGAGTGCTACTAGCATGCACGATTCGCAAACCTGAGTAATCGATGCCAGGAATACGCCTACGTACTAAACACACACCCTACACACTTCAACCACTCTCCCTGCGGGACTGCCGTTAGGTATTACTTCGCGGGGCTGGTTAGCAATTTATGCTATGCTTCTTGCGTCAGCTGCTCTTCTTAGCTTTTCTATTCTCCGCAGCTCTTTTTGTAGAGTTGTTACGAAGGAACATATTGCCATCCAATTCTCTTCCGACCGTAACATGTGGTCGAGGAGTAATGACGGACTTGGCAGAGTAATTCTCCATGCCGTGAAACGTGTGCAGTAAAAAACTGCGTGCTCCGTGCCTTCATCTTCACCTGGGCATTCCGGGCAGGATGGTGAGTTGTCGTGTCCAAATCGGTGTAGATATTTGCGGTAGCCACCGTGGCCAGACAGGAACTGCGTTAGATGGTAGTTGCAGTCTCCATGCTTTCGACTTATCCAGTCTTGGATTGTCGGTATAAGTTTATATGTCCATCTGTCTTTTGTTGTATTAGCCCAACGAGCTTGCCACATAGCAGTAGCCGCTCTGAACGGTTTGATGTGTGCATGTTCGTTATCCGCTCGTCGCTTTTCATTGAGCAGTAGTCGCTCTGAACGGATTGATGTGTACATGTTCGTTATTCGCTCGTCGCTCTGTACTGAGCAGTGCCAGCTCTGTACGGTTTGATTTATACATTTTTGTTCGTCGCTTGTCGTTTTTGATGTGTATCTGTATCTTTTATTGCTGTGTTGGGACGAATGTCTTTTATGTAAAAGTGTATCGAAAATATCATGAAGGATTAGCGGGCCATTGAAAATGAATGAATGAATGAATGAATGAATAATTTTAAGGTTGGGTAAATGTGTAATGATTGTATAAGCACTAAATTCAATGGCTGTAGTTTTGTTAAATTAATTTGTTTAGTATATATGTCTTGTGTATAAATGTTTACCAATGCGTCCACACTTGGTAATTGTTTGAATCGAAAAAAAAAACGAAACTAATGTACAAAGGAACATTAAGCAATAAAGAATATGAATGTAAAGAGAAACTATGGAAAGTCTAACGTACATTCGGATTAACTCAGAGAGTATAGCAGGAATGAAATTTAAAATAGAGAAATGGGCAGTTATCAAAATTAAGGTTTTGCAAATAATGTGCTATGCGCTTGTTTGGCACTTTTGTCACATTGTACTGAACAGTTGCGTATACAAAAATGTGATTTGGAAAAGAATTCTTTATTCACGTTTTAACCATTCACAGTTTATGTTTAATTCATTCACAGACTGCGAATGTGAATTTTCATTCGCAGTGAATAATTCACAGGTAGTGATTTTTTGCCCATCTCTACTTACTAGTTATCCGGAATCTTCCTGTAAGTTTCTTAGACCATCCATCTTCTTGTTTTTGGTCACAAATGATGCTGTCTATCTTTAATACCTCCTTCTAATGCTTGAGATTGCTTTTAAGACCCTTTCTGTGTAAAATGTCGTGGTCAAATATGACCTTCCTCTACCTTATGGTAATGGAGGCCTTGTTTACCCGCAAAGCTGTCGCGGTACTCATTCCCTTTAGTTCAAATGACACAAAATATTTACCATTCTTACTGTTGTTTTCATCCTGTGCGCATGTGGGGTGCAGTGACCCATTGAGGATTCCTGTACCTATCCTTAGTGATATTGCATCAGTGAGTTTAAAAACCGTATGTATTTGTGTTAAGTGCTGGTATACGATACGAGGCTTGTAACAAGAGTTCGTTAGCAAAAAAAAAAACTTTTTTAACTTTAATCTTTGTTAATTTTCATTTTTCGAACGAAATTGCTATTCATTTATTTTTTCAAACGGTAGAACCACCTTTCAAAACATCACTCAAAATTGTGTTCGTGGAGAGTTTCATTTCTAAACGAAGACCTTTCCGAAATTTTTTTTTTTTTTACTTTTGGGAACAAGCAAAAATCACAAGACACTAGATCCGGAAATAAGATGTTGGCCAAATTTCATTGTTCTTAAGAGCGCCAGAAAATACCTTGTTTTTACTAAAATATGAGCAGGTGCATTGCTGTGGTGCAAAAAGTAGCAGGGAAAGATAGAAGTTCTCCTTTCTTCTGCTTTTCAAACAAATTTTTGAAAACTTTTTGTAAACAAGTTTCAGTAGGCAGTTACTATTATATCTGTTGAGTTTCCAATGGAATAGCAGTGACTATTTTCGCCTAGTAAAGTAAATCGACTTTCCGGACTCCATTCCATGGATTGCTTTTTGATTTCCGGATCGTACTTATAGAATCATCACCTGTTAGGATTTTATTAATGCAGTAAGACTTAATTTTCAATTTTTTCCTAAAAAGTTAAAAGTAAAACGAAGGCGTGCCTTTTCGTGCTCATCATTCAAAATTCGTGGAACCCAGAAGTGGATTTCTTCTTTCTTTTACATACATACATTTTCAATGGTCCACTAATCCTTCATGAGGATCGAACTTTCTTTCTTTCTTTTTTTTAATTAAAATGGAAATCCAAATCCCAGAGCACTCTGACTCTCCGCTCCATTGTACTACCAGGCAGGAACCTTTTTGGGTGCAGTGGTTGAAAAACTTGTTTTCCTTTTTATACTCGGGTGGCTGATTATTGCTGTTCTTCTCTGTGGCTTAAACTTGCACACATCGGCTAATGAGTAAACACACTATCCACTGCACCATTACCACCCTTGTGACCGTGGCATTGCCGTGACACACTCACAGCATTCAAGGGCAGTTCATTTCTATAATTTTTTGTCGTCCGGGGGCCTTTATGATGGCCACATTTGTGTTTTCTTGTCTTCATTGTCGATTTCTCTGAAAACCTTTTATTTTCAAAATAATATATTCTATAAACTAAGTGAACTTCTGTTAGACCCTTCATATTAATTCATACTAACCTTTGCTTCGTTAAATTTACCCATTTGATCGGATTGCATCTTCCTTATATAAATGGTGACTTGAGATACAAGGAATATGTATTAGCGCCAGAAATTGCAAGACACACTTTTATTTGAGCTGAGTCTCAGCTCTACTTTTTTTTTAGGAACTGTGTTATGTGACACTCCAATTTACCGTGATGTGTTTCTTGCTACCTTGTTATTAGCCATTATTCGTGCAGTATTAATGTTGTTTATATTCCACGGTGTTGACGCATTATTGCCATCACCAAGGCTGTACGTTTGAGGTAGTGCGAAATTCACATAATGATTTCAACGCCACCAGCTATTCAAAAACATGATGATATTTTTTATCTGTTTGAATTTACCTTCATAGTTTTGAACCAGATTGTCGCATTATAGAATTTTTGTCTCCTCGAGTATTGTTGAAGAAATGTAACATAGTCTTTTCATAGTTCTTTTCTTAGTCTTTAAATGAAGGTTTTTATCGAGTTTTCCTTCAACAATTTTTCTTTTTCAATGATTTGCTCATCCGAGTATAGCATTTTAGTATTAAGAACATAAGTGTCAGATATCTGTATGTAAAATGTGCGGTAACAACCAATATTGTATTTTATCTCGAAATAAACAAACTATCTATCTATCTATGTAACATAATTTCTCTTACAAAATCAATAAAATCAAGAAGAGAAACTGGCAGAACCCCAAATGGTGTCGTTGTCGTAATCGTAGTTGCCGTCACTTAACTTTGCGCATACTTGTTGTACGACAAATATTAAAAATTGTTCAACTTTATACGACTACGACTACGGCTACGACCACGACAGCGACTTATTGTATTTACTTTTACTCATTTGTGTGCATTTCAGCTTTTACAGGAGGTACGAATGCGACTACGACTACGACGACGACACCATTGTGTTCTTCCAGTAAACATGTTCATAGGCTTACTATTCGTGAACCTTAACTAACTATTTTTGCTGGTTCAGAAAATCGAATAGTTAAACCAAGAAGACTATTCTTCACACAATGTTCGAATTGCTTTAGTTTAAGACTCTGATCATTAGTAAAATTACGTACGTAAAACTGACCGTTAACGAAACACGACTGAAAACAACCTGGAGTGTTGGCAGTACTAAAACTATATAAATTACTAGCAGCTACCCGCAACTTTGCCTGCGTGGTCCACAATAACTTTATGTGAGGCGGTTAAAGTTAGTGGTGTAATTTATATTTAGTTTAAGAACTTATACATATCAGCTTTTCCTTTATCAAGTTTATGCTACCATCTGTTGTTGAAGTAGTAACATTTTAATTTACTTCACATTTTCATGCAACAGTTTGGCATGTGTAGTATTCATTTCCGGACTTACACCAGTATTTTTAGAAATGTTTTACACCAGCATGACTTTAACCGCCGCATATAGATGAATTTAGCTAACAGAAGGTCTGCGTCAAAATGCGCATGGGCATACCATAGCTACACACTTGCGCCTATAGGTAGGCAGGGAAATAAACCACTTACTTAGAAGGCGCTACAGTTTGTGTGTGTCTGGGCCTCAACCAACAGGATGGATGTCGGACAGACCGATGTCGTAGCGTTCACATTGTCAAACATGTCGTCCGACTTCACTTTCCAAGTGAATTTCAATGATGGTGGACGTACGCTAGTGATAAATAAAATGTTAGAAGAAGAAGAAATCGATCTTTATACTCGTCACTTTTTATCTTCCAAGTCTCCGGTACACTTCCGTATATTTCAAAAAACTCTTTCCAGAATTGCACATTTCGCAAACAGACATTTTTTACTTCAGTTTAATTTTCCGCGAACAACCACACAGGGTGAATATTTTTTCGGAAATTAAATTTCCCCCAGGTCGGACAGACACTCGTTCACACTATCAGATATGTCTGTCCAACCACCAAAATATCAAAAAAATTGGAAAACCATCCGACTTGTTTGACAGACCGTCGTTTCATGCGTTCACACGATCAGATTTGAGTCTGTCAGATATGTTGGACCGTGTGAACACCCCTAACAGGAAATGAATGTGCTTATTTTTTTATACTGCACCCAAAAGTATGCAAAAAATTAGTAGTTCTTAAACTTTCCGAATGTATAGTTTTATAATGCCTGGTTTTGTCTGTTTTTTTTTTAAACTCTGTGTAAAAGAAATTTTAATATCTTAATCGCCTTAATGAGTATCGTGATAATTCTCGTTGGAGATAAGATCCAATATCCTAAGGTATAAAACGCCAACGTTTTGTTAACATCGGTGATGCCAGTCGCCTCTGCTGTTAAAGATAGTAAAGAGACAGCGAAAGGAGAATAATAAATAAATATTATTGCCACTGGGCGCAGATTCGAGATCATGATCAAGAACAAAATTAATTAAATTCTGAATTTTGTAAAAGATATTTTTGATATTGCTCGGCTTCTAGATAATATAGAAACATGATTTTGTGCTTAAAATCTGCATCTTTAAAAGCTCTGCACACCAAAACTAATTTTATAAATATCACCAAAGCCGAAGTCGATGTTGTTTGTGTTCCTTAGTTTTTTTTGTCTCCTTTCCTGGTCTTTCAAACTCAAAACCAAATAAAGAGCTTTATAAGAACAACGGCCCAATTCAAAAATGCAGTGTTGCGGCAGTGTTGCAGTAACATTAAAGCAACAAGTTCAAAAATGCAACATTTTGGCAGTGTTGCTCAAATCAAGAGTTTTTTTTTTTTGCAACATCTGCGCAACCAAACGTCAAAGAAGAGCAACCTGCGCAACAATTGTTTTGCTGTTGCTTTCCTTTGTTTTGAGCTCTTGTTTTTTTTTCCAAGTGAGAAATGGATGAAAGGTAAACGTTTAAAAATGTTATTGTTCTATTTATACATATAATGTATGTAAATATTTTTACTACATTCTCCAATTTCTCCTAATGTACACACCATTACAACACAATCGTTCATAAATGTCAAAATAAATTGCGCAGGGCAACAGCAACAGTGCAGTAGCAAGGCAACAGCAACAGAAACCCTGTTCTGTTGCCGCAACACTGCACAGTTTTTTGACGTTTTTGAATTCACCCAACCTGCTACAGAAAATTTTTTAATTAATAAAAAAAAAATCATTATAATCCATTCTGCCATTTACCATGTAGCCTGTAACAAAGGAAATTTTAACTTAATTTTATAATAGTAGGGATTATAATAAATACATATGTTCGCATTAAACAAATTATTTCTCGAATACATTATCTTAGTCGATGCACCCTTGAATTATTTTTATGAAAATAGCTGAAAGCTGTATGATTTTTTTTTTCAGTATAGTGCACAAGTAGCTAGATCCGATCCTGATCACTTGGCTGGTTTGGTGTCGGAGATTGCCCCAAAAGAATCTTGTCTAATATTCTGTTCATCAAGGAAAAATTGCGAAAATGTTGCGGTGTTACTAAGCAGAGTTTTACCGAAGTAAGACGACAAAAGCAAATAAATAAAATTTAAGTTCATATGTACATTTTTTTAGAGCAAAATTTGTTGAATACCGAAAGAATGAAAAATCAGATTTAATGGATGCTTTGGACAAAATCTGTGGTATTTTGTCGCCGATACTTGAAAAAACTATACCCTACGGTATCGCGTATCACCACTCTGGTCTAACAATGGATGAAAGAAAAATGCTGGAGACTGCCTATCGGATTGGAACATTGAGCGTTATTTGTTGTACATCTACCTTAGCGGCTGGTGTGAATCTTCCAGCAAAACGCGTCATTATAAGAGCTCCTTATGTTGGACAAGAATTTATGACATTGTGTAAATACAAACAAATGGTAGGGCGCGCTGGTCGCGCCGGAATGGGTGATGCTGGTGAAAGTATATTAATATGTTCCAGCAAGGATAATGTTCGTGTCGGTGAAATGCTATTTTCCCCAATGGACAAAGTTATCAGTTCGTTAGATTACAACAATGGGATCGGATTGCAGACTTTAATACTTAGTGCTATTGGCTTGGGACTGGCAAATTGTCGTCAGGACCTTATGAATCTAAATAAAAACACATTGATGGCAGTGCAGAGTGAAAAGTCAGGGGTTTCCGTAAAAGCGTTAGTCACGTCAATTTTACGAGAAATGTTTAAGCACAAAGTGTTGCAATTGTGCGGTTTAAATAGATTTCCTGTTGCTAATGGTTCTGAGATTATCACAACTCAAGAACTGCGGGAAATAACTAGTGCAAACTTGTTGAGCAATTCTCGTCAAATTGTTCTTAGTAAAACTACTCGTTTTGAATTAACACCTATAGGCAAAGCAGCTTTTAAGGCAGGAATTGACTATAAAAAGACGAATGCAATCTACAAAGAGCTACAAACTGCCCAGAAGTCAATGGTGCTTGCAAATTACTCCCATCTGTTGTACCTTGTAGTGAGCTTCAGTTCCAATGAAAATGGCGACGATTTGTTTCCTGCTGATCCTTCAATTTTATTTCGAGAGTACACAAATTTAGATGAAGACACTCAATGTTTGTTTAGAATACTAGGTGTAACCGAAGCACATGCGGCGAAAATGGCGAAAACAATGTCAACTAAAGGCCCAATGGAGGTTCAGTTAAGTCGATTATACAAAGTATTGATTCTATTAGACATCCTGAATGTAATACCGCTGCATTTGGTAGCAGCTAAGTATTCAGTTGAGCGTGGTATGCTGCAGACACTTGTAAATCAGGCAATAATAGCAGCGAGTGCGCTTGTACGTTTATGTGAACAAGTAGAAGAATTTTGGTGCTATAAACCGTTATTTGAAAAAATCAGTGGAAAAATGGATCGATGTGGAACGCTGGAGTTGGAACCGCTCCTAGATCTTCCGGCTGTAAAAATTGTAAGTTATTTTTTTTTATTACGTGTCTTTAAAAAAACTAAAAACTGTATTTAGAACCGAGCAAAGCAATTGTACGCTGCTGGGTTTAGAACGATTGAAGATATTGCTAAATGTAAACCCATGCGATTGGCTAAGTCTATCGAGCATCTGAGTTTAAAAGCGGCGAAGGAAATCATTTCGGCGGCAAAGGTAAACATGTGCTTTTAACTTGCTTTCATATCTATTTTATATATATTTAATTATTTTTAGTTAATATTAATGAAGAAGTTGGATAATTTGCAAGAGGAAACTGAAGCGATTCTTAATTGTCTTAAATCTGGGGAGGATATGTCAGAGCCGTTAACAACATAGCTTTAATTATTTTTGTTAAATATTTTGTATTACACTGAAATTTGTTTTTATATTTTTTAACGATTTACAAGGGATTAAAAAAATGTTTTTACTTACAGCTATTAAATTTCTGTATCCCCGCCGCAACACTGATTGGATGTCGAAGTAAAATTTTGGTTTCTTAATATGCCTGTCTGATTTTGGATGGCCTAAAACTCAACTGATGATATTAATTTGTAAAAATACTAACTCTATCCAGTTAATTCCACTGAGGGCAGGTCTGTTTCTAAGCCCAGAAATCGGGCCACGTCGATTGGTCGATCACACAGTGTCACCGGGCGCAATTTGTTAAATTTTGCTTTGCAGTTGAACAAATGTCTGGTGTCTGCCTGTCTGTCGAGGATCGAGACGGTCTAGTTGTTTAGGGAGCGCCACCATCTGAGCATAGTTGAACGGTTGGCATGGATTCGAAAAGGCAACAGCTTCATGGTAAGGTACATAGAGCAATGGATTTCGTTAACTAAGGTGGCAGTAGAGCAAAGATACCGAGAAATCATAGATGGCGCAGAAGTAGGAAAGTGTTGAAAAAAGCTGAAACACATTATCAGTAACCGTACGAGATGGCATAATAGAGGCTGTAGGACTCACAAGGGCAAACAGGACATGGGTAGTAATACGCTCACTTTTTTTCTTCAAAAATATTTTAAAATCCTATTCGATTTTTTCGATTTTATTATGTCAGGGACATTATGTTTAACGAAAATGTCTCGGAAAGTCTATAAATTTCAATCACAAAGTCTCGTCCACTTTATTAGAGTTGGGATAAAGTTTGGGCAATAAAATATTCACCCCTATCGTGGAGTCCGCCGGGGGGAATTATTCACCGAAAGAAATATTTCGGCATCGTCAAATCCGCAAAGTGAGCAGTTCCCCGTGTGGGTAATGTGAATCAGTTCCACTGTATCATGCAAAACGTACGAAACGAATTTTCTCAAACAAAATGACACTTCTCATTCGCATCCAAATCAATGCGGATTTCTGGCTTGGCTGCTGCACGTCGTCGTCTTCTTTGTTTGCAAAAATGTAAGTAAAATTAAAAAACAAACAATTTTTGTTTACATATTAATTACAGGAAAAAAACTACAACTGCTTTTATAAGCCGAAAATGTTTGATAAACCTATGCAATATTGAACTTTATTAAAATCGGAAATAAATAAAAAATATAGTTTCTAGAAACATACATTTCATCTGGAAGTTCCATGAAATCGTCCACTGTTGCTCTTTACCTATGTCGTACTCTTCTCTGGGAAGACCGTGCTTCTTCTTCCTCTTCTGCTTCCAAAAACAGAGCTATCCTGTCCATTTGTGTGCTTTATTTTTATTTTAACCACTTTTTAAAGAAATTTTCTTTTTACGAAACGAATGTAGCTACACAAATTTTTATTGACAAATAAAAGACAGCTGTTTGACAGTGAAACTACCTTTCCACAATACCTATCGATAAGGAGACGTTCTCGGCGGATTACACGATAGCAGTAGAAAGTGAAAGGGAATCGAATAGGTGAAGTGAAACTCAATTCCGACGGATTCCACGATAGGGGTGATTATACGACCCGTTCGAGGCGACTTTATACATTTCGGTATGTCTTTTAATTTGTTTAATAGTGTACTATTTGTATCGTACATCGTATCGTATTTGTACTTTAAACTTCTACTTTAAACTTTGGTTCTTCCGAGCAGAAAAGTAACTGCTCCAATCCTCATCTTCGGAATCCATATTTTGTTGAGTCCATTCCAGTCGTATTTTTTTTTTTTTTATTATTATTTGTTATGCCACTGTTGTGTCATCTTTTAATACCGTTTCTCTAAAAATATTTGTAGAAATGGACAAGATTTCAAATGCTTATTTGATAACTTCCGGTTTCTTCAAACACAGCGTAAATGACAGTATTTGCCATACTCCTTTGGGAGACTTCTTGTGAATTTAAGATCTCCACGATTTCTTTTGGTATTTTTCAAATAAGTACGTACACAACACTCCGGCAACTTTGCAAAAGCTGAGTTCATAATTGCATAAAAATAGTTATATCTACGCAAAAGTTTAGTACCACTTGCATTCAAAAAGTCAATTAACAGTCAATCAAAGTGCAAATTTGCAAAGGTTTGTATTTTGTTACAGAATGTTGGAAGATCCTGACCAAATAAATTGGACTTAAGAGCAAACAAAAGTTCTAGTTTCTGTTCGATTAGGGATGGAAAGAGTTTACAGAGGGTAAAAAATGAAAGCAGTGCCCTGGTGTAAATATTTAGAGGAAATAATTAAAAAAAATTCCTTTTTTCCCCTACGATAAGACCAGAATAACACGGAAGTTTGTTAATTTAATGATTATATATAAGCGGATTAAGAAAAGAAACAAAGGAAGTGGGAGGAACATTTCCTTATGGACTTACTTCGACGAGCTATATGGATCAAGAATAGCATAGAACCAGCAGCCAATCTTGTAGTTGAAGTTTTTGAAGACAAGGGCTTGTATTTTTGTTTGGCTCGGATTTTTATCTTTTCATTGTCTTAATATTTCTTGATAAAGCCACTCCAATAACTTATTTAACGAAACAAAGTATGGTCTTTATTTTTCTGGAATCAAAATTTTTTTCTTAATACAAAAATGTGCCAATATGATCAAAATTTAATATTTTTTATGCAACGCAAATAATTACTCTGTTTTGGTAAAGAGAGGACTGACCGCTCGAAGGAAATTAACTTCGAATTCCTTCTCAGAGAAACGTTCGACCGAAGATCTAAAATTAAAAAGAAATAGAAAAAACAATTTGTTGACGATTTTATTTTTATAACAAACCTTGCTGCATTTCGGATCGTTTCATTCTCTTCTTTGGTATTGTAAAGTATAGTTAAGATGCATGAGGCATATTCCATTGCGTCAACGGCTAAATATCCATTCTGACTTCCTTCAGAAGTTTCAATAATATCCATAAGGGGACCTCCAGATCTATTCGCCACCATTATGAGACCAGCAGCCATACATTCAACAATTCCTATGCCAAAGTGTTCATTCCACATGGTATGTAGACCAATTCTTGCTGATTGATATAGCTGTAGCAATTCTTTATATGACACGTTTACCTTAAATTCTACGTTGTTTTCTAAAGATAAATGCTTGGAAAGATCTTGCATGTTTTTTAGTCTCACATAGTCTTCTTCATGTCGACATGAGCCAACAATGACTAGCTTTATTTTATTCCACAGATCTTCGTTCTTAACTAAAAGTGTTCGTAGTTCATATAACGCTTGTAGTTGTAATGGATGATCTTTTTCGGGTCGAAATTGTCCGATCGATAGTATTGTGATTTTTTCATCATCATTTCCAGTGAATTGCAATGACTTTAGGTGACTTACCTCACAAGGAGGATAAACTCGATGTGTTTTGAACGGTGCGCTCCATAAGTCTAAAATATGGTTTTCTGTCCAAGTTGAGTTTACCATTATAGATAATGAACGGCACCCAACCCAACTATAAAGCTAAAAAATAAAAAAAATAAAAAATTATAATTTACCAGCTTACAAATGATTCGACTACGGAAATAAACAACTACGGGTTTGGGTCAGTAGACTTTCAGGCCCCGAAGAATATCTTTGCACCATTGGATACAAAACAGAGTTAACTTGCAAGGAGAGATCGTGAACTGGACAATGATCAATTAAAATCTTAAAAAATTAAAATTTATACGGCGATACTAGCGTCTTTGAAGGTTTTCTCGGACTTGCGAATACCAATAGTTGTACATATATAACAAATTAGCAAATTAGCTGTGAAAACAGCGAAAGAACAGTCTTGGAAGGAGTTTGGCGAGAAATTGGAACGTGACCACAGATCTGCAAATAAGATGTTCTGGCAGACCGTCCGCCGGCTCAGAGGAAAAAAGTTGAATATCGTTGAAGGAGTCAAATCCAAAGACGGTAGACTTCTTTCCAATGAGGAGGACATCTTACGCAGATGGAGCGAGCACTTTTCAGAATTGCTCAATCCCGAACAGGGCACCGAAGATGACAGACCTATGGTCGAGAGTTGGGCGGAAAGTAGTCCTACGGTAGAGGAAGTAACTTTGGCGATCAAAGCGCTAAAAGTTGGCAAATCTGCTGGTGTGGATGAAATTCGACCAGAAATGCTCAAGGCTTTAGGTAAAGAGGGAGTGCAATGGCTCTCGCGTGTCATTAAAGTGGCCTGGGAATGCGGTGAAACACCTGGTGATTGGCAAATGGGGGTGATAGTTCCTCTTTTCTTTAAAAAAGGGGACAAAAGAGATTGCGCCAACTATAGGGGTATATCTCTTTTAAGTCTCCCTGGAAAAGTCTTCGCTAAGGTGCTAGAAAAGCGTTCCAGAGCTGTGGTTGAGGACAGTTTGGGGGATGAACAGTGCGGTTTTCGTCCCGGTAGAAGCACAACCGACCAGTTGTTCGCTCTCAGAATGGTTCTTGAGAAGGCCTGGGAATATGCCAAACCTGTCTACACTTGTTTTGTGGATTTGGAAAAAGCATATGATAGGGTTCCTCGAGGCAAACTCTGGAGTGTTCTGCAGGAGTATGGGATTGCTGGTTCCCTGTTAAGGGCGATTCAGTCTTTATATACAAACTGTAGAAGCTGTGTTCGGATAAACGGTGTTAAATCAATACCTTTGTTGTTGTAGCAGCTGTGTAGCTGAGGTTGACGATCCTTGGTCGAGGTATTGTCCTCGAGTCGCTCCGGGACGTACGTACGTACGTAGAACCGATCGTCGTGAGAGCTCGTTGGTGCAGTGGTTGGAAAAACTTCGATGGTATTTTGTTCCATTTTATACTCGGGTGGCTGGTGATTGCTGTTCCCCGCTGGGGCTTGAACTTGCACTCATCGGCTAACAAGCAAACACTCTATCCACTGCACCATTGCCACACCCAATCAATACCTTTCACTGTGGGCGTTGGACTCCGCCAGGGGTGCGTTTTGTTACCTCTTCTCTTCATTGCATATATGGATTGGATGTTACAGCGCAGCCGTGGCGGGGAATGTTTCAAAGTGGGAGACCTAAGGATTAGTCATCTGCTCTTTGCGGATGATTTGGTCATCCTTGGGTCCTCTCAAACCGAACTTCAGCGCGCACTCGAAAGGTTTGTAGCCGTTTGTGATGATGCTGGAATGAAGATCAACGTGAATAAATCGGAAGTAATGGTCGTTTCCAAAAAACCCATTCAGTGCACTCTGCATGTTTGTGGAGTCCCACTGAAGCAGGTGGAGAAGTTTATGTACCTCGGGGTTTTATTCACGAGTGATGGGAGGAGCAATGCCGAGTTATCCTGTAGAATTGGTCAGGCTGGATCAATTTTGAGAGAGCTTGGCCAATCTGTTATAAGGAAGGCCGAACTTAGTGTTCAAGCTAAGCTATCGGTTTTTAATTTTGTGTATGTTCCAACTCTCACCTATGGTCATGAAATTTGGGTAGTGACCGAAAGAATAAGATCGCGGATACAAGCTGCCGAAATGAGGTTCCTTCGCGGTGTTGTTGGAATAACTCGTAGGGATCGAGTGCGCAACACCAGAGTACGCGAGGCGCTTAACGTTGAGCAGCTACTTCTTCGAACGGAACGATCTATGCTTCGATGGTTTGGTCACGTAGTGCGTATGCCCCCAGACCGGTTTCCAAGACGCGCCATGGTGGCCGTGCCATCAGGTAGGCGACTTCGCGGAAGGCCTAGAAATAGATGGTTGGATTAAGTCCGACATCTCTCCTGGAGCCGCTTAGGGATTCCCCCTGATGAATTGGAGTCAATGGCGGAGGATCGAGAAGGATGGAGAGTCCACCTGAGCATCCTACCCCCGCGACCCTCATGAAGGATTAGCGGGCCATTGAAAATGAATGAATGAATGAATGAATACATATATAACTTTTAGTTTATATATATGTTTACACATATTCCTATTATTTACTTACTTGTGCAGTCTTATTGTTTAGGGTGTTGGGCTTTTTTAGAGTGTTAGACCGCTTCTTTGAGGTCTACTTACTTTCAAGTTGAAATCGATACTAATTCTGTTTTAACTACCAAACTACAACTGAAGTCGTGTTCCATAATAGGGGCCTTAGACGCACGTTTTTGTGGATACACTGTACTTAGTTTTGCCCTTATTCACTGTTGAACCCATTTTTGCCGCTTCTGCTTCAATGCTCACGAACGAACAATTGACATCATGCTCTCTACTCCCAATTATGTCAATGTCGTGCGTGTAGGCAAGCAATTATACAGACTTGAAATATCGTGCCTGTTGTGTTGGCTTGTGAGTTGTGCACAATACTTTCAAGTACGATGTTGAAAAAATCGCATGACAGCATCACCTTGCCCAAGTCCGTCAAATGAGTCCGTGGTTACCAACCTTGATGGAGCAGTGTGAGTTCTACATACATGCAGGAGAGGCAGGCCTATAAACGCCTGATCACACAAATGCGACGACATCGGCATTTCATTGGGCTCAGTAACCGAGTGATCCAAAATCGGCAGGCCTGCCGATATTTTCTGAGGTCAGATAGGCGAACCTCATAGGCGGATCAGTAGATATGCGGTGAAGTGGGAGGGTTATGATCCCTTGTTTTCGGATCATAACCACGCTGAAAAAAGGAAGAAGAAGAAGAAGAAGACATTCTGTGGAGTGCCTTCTATTAGAAATGTTTTGGAGACTTTTTAAAGTCGGGAACTTCTTTATTTCCCCGAAAAGACAAACTGTATTTAATGAGTGCACTTGAAACACACAGAGGCACAGAGCTTAAAATGCTTCTGTCAAACCCGTTGAATTAAACGATTTCATGCCGCAAAATATTTCATAGAACTATTTGGTCCAGTTATTGACTTTTTAACTGCGATGAAAGACTGGTCAGGCAGATTGACTTTGCGTTACATAAACTCATTATTATCTATCTGCGGAGCTCTTTGTTCGTACAATACTAGTGTAACACTTTTTTTAATTAATATAGGTCTTGTGCCTTGGGTAATGCCGAAAATTTAATCACTGTTTTTGAAAATACCGAATTTCAAAGCATTTTTGTAAAAGTATAAGATATTGCAGATAAACATTATATTATGTTTAGTTCGCAGACAATCTCATGGAGCTAATGTCCAAGTAACTAATCCAGAGGAATATTACCGAGGTACATTGTTTATAACATTTTTGGACTCATTTTTGAATTGTCTAAATTGGATTTAGAAAGAATAGAGTCGTCTATGATCCGATGTAGTGGGCGCCGTGGCGTAAGTGGTTAGTGTGCCGGATCACTACGCATGAGGTTCCAAGTTCGAATCCCAGACAATACCAAAAAGTTTTTTCACGGTCCCACCTCTCGCGAGCGTCTGACAAACATCCGAGAGTATTGTTGTCATGAAAAAGCTTCTCAAAATCGCCGTTCGGATTCGGCATTAAAACTGTAGGTCCCTTCCATTCGTGTGAAAAATATAACGCACACAACATGAGTGGTTGCGAGAAGCTAGGCCCTGGCACTTTTAAGAGCTGTTGCGCCAAATATTTTTTTTTTTTATTTTTTTTTTTTTATGATCCGATCTATAAGACAAGTGAGTGAACAAGTAATCAACATACGAAAGGGCATACATACAAGACCGGTCACTGGATTACCCTCATTTAAAATTTCGACCTAAATCATAATGCAGCGGTAGTGTTTTTTGGGATCCATTTTCTCTGTTACTTGATGACAAACTTTAAAAAAATTGAATGAAGCAAAAAGGGAAATACCCGCTTTTGCCTACTTTAACAGGGACACTTGATTACCCCTATCAATTTGTTTACAACATTCAAAACAGAAGGTCATTTAAAGTTAATAGAATTGTGCTCTGCTTTATTGCTCCTTTTCGTTTATTAAAGTTGTTTGCGTTTTTGTTGCATTCTAAAGAAGGATGGGTCGAGGTAAAATATTAATTTATAAATTCGCAAAATTCTTGCATTCAAACAAGAAAATTATTCGAACCGAAAAATTGCTAAAAGAAATTGTTCGGGATCTTTGGACGGTGAGCTGTATTCCCCAACAAAAAGCACTATCATGCTCTACTCTGGTAAACCAGCTGGAAGTGCACGAACGGCCGGAGTAGGACTGGTGCTAACTCCAGCAGCACGAGGAATCCTCATATCTTGGATACCTCACAGTGAACGGATATTGACGGCTAGTTTTCACAGTAGAGTAAGGAAATTTACCATCATAATATCTACATTTGCTGTTTATCGACTTCGAGAAGGCTTTCGACAGCTTGAATCGAGATGCTATCTGGTTGCGCAGGAGAGGCATCCGAGAAAAACTTATAGCTATTATCAAGGCTACATACGAGGTCGGAAGTGTCACGTCTTCCACAATGGTAAGATGTCGGAGGATTTTGAAGTCCAAAGTGGAATACGTCAAAGGTGCATACTGTCGCCACTATTGTTCTTGGTGGTTATCAGCGATGTACTCCGTGCAGCATTGACGAAAGGTAATTATGGAATTAGTTGCACTATGACACCTTACCTTAAACACCTAGATTACGCTGACGATGTTTGGCTACTATCACATCGGATAATGGATCTTCATTTGATGCACCAAAATCTAGAAGCTGGGGCAAACAAAATCGGGCTAAAAATAAACACAGCCAAAACAAAAGCCCTGAGCACTTCTAATACCCGCGTTCAACTTAACATTGCCGGACAAGAAGTCAAGAAAGTTGATAAATTTTTTTATTTAGGGAGTGTGGTCTCGGCTAATCGCGGTGGCACCGAACTGGATGTGTGCAGCAGAATCGGGAAGGCTAAAGCTGCGTTCGGAATGCTATACAAAATCTGGAGAAGCAATGTTATCAGCTTAAGAACCAAGCTGCGACTGTTCCGCTCCAACGTAGAATCGGTGCTGATTTATGGGTGCAGTACTTGGAAGGTGGACACCATTAACACACGCAAGCTGCAAGTCTTCATAAATAAATGTTTAGGAATCATCTTGAGGATCTTTTGGGCGAATCGCATCTCCAACGAACAACTTTATACGAGAACGGGCCAAGAACCTATAAGCATCACTATACGAAGGAGAAAGTAGCAGTGGATTGGACAAACCCGACAGCGCGAAAATAACTCCATTCCGAAATAAGCCATGCTTTGGAATCCACTGACCCAGGTAGGTAGAATAGCGGGGCGCCCTAGGCAAACGTGGCGCAGAACAGTTGAGGCAGCTCAAACGCGTTGCGTTGCTTATGCCAAACAGAACGTTTGTGGGTTCTAAAGAAGCTACTGCTCCTGGTAGAAAAGTGAGCAAGGAGAGAATAACTTTTCTTGCTTGCACTAATGCGTCTGGAACGCACAAAGTGAAATTGTTCGTTATAGGAAAAGCTGTTAATCCAAGAGCATTTAAGCATTTCGAAAACAAGCCCGTCGTTTACAAGGCCAACAAAAATGCATGGATGACACACGAATTTTTTAAAGAATGGTTTCATTCAACTTTCGTGCCAGAGGTAAAATTATTTTCGAATTGATTTCGTAGAATTTTAAAATTGTTTTCTTTTTTTTACTTGGTTTAGGTAAGACAGTTTCTGGAATCAAAAAATTTGCCAAAAAAGGGTCTACTATTGGACAACGCGACGTGTCATCCAAAAGATGGGGAGATGACAAGTGATGATGGTAAGATTGTTACCATGTGTTTGCCAGCAAACTGCACCGCTATTATCCAACCAATGCACCAATATGTCATCAACTTGACAAAACTATACTACAAAAAAGGACTTTTGGCACACTTAGTCGGAAGCCAAGGTTCAGATTTGGAGAGTAAAATAAAAGCTTTCAATTTAAGACATGCCATATGCCTCCTGGCTACTGCGTGGGACAAGGTTAAGTCTTCGGCTATACGAAAATGCTGGAAGCCGTTGATGTCTCCTGACAGTGAGTGGGATGAGGAGGATGAGCTGCCGTTGAGGATCATCAGCGATAAAATCATTAGTGACCGCGAAATGATGACATCCATTAATGACTTGCTTCAAGATTTATTTGCCACTGAAACTTTTGTCACCGAGGAATTGAGCAATTGGATTGCCGAAAACGATATCGAGCAGGGGCCTGTTTGCACCAATCTAGAAGCCGAAGAAATCGAGAGTGAAGAAGAAAGCACAGGTGCAAGTGTAAGTCCTCCACGGCCAAAAATCAAAACAGAACATGCTATCCAAGCATTCAGCATTTGTCTTCAATGGGCTGAAGAAAACTCGGTTCCACTAGAAGATACCTTGACTCTTCAAAAACTGAGAGAGCTGGCCGTTGACATTAATATATCCTCTAAGAAAAAGCAAACGAACATTTCCCAATATTTTAAAGCAATTTTACCAAAAACTGTATTAACTGTACTACATAATGTATATATATTTTTTTTTAAAATGAATTAAATTATATTCCTTTTCTTTTCTTTTACGACGAACAATATTCTTTTCTTTTTTATACTATGGTTTTCACTTTAAATTCTAATTCAAGGCACATTTTGTTTGTGACTCGGTTAAAGCAACAACCTCAATTAACGCAACTGCTCGAATTTCCATCGGTTGCTTTTACCGAGGGCGTACTGTATTAGCAATAAAATATGAAAAACATTTGTTTTTTTTTATACATACATATTTAGATATGAGGTTAATCAAGTGTCCCTGTTAAAGAAGACAAACAACCGAAAATGGATATTTCACTTATCGCTTCATTAATTTTTTTTAAAGTTTGCCATCAGGTAGCAAGGAACAAGTGGAAATGAATCTTTTAAAAATGGATCAGAAGAAATATTATCCTTGCATTATGATTTAGGTCGAAATTCGAAGACAAGGGACAGAAACAGAAAAGAAGTGTTCAGAAGAGACCTGGGGGTAATTCCTAACGCAGATGGTGTTAGCTGAGAAACACGTGGTCGAAGGATGTGAGGTAGGCAGTCGAAGACAGGGGCATTCAGTGGGCGGATGTAACACGAATTGCACGAATTATGCAACCGCCTAACACTACACTGAAAGGTAGAAGGGTTCAAGATTAGGTAAGTACGTTTTAACTAACAATAACAAATAATTCTAACCCCCTTTCTAATATAGCACGACGAATAAATAAAAGCCATATTTAATCTTACACCCTTTTTTCATACATAAAAATGGGAAACACAAATCCCAGAGCACTCAGACTCCTTCAGGTCCATTACATTACCGGGCAGGAAACTTTCTTTGGTGCAATGGTTGGAAAAACTTTGATGTTATTATTTTATTTTTATAATAGGTGGGTGAACACACACCCTAACCTAGGTCTCAGGCCCCATAAATATGCGACTGCTTCTGGCTTCGTTAAGATCTTTTAGTTAGTTAGTCTCGATTTATTTAGCTAGCCATTTTGGATACATTCAGGGTTATCGTGAATAAATTTTCCCTCGGAATTTTTCCCCCGAACAAAAATTAGGTATGTTCAAAAAAAAGAGGAAACAATTCTGCGGAAAAGAAATAGGTATCGTGAATGACAATTCAGAAAAATTTTCAACGCAATCGCGATATTTAATTTTTTCCTGATGAATTTTTTCCCTATTTGTGAAGATACCTAATTTTTGTTCGTGGGAAAAATTCCGATCGAAAATTTATTCACGATAACCCTGATTAAATGATCTGTAGATCAGTGCAAATGAAAATAGTCTAAATTATGAACAGGACTCTAAAACGCAGTCAGATTTTTCCCATTATGCACGCGGTATCTGTAAAATATTATTTTCTTTTGTAGTATCTTACCTTAGCAAATATTTTGTAGTACATAAGTTTGGCCCACGTAAGGAATGGATTTCGAGCCACGTAAGCCTGGTTATTGTGAGCGTACTCTCTGCACCTCACTCGTCGCAACATATCCGTACTAATTGTTGGATAATGCACATAACAGCCAACTTTACATTGGCCGAGGAAACGGAACAGGGGCAACGTAAATGCATAGCCCATCGTGTCAATAAAGACATCCGGTGGAAACTTGAATAGGCCTTCCAGGCCAAGTATTAATGACCCCATGCTCTGTCCAAGGAGCGTGAAGTAAGGATACATCTTAGCTTCCACCCAGTGACGCTTCTTCAAATAAACGAAGCTAATGTTGTCTTGGTCCACGGACACGTTGAATATACTCTCCGCTTTATTTAGAATAGTGTTCGGAGAAGCATCTACATCTCCGGTGTAAATTATTATCTTTACGTTGTCGTACTTGGCCTGCGAAGCAATTAAAAGTATATTTATACCATGCTCCAAATAAGTAGCGCCTTACCTGTAGTGCTCTCACAGCGCACCAAAGCACTCGTTCGCCTCCACCACCGGCATTGCAGTACGGATGGAAGATACCGACGTTCACATCGTTGTTGCCTTTGTGGATTTTTGCCTTCCGTACCAAGATCCAGCGGCGTAGGGCGAATATTGCGATGAAGAAAAGTGCTACAGCCAATAGGACGAGTACAAGAAATAAGTACAGGCTAAAGGAGAGAGTTGAAAATCAATGTTTAGTCTCTGATTGCGTTTTTCGCTCGTCGGTTCACATGTTTTCTTCCGCAGCAAGGAGCTCTACTTACAGAATTACAATAGCCCTCATTTCGAACTTAGGTTTATGTTTTTGGGATTTTATTCAAGTATATAAGCCTTTTAATTTCGCGTGTTTACATCGTTTTTATACGTATTTTGTGAAATCACAGAAAAGCCAATGCAAATACAAATTGTGGTCATTTATCGAATGACGTAGCTAGCCGATGACAATGACAGCTGGAGGTTGGAGTTCCCAGATATACAAGTAAAATTCTTTTTCGTGGCTCATGTTTTCAATCGAAATATTTCGATTTCGACCTTTGCGCTAATTTTCTTCACATTTAAATATATTAGAGACTAACTATCCCCGGTTGCTGAAACTCCTTTAAGGCCGGTATTCACCGACCAATCTTAAACTAAGAGCTTCATAAACCTATTCACCAACCAATAATAGTGCAGATTTATTAGCGGTCATAAGACTTATGAGTGGTCCCACCCACTCTTAAGTTAAGAGGGTTCATAACTTAGGAATTTCGAGAATTTTCGAAATCAGCTGTGAACTGTCACTCAGACCAAACAAAGGACAAGCTGCATTGGCGAAATGCAAAAGAAAAAATGCTGACGAATTTATGCCTCCAGCATTTCCGTCAAAAGAACTGCCAACCAAATAAAATATAAAATGTGCCGTGATTAATTCTGACTAAAATCAGGAAAATACAATGTTTTTTTTTTTCATTGGCATTTCTCTCAGTTCGAAAGAGAGTTCGGAAATTCATTTCACAACGGGTTTGGAAATCCGAAAATTAATTTTTCGCATATTCGAATTAGCACGGACACAAACCTATTAGTGCTTGGTGAATACGCAGCAAAAATTTAAAACTAAGAGCTTCATAAAATTAAAATGGATTTAAGAGCGCTTGATAATTACCGGCCTAAGTTTCGATAAAATCTTCGTGTATTTATCTGCTCCGAATTTATTTTCGCGGTTAATTTTAAATTTAAAGTGTTGTATTTTGTCTTCACATATTGCTAAGGAAAAGCTTGTCACTGACTGGCCAGACAAATTTTTCATTCATGCCTGAGCAGCCAGAATATGAAAACATGAATGTGCCTTTTTGTAGTGTTTCATTAAGTGTGTTGTATTACTTGTGTTGTACCGACATCAGCCCAACTGTTGTATGCGGCACACACATTGTACAATCTGTGTACGATTTACGTACAACCAGACACTTTATTCAGCACACACAAGGAGTACTATTTTGTGCTCCGAACAGAAAAAGCACTCCCAAAGATGTTCCATTGGCTGTTCGGAGTGCTGTTTTGGGAGCGGTTTTCTGTTCCGTATTTCATTTAGGAGAGCTCTCAAAATCAACTCACACATCACTTGACATACTATATATGGACCGCTGGTAGTCCACTTCGCGTTGGTTTCAACATTAGCGCTAGCTCTCTTGGTTCGGAGCGGAAAAAAAATTAAAACTCACACTTGTTTGAAATTTCGTTGGGTGCAGTTGGGTGTACAAAGACAGTGTTTTCATTGACATATTACATAACAAATTGATTTGTAAGAAATATACGAATATTGTGCAACTTATGGGGCAGTCAAATGCATACATAACGATTTTTTATTTAAATTTAGTTGGTTTCATCTATCAGTAATTACTTTAACTAGCACATTTTGCAGGTGACATCTGTTGCAAACAATGCCTCAGGTTGTATGGAACTGACATTGCACTAGTAGTCCATATATAGTATATCAATGCACACATACAAACTGCCGTTTTTTGTTTATGAAAAGATAAACAGGAAATCAGACCTTTCACCAACACACGCACAACTAAACAGAAGACGATTTCACATGTTCAATTGGAATAAAAAAAGGAGTGAAATCGGAAGTGAAACCAATGGAAAACAACATAAGTTACATGGCGATATATGAGAGTGCCCATATCAACGCGATTATTTGCCACCGCTAAGGCGATTCTGCAATGTTTTGTCATTGTCGTAAGTTTGTCGCAGTTAAATGAATATGGCGTATGTTAAGAGAAGTATGTTATGAGAAGTTAATTAAATTTGTGAAAAATTGTCCAATTTTATAGGATCTATCGCACGAAAAATTTAAAAATGTGACGAAAAAGAATAAAGTATGAAAGGCAAGAAATAAAAGTGCTTCTTCTTCGTCTGATGAGGAGTACATCTTCGCAAAGACCGTGATAAAACTGCCGCCTTAGTGTGGGCATATGGATTAATTTCTTTGTGGCTGTTCCTGCGGAATAATCGCCATTGGCGGCGGCAGCGAATGATCGAGTTGGTTTGGGAACACCTTCAAGCCACTAACATTGGCTTAGTTATAATTCTTGAATAACAGAAAGAGGAAAATTGAAGCCGTATCTATATATATTCGATTCAACAATACATGACAGAGTTAAGGAATAATTCCAATCCAATAATTTATAAAGAAAATTCTAAGTAAACTGCGGTTTCAGTTTCAGAGACTTCGATGAAACAAGTACATACTTACTTTCACGTTTATTAATTTTTGGAGGTTTAACAAAATTGCATTTCAATATCATATGTTCTGAGTGGAATAAAGCAACTTATGTATATCTCCAATAGCAAGTGCCAATTTTATTTTACCGATCTTGAAGATAGCCGTATGTGTCCGTTTTTTAGCAGAAGATGGACAGCAATGAACAGAACAATATTCAGCAAAATTGTGAAATTTGCAAGAACAAGAAACTGTGATGTTCATGTTTTATTGTTCTGTTATTCTTCATTGTAAAACTTACATATTTTGCAGCTTGCGATTTCACGTTCGCCCCTAAAAGCATAACCCGAATCGAAAACGTTGTTTTCTTTGGTTTTATAATTCCAATCGTTTGTTAGCAACCTCTCGAAATAAATTGCGGAAATCACACCGAAATTTCGAAAACGGTGCAAAGTCATATTCGAATGAAATTCATCACAGGGATGTAAATATAATTTTTTTTTAAGAAAAAATTATGCTGGAGATTGTTAAAAGAGGAAGTTGGCAATACAGAAACTTCACTCCTACGCCCGTCAGCAGCTGATTCTGACAGATTTGACAGTCATCACCGCCTGTCGCTGAAAACCAAAATAAAAGTACAATTTGATAATTTATTGGTTTTATTGTCCGTGTCTGCTGCATTGTTATTTTTTTTGTAGTTAATCTGTAATGCGACACATTTAAGTTGAAGGGAATTAGTTCAAAATGGATTTCGTGCGGCCTATTCTGAATTGTCTGTCGAAGTTCTGCAGTTGTATCAACTGTACAGAGGATCTAGGCGCACAGGTAAATACCCGTAATTTCCCTTTTGTGGGTAGATTTCACAATCGAATTGGGTTCATGTAGGGTCTAGAGCCGAACGAACGCACACATCTGCTTGTGGATCCCGTCAACAATAGCCCAGCACTGAGGCGCACAAACTCGGATAATCTTAGCAATGAGTATTCGCAATCCTTGCCAAAGAAAGACGAACAGAACGCCCTGAGCCGCCTTGTTCAGAATACGGAAATGTAAGGTGTTTTTAGAACCACCCCCTGGGCAAAGTACACACTATGTTTTTGTATTTAGAAATATGATTGATGTCGGTGCGATGGACTCCCATAATATAGAGCACCAGGAGTACAACGATAGAATAAAGCTGTACAACCAACGCCTTATGCAGCAGTGGAGTACCGTCCAGCATCCTGGAGTTGTGCCAATGGGTATTAGTCTCTCAGACCTTTTAAAGGTTGCTTTGCTTACTCTCTCTTTGTTTTGATAGGTTTTCTTAAGGATATACCAGATCCAGATTATTACTTGACTTCGGTTCCAATATCAGCGGCAGACCTTGCTCAGGTAAGACAAATATCTAAATAGTCGACTTTAATAAACAGATGAAATAGGTGATGGTTGAAAATGTCTAGCATCGACGGGGTGTGCACTACACTTTCCAGCATCGAATGTGACTCAACAAAAAAGCCAAGGTGTCTGCAGCTTCTAAGAGGTTTAAATAGCAACTTATGTTAACAATGCTCCTTCAATTGTACAGCCCATAACAGAACCTCCATGAAAACGGATAGTTTGACAAGTAGCAATGTTTAAAAATCGCTACCCTTATCTTCTCCACACTCGTTCTCGTTCATCTGGACGTCATAAGGCGAGTCTGCTTCCGTCAGTATACAAAACCTTGCTCCACTGCTCGGCCTGGCTGCGTGTGATCATGGGCAAACTTTGATCAAGCTCTTCAGTGAATGGTGATCAGTTCTGGTTATTCGACCGGTATAAATGCGTCTACACCTATATCATTGAATTTTCTCCTTACTGTTCGGTCGCTCACGATAATATTTCGGGCTAATTGGAGCCGCTGCCTTACCTCAAGGGCTATGCAGAATCGATTTCGCAATATCTCTTTGGTAATGAACCGAACATCGTGAGCACCTTACTCCACGACTTCCAGGTCGTCGCGTGTAGAGGCGAAGTCTCCGAAGTGCATATCTGAATGAGGTACGTGGCACATTAAAAGTGGCAGTCACCTTGCGTTGAGTGTGTCCTTGACCTACGAGTTGTTTTCCAGCTATAGTCAATGGCATCTTGAAGTGGATTCTAAAATCCAGATCCGTAATTATTGAGAGATAACACTTCACTGACGATGACCTCAAACCAAATTGAACACGTTTTTTGGTGAAGTACCGTACGTTTTCATAAGTAAAAGAGAATATCACATCTATAGCTTCTTTGTTTATTATAAATAAAGCATTGGCAAGATTGTTTGTTTGAAAACAAATTGCAGTAAAATTTAAAGCTTACAATGCCGGTGATTGGGTTATTCGCAGCAGCCTAGCCTTCTTAGAGGCTTAGGAGGTTCTTGTTTTATAGGCAAACTAATAAAAAGTTCTGCTTCTCCCATCATACCAGCTCAATTTTGCAATGATAAGAATATCACTGACCCTAAATAGAAAGCAAATCTACTTGCAGCAAATTCCAACTTGCCAGATACTTCTCTTCCTTCACCCACACTGAATGCGGTTCAGTATTCTTTAGGACAAATAATTTTCCGTTCAATGTCTCGTGTCCGTAAAGATCTCTGTAACAACAAATGTAAATGTGCATATCTGGAAATTTGCAATGTGTAGTGAGTGAGTACGCCAAATTGATTTCAATAGAATCTCAGTCGTAATTGGCTTTGTTCGTCAAAGTCGCTTAAAATACATATTATTACAACAACCTTCACGGAATAAACAGTTTCCTTGAATGAATATTTTCTGCATTTTGTTTCTCGAAAGTTGTTACCATCGATCAAATTATACGCCACCTAAGGTTAGGTGGCCTCATCACAATGGACCTTTACTGGTCTAAGTGTGTCTGCATCGTGGTGCAGACAGCCAATCTAACCTAAGGTTAGGTTAGGTTGAAGTGGCTGCCAGGTAAGAATCGCCAACACACTTAGACCAGCACTAGGTCCATTGTGACAACACGTGGATCATGGAGAAAGTTTCTCTCTACCTACTCGTTACACCATTTTGAGCTTCTTATGAAGCGTAGGATGCTTTCAATACCTTGTATGTCTCTCAGATCACCTATATCGTTGTAACAGAAAGCTTCTACGTGAAGATTCCTTCTACGGGAGAAAACTGGGCAGAAACAAGAAGCTGAGGAATAGTTTCTTCCTCTTCTTCATCCATGAAGCTTCTACAAAAGTTGTTCGCAAAAAGGCCCAGCCTTGTAGCATGCTTGTCTATTAGACAGTGTCCAATTATGGCACCCATTGTAGTGCCGATATGCAATCTATTGAGATAAATCAAATTCTTAGAGCGACTTAGATCAAGCTTTGGACAAATCTGTTTAGTCGCTAGACATGTTGGTCCACTTGTCCATCTAAGTCTCTCGATCACATCCAGTTTAAATTTGAGTTTGCAAGTAGCGATTGGTATACCTAAGGAGCCTTTGTCCATTAGGATGTGTATAGTTGTTCCTGTTCTGCCGAGTTCATCGATCTTACAATTCCCCGGAATTTCTCTATGCCCCGGCACCCAACACAGGTGAATATTGAACTGCTCACCCATTTTCACGAGAGACGATCGGCAGTCTAGAGCTACTAAAGAATTTATAGACGTCGATTCCAATTTCCAAACGCCACCTAAAGTAGATTTTTAATATCAAGAAGTAACCTAAAAGTGAGTAAAGGAGATTTTTTTTAGATTTTAAAGCACAGTAAAATCTAAAAAAAAAACAATTGAAACGGGAATTCTATATTTTTAATTTGTCATTTAGAATACTTATTCAAACAGCAATCATAAGTTTGTTTTAGTGTCATATTCAGCATTTTCTTCTAACTTGCATGCATGTATGGTTTTCTCAACATTTTAATTAATATTTTAGAAAACGCATTTCAATCCATTTTAGCCTATTATGAGTCTGATCAAATTGGAGATTTTCAACTCACTCCTAATTAGTTTTATTTATATATCTTGCAATAAGCCAGTGATTATTTAATGTCTTTTTTCAGATTAAGGCAGCTATTAGTAAAGCAAAAGTAGCTGTGAATGAAATAAAAGTGGAACATAATGAAGATATCGTGGTGCCTTTTCGTATTCCCTAGATCTTAACTGCACGAAGACCTTTTCTTTTGAACGTGTTCTTGGCGACTTCATTTGAATTGGCTTAATCGATCGGAGTCACTATTTTCATACAAATACATATGTTTTCCTTTTTTTTTCTAAAAAAAAATATTACACTACACTATAGTTTAAGCAAGTACATGATATGGCGCTATTGTTTGTAATTTTGCGGACGTGATCTGGGAATTTACTGAAATGTTGTATTGCCGCTTGCTTATAACAATTAATATTCTTGGCATACGTATCAGTTCTGTCATTATATAATGTTATTCTTTAATTTACAATTAAACTTTATTCATCATTATGAAAAAAAAAAAAAAACAAATATGTGAAAAGTAATAAACATTTTATTAATAAAAATAAGAACATGCATTTATATTATATACTATATATGTATTGGTATCATTCAATTTTAGACGGCGCTTCAGTCTGAAACAGACAGGGTTGGATCGCTAGCCAGTTGCCTTTAGTTTCGTCCATAAAGTTGATTAACATACTTTTCCTAATCTTTCATTTACAGCATTGTTTCTCTAGAGTGGTGTGGACTTTCTGGCATGTAGCGCTGCTGTCTGTACTCTACCTATTTACGAGTATTTCTCCATCGGATTGGAAATGATTCACGAGTATTTCTCTCCATCGGATTGAAAGTGAGTTATTTTTGCTTCTACAATTAGATAGTAGCTTTCCAAGTATGATAGTTTAGTTTTTATTTTGCAGACTTTTGGAAAAGAAGTTTACATTCTTCTTTAAGAAGCTCATTTTTAGAGGGGTTTCGTGTAGTGAACTCGCTAATACCATATTAAACCTTTTGCAGGTCTCTTGGATTTTTAGTATCTTTACAATTAATAAGTTACTCCGTTAGATGGACATCTCTATTTGTTAAAGACCCTCGTTGTTCTATGCTTCTTCGTTTTTCTGTACACCAGCAATCTCCGGTACCACATTCTCACTTGTTTGGTTATTTTGCAGGTCGAGTGACAATTTCAGGTATCAGAATTATGCTGTTTTCAATATCAACTATCATTTTTATATAATTTGAAAATTTTCAGAAAGTGTACACTGAAGGGAAAGTGTTCAACAATAACATTTAAAATAGCATATTATCAAGGAGATCTTCCAAATCCGGTAATTATTTAGAAAAACGCATTCACCCCCGATTTTTTTTTTTTTTATAATTTGCGCGTGCCAAAGGGATTATTAATACTCTTATACTGGTTCTCAGGGCACGGGCGGATAAGAAGAGGGGGGAAGAAGAAGGTTGTAATGATTAGCAAATACAGAGGCTGGTAATTCGTTCCATAAACGTGTTGTTCGGCTTATAAACGAATCCCTATATTTGACAGTACGTCCAAAGATGGGTTTGATGGTGATGTGCATTCGAAGCGTGACGCGTATTGCGGGTAAAGTTTTGAAGGGGAGGAATGCAGCTGGCTATTTCGCTGGAGCATTTTTTTTTTTTATAAAAAAGCGATAAAAAAGAGAAAGACACGAGACATTTCTACGATGTTCAAGTGAGACTATGGAGCTCACGATGTCTCTTTCACCTATCAGTTTTAACGCGCGATTCTGTACCCTATATAGAATGTGCAGAACGGTCTTGGCTCCACCAGACCAGATGTGGGCGTTATATTCCAGCTTTGGGCGGATGAATGCCTTATAGATGGATGCCAGATCAGACGGGGTAAAATATTTCTTGCACCGCTTAAGGAATCCTAGACATTTTGCAGCATTTTTGGCGACTTCGAATATGTGATCGTTCCATCGAAGACGGTTATTGATGCAAGTACCAAGAATGGCAAGTCTTTCGGATTCAGCGATGCAAGTACCATTCATGGATAATGGTTGAGGGTCTTGGTTTCGCTTGAGAGACAGAAGACAGCATTGAGTTTTGGATGCATTAAATTCCACTCTATTGATTGAACCCCATTTGGTTATGCTGTCCAGGTCGAAATTTAATGTGTTCAACATACGTTGTCGTTCCTCTTCTACGGCCGAAGAGCAGGGACGTGAGTTAAGGAACGAATATGAAAAACTGAGGGTACTGTCATCAGCGAAGGAATGGATTGGATTAGAAGTTGCAGACAAGAGGTCATTTATAAAAATGAGAAAGAGAGTCGGAGACGAAACGGAGCCCTGGAGAACACCAGCATTTATATGGTGAATTGCAGACTTGAAGCCGTCCAGGACAACCTGTATTAAACGGCCCGAAAGGTAATTTCTAATCCATTGAAGAAGAGACTCATCGATGCCATATGCACGCATTTTCGACAAAAGAGCCTGATGCAAAACTCTGTCAAATGTCTTTGAAATATCGAGCGCAACCGTCTTTGTTTCGCCGAAGTGATGGAGAGATTGGTTCCACTTCAAATCACCAGTGGACCTGTTGCTACGAAAACTATACTGCCGGTCATTGAGGAGTTTTCGTGAATCAAGATATTTCATAAGCTGACGATTTATCAGCGTTTCCATGACCTTGGAAAGAAGGGACGTTAGTGCAATGGGTCGGTAATTGGACGGGGAGGAAGATTCGCCTTTTTTAGGGACGGGCTAGACAAATGCTGTTTTCCATCTACTCGGAAAGAGCTCAAGAGTAGGACAGACAGAAAAGCTTACGCAGAGGTTTTGCCAGCGTGGAAGAACACCTCTTCAGAACTATGGGGGGGATACCATCTGGACCAGCGGATTTGTGTATGTTAAGACCTTTGAGTACTCCTGCAACTGTACGAGTGCGAAAGTGGACTTGTCCCATGGAAAATTCGACGCTCTCAAGTACAGGCGGAGACAGAGCACTATCTGGCATGGTGGAGTTCGCTGCAAAGTGAGCAGCAAGCAAATTAGCTTTGTCTAAGGAGCTGACAGCTGGAATGTCATTGTAAATGAACGTTGGGATGGAAGACGAAACAGAATTTTTAATATTTTTGACGAATGACCAAACATTTTTACTACCTTTGGGACATTGTAGAATTTTTTGTCTCAGTTTCTGGTCATGTAAGAATTTTACACGTCGAATGTGGGCAGTGCAGTCATTTCTGGATTAATTAACCTTCTTTCGGTTTTCCTCAGATTTGTTGGCTTTATAAGACCGAAAACTTACCTCTTTCAACCTGATAGCCCCTTTACAGCTCTGGTCAAACCACGAGTTTGCCTTAGGTTTGATGCTTTTTATTCTGTTAGGAATAAAGGCATTCATACCAAAGCGAATGGTGTCAGTAATCATATTGGCGGCGGCATCCACGTCGCTATCGAGGAAGCATAGCGACCAGTTAAAACTCCTAAAGAAACTATTAAGGCCGTCTCAATTGGCTTTCTCGTAACGCCATACTTTTCTTTTGGGAGTTTTTTCTTTAACTGAGTGGTCAGAGTACGAGAATTTAGCCGATATGATGTTGTGGTCAGACCGGCCTAGAGGCGCTAATACATCAATGATGTATTTATCAGGGTGTGAGGTAAGAAACAAGTCCAGAGTGCTGTTATCAGGCGAATCTAAAATTGCAATAAGTTGCATTTTGTACCGGAAGTTTGAAGGCTTATATTTTCGAAACTACATATAGACAAGTCCGACCTTAAATGTATATATAAAAATTCTCAGAAAAAGCCTTCTATCACAATAAATCAAATTTCATCAAAATAGAGGGTGGATGCCAGTTTCTAAATAATTACCCAAAATTCAAACATATGCCAAGAAAAATAACAGTTAATAACCCCAAGCACTGGTTTTTATTATTATATAAAAATAATTCCGTTGAGAGACAACAGGAACTCCGTGGATTTATTTATGCACATTCGGGTGCATCCGTTTGGTCAGCCTGTGCTATGCATTCATATAGATTTCATTTCATTTTCATGGGTAGATAATAATTTTTAAGGAAGCCGTGCATTTTGTGTACATTGCACTTATTTTTAACTCTTATCTATATTTTGAATGCGCCTAAGCATATATGTAAATGAGCGTAGGAGGGTGTCGATAATAATTCTTATCTCGACATTCTTCTGTTATTTGAATAAACAAACGATGATGTGTGGAATGTCGATGATGTCTTATCTAGCTCAGTATTGAGACCGAGTTCAAAGAGTTTATACATTCACAAACTATTTTAGAAGTGGTTATAGGGTTGACCAAGACCTTATGCGCAGCCTAATCGTCACTACAGGTGCAAATTCTCCGGCAAATCCACGTGTTTCTTATAACTAGTATCGCGTGTGGTCGAAATTCGACCGAGGGGATATAAACAAACAGCGAGAGCAACAACGCTATGTATTTGTTAACTTAACTTTTTTTTTGTAATATTCTCCCGTGCAGGGAAGGTAAAGGAATCTAAGCTCATACAGCCATGAACGTGAACAAAATGCTTTCATTTAATTGCTTAAAGTGTTTCGCATGGGGAAATCATGTGTATTCATTTTATTTTACCTGACTTAACGGTAACATACGCACATCTATGGCATAGTACCTTTTGAATGATATAAGTTTCATTCCCCTCATTTTATAATAAATAATAAAAAAAACATACGATCAATTTCGTATTCACGTATTAATATATAAGATATAAGATGTAGTTCTTAACCAACAGGATTCCATAAATTTCCGCTTGGAAAACAGACACATATTTGGCCAACAAGAAATAAAGCCTAATGTTGTCTTCAACGAAGACATCAGCACCAGACTCTGCTCGGAGTCAGTCCTGAACAGAAGGAAAGTCGACTTTAAATTTACGCAACAGCCGAAGTTCTGGTATCATATCCGGAGTCTCAGGATAAGAATCGCACAAGGTCATTAAAAGTTTAGTGTTGATTGTACCACAAACTATTCTGCCATGATATATGTAAGTATCAAGAGGAGGTAAGCTAAGTATTGAATCTAGAGCAGAGCTAGGCGTACTCATCAAAGCTCCGGTGCTGCCGAGACAAGCCGTTCTTTGGAGTTTGGCGTAAAAGGCAGTCCCATATTTACGCGAAAGTCCCGACACATGCAAGGAATGGTCTTATCATAGTCATGTGAATTCAGAGGACCTTAATCGGTGATAACCACCATGACTTAATAAAGCATCCTTACACTGCCAGAAAACTGAGAACGCCTTCGATGATTTCAACTTGTCATATTTAGATCAAAGAAGTTTTTTCTATACAGTCGTTTTTCGTTGGAAAAACGGATAGTGACGCTAGTGACCTTTAGCGCTGGGTGAGTAAATCTGGTGAAAATCCTCCTTTTCGTAAAAAGGACAACCGCAGTTTTGAGAGGATTGCACCAACGATAATGTCTAACGCTACCTGCGCGTTAGCACAAATAGTCGCTACTCACGGCCCGACAGAAAGCACAGAAACATCATTCGCGTATGCCATAACCATACCATTGCTTCCATAAATAAATAGAAAAACAAATCTGAATTCGAGCTTCATTTGTTTTTTATTTAGAAACCTAAAAAAATGAAAATAATGCATTCAGTTTTCAAAACTGTATGGACATATGTATGCAGGTCGAAGATACTAAGACACCAGTGTATACACGGAAACATTGCTATTTTATTCTATAATTATTTCTGTAACATGGCATTTTTTATGGTATCAACATATGCTTCGTTGAATTTAATAACAAGAAATTTGTCTGTAAATCCGTATCTCGATAATTTACGATATACCAAAATAATAAGACTGTTATTGTCGATGAGATTCTTAAGCACGGCATACCGTACTCCATAGACTAATTGCTGATGGGTGCTCTTCTTGTGTGTTACTACCTCGTTGTCCCCATCAAATAGTAGCATCCAAATGTTATGATGCATTGAAGTGTAATTTATAACACTTTTTATGTTTGTCACGGCAATAATTGGCGCCCGGGGTCTAAAATGAGCAATTTTCGACGCCATTTGACCAGAAATCGCACACATTATTATAGCATCTACTTGAAAATCGAAAGATGCTGCTGCAATAGATCGTGCTATTGCTGTACTTCCAGTAAGTGAGTTGTCATAGAAGTTTTTTTCTGTTGATTTCATCGGAGCTAATTTGTTGAAAACGGCTTCAAAAAGATGCAAGAACTCAGGGTTACAAGGAACTATAAACTTGTCAGGATAGTAAAAGGCATACTCATAATCAGTAAAATGTACAAAAATTGACCAAGATCCATTTAGAAATATAGGCTTTCTTCTGCTGTAAGAAATTTCCATAAATGCTCGTGCACCTGGTGAAAGTTTAACGATTTTATTCTTCGGCTGTTCTTCGGAGCAATCTAAAATAAACCCGTCATAAGCATCGGCTACCCATTTAGCGGTCTTAACATTTTCCAAATTTGACAATTTTACACTTGTGAACAAATAAAACTTCTCACTTTTAAACTCAGTCAAGGTAATGCGCAGTTGGTTACAAAAGTCGCGGCATCCAGGCCTATATGCAACAATAACGTTTATATCTGTACCAATGGCAAAGGTTAAGTCTTCGAGCTCTTCAGCCGATACCCTTGATAGTGCCCATTCAAACTTTGGGGGGAATTTAACTGGCATTCGGGCCGTTACTGAACCCGGAACAATTACTGCACACACTGCGTGGGTAATAAAAACTTCTACCACTCGCAATTCAACGTTTTCTCCCAAGCAGATTATGTCACATTTTTGTAAGTCGAAAATTAAAAATTTTGCATTAACATAGATGTATCTATGACAAGAATGCGATGCATATTTTCGATCTGCTGTTATAATAACGCGACTATGGAGCTTCAAAGTGACCTCTGGTTTATTTTTGACCAATCCACCCGTGTATTGGCGTCTAGGGCTAAGCTTAAGATAGATAGACATTGGAATTGAAAATCCCAATTTTTGAGACTCTTCTAGAGCTGATTTCTGTAATCGCACAAGTACGTCTAGATTCTGCTGCACAGAGCCAAAAAATAGGTCTATTCCAAAGTTGTAAATTCCACTTTCTGCAAAACAAACGCAATTAATTATTCTTACAGAAAGAAACTTCAGTTATTATTACGAATGCAATTAGTTATTGTATCATTATCAACTAATTGGGTGATTTCAACGCACTTCTTGTTAGATGTTAGAATGAGTCTGGAGTTATCCTCATAACATTCGCATTCCTTCAAAGAACTTCTTGAGTATTTGTAATCGGAACTTTTGTCGCCACCCGGATTTTGCATTTCATTTGTATTTTGGTGTACACAACGGTTTTGTAGTGCACTCCATTCATTGCGAATCTTTTCAAGAGGTCCATTATGGCGAATTTCATATAAAATATCTTTACAGAAATTTGCGTATTTCACTTCCATTTTTGTACAGTCAAATTATTTGACATCACATTCAGTTAATGTGATGTATTGTAAGTATGTACATGCCAGGTTTTTACGAAGGCATTTCGGATGATTCGGTGGATGTGTTCTAGGGTGCCTAAAACGAGGAAGAAATTACCTTTGGACAAAATAAAAGTACTGGTGACTTAATATGTGGGCTAAACATAACTGCACAGAAACAAAATAAAATAAAAGCAATGTAGCTGTTGGCCACATAGGTGAAGTCCGGATTTTCAGCGTGATAGGACATAGCGAACAGTACTCCGCAAGAGACCGTTTTATTTGAAGTTGAATACTGGGTTTGAGGAAAGGGACAGAGTTTTACGTTTGAGAGACTAGTTCATCTAATATAGTGAATATTAACAATATTCATCCATCCACCCATGCATCTTTTCTAAAACGCATTGTATTTCACTAAAATTTAAATATATCTATAATTTTTTTATTTGGCATTGTCCTTCCTAATACTACTATTTGTTGCCAAATTTCTCACAAATGCGACAAAAGGTGCGTTTTGGTGAGACGTCGCTTCTCAGTGAAGTACGATTTAGCACGGAGTACAACAACAAAAAGTGACTGGGAACCACTTTAGCTTTTTTTCCCAGTCAATGTTTAGTTTGCGCCACTAAATTTCAGGCGCTGAAAAGAGCTTTTCCATTCAATTTGATTCAAGGTGAATGATTCGGTAGTATTTCGCAAATCTAAGCACAACTTTTTCAATTCAATTTCAATTCAAACAATAAAAAAAGTTTTAAACCAGATTGAATGGGGATCGTTTTGTGGAGAAGTTTTCTCTTGGCTTTGCATAATTCTCACCAAAACGCACCTAAAAGTGGAAGAGTAGATAGACGCTGGCAGAAAAGGGTAGAAAATTGTAATTTTTATGGTACTACTCATTAATAAAAACAAGATCAAGAAAAATATATTAGGATAGTTTTTTCCCACTTTTTTTTATTAAAAGTAATTAAGGGGTCATTGATTAATATACTAATAAGTCATTACTACGAGTCATGTAGCACCACCCTTAGCCTTTATGACCGCTTGAACCCTTCGTGGCATAAAGTCATAAAGTTTTTGGATTTCCTCTATTGTTATATCCTTCTGCTAATTTGATATGTACGATTGATGACAAGCTGTATGTGTTATTAACTGTAGAATATTTTTTTCTGAAGCCAACCTGGTACTCTGTCAAGATATTGTTTCTTTCCACCCACGCGTATAACCCCTCGTTGAGTATTCCCTACATTAGATTTGGTATGCAATTCATGAAAAAGATACATCTGTAGTTGTTTGGCTGGTTCATATTCCCATTTTTGAAAATCGGAAATATTATAGTTATAGTGAAAGCTTCTTCAACTCTGCATTCATGTAGCATTCTGGCATAGGCTGTTGCAAGTTCATCTAGATTTAATTTAATAAAATAATTAATTAATTTATCACATTTATTAGAAACTAATAGATTATCCAATCCTCTGCTGGTGCTTTGTCCAATTCTACCTTTCTGAGCACGTATTTTATATCATCAACTGAGAACGACTTTTGCAAACTCTAATCTTCGACTAGGTTGGATACATACGAGTATGGTATGTGAGTAATTGTCTGATCTGGATTGAAAAGTGTGCTGTAATAGGCTCTAAATTCAGAAGCATGTATTTGAGGACATGTTTGTTGATCCGAATTTCGTGTCTCTTTTGTTAAGCTCCACTTGTCCTTGCTGTCTTTGAGCGTGTTGAGGTCTAATTCTTGGTAGTATTGTAATATTCTTGCTGGGGTTCGTTTAAATAAAACCGTCTTTTGTGTATTTTAATTGTTTATTTATTATCAAACACCAACTTTACTTTAACACAATATTCAATCACTTTATTATTTATTTATTTCAAATCAAACGGTCGCTACAGACTTATTTTCACAATGTCGCTTGTTTTCACCACTGGTCTAATGTCCCTCTTGTAATCGCTGTATTCACTTATAACCAACTGTCTCCACGGTGGTTGTGGTATGGGTATTTATATGAAATTGCAACGGGTTCTAGAACATGCTAGATGTTTCTCCGGGTGAATCGAGGATCCTGGAATATTGGGATATTGTGTGGAACAATTGTGGAACGTAAGCACATCAGGTTGGAATATTCACTGCTAACAGGTTTTGCAATAGATGTCGTTGCTACAGTTTACTTATGTCCTGTATCCCCTTGTTGGTCCTAGGGCCTCTACTACGCCTATGCGCCATCGTGTACGGTTTCTGGCAATGTGTCTGAGTTCTCCCCAACTTTTCCCTAACTGCCGTGCCTCCTTCTCGACTGTTCTGCGCCATGTTCTCCTCGGACCGCCAGGTCTTCTGCCATCCTGAGTTAGAGGGTTCCATTGCATAGCATCGTTCGCTATGGAGCTGTCACCCTTTCGGAACGTGTGACCAATCCACTGCCACTTCCGCCGTTGGATAGTTGTGCCTATTGGTTCCTGACCCGTTCTCTCGTAAAGGTGTTCGTTAGAGATACGATTGGGCCAGAAAATCCTTAAGATATTGCGCAGACACCTATTAACGAACGTTTGCAGCTTTCTGGTGATAGTAGTGGTCACTCTCCATGTGCTGCATTCATATAGCAGCACGGATTCAACGTTGGAGCGGAACAGTCTTATTTTGGTGCTCAAACTGATTGCATTGCTTCGCCATATTTTGGACAACATCCCGAACGCGGACTTGCTTTGGCGATCCTGTTGGCTATATCCAGTTCGTTTCCACCATCGGTCGAGACAATACTCCCAAGATACTGGAAATCTTCTACTCTCTCTACCGGTTTTCCAGCAATGCATATTTGAGCCGATGAGTTAGTTCCAAGGCTGATAATTTTAGTTTTTGCCGTATTAATTTTCAGCCCGACGACACCTGCCTCCCTCTCCACATCTGCTGTCATTTGGTGGAGGTCCATAATTCTGTGAGAGAGTAAGCATACATCGTCTGCGTAGTTAAGATGTTTCAGTTGAGATGTAAGAGTCCATCGAATTCCTCCGTTTCCCGTCGACAAAGCTGCATGAAGCACATCACTAATCACCAATAGGAATAATATTGGTGAAAGGATACAGCCTTGTCTTACCCCACTTTGGATCTCAAATTCGTCAGACAACCTCCCCCTGTGCAGAACGTGACATTTGGAGCCTTCATATGTATGTAGCTTTGATAATAGCAATTAGTTTATCTGGAATACCTCTCCTGCCAAGGCACGTCAAATAAACTCCCTGTTGACACTATCGAACGCCTTCTCAAAATCGATGAACAGCAGGTGCAGTGGCGATCGATATTCAACACACTGTTCGATGATAATCCGCAGGGTGTTGATGTGGTCGACACAAGAGGATCCAGAGCGGAAACCTGCTTGTTCGGCATCGAGTGTGTCTTCGAGATGTTGTTTGATTCGCTCCAGGATGATTTTAGCTATTATCTTAGCTACAGCAGGCAGCACGCAGATACCCCTCCAGTTTCCGCACTCCATTAAATTTCCTTTCTTAGGAAGCTTGACGATCATTCCCTTTCTCCGCTCGTTAGGAAAGCTCTCAGCTTCCCAAGCTCTTTCTATAAGTGGAAGCAGAAGCTCAGCCGATGTTGTTGGTGCTGCTCGTAAGAGCTCTGCTGGAATACCGTCAAGTCCTACCGCCTTGTTGGTTTTGAGTGCCTTGATCGCGGTAATGATCTCATCTTTACTGGGAGTCGTGGTACGTATTCGGGAACTTCTCACCTCGGGCATCTCAGTTTGATTTGGGAGCATATCGCTAGCGAATACAGGGTTTAAAACCGTAGCAAAATGCTCTTTCCATCTCTTGAGCTGGCCCTTATCCGAAATGAGCAAGGAGCCGTCTAGGCTTTTCACTGGGTGTTGGCTGGAGCTGCGACCACCTGTCAGCTCCTTCGTGGTTCTGTAGACGGTCCTGCTATCGCACCTCCGTGCTGCCTCTTCTGCTTCTGTAGCCAGCGCGTTGATGTAGTTGCGCTTGTCACGTCGGACGCTACACTGAACTTCTCTCATCTTCATGCGATATAGGGACTCTAGCTCGCTTCTCCCTGCTGCTGGGGTAGCTGCAACGCGAGCTTTCAGCTGTTTTCGTTCGTCAATCAGTCAATTAAAAGTAATTAAGGGGTCATTGATTAGGTTAGGTTAGGTTAGGATCGGCCCTCGATGAGGATGTGCTTAGACCAGAAAGTAGGCAGTAGTACACTGCCGATGTGTAGGGCGGGTGGATCACCCTCTTACTCTTGGAACCATTTGCTTCGTTGAATGAAGTCGAGAATTTTAGCCGTGCAGGCGTTGCCGAGATCATTAGGATCATTGTAGAAGTATTCACCCAGAGTAGCCTTCCTGATGTTGGCGAGCGCAGGACAGGCGCACAGGAGATGACGGATGGTCTCTTCTTCCTGTTCATCTCTGCAGCTTCTGCAGAAGTCGTTATGAGGATATGGATACCTAATCTCTGGGCATGTCTTCCTATGACGCAGTGTCCAGTGAGGACATTTGTTATTTTTGAGAGGGTTCCTCTCTTGTGCTTCAAGAGTCCGATGGACCTGGATTTATTGAGTATCGGCCAGAGCTGTCTGGCGGTATGACATTTGGTCTAGATGTTGCCATCGATGATTGGCTACTTTCTCGGCATCAATTTGAATGAGGTACTTAACATAAGACGTTGGCGCTTCGATGTCGGTGATGCTTATGCTATCTGTACCAGAGGAGCCTTGTCGTGCTAGTTCGTCGGCTGCACAATTCCCCGGTATGTCACAGTGACCTGGTACCTAGCAAAGGGTGAGGTTGTACTGACCAGCTATCTCGTTAAGAGATATGCGACAGTCTTTCACTGCCTTAGGTTTCGAAGTGCTGGATGCGAGGGATTTGATGGCTACCTGACTGTCGACATAAATAACAATATCAGGTGTTGATAGTGTGCTAGCCGCCAGCCAGTCAGCAGCTTTGCGAACTGCGGTGATTTCGGCTTGAAAAACGCTGCAGTAGTCTGGAAGGTTAAAGGAGAGGTGTATGTCCAGATCTTCCGAGAAAATTCCGGCACCGACTCCGTCCTTGGTTTTGGACCCGTCCGTAAAGATTGACAGCGATTCGTTGTAAAGGACATTGCGTTGCGTCCACACACTTTTGTCCGGTATCGAGTGCGTGTAGCCCTTGTCAAAATCATATTCAGTGGGCAGATGGTCAGTGGAATTGGGAAGATGACGGTGCATCGAAAGTATATTGGCATGTCCCGTGTGTTGCTCCTTCCACTGCCTGGAGCCTCTCAGTCTTATTGCCGAGCTGACAGCCAATTGCTTACTGACGATGTCAATCGGAAGCAGGTGGAGCATGGTTTGGAGCGCCGCTGTGGGAGAAGTTCTCAGTGCACCGGTAATACTGAGACATGCAACTCGCTGAGTTTTTTCCATTATGGATAGGCTGGATTTCTTCTCCAAGGCGGGCCACCATACCAATACTCCATACATGAGAATCGGTTTAATGACTGACGTGTATAGCCAGTGCATGATGCTTGGTTTAAGGCCCCAGGTGGAGCCTACTGCTTTCTTGCAAATGTATAGAGCGGCCAGCGATTTCCTGGCCCGTTCGACGACATTCTCCTTCCAAATTAGCTTGCGGTCAAGCTTTAGGCCTAAATAGCTAGCACTATTTGAAAGCTTGAGGATGGATCCCCTTATCTTGGGCGGAGTGAAGTCAGGTAGCTTGTGTTTTCTTATGAATAGAACTAGCTCGGTCTGCGGGTATTTGCCTGTTGTTAGAATGGCGACATCATCTGCATAGGCAATAACATTGCATCCAGTTTTTTCGATCTTTAGAAGGGCCTCGTTGAGCACCAAATTCCACAATAGTGGAGGCAATACACCCCCTTGAGGGGTGCCCCGATGTGCATGTCGCTTGACAGTACTACTTCCGAAGGATGCTGTTATTACCCTGTTCTTTAGAATGTGTTCTATGAAACAACAGATGGGTTCGCAGATGTTGAGCCTGCGTAAGGCACTGGTAATCGAATTTGTTTCAACGTTGTTGAAGGCTCCCTCTATGTCTAGAAATGACACTAGGGTGAACTCTTTGGTTGAGAGTGATTTTTCGATAGGGTGAATGATGGAGTGCAAAGCCGTTTCGACAGACTTACCTTTTTGGTAGGCGTACTGGGACGTGGATAGTAGGGTGCCATCAGTAGTGGCCTTGATGTGTAGGTCCAGGATTCTTTCCAGAATCTTGAGAAGGAAGGATGTTGGACTAATAGGTCTAAGGTCCTTTGGGAGGGCGTGCGATGTCTTGCCTGCTTTGGGTATAAAGACCACTCTTACCTCGGTCCAGGCAGTTGGAGTTGTTCCGAGCTCAAGACAAGCCTTCAGTATACAGGAAAGATACTGCCATACTATACTGAAGGCCGTCTGAATCTGGGTCGGAAAAATACCATCCGGTCCCGGGGATTTGAATGGTTCGAAGCTGTTTACTGCCAATTTCAGCTTATCTTCGCTGATAAGATGAGGAGGTGCCTGTGGGCGTGCAGCATTTACCAGGGCGCGATCATCGTTGGGGGTAGGCGTGCAGCCGGGGAAGTGAGTGTCCATGAGCAGGTTGAGCGATGCTTCGTCCGATTAAGCCCAGGATCCATTGGGATTCAAGAGGACACTAGGTATAGTTGGTGTTTTGGAGAGGACTTTTCGCAGTCTAGAGGATTGAGACGTGTTGTCATAAACCGCGCCAGGTCTCTTGTGCTATGGTGGGGAAGAAAAGTTAAGTTTAAAGAAGTTTTAGCGAGAATGCAAGCTCGGGTTCTACCTACATCCTTCGCGTGGTATAGCGTATATCCTGGGGCCCTCAATCCTATGACGGTGTCATCTCTTATCCAAAGTTCTTGGATCAGGGCAATGTCGAAGCCTCGTTCACTGAGGCGAAGTAGCAGGTTAGCGGATGCTAAGGAAGAATGGTGGAAATTAATCTGTACCAGTTTTAGCATCATTATGAGCTGATACGGACCTCTCCACGACGGTAGCGTTTAGGTCATAGGGAGATGATGGTTCATCGTCAGGGACTACAACGCGGGGGAGGGCGGGAGTCGCCAAGTTAGACGGACCTGCGATGCTATTTCGGTCCGCCGTGAAAAGCCTTACATCAATTACCTTCAGACCACAACGGATCTTGAACTCCTTCGCGCGGAGTAGAGGTACTGATTCGGCAGTTAGAGAGATGACTAGCGAGCGGCCAGATCTCTTGATGTCATTATCCGTCTTTTTAGAGGTCGGTGGCTCCTCAAATGCCTTCCAGTCTTTGACTGGTAGGTCCGGATTCTGATAGGCAATCAGGCTAAGGACTCGGGCGGTTCGAGTGGAACCCAGATCCTCGCTTTCGGCCTGTGGGGGATTTGGCTCCGTTCCACCGCCTCGAGCTTGGCTCCTGGCCAGATTTCACCTATGCTGCTAATGGCAGCGGCGATGAAGTCGACCGAGTTCTGATCGTCGCATGCGATCAGCTTAACAAAGCCTTGATGCCAGCCAGCGTCTTGAAAGGTGGGTGGAGAGTTCGGATGAGTCAAGATACGCTCGTAAAGGCAGTTCATCACTCTGCCTTCAATGAGCCTCCACTTTTCGTAGGAGATCCTCGCTTCTTCGTCAGACAGATCCACTACCGCGACAACGAGGCTGTCCTTGACCGTCTCGGAGAAGGGTTTGGAGCTCACTGAGCTCTTTGTCTTCTTCGAGGCGTTGGACTCCTCGTCTACGGACCTGCGTCTCTTGGGCGCTGAGTCTATCGCGACTACGGACTGGCCCCCAGCTTGGTTTGGTAAACCAGATCGACTCGATGTGTCGTTAGCATGGGAGCGATTCTTTCGAAGAGATGGATTTACTCTTCGATTCGTGGGTTGGCGAGTGCCCCGGGTGGAGGACTGGCGTGAGCCACGGGTGGAAGGGTGGCGTGTGCCACGGGTGGTTGGGTGGCGTTGCCCACGGGTAGCGAAGTGCCGTAGAGGCCTTAGCTTCCTAAGTTCGCTGAACTGTCTGGCAATGTCAGTTGCCCAGACGCAAGATTCCCGCTCTTGTTGACTCCACTCCTTTTCCGCCTTTTTGCCTAGTCGGTCAAGGATGCGGAAAGCCGCTTTAGTCTCACGACTTAGCGAGTTCTTCTCTTGGTCAGTGAGCTTGGGAAGAGATGGAGGAGCTGAACTGCACGTGGGTGTAGCGCTGTTCAGTTCATCCGACAGCACGGAGCACTCGCTGACGGAATCGTCGATGCAGAGATTCTGCAGATGCTCTTCCACACGTGCTTTTAGAGCTGCTGACGATGTCGGCTGTTTCCGGTTTTTTTTTTGTTGAGGTCCGGCCTCAAGGTCTGGTTTTTTGTTTTTTGATGAAATTTTGGTCCCACGAGTAGCTAGGGAATGGGTGGTCAGTCTGCACAGAGCCCCGCATTATGCAGGGTAGGAGAGACTAGGTAGGATGATTATCCTTTAGTTTTACTTCGAGCCTCTTCAAGTGAATCGCTCATCGTTGCGGCAATACCGCTTGGGGCGTGATACGTCCCCGATGTCGATTCCAAGCATCTTGAGCTCTAGTATAAGCCATCACACCACGACAAGGTAGATAATCAAGTGATGGAAGGGGTCATTGATTAATATACTGTAATATTCTTGCTGGGGTTCGTTTAAATAAAACTGTCTTTTGTGTATTTCACTGTTTATTTATTGTCAACTAATAACTTTACTTCAACACAATATTCAATCACTTTATTCTTTATTTCTTTCAAATTAAACTGTCGCTACAGATTTACTTTCAATACGTCGCTTGTTTTTACCACTGGTCGAATATCTCTTGTAATCGCTGTATTTCTTATATACAACTGTCCCGACGATGGTTGTGGTATGGGTATTTATACAAAATTGCAAGGGGTTCTAGAACATGCTAGATGTTTCTCCGGGTGAACTGATGATCCTGGAATATTGGGATATTGTGTGGAACAACTGTGGAACGTAAGCACATCAGGTTGGAGTATTTACTGCTAGCCTGTTTTGGCAATAGATGTCCTCGCTACAGTTTTAGTTTAGTACACAACCCATCCTGTAGTCAATGCTACATGGCCCCCCGCTTAAACTTGTTCGTCCCGAACAAGATCATCTGGCTTACTGCCATGGTAAAGATGAAGACGATCCAGGTGGACAATCTTCATCTTGCCTCTTACTCCACGCTGGATCCGGAAGACGACGTCATTGATGCGTGTGACCACTTTATAAGGGCCCTCCCAGTCTTGCTGCATGTGCTCGTCCCCAAATCGCATCTCAATAGCTTTCACCAGACTGTCGTAGTTGTGTTGTTTGTCCTCGGGAATGGTTTGTAGTAACTCTGCAGCTGATCCTCTAAGCCGCAGCTTCGAACTGCCTCTTATATATCGGCCATGATGTCTATCGAAGACAGGAGGCTGCATCTCTTTCCTTCTCGGGCAGTCGGTTGAATACTCCCGAACTTTCTGTTTCTTCACGTGTTCGAGTTCCTTTGCCAAATTCTCGAATCTTCCTTCAACAGCCTCGATTTTTGTTTGAACATTCTCGAATTTTGTTTCAACATTCTCGATCTTAGGCTGTACGTTTTCGAATTGTCCTTCAATTGTTCCGAATTTAGCGTCTAGAGATTTCCTTTGTTCAGCCAAGGAAATTTCTAGTATCTCGAACTTCTTGTTTTGCACATCCAGCTTGGCATCTAGAGAATTCTCAAATTGTTTATTCTGCTCCTCGATCTTGGCGTCTAGAAAGTTCTTTTGCTCTTCGAACTTTTTATTTTGGTCGTCGAATTTTTCAGACAGCAGTTTCATTAAGGCCGATATGTCATTCGCCGTACTTACTTGTTCTTCTTCGACGTCAAACAAATCTGTTTCAGGATCTGTACCCTCGTCCATCATTATTTTCCGCAACTTAATAATCAATTCTCTTTTCGCACCAGTCGTAGGCTAATCCCGCTGGCTCAGTGCTTCCTTTAGTTGCACCAATGACAAATCTTCTAGCAATTTCCGAACGATTTTTTTTTGTCACTTACACAATAAGCAGTACACAAACTTTGTCTTATTCCACTTTTCTGACACCAATGTAATATTCTTACTGAGGTTCGTTTAAATAAAACTGTCTTTTGTGTATTTCACTGTTTATTTATTGTCAACTAATAACTTTACTTCAACACAATATTCAATCACTTTATTCTTTATTTATTTCAAATGAAACTGTCGCTACAGATTTACTTTCAATACGTCGCTTGTTTTTACCACTGGTCGAATATCTCTTGTAATAGCTGTATTCCTTATAAAAACTGTCCCGACGATGGTTGTGGTATGGGTATTTATATAAAATTCTAGAACATGCTAGATGTTTCTCCGGGTGAACTGATGATCCTGGAATATTGGGATATTGTGTGGAACAATTGCGGAACGTAAGCACATCAGGTTGGAGTATTTACTGCTAGCCGGTTTTGGCAATAGATGTCCTCGCTACAGTTTTAGTTTGGTACACAACCCATCCTGTAGTCAATGCTACAATACTAATTAGTCATTACTACGAGTAATGTAGCACCACCTTTAGCCTTTATGACCGCTCGAACCCTTTGTGGCATAAAGTCATAAAGTTTTTTGGATTTCCTCTGTTGTTATATCCTTCTGCTAATTTGATATGTACGATTGCTGACAAGCTGTATGTGTTATTAACTGTAGAATTTTTATCTGAAGCCAACCTGGTACTCTATCAAGATATTGTTTCTTTCCACCCCAGCGTATAACCCCTCGTTGAGTATTCCCAACATTATATTTGGTATGCAATTCATGAAAAAGATACATCTGTAGTTGTTTGGCTGGTTCATATTCCCATTTTTGAAAATCGGAAATATTATAGTTCTAGTGAAAGCTTCTTCAACTCTGCATTCATGTAGCATTCTGGCATAGGCTGTTGCAAGTTCATTTAGAAATTAATTTGTCACATTTATTAGAAACTAATAGATTATCCAATCCTCTGCTGGTGCTTTGTCCAATTCTACCTTTCTGAGCACGTATTTTATATCATCAACTGAGAACGACTTTTGCAAACTCTAATCTTCGACTTGGTTGGATACATACGAGTATGGTATGTGAGTAATTGTCTGATCTGGATTGAAAAGTATGCTGTAATAGGCTCTAAATTCAGAAGCATGTATTTGAGGACATGTTTGTTGATCCGAATTTCGTGTCTCTTTTGTTAAGCTCCACTTGTCCTTGCTGTCTTTGAGCGTGTTGAGGTATAATTCTTGGTAGTACAAAGCTCTAAAGCCCTACTTTTCCTACAGACCGCTTTGTATTTATTACTCGTTTTTCGGAATAAATTTAATAACTTGAAGGATTTTTCTCTTGCAGCCTCACACTTGGAATCGTTCCAATTATGTTTGGAGTTGACGGACTTTGTTCTGTCGCTTTGCCCAATAGCTAATTTCTTAACAATATTTGTAAGATCATTTATCTCAATCTTATCTGTTTGTAGATTTTTGTGGATTATGGCTTATTTTATTCTGGTAATCAGCTTTTCTCGTTTCTTGCCACTTTAGTTTTGGTAGTGAATTATTATAGTCGGGCTCAGTAACAACGGTTCTATGTTTATTGGTAAGTGATTGGACCATATTGCTTCCTCTACATTGAATTTCTCAACATACCATACATCAACAATTCCTATGATATTGTAGCATTGACTGCAGGATGGTTTGTGTACCAAAAACTGGAACACTGTATCTCAAACTGTAGCAACTATTGCAAAACATTCTAGCAGTAAATATTCCAACCTGATGTGCTTACGTTCCACAATTGTTCCACACAATATCCCAATATTCCATGATCCTCAATTCACCCGGAGAAACATCAAGTATGTTCTAGAACCCCTAGCGATTTCCTATAAATACCCATACCACAACCATCGTGGACACAGTTGTTCATAAGTGAATACAGCGATTACAAGAGATATTCGACCAGTGGTGAAAGCAAGCGACATTGTGAAAATAAGTCTGTAGCGACCGTTTGATTTGAAATAATAAAGTGATTGAATATTGTGTTAAAGTGAAGTTGGTATTTGATAATAAATAAACGATTAAAATACACAAAAGACGGTTTTATTTAAAACGAACCCCAGCAAGAATATTACATTGGTGTCAGAAAAGTGGAATAAAACAAATTTTGTGTATTGCGTTTTGTGTAAGCGAAAAATAAAAATGGTTTGGAAATTGCTAGAAGATTTGTCATTGCCGCAACTAAAGGAAGTACTGAGCCAGCGGAATCAACCTACGACTGGTACAAAGAGAGAATTAATTATTAAGTTGCGGAAAGTAATGACGGACGAGGGTGCAAATCCTGAAACAGCTTTGCTTGACGTCGAAGAAGAACAAGTAAGTACGACGAGTGACATGTTGGCTCTAATGAAAATGCTTTCTGAAAAATTCGACGAGCAAAAGAATTATCTAGATGCCAAGCTGGATGTGCAAAACAAGAAGTTCGCGATACTAGAAATTTCCTTGGCTGAGCAGAGAAATTCTCTAGACGTTAAATTCGGAACAATTAAAGGACAATTCGAAAACGTACAGGCTAAGATCGAGAATGTTGAAGCAAAATTCGAGAATGTTCAAACAAAAATCGAGGCTGTTGAAGGAAGATTTGAGAATTTGGCAAAGGAACTCGAACACGTGAAGAAACAGAAAGTTCGGGAGTATTCAAGTATTCTAGACGCCAAGCTCGATGAACAGAACAAACAATTTGAGAATTCTCTAGATGCTAAGCTCGATGAGCAAAAAAATTCTCTAGAAGCTAAGATCGACGAACAAAAGAACTCTCTAAAACAACAGCTATTCGATCGAAGGAGTGTTCTCAAAAGCAAATTCGATGAACAAAATAAAAGTTTGGAAACAAGATTTGGAACAATTGATGAGAGGTTTGAAAACGTAGAGGCCAAAATTGAGACATTTGAAACAGCCATTGAAGGAAGATTCCAGAATGTTTAAACAAAATTCGAGGCTGTTGAAGGAAGATTCGAGAATTTGGCAAGGGAACTCGAACGCGTGAAGAAACAGAAAGTTCGGGAGTATTCAACCGACTGCTCGAGAAGGAAAGAGATGCAACCTCCCGTCTTCGATGGACAGACATCATGGGCGATATATAAGAGGCAGTTCGAAGCTGCCGCAATGGCGAACAACTGGGATGACGAAGAGAGGTCCATTGCCCTCACGCTTGCGCTTAGAGGATCAGCTGCAGAGCTACTACAAACTACTCCCGAGGACAAACAACGCAACTACGACAGTCTGGTGAAAGCCATTGATATGTGATTTGGGGGACGACCACATGCAGCAAGCATATAGAGTCCAGTTGCGCAGAAAACCCCAGATGAAGGGTGAGACGCTCCAGCAGTTACAAGCAGACATCGCGCGGCTGGCACATTTGTCCTATCCAAACGCCGGCGAGGAGATCATTAACGCGATGGCGACCGAAGCATTTACCCATGCCATGGCTGATGCAAAGCTACAAATGGCGGTAAGAATGGCTGGAAAGATAACGCTCACCGAAGCTTTGGCGTTTGCTCTGACAATGGAGGCCGCAGACCAGGCATGTCAGGGAATCCACCGTGTGAGGGAAGTAGCCGCTGTCGAATGCTCTTGCCAGAGGATGGACGTCGAAAACCGAAATAACACCGCGGAGGACAAATACGTTGCTGGAACTGCAACAAATTAGGACACCTGCAACGGCAATGCAGAAATCCACCCCAGGTCTCCCAAACCAAACGATGCAACAAAAGTCTAACAGTGGAAACATTCATCGGCAAAAATAAGTGCGTGGCTACCATCGACACCGGCGCCACGGTTTCCATTGTAAGAAGAGATCTCGTCCGGAAGTCATGGCTGCATAACACCAGCTGCTACTGTCTTAGAACTGCGACAGGGGAAGCGGCGAAAGTATACGGGGAAGTTCGTATCACGTTACAACTAGCAGGGTTGGCCTTTGCCCATGCGTTCCTGGTGGCCGACATATGTGATGAATGCATCATCGGAGTGGACTTTATGAAAGAACATGACGTAATCATCGACATCGGGATGCAAGTTCTGCGGTACCGGAACGTAGAGATTCCAATGGTGTACGGGAACGAGAATGCAGCACATTTAAGGACAATACTCAGCAAGGACGAAGTCTTACCACCATCTTCCGAGACTATCATTTGGACAAAACTAGAGGGTGATCCTGGGAGCCACCGATTCTACCTTTTGGAGCCGGATTTAGGAAGGAATGCCCCAAACTACATCGTGGGAAAAGTTTTAGTGGAACCAAAGAACAGCCTGGTCCCAGTAAGGCTCATGAACTTAAAGAGCCACAGCGTCAAACTAAAACAAGGGGAGGTTATTGGTAAATGTGCGCCGATATGTTCAATTTCAACAATAACCGAAAAGGAATCTGCGAAGCCTGTTTCATCAGCCAGATTGGCGGAAGTAAGGGACAGGATCCTCAAGTATTGTGAACTGGATCAGGATCAGCGAGCCATGGCAGAAAATCTAATCGGTGAGTACGCTGATATATTTGCCTCACAGGATGGAGAGTATGGCCGAACACATCTGGTGCAACATCGCATAGACACTGGAGATGCCAGACCAATTCGCCAGCCTGCCAGACGACTACCATTGGCAAAACAGACAGAGGTTGCGGATATGGTGTCCACGATGGAGAAGGAAGGGCTCATCGAAAGTTCTAAGAGTCCGTGGGCCTCACCTGTTGTACTGGTCAAGAAGAAAGACGGCAGCACTCGATTCTGTGTGTACTATCGGAGACTTAATGACGTCACCAAAAAGGATAGCTACCCTCTACCACGGATCGATGACACATTAGACACACTCTCAGGAGCTCGATGGTTTTCCACCCTTGACTTAAAGAGCGGTTACTGGCAGGTCCAGATCGATCCAAAGGACCGAGAGAAAACTGCGTTCACTGCAGGAAATGGGCTGTGGCAGTTTACAGTAATGCCATTTGGATTGTGCAACGCTCCGGCTACTTTTGAGCGCCTGCGTGGATTGACCTGGAAACCTTGCTTGGTGTATCTGGACGATGTGATCGTGATAGGAAAAACGTTCGAGGAACATCGCGATAACCTGGAGAATGTGCTAGAACGGCTTCGAAGCGCTCAACTGAAGCTGAACCCAAAGAAATGTGACCTCTTCAGATCCGAAGTCAAGTACCTGGGCCACGTTATCTCATCAGAAGGAGTGCGAACAGATCCAGACAAGGTAGAAGCTGTGAAAAACTGGCCGGTTCCAAAAGACAAACACCAACTCAGGAGCTTTTTGGGTCTCGCCACGTACTACCGACGATTCGTAAAGGACTTTGCCGGAATCGCGAAGAGCCTGCACCAACTGACAGAAAAAGGAAGGCAATTCAAGTGGTCAGGTGAGTGCGACAAAAGCTTCAAGAACCTTAAGCAACAACTATGTGAAGCACCAACACTAGCATATCCCATTCCCGGAGAAATGTTCATCGTGGATGCAGATGCAAGTAACGTCGGTGTCGGTGCGGTTCTTTCGCAGGTACACAACGGCCAAGAGAAGGTAGTCGCATACTTCAGCAAAGTGCTCTCCAAGCCGGAAAGGAACTACTGCGTGACCAGGCGAGAACTTCTGGCGCTGCTTCTGGCGACAAAACACTTCCATAAATACCTCTACGGCCAAAAGTTCCTTTTGCGCACAGACCACGCGGCTCTAAAATGGCTGCTGCAGTTCAAGAATCCGGAGGGCCAGGTCGCAAGATGGATTGAACGGCTGCAGATGTACGATTATGAAATGCAAGGGACGACGTAGAAAGTTGGTGCCAAAAATGCGTCGTGTGTGCGGCCAGCAAGGGACCCTGAACGAAAACGCGAGGCAAGATGCAACAGTACAACGTGGGTGCGCCATTTGAACGGATCGCCGCTGACACCGCTGGTCCGTTTCCGGAAACCGACAATGGCAACCGTTACATTCTAGTCGTCATGGACTACTTTAGCAAATGGCCGGAAGCGTTCGCCATCCCTAACCAGGAAGCGAAGACCATCGTGGAACAGATCGTCAACAACTGGGTGAGCAGATTTGGCGTGCCTATGGAACTGCATTCTGACCAGGGGCGAAACTTCAAATCAAAGATATTCCAAGAGGTATGCCAACAGCTAGGAATTAAAAAGACGAGGACAACTCCGCTTCATCCGCAATCCGACTGGATGGTAGAACGCTTCAACAGAACCTTAAACGAACATCTCTCCAAGGTCATAGAAGACCACCAGCGCGATTGGGATCGACAAATTCCTCTTTTCTTGATGGCCTACCGAAATGCAGTGCACAGTACTACTGGACATACTCCATCTGAAGTCTTGTTTGGTCGAGCAGTCCGGCTACCTAGTGAGGTGAAGTTTGGATCCCCTAACGATGAGCCCAAATGTGAAGAGGACTACGTGGCAGACCTCAGGGAAAGGATCCGAGACATACATCAGAGGACCAGGACGAGGATAAGGATAGCGAGTGACCGCATGAAAACCAGGTACGACACAAAGGCAACAACGTCCAGCTTCCACGAGGGAGACCTAGTATGGCTGTACAACCCACACCGGCAAAAGGGGAGGTCACCCAAGCTGCAGCAAGACTGGGAGGGCCCTTATAAAGTAGTCACACGCATCAATGACGTCGTCTTCCGGATTCAGCGTGGAGTAAGAGGCAAGATGAAAATTGTCCACCTGGATCGTCTTCATCGTTACCATGGCAGTAATCCAGATGATCTTGTTCGGGACGAACAAGTTTAAGAGGGGGGCAGTGTAGCATTGACTACAGGATGGTTTGTGTATCAAAAACTAAAATAACGACACCTATTGCAAAACCTGTTAGCAGTAAATATTCCAACCTGATGTGCTTACGTTCCACAATTGTTCCACACAATATCCCAATATTCCAGGATCCTCGATTCACCTGGAGAAACATCTAGCATGTTCTAGAACCCCTTGCAATTTCCTATAAATACCCATACCACAACCACCGTGGACACAGTTGTTTATAAGTGCATACAGCGATTACAAGAGGGAGATTCGACCAGTGGTGAAAACAAGCGACGTATTGAAAGTAAATCTGTAGCGACAATTAAAATAAAGTGATTGAATACTGAGTTGAAGTAAAGTTAGTGTTTGATAATAAATAAACGATTAAAATACACAAAAGACGGTTTTATTTAAGCGAACCCCAGCAAGAATATTACAATAGTATGGCCGAACACATCTGGTGCAACATCGCATAGACACTGGAGATGCCAGACGAATCCGCCAGCCTGCCAGAAGACTACCATTGGCAAAGCAGACGGAGGTTGCGGAGATGGTGTCAACGATGGAGAAGGAAGGGCTCATCGAAAGTTCTAAGAGCCCGTGGGCCTCACCTGTTATACTGGTCAAGAAGAAAGACAGTAGCACTCGATTCTGCGTCAGAGACTTAATGACGTCACCAAAAAGGATAGCTACTCTCTGCCACGGATCGACGGCACATTAGACACACTCTCAGGAGCTCGATGGTTTTCCACCCTTGATTTGAAGAGTGGTTACTGGCAGGTACAGATCCATCCAAGGGACCGAGAGAAAACTGCTTTCACCGCAGGAAGTGGGCTGTGGCAGTTTACAGTAATGCCATTTGGATTGTGCAACGCTCCGGCAACTTTTGAGCGCCTGCGTGGATTGACCTGGAAACCTTGCTTGGTGTATCTGATATTTGATATTTGATATTTATTGGATAAAGTATAATCTGTGATTGGCTTAAGAAAAACAATTTAAGATACATACAATAATCGGTATTTACTTATAAATGAATTTCGGTTTCGAGTTTGCAAATTTAAGAAGAGGAAAAATTAGATTCAAATTATCGTATAAAGTTACAATATTTAATGCTGAAAATTTAGCAAGTCTTATCATCTAATCTTATGCAATCCTAGCGAAGTATTTAAAAAGATCAGTTTTAAATGTGTTTGCGTTTGTGATTCTCCTAAGGTGTGCGGGTAATGAGTTCCACTGGCGTGTGACATGGACAAAAAATGTACGTTCAGATTGTAAACAGGTAAACCTCGGTTGTATTAAAACGGTTGTTCTTTGGGAGTGAGAACGATTAAGCCTGTTGTACAAATAGTCAGGTTGATGTGATTGCATGATGCCATAAAGTAATATCAGTGATCTAAATGTAACTAGATCATCAAATCTCAAACCTGTTATTTGCCTGGAGTAAGCAGATATATGGTCGAAATATTTTTTATTAAATACATATCGAGCTAAATTATTGTAAATTAAGTTCAGTTTCCGCTTAGTGTTGTAATCAATACTACAAAACACTTCACAGCAGTACGTGAGGATAGGCAAGAGTAAAGATTTTACGAGTAGCATTTTGGTAGCGGTTGGAATAGATCTTTGAGTACGCCAAAGCAATCGAAGACCATTATAGACTTTTCCAACTGTTGTTGCTATGTAATCTGTCCAGGTTAGATTTTCATTAAAGACGAGACCCAAGTTTTTTGCAGTATGGACGTATTTTATTGCTGATATTCCTAGTATTAGGGGTGGAAAGCTGGAGGTGTCTAAGCGATGTTTGTATATGCATAATGTTTTTGACTTCCCAGGATTCAAGGACAGGTTGTGCTTAAGTGCCCACTGTTGAACAACTTTTAAAACCTCATTAATTTCACCTAATGCACTTGCAATATTAGTCAACCGGCAACTCCGGTATAACTGGACATCATCAGCGAACATGTGAACTGAGCAATGTCTGACCAATCCAGGAAGTTCATTCACATACAAGGAGAACAATAGTGGGCCAAGGACAGAACCCTGGGGTACACCTGCTGTTATCTTAAGAAATGAAGACAATCTATCGCCCACTGCCACACATTGCTGACGGCCAGTTAAGTAGGAGTACAATAGTCTTACTGCAGATTTAGAGAGTCCAAAGTTATTTGACAGCTTTTTGCAGAGTACAAGGTGGTCTACAGTGTCAAATGCTTTAGAGAAATCAAGCAGTGTTAAAAATGTACAACATCTATTATCCATAGCTTTACGAATGTCATCGACAACAAGCAACAAGGCAGTTTTGCAACTTCTTTTTGAACGATAACCAGACTGGGCGGAGCTTAAAAGATTGTTCGTAGAAAGGTACCCTTGTAGTTGCTTAAGCATGGCTTTTTCGAACACTTTCGATAAGAACGGCAAGATGGATATATGTAGGTCGGTATTCTGTGTTTACCCCATTTTGGGATTTAGGTATTGGAAGTATTTTGGCTTTTTTCCATAAAAGAGGGTACTCGCAAGTAGTAAGTATGTTGTTGAATATATGGGTGAGGTATTTCAAAATACTCGCAAGGAGAAGCTTCAAGAACTTAGGGTTTATGTCATTCAATCCTGTAGCATTTGACTTGACAGATAGAATTGCCTCAACTATGTCTTCATCCGTTAGATTTTCGAATCTAAAGTTTTGTTCACTATCATCATCATCTGTTCCTATTTGCCAAGATACTTGAGATTCAGAGTTAGAAGATTCCGTTAATGGTACAGAGACAAACTGCGTGTTAAGCATATCGCAATCTACATCGCCAGCTACTTCGTTTTGCTGTTTCCCATTACCTAGTTTACGTAACTTTTTCCAAATATCTTTCCCGGACTGATTGCTAGGGCAGAGAAAAGTCTCGTAGTAGGCTTGCTTCGCATTTTGGATACGAAAAACAACCAAATTACGTAATGATCGATATATTTCATAAAGCTCCTGTAGTTTATAACGTTTCCAACGAGTATATGCGCAATTCCGTTGTTGGATTAAATTAAGAATTTGATTGCTAAACCAAGGAGGAGAACTAGATTTTATAATTTTTGATTTTAACGGAACGTATTGATCGAAAAGCATATTTATATTGTGTTGCAAAAAAGATACTTGTTGCTCAACCGAAGACATAAAGTAAATTTGCTCCCAATCGACATTACCAATGTCGGTTACTAAATTTTCGTAGTCTATATTTTTGAAATTTCTAAAAATAATTAGATTCTGTTCTTCACCTTTTGGTATGTCATACGTCAAAAATATAAGATAATGCTTTGAAAAACCTGGGGCTGATAACTGATTGTAGAATACGGCTTTACCGATATCACCTACAAAGAAAACATCTAGAAGAGTTTCAGCTTCTTTTGTGAAGTGAGTTGGTGTCCGCAAATTTACTGGTCGTAAACTTAGACTCCTGAAACTATCAACTAACTTAGCTGAAGTGGCGGTACTAAGCAAATTACAGTTGAGGTCGCCACATATAATGACATTGGAGACAGAACATGAAATTTCCTCTAAAATGTTTATTATCGGCGTAGCGTCAATGTTTTTGTTCGGCCTATAGATAACTCCAAGGAGTAATCATTCTAAACCAAGGTGAAGTTTTAGGAACAAATACTCTGACGTACTATACATATTCGATTTACGGCGCGGCCGCGGCATGCATTGGGTTCAGCCAGTTAAGCTCTCATTCACAAACACCATCTACCTGGATACAGCAACAGCATTAAAACCAAAATCGCTTTACATCAGCTGGCGTTTTGTTTTTTTCCTGGAGTCAGAGAGCGCCTTCAGCGTTTTGTTCCTCTCACCAGCATTGGCGAATTGCAGAATGACAGCCGGCTCATCACTTCTGTTGCGCGGTTTCGTGCGAAAAGAATTCTTTAAGATAGGTGGTGTTATTTTAATTTTCTCGCAGAGTGTGTTGAATACGTTGGCTAAGTTTTCTTTAGGCATTTGTGGGATACCGAAAACAACAGCATCTGCGATGAACTCTTTGCGTTCCAGCATATCACAACGTTTCCGTAGCTCTGAGAGCTCCCCCGCCAATCTGCCATTGACAACATGTTCGACGTCATTGACTCGCTGAGATAGATGAGAGAAGGCGGAATTAATATTGTTGACGCATTCGACAAATTTTTGCTCTAGGTTTATGATTTTGAGCAGCAATTCATTGCAGGTGTCTGTCAGCTTGCTCTTAAAGGATGCAATTATGTCGTCAGTATGCCTTTTTAGCTCAGCATGAAACGATTGTTCAGTCAGTCCTTTAAGGGTAGGCGAAGATGGTAGGTTTTTTGGGGAATTCAGCTGGGTTGGAGCGGACGGAAGTTTTGGCTTGATGGGTTTACTCTGCTTCTTGTCAACCTTTGTACCATCGGAGGTTGAGTTTGTAGCGTGCGAAACCGTTAGTGTCGAAGTTGAAGGTTGGTTTGGAGCACTGTTTGACCCGGATCTGGTAGCAATCGACGACATCATACGCGGTTTGAATAAATATTTATGTATAAACACGCAGACAGCAAGCAAATAAAATAGAAAACAGTATTTTCTTTTTTTTCTTTTTTTTTTGCTAGGTTTTTAGCTATTAGTTGGTTATTTGCATATTTTTTTATTTTGCATTACTATATTCGCGCACTGTATCTGTAAGCTACGCGTTTAAGTTAGGTTGATATTACTAATTGACGAGCTTAGATTACTTTTGCCGGAGAAGACTTAAAATACGTCTATTCACACTCGAACATCACTTGGACGATGTGATCGTGATAGGAAAAACGTTCGAGGAACATCGCGACAACCTGAAGAATGTGCTAGAACGGCTTCGAAGCGCTCACCTGAAGCTGAACCCAAAGAAATGTGACCTCTTCAGAACCGAAGTCAAATACCTGGGCCACGTTATCTCATCAGAAGGAGTGCGAACAGATCCAGACAAGGTGGCAGCTGTGAAAAACTGGGCAGTTGCAAAAGACAAACACCAACTCAGGAGCTTTTTGGGTTTCGCCACGTACAACCGACGATTCGTAAAGGACTTTGCCGGAATCGCGAAGAGCCTGCACCAACTGACAGAAAAAGGAAGGTAATTCAAGTGGTCAGGTGAGTGCGACAAAAGCTTCAAGAACCTTAAGCAACAACTATGTGAAGCACCAACACTAGCATATCCCATTCCCGGAGAAATGTTCATCGTGGATGCAGATGCAAGTAACGTCGGTGTCGGAGCGGTTCCTTCGCAGGTACACAATGGCCAAGAGAAGGTAGTCGCATACTTCAGCAAAGTGCTCTCCAAGCCCGAAAGGAACTACGGCGTGACCGGGCGAGAACTTCTGGCGCTGCTTCTGGCGACATAACAGTTCCAAAAGTTCCTTTTGCGCACAGACCACGCGGCTCTACAATGGCTGCTGCAGTTCAAGAATCCAGAGGGCCAGGTCGCAAGATGGATTGAACGACTGCAGATGTACGATTATGAAATACAGCATCGTAAAGGGAAACTTCATTCTAATGCGACCATGTAAGAGCGACTGCAAGCATTGTGTGCGGCAGGAAGAGAAGAACCTTCTTTCCATCCAAAGGGTAAGAGCTGAGTATATCGCCGGCTGAAGTGCAGAGGAAATCCTCAATGCTCAAAAAGAAGACCAGAGCCATGTCTAGATTTGACGTCCCTGTCAAACTGCATAGATGCAGAAGACAATAGAGAATGCTCGCTGTTCCATCAAGGTCGGTAATGACCTCGCCGAGACATTTTATGTCAAAAAAGGTTTTAGACAAGAAGACACGCTGTCATGTGAATCTTCTTAATATTGTACATGAACGGATTGTGTGGAACTCACAAGCACAATCTATCAAAAGTCCGTACAACTGCTTGTATACTTATTTACTTAGATGGCGCTACAGCCCGGGGTGGACCTGGGCCTCAACCAACAAACCTCTCCAGCCAGCACGGTTACGAGCCAGCTGCCTCCAGTTGCGCACGCCAAGTTGCTTGAGGTCCCCCTCCACTTGTTTGCGCCATCTACCGCGAGGTCGTCCTCTACTGCGCCGTCCGTCCGGGGTGGATTCGAAGACTTTCTTAGCGGGAAGGTTGGGCTCCATCCGCTCTAAATGACCCAGCCATCTTAGTCGTATAGTGAACTAGTGTATGTGAACTCTTTTGGCTAAGTCGATGTCCTTGTACAGGCCGTATAGTTCGGCATTGTACCTTCTCCTCCACTCACCGTCTATGCAGACGGGACTAAAGATCGCTCGAAGAACTTTTCTCTCGAAATAACCAAGGGCATCCTCATCCGGTTTTGTCAAAGCCCATGCCTCTGCGCCATACAGCAGGACTGGGATGATTAATGTCTTATAAAGAGTTACCTTAGTAGTTCGAGATAGGATTTTGCTACTCAATTGCCGTTTTAGCCCATAGAAACAACGATTGGCAAGAGTAATTCTTCATGTGATCTCCCTACTGATGTCATTTGCGGAGTTCACCATAGAGCCTAGATAGACAAAATCCTTTACTACCTAAAAACTGTATCTGTCTATTGTGGCGTTCTGTCCAAGACGCCGATGTTGGGTGTCCTTTTTTGAAGACAGCATATATTTTGTTTTGCTTTCATTGACCGCTAGACCCATCTTTGCTGCCTCGTTCTCAATACTCGTAAATGCCCCAGGGATGCCAAGACTAGAGATGGCTCTGTATAACTCGTCTCTATACACGCTATCATGCTTGTACAACTGCTTGTATACAGCGACGATATTGACATAATTGGAAGAACTCAGGGAGATGTCACCGATGCGTTTGTAAGCATTGAAGCAGAAGCGGCCAAAATGGGTTTAGCGATAAACGAGGGTAAAACCAAGTATATGCTGTCAACAAGAAGGGACAATCAACACCGACGAATTAGACAGAACGCCACAGTGGACAGCAATAACTTCAAGGTAGTTAGGGACTCTGCCTACCATGGCAACGACATCAACCATGAAAACGACATCAGCGAAAAATCAAGCGAAGAATAACTCTTGCCAATAGCAAGGCAATTCAACAGTAAAGCCCTATCTCGTACAACTAAGGAGACTCTGTGTAAAACTCTGATTATCACAGTCCTGCTTTACGGCGCTGAAACATGAACTTTATTGAAAGCAGATGAAGATATCCTTGGTGTCTTGGAGAGAAAAATTATTCGCCCCGTTTGCGTTGACGGGTTTTGGAGGAGAAGATTCAATAACGAACTATACGAGCTGTACAGCGATATCGACCTAGTCAAAAAAACTGCGTATTGGAAGTTTGACATGGCTAGGACAAGTAGAACGAATGGACAGCAACGCTCTGGGTCGCAGAGTCTTCGACTATAAGCCGGAGGGATAACGCACTAGAGGGTCTCCTCGCCGTAGGTGGCGCGCCCAAGTTCAAGGGAACCTCGACCTCGACTTGGAGTGCGCAACTGGAGGCAATTAGCTAAACCGAGCTAAATGAAGAGTTGGTTGAGGTCCAGGTAATCACCGTGAATTGTAGCGCCACCTTAGTCAGTAAGTAAGTAAGAAATATGTACCTCTTCGAGATTTATTCCATTTACTAATAACTTTGGGAATAACGGTACAAAACCTAATTGCCAATGGGATACATAGGCATTAAAAAGGGTATATGTATATCGAAATTTTATGCTTGTCTACCTACTGCTTCAACGATATGTTAGTTTGCATAAATCGTTTACTTTTGAGTCGAACGGTTTTGTTTTTTTCCGCAGAGAAAAAATTTTGTAAAAAAAAAAATTAAATTAAATTAATAAAGACTCTAACCAGTGTAACGGAAGCCAGTGCACGGGAAATTGCATTAGCGTCTCACAAGAGAGGACGAAGTTTAACCCAGTGTACTAGGATTAACAAAAAAATAAAAATGCTTAATTCCATTAAAATGGACTCCTCCTCGGAGGGACGGGAGATGATGAAGTTTACGGAAGTGACGAGAAAAGAGTTTCTTGACGCTCTGGAGATGACGAAGAAATATCAGGAAGAAGTTTTACTCTTACGGCAAAAAATTAAAGAGATGCAGGAAAGTGACAACAATTCGTCGTCTCTACAAAAATCTTTCAAAAAACGTAAAAAATATACAACAAGGACTCAGCAAAGTGAGAACCATGCACCAGCCGAAGAAATGGATAGTGACGAATCTCCCAAGATTACCAGTGTAGAAACGGACGCTCCAATAACAACGAAAACACTAATAGCACAAATGAAGCAAAAAAATACGAAAGAAAGAAGGGACATCAGAGAAACTAACGGTAAGAAGAAATCAACATCAAATGCAGCCAGCAATGTAGGCGATAATAAGATGGTCAATATAGCACCAAAAGTAGTGGCGAGAAAAAATCCACCACCAATAAAAATTTTCAAAGAAGATAGTCAGGTATCAAAATTGTTACAACAAGAAATAGGTAGAAATAATTTTAAAATTAAAAATATAAGTTAGTTATAATAAGTTTTCGTTAACATTAAATGACAAAGATGACTGCAACAAAGTGAAGAAATTACTTAATGAAGCAGATACGCAATACTTTTCCTAAACGAGCAAAGAAGACAAGTTGCAGTCATTCCTACTGAAGGGTCTTAGGGTTAGCTTTAACCCAGAAGAAGTTCTAAAGGAGCTTAATGAGCTCAAAGTAGAAAATTTGAACTTCGTTACAGCATTCAGGTATGTTACGGTGAACTCAAAGCGTGAAAATAGAGTCCTGCCTATTATAGCGGTACAGCTATCTCCGGACAGCAAAGTAGAAAACCTGAGCACTATTAAGTATTTAGAGGGCATTTAGGTGTCTTTCGAAAAAATCGGAGGGACGGTGTCCTTCAATGTCACCGGTGCCAGAGATTCGGGCACGCGTCTCCGAATTGTAAGACGGTAAGAAGGTGCGTCAAGTGCCAAAATACGCATGAGACTGGTGAGTGCCAAGTGCAAAAAGAAGCGAGCAAGGAGCAGTTATTTTGTGTTCTTGCCAGAAACCTGGTCACCCTGCCTCATGGCGGGGATGCGAAAGCTATAAACGACTAGCAGATCGACTTCAGGCACAGAAAACGGAAGCGCAACAAAAGGTAGGCAATAGTGTTGGGTCAAGCCCTGCTGACCCCAAACCAATGGGCTCCAGTGCTTTTGGCTCCAATATTATTGGATCGAAAAGTGCTATTCGCCCTGCAAATGACAATTTGCAAATCCAAGTTAACAGTCTGACCAAAACTGTTGCAGATCTCTCGGAGAAGGTTGATGCCCTTCTCAACGTCCTTAGTCGTCAACATGATTAGATCTAATTGTGCAATCTTTAAAATAATTGCGCTAAATGTTAACTCCATAATCGCTTTCAGTAGGCGCTTTGTGAATGACCATAAGCCAGACGTTCTGTTTTTAAACGAGACAAAGCTAAATGACAGGTATCATTTAGAGTTAATTAACTATGACGTAATACGGACAGACAGACGTGACTCTATTCGAGGTAGCGGTACGGCAATTCTTGTCAGTAGAAATGCGGTGAAGTGGGAGGGTTGTGATCCCTTGTTTTCGGATCATAACCTCGCTGATAAAAGGAAGAAGAAGAAGAAGAATTGAACGAAGTGATATTAGGAGCTTCAGTTGTCTTGAGACAACTATTATCTCGCTGCCTCCCAGGGATAATAGTTGTCTGTATTTAATATCAGCATATGCGGCTAAAGGTACCGTCAATCCATTTAAAGCGGAAATTGAAAAATTTTTCGAAATCCTAGACTAGATATTTTAAACAACTATTTCGTCTTAACGGGAGATTTGAACGCGAGACATTCGGCCTGGCTGAACTCAAGGGCGAACGGAAGAGGTAACTTCCTAAACCACTTTATTGAAGAAAGCCAGGTCGAATATAAAATCAAATTATACAGCCCAGTTACACCAAGTTTCTGGAAATTCATATCTTGATCTTTGCATTGCGGATGCGCGATTGCAAATTCAGACGGTCCACGGTAATAAACTTTTTATATTGCCGTATGATAGCGACCATAATGATGCAATAGTTATGCCGTTGACATTTGCTACGTTTAGCTTCGCAACGCAGCACGAAGTCACTAAATTAAATTTTAGGCGGACTGATTGGTGCAAATTTCAACGTTGTGCCATCAGAAAATATAGGAACTGCCCTTCCTCTTCTAATATTCCTAGTAATAGGAATCTTTCTAATGAGGAATATGTTCCTATACCGGGAATTTAAATACGGTGGTATTACAAGCTACGGAGTCGTCAGTATCGAAAATTAAATCCAAAGACGAAATCGAATGTTATCTAAACCATGACATTAAGACCCTACAAACCTATAAAAGCTTTTTAATCACTCAGATAAATCGAATACGACGTCAGTTCCAACGTTTCACTCAGCTGAGGCCTACCAACTCCTACTCTCAACCTCCACGCGGTGACAGCCGGGTGCCTAGTACCTTAATCCAAGAAATGGGTAACCAACCCCGTTTGGCGGATTCTTGGTGGCAGCAGATGAGAGAGGGGGGGAAGAGTGCTTTTCTCACTAGAGCACTTCTTCCTGTTCCAGGTGGCAGCGGACGAATTCCCTAGACGGAGTCAACGGTGGCGTCTATAGTTCCAGTTAGGTTGAACTTAGTGAATACCTTGCGCGAGCTGCTTCGACGTATTCGGATCACAGGTCGGTAAGGAATTTCCAATGTTGGTCAGGACATTGGAATAGAGATGGTGGCGGAGGAGCCCTTAATGGGCCAACGGCAGCGCTCATACTCCCGTAGTGGACTACTGGCCCCTCGTCCTAGGGGAATAATTAAGGAACTGGCCCTCCAGGTTGGGGGTTGTGCCGTCGGGGTAACTTCCCTACCACGTAAAAAACGCATGGTTCCGAAACAACCAAAAGCCTCGGATAAGGATGACCCAACTAATGACGACCCCAGCAAACGAAATAAGGACAACGACCTTCGGATCTGTACGTGGAATGTTCTGTCCCTTTACAGACCACGTGCAGCCGAACAACTAGCAGAGGCCCTAGACTGCTATAAAGCAGATATTACCGCCATCCAGGAAGTGCGATGGGATGGGCCGGTCAAAAAGAGGATGAAAAACTGTGACATCTACTACGGTGATTGCTACAGAGGCAACAGGCAACGCTTATTCGGATGCGGATTTGTCATACGCGGCAGACTTAGGCAAGAAGTCTTAAGCTTCCGACACGTGAGCGAGCGTATTATGACTATCCGGATCAAGGCTAAATTCGCTAACATAAGCCTAATATGTGTTCATGCCCCCACAGAAGAAAAGGACCCTGCCTCCAAAGAGTGTTTCTACGAGCTCCTCGACAAAACATACGAGCAATGTCCTAAATACGACGTTAAGATCGTATTGGGCGATTTTAACGCCAAAATAGGAAAGGAGGACGTCTTCGGTAGAGCAGTCGGTAAGCATAGCCTACACGACACCACGTCTGATAACGGACTAAGGCTAATTGATTTCGCTGTGGAGCGAAATGTCACCATAGCAAGCACATGGTTTCCTCATCTCGATATTCATAAGCAGACATGGCGGTCCAATGATCATGTCACGATCAACCAAATTGATCATATTGCGATCGACGCAAGGCATGCCTCCAGTATTCTGGATGTCCGGACCTTCCGAGCGGCCAACATAGACTCGGATCATTACCTTGTTGTAGCCAAGGTACGAATGCGGATATCCCAATCTGAGCAACAAAGAAGAATTACTGTGAGAAAATTTAACGTCGAAAAGCTACAATCGCAAGAGACCGCCAGACTCTTCGCTGAACGCGTATCCCGAAATCTCTCAATCACCCCTTTGCCGCCAGCATCAAGTATCGAAGACCAGTGGCAACGCTGCCAACATGCCATCAGAAACGCCGCGACTGATGTGTTGGGTTTCGCTCGCCCACCACCGCGAAACCCCTGGTTTGACGAAGAATGCCGGCGAGTGCATGCAGCAAAACAAGAGGCATACAAAGCGGCGCTGCAAAGGAAAACGAGAGCTGCTCGTGAGCTCTACGAGTAAAAGAGACGGGAAGAACATCGGCTTCTCCAAAAGAAGAAGAAAGAGCATGAGAAGCGCGCGTTTGAGAATATCGAGAGTCTATACTCCAGGAACAATGTACGGAAGTTTTACCAAAAGGTAAAAAGAACGTGTCAGAGAAGTAATACCCGTACAGAAACCTGTAGAGATGAGAATGGAAACCTCGTAGTAGAATCACAGTCGGTGCTGAGAATATGGAAAAACTACTTCTGCAGACTGTATAACGGCGACGAAGACCAACATCCCGCTGTCAGGCAGAATGAACCATTCAACATGGACGATGATAGTCAAAATTTCCATCCACCTGACCAAAACGAAGTGAGGATAGCAATATCCAAGCTAAAATCGAACAAGGCTGCTGGACCTGACGGCTTACCGGCCGAACTTTTCAAGGCAGCTGGGGATGAATTGGTAGAGTGCATACACCAACTCATTTCTAATATTTGGTCAGAGGAGTGTATGCCTGATGAATGGAATCTCAGCATCGTTTGCCCGATCCACAAGAAAGGAGACCCCCTCAACTGCGCCAATTATAGAGGCATCAGTCTCCTCAACATCGCGTACAAGATCTTTTCTGCGATATTGTGTGAACGCCTGAAACCTTTTATCAACAGCCTGATTGGACCCTATCAGTGCGGTTTCAGGCCAGGAAAGTCCACCATCGATCAAATCTTCACACTTCGGCAGATCCTGGAGAAAACCCAAGAATTCCAAATCGATACTCACCACCTCTTTATCGATTTCAAGGCCGCCTATGACAGCATCTATAGAGAAGAGCTTTATAGAGCCATGTCTAGTTTTGACATCCCTGCCAAACTTGTCCGCCTGTGCAGGCTGACGATGGAGAACGCTCGCTGCTCCATCAAGGTCGGTAATGACCTCACCGAGACCTTTGATGTCAAAAAAGGCTTTACGCGTTGTCATGTGACTTCTTCAATATTGCACTTGAACGGATTGTGCGGAACTCACAAGCCAACACCGGAGGCACAATCTATTACAAGTCTGTACAACTGCTTGCATACGCCGACGATATAGACATTATCGGAAGATCTCAGCGGGCTGTCACCGGTGCTTTTGCAAGCATTGAGGCGGAAGCGGCCAAAATGGGTTTAGCGATAAACGAGGGCAAAACCAAGTATATGCTGTCAACTAGAAGGGAATTGGACAAAACGTCACCGTGTGCATCTATAACTTCGAGGTAGTAAGGGACTTTGTCTACCTTGGCTCTGCTATAAATTCAGCAAACAAAATCAGTGCAGAAATCAATCGAAGAATATCTCTTGCCAATCGCTGTTTTTTTGGGCTTATAAGGCAATTCAACAGTAAAGCCCTTTCTCGAACAACTAAGAAGACTCTATATAAGACCTTGATCATCCCAGTCCTGCTTTACGGCGCTGAAACATGGACTTTATTAAAAGAGGATGAAGATATCCTTGGTCGCTTCGAGAGAAAAATTCTTCGTAAGATTTTCGGTCCCGTTTGCGTTGACGGGTTTTGGAGGAGAAGATTCAATCACGAACTATACGAGCTGTACAGCGACATCGACCTAGTCAAAAAACTGCGTATTGGACGTCTGAGATGGCTAGGACATGTAGAGCGAATGGACACCAACGCTCCGGCCCGCAGAGTCTTCGAATCTAACCCCGAGGGAATTATCGCCGTAGGTGGCGCGCACAAGTTCAAGGGGACCTCGACCAACTTGGAGTGCGCAACTGGAGACAATTAGCTAAAGACCGAGCTAAATGGAGAGGCTTGTTGGTTGAGGCCCAGGTTCACCCCGAACTGCAGCGCCACCTAAGTAAGTAAGTAAGACGTCAGTTCCAAGATGAATCGTTCAACTCAGAGCTGCAAAGGTTAAAATCTCCTAAGAAATGTGAAGACATTGATAACTCAGCAGTTTCGGAATAGTGTCAACGATTATTGGAGGCAACGCGCCGAAAACATATTGAAGTCTGATTCCAGGAACATGTTTCCTAAAATTATTCAGATTTTCAAAGCTCAAAATTGAAAGTTCCACTGTCTTCCCAGTCTCTTCTCTCTCAGGCGGAGATCAATAGCCAACACTGCCCCATTATCGATAACCATTTCGTTATAGATAGAGGGGTGGACAAGCTAAGCCTGATCGGCTCTCATTTTGAGGCAATTCATGCTAGGGATCTACCAAGATGCAAAACTAACGAAGTAAATGACAAACTGTCGAGGTTTCGCAATAGCGAAACACGAACTCAGTTGAGATTCTCTGAGCGATTAAAAGCGGACCAACTAACAGATGAACAGATTGATAATTACTTTACAACACTAGACGAACTGACATACATATTTAGGAAACTAAATAACAAAAAGTCAGGTGGTTTAGATAACATACCGAATATTATTCTAAAGCATATACCGGACGAAATTATACGGCAATATTGCGTAATATTTAATAATTTTCTTAAATAACTGCTACTTCCCGAGTTGTTGTAATCAAAAAGAAGAAGGATCCTCTGATCCCTCCAACTATAGGCCAATAAGTCTCCTGCCTAATATCGGGAAGGTTTATGAAGTAGTTATAAGTAAATCTATTTTGTTCGAGTGCGTAAGAAATGAGATTTGGGTTCAAGAAAAACCATTCGGCGATGCATGCTGTTACAAAATTGATTTCTGAAGTCAATTGGAGTCTTAACGCCAAAAGATGTATAGCTGCTTGCCTAGTGGATATCGAAAAAGCCTTCGACACGCTTTGGATCGACGGGCTTTTATATAAATTTCTCTGATATGAATTCCCACATCACCTTGTAAAGATAATTGCATCTATGGTGCACAAGAAGAAATTTGTTGTATCAGATAGACAATACACAACGACTAAAGTTTTTAAAGTCACCAATGGTCTGCCACAGGGCACAGTTTCAGCACCGCTCCTCTTTGACATCTACATCTCGGAAATGCTAAGGGACATGGATAATTCGATAGCGTTCACTGACGATGTTATATTGTATGCAAGCGGTTCGAGAATCCAATAATAAACTGCAAACTTTCTGCTCAGAGTGGAAGCCCAAAATAAACGAGGCAAAATGCGAAACTGTGCTGTTCCGCACCCCAGTAAGACGAGGTAATTCAGATTTGAGACGGAACTGGAAAAATTTGCAAATCGTCAGTTCTAATGGTCTTCGCATCGAGTCAAAGACTGTTGTGAAGTATTTAGGTGTCCATCTAGACAAGTTTTTGTACTACAATGTGCACGTAAATACGCAGTTACAAAAAGCGAGAGCGGCATTTATGTCCCTCAAACGCCTTTTCTATTCCAACTACCTTAGATCCGACGTGAAGATCATATGCTACCAAGCGTTCATTCGTCCTATTCTAACTTATGCGATTCCAGTATGGTGGAACATAAGCTCGTCTTATATGGAAAAACTTAGATTGCTTACTTATGTACTTAGATGGCGCTACAGTCCGGGGTGGACCTGGGCCTCAACCAACAAACCTCTCCAGCCAGCACGGTTACGAGCCAGCTGCCTCCAGTTGCGCACGCCAAGTTGCTTGAGGTCCCCCTGCACTTGTTTGCGCCACCTACCGCGAGGTCGTCCTCTACTGCGCCGTCCGTCCGGGGTGGATTCGAAGACTTTCTTAGCGGGAAGGTTGGGCTCCATCCGCTCTAAATGACCCAGCCATCTTAGTCGCTGTATGTGAATTCTTCTGGCTAAGTCGATGTCCTTGTACATGCCGTATAGTTCGGCATTGTACCTTCTCCTCCACTCACCGTCTATGCAGACGGGACCAAAAATCGCTCGAAGAACTTTTCTCTCGAAATAACCAAGGGCATCCTCATACGGTTTTCTCAAAGCCCATGCCTCTGCGCCATACAGCAGGACTGGGATGATTAGAGTCTTATAAAGAGTTACCTTAGTAGTTCGAGATAGAGCTTTGCTACTCAATTGCCGTTTTAGCCCATAGAAACAACGATTGGCAAGAGTAATTCTCCGTGTGATCTCTCCACTGATGTCATTTGTGGAGCTGACCATAGAGCCTAGGTAGACAAAATCCTTTACTACCTCAAAATTGTATCTGTCTATTGTGGCGTTCTGTCCAAGACGCCGATGTTGGGTGCCCTTTTTTGTAGACAGCATATATTTTGTTTTGCTTTCATTGACCGCTAGACCCATCTTTGCTGCCTCGTTCTTAATACTCGTAAATGCCCCACTGACGGCCCGCTGAGTTCTTCCGATTAAGTCGATGTCATCGGCATAAGCGAGTAGTTGTACAGACTTGAAGAAGATTGTACCTCCGGTGTTGGCTTGTGAGTTTCGTACAATTCTTTCAAGTACTATATTAAAGAGATCGCATGATAGCGCGTCGCCTTGTCTAAGACCTTGCCTGACATCGAACGGTTCGGTGATGTTCTTACCGACTTTGATGGAGCAGCGAGAGTTCTCCATCGTCATTCTGCACAAACGGACGAGCTTGGCAGGGATGCCAAGACTAGACATGGCTCTGTATAACTCGTCTCTATACACGCCATCATAGGCAACTTTGAAATCGATGAAAAGGTGGTGCGTATCGATTTTATATTCATGGGTTTTTTCCAAGATCTGCCGTAGTGTGAATATTTGGTCAATGGTGGACTTTCCAGGCCTGAAACCGCACTGATAAGGACCTATCAGGTTGTTGACGATCGGTTTTAGGCGTTCACATAATACGGTAGACAGGATCTTATATGCGATATTTAGGAGACTTATACCTCTGTAGTTGGCGCAGTTCAGATGGTCTCCTTTCTTCAGGATCGGGCAAACGATGCTGAGGTTCCATTCATCGGGCATACTTTCGTCCGACCAGATTTTACAGATGAGCTGGTGCATGCTCCTTACCAACTCATCTCCTCCTGCCTTGAAAAGTTCAGCGGCAAGGCCGTCGGCTCCAGCAGCTTTGTTGGATTTGAGTTTAGATATCGCTATCCTCACTTCATTCTGATCGGGTTGACGGGAATTTTGACTGCCATCGTCACTGTTGAATGGCTGATTCTGCCTGACAGCGGAATATTGATCATCATCGCCGTTTAACAGTCTGCAGAAGTGTTCCTTCCATATCCTCAGCACCGACTGCGATTCTACTATTATGTTGCCATTTTCGTCCCTGCAGGCTTCTGTTCTGGCTTTGAAACCCTGGCATATTCTTTTTACCCTTTGGTAAAATTTTCGAGCATTATTCCTGCAATAAAGTCTCTCAATCTCCTCGATCGAGCGCTTCTCATGCTCTTTTTTCTTCTTTCTGAGAAGTCGATGTTCCTCTTTTCTTCTGCGCACGTAGAGCTCGTAAGCAGCTCTAGTCCTTCTATGCAGCGCCGCTTTGTACGCCTCTTGTTTTGCTGCATGTGCTTAAACTTAGATTATTTGAAAGAAAATGTCTTCGAGCCTGCATGCGTATGTATAGAAGCGCACATTCCGACTTTTGGCATTACGTTTCTAATAAGAGACTATTGGATGCTTCCGGTGTGTCCAGAATCGACAATGTCATTCTGAACCTTGTGAGGAACCATTTCGTGCGGTCAGCGAGCGTTACCGAGAACGAAATCGTGTCGGGCTTATTTTATCCTAACCCTGGGTATTTCCGTAATACTATGTTGAGTGGGTTCATACCCCCTGAAGCATTCTTGTATCTAGATGCGTATGGTTACTTATCAGATTCGCTAAACGTTCCAATTATTTACCATCTTGCTAGAAGGGCGACAGATAAATGTATCCTCTACGAGCCGATGGACTCAGGAGAAGGAAACTCTGCCTTGAGATACTGCGTAAGCATACCTGAGCGAGATTCAGTTAACGACGACATGTTGAATAGGGAGAAATATTGGTGGCTCGACTGGGTTGAGGCTAGCGTTTAGGGTGAGCAAGGCCGGACCTTGATATATGATTTCTGGCATACCATTGAAAAGCCGATTGAATGGTTTAACTATCTTTTGATTGGTCTTTTCAGTGGCGATTCGGAAACCACATATAATGGTCCGGCCCGGGATTTAGGGTAAGGTAGTTTAAGTTTTTTTGAGTTTAGTTTTAGATTATTTTTATGAAAAAATAATAAAATAATGTGTTCTAAAATGTTTTCCCACGTTTTTCCTTAAAGTGAAATAAAAAAAAAGTATGTTTTAAAGAAATAATATCGACTAAAATAAAAAACTTTTCAAGTTCAAGTTTTCAAAAAATCATAATATTAGTATTGAGCACCCTTCAGGTCAGTTACTGCAAGGTATTATGATAGTGTAGTTTTAAGTTTATCGGAACTATAAATTATGTTAGTGTATTAGTGGAAATATAAACGATTAAAAAAAAAATAAATAAATAAATCTCGAAGTAGTGCGTATTAAATAAATGAAAAGCACGTCTGCGCTACTCAATTTAAAACTCAAACCTTTGCATAGGTGTTTCTATCGTATCCGCTTTGTGTGCGAACAAAGTCGCACTTGACGGTTTATTCTGCATTTTATTAAGTTTTTCTATTTCGTATGTACATATATTGCATTTTATATCAACATATTCAAAATTGGGCCACACTAACCGACACTTTCATTTCCGTTGCTGTCTTAGCACTTCCACAGAAACATGTTTATTACCGGTTCATGCTTTAGCAACATGCTCCAATTTGGTTCTTACGGTCTTAGAAATATCGTAAAGCTATATTTTCCGGGTTGAAAGATGCACTAAATTGTAATAAGTATAAGTATAGCCCACCACCCAAAACTTCGAACTTTCAACTATCTCTCACCATCTGTCAAATATGCGCATGACGTCAAACAAAAATTTGTGAAAGTGACAAGTCAAGTGGTTGAATTTTTTTGTGGATTTTTACTTTCTTCTGTGCTTTGTTTTATATTTGCGTGAATCCTTTGTCCGTAATTAAAAAAAATGAATTAGTACCTATTAGTCGAATTCCGCTTAAAGTTGTCCCACCTAGTAGCACATTTCTCTTGTTTGCGTAAATAGCTGTGACATCACCGCCAGCACCGTCATAAAGTAATGTCAGTGCCCTTCGTTTGAGGAGCAGAGTGTAATGATGCTCATCGTTATAAAGTCTTTGCGTGGCTAAAAAATGATGGAAACTAACAATGAACCAACGCAGAGGACACCATCTTATCAGAATGGTGTCGAGGAAGAGGGCGACTACTCGCGGCGCGATTCAGCTTCGTCTAGTACGACGTCACCGAATTATGATTCGGGAAACGTCAGTGACCTGAATTATCTTCGTCCAGCTTCGCTCAGTTCGGCTGAAGATGACTCTATTTCGAATGAGTATGCCCAGCACGATAAGTTTCAACATTTACTCCGCGAGAAAGATCAGTCCTTGTTCCTTGCGCTGCAAGATGTTCGCAAGCTGAAGAGCGAGTTGGAGCGTCTGAGCAAGTCAGAGAAATGGTACAAGAGTGAGCTGAGGTCACAGAAGAACTCGAGGATGGAAATTCTTGAAAAGTTGTACACGAATGAGCGTAGATTCACACAAGAGAACCAGCGTCTGCAGAACGAATGCGTCTCACTATATGCGAGGTGCAGTGAGATCGAGAATCGGCTGCAAGCGGAGAAGGATATGGCCATAAAACTGGTGCAAAGCAATTCAAAAGTGGAAGCAGCTGTGATGGATGGAGGAGGATTATCTCGAGATTTTGAGTTGGCACAGCACCGTCAGAAGTTGGCAGATCAAGAAGAACTAATCGATATGCTGCGAAACCAAAAGCGATGTCTTTTCAGGGATTTACAGAAACTCAGCTGTGAGAAGGACGAGATCGTCCTAGAGCTGCAGAAGAATATTGCACAAGTGGAGGACGAGAATCGGACGATAACGAAGAGATGTCTGCAATTAACCGAAGTCAGAAACCTACTTAAGGGCGAGTTGGAGGCTAAAGGGGCGGAATGCAGTAGTATGAGCGCTGAAGTATTGGACTTGCGGATAATAGTGAAGAGTCTGGAGGAGAAACTACACTCTCATGTAATTAAATACTTGAAATCCTTAAATGTTTAGTTATTCCTTTTGCTTCGCTCGTTGAATCATGTTTTCTATTAGCCCAGATATTTAAGCTTTTAACCACGAAATAAGCAACGGTGTCTCGATACGGGGTAACCGTGTGGCCATAAGAAATTGAACGGCGGATTTAAGGACCTACTTGTCGAAAAATTGGAACAAGTGCATTCCTCATCATTGTGGGATGATGTGGGATGTTACGGATGTAGATTAGTTGCCTCTGATATGAATGTCTAAAGCTTTCGATAGAGTGTGGCATTATGCACTCTTCACAAACACACAAGCTCTAAGGCCATGGTGTCGGTGGGACTTTCTCGAAATGGAGTCCAATTTTGTTTAAGTATTCGATCAATACAAGTTGTATTGGATGTACTTCTACCCCATTCTCAACCAATGCTGGTGTTCCCAGGGCTCTGTCCTATCTCCGACCCTGTTTTCGATTTACTCCAACGACCTTCTAGGTATGTGATATTCTAATTTCAATCCATTTATTCGAAGATGGTAGCACTCTTGATTTCGCCTATTCATTAACGGCACCGCAGAAAAGACCCCGAGCTGTGGAGCTACAGCGACAGCGACCGTCAACCGAACTCAATTTTGACGATGTTATTATCAATAGGCGCGCCAAAGACTGAGTTGAGTACAACGCGTCAAAAACCCAATGCTGTCTACCGTCTCTGAAGCAAGGCTCTACGGTAGCCAAACTAAATATGAATGGAGTTGACATTGAAGAAGCCGATGGCTGGTCAATGCTTGGTATGTATGTTTGCTGGAATTTGCAAGTTACTGTCGCTGCAAAAGCTGGTGCTAGATGCGACGGATTCGTGGATTCGCATATTTGGGTGGGGGCTTCCGGCACGTTCTTGAGTTTACATGATCAGCGCTAAGCTTTTAAGCTGATCGGTAACCAATATTTTAGCGGCTAAATTCCTTTGCTTGAACACCCCCAAGATGTTGGATGCCTAGCCTAATACTTAAAAAAAGACTGTGTTCTAAGTGGTAGAGGACAAACAAAACTTTGTCTTACGTAGTTTGAAAGGAACCCAAATTGCAGAGCACTCAGATTTGTTTCGGTCTATTACACTTTTTAGGAACCTTTTTTTTTGGGAGAAACTTCGATGTTATTCGCTTTCCTTTTATGCTTGGGTGGCTGGTTGCTGTTCTCCGTAAGGGGTTTGAATCTACTCACATTGGTTAATGAGTAAACACTGCCGACTGCACTATTTTAATTCTCCACATAGGTATAGTTCACCTCATACACGGTCACACAAACAATTTAAGTTCATCTGTTCATCACACGGCTAACACGGTCAAATCTGGCCTTGTATTTTTGGTAAATAGTAGCGCGGTCAAGTTGTTACCCTGCACCTATTGTGTTGTGGAAACCAGGCAACCGTTTCAAATCACTTATTATAAAAAAGTAAATTCAAACAACGTAGCAATTCAATAAAGAAGCAATAAATTGGCATACTTAAAAAGAATTAAAATTACATTAGATTAGCGTACAAAATTGTGCAAAACAATAGAAACCTTTCATATACAGCTGTGTGCAGGGAGTTTGTTAGTCGCCCTAAACGCGATACTTGTGTAATACAAGTGTACGAGAAAACGATCTTATATTTACTACGCGTTAACAGAAGAAACAAAAATGAACGCCATCGTTATCGCCTGCGTCAAAATACAAATCTAGCTATTTTAGGTAAAGCGCACCATACTTCATTCTCAATTGTAAACTGAGTCAAATCAAATCAAAATCAACACGAGTGTGCCGTAGTCATTTGATCGATTTGACGGTTGAGAAGTTGGTTGAAGAAGATTAAAAGATTTTGATTTTCCGAAATTGTATCCAAAATCTTTCAACTGAGTTGAATTGTTTCTGGCCGAATTGGTTGATTTGCTGTCAAATGAAGTGTCAGTCGTGTTTGAGCTATGGTAGTGAATGATTTTAATTATCTTGGGTGTTTTTAAGAAAATAAATAGAAAAAGAACATGACTTTAAATTCGAATACGAATGTTTAGAAGAAGATTTTCCAATTGATGCAAGATAACCCAGCGATATGGAAAATTAAAAGTACAGATTATCGAAATAAAATGAAAAAAAATAAATAAAACAGTCATGGGAGTTGCTTAATCCTCGATAAATACAAAGATATTGAGCCGGAAGCTAGCATTGCAACCATACCAAAAAAGCGAACACTTTTTTTTTGCAGAAAACAAATTATACTCTTGACAGTTTGACAGTTGAAGCAAAGTCTTCCAATGCAGTTTATAAAAGGTTCTCTGTCAATTAACTGCCATTAAAAACAATTATAATGAACAAGTTAAACGCGTGTGAAAACCAACAAATTCATATTAAGTTAAAAGCGAATGTTTTGGGAGAACATTCACACATCATAGAATTTTATTCAAGATACTTTGCATACATTTTTTATGTCTAGTGACTATTAGAAATGAAATTAAAAACTCTTCGACTCATTTAGCAGTCAGCTGATTCCATTTGGCAGTTTGTATGTTCGTGCCGACAGAAATTCTTCAAGCACAGATGGGGAAATACTCTCTACTTAATACTTACTTCTCAATTTTTCTCTTTACCTGTCATTTTCGCACTTCGAGGTTAGAGCACTTTAGTGCACTTTAAAGCACCTTAAAGGGCTTTAAATAGTGTATGCGAATAGACCTAGTGTGTGGTCAAGTATCAATTCAGTTCACAACTCGGTTTACAATCGATTTGATTTGGTGTATTGGGCTGCTTAAGGAAGGAAATATATAAATGTATGTGTGTGTATTTCTTTTATATTGCGCCCAAAAGTGCACAAAAAAATGTTTAGTTTTCAGTGAAGAAGTACTCCTCAAACTTTTCGAATGTATAGTTTTATATGCATGGTTTTGCCAGTTTTCTCTGTGTTTATTTATCTTAGGACCGATGTTTCAATAGTCAGATAAACTCCTATCTAACGAGTTAACTGTCAGTTAAGACACAAATGCATTTTTCAATAGTTGTATAACAGCTATTCGAGGAATATCACATCTAACTGGCGAATGAAGTTACACTTAGAAACATTCAGTTTCGTACGGAGCGTGTTTTTACTAAAAGGCACTTAATTCAGGACAAACGAATTTCAAATGCGTTCATAGATGTTCTTAAAATCATGTTTTTTCTGGTATTCTTTACAGTAATGAAGACAAACAATTAAAAAAGAAATCTAACTGTAAATTTTGTCTGTGTTATGTGAGATCCTTCGAATGCAGAGCAAACATTAAGTTTCGTACGAAGCAATTAAGCTCCTGTTCAGTTCGGAGTGTTAACATTATAGAACTGAAATTGTTTGTTTTATTTAAAATATACTATTTTGCTTAGAGTTTGAAGTTCAGTGTTTTTTTTTTGTGAAATTATTTAATTTTTTTTGAATGGGTAAAAACATAACGGAAGATATACTATCTTTGGTAAATTTTCATCGAAAGAAAGGAATATCTTTGGGCGAAAAAGCTAAAATGCTACAGCTACATAAGTCTACGATACAAAATATTTATAAGCGTTACCTTGAGGAGGGAAGAATTGAGAATGTGTGTAGTAACAAAGGTCCCAAAAGAATGACTGTTTTCTGAAAAATTTATTTTGCGTGAAATAAAGAGAAATCTAAAGTTGTCTTCAGTCGAATCATGTAAAATGCTTGCTGATTTTAACGGAACTGATGTACAGCCAATCAGCATTGGACTTACGCTTAAAAAGAATGGTTACTTTTCACGAGTATGGCGCAGAAAACCTTTGGTCAGCGAAGTTAAAACAAAAAGGCTTAATTTCGCCAAAGCATACAAAGATAAGTCGCTAGATTATTAGAAAAATGTTATATTGGTTGATGAAGGTAAATTCTCACTCTTCCGAAACGACAAAAAGCAAGAAAAAGTATACCGCAGGCGTAACGAGGCTTATCTTTTGAAAAACTTATCGGCGACTGTAAAACACGGTGTACAAAGCGTAATGGTTTGGGGTGCTATGGGATATGGAGGTGTTGGAAATTTTAAATTTTATTCAAGGGAATATGAAAAAAATAATTTATCTTAACATTCTTAAAGAGAATCTACAACCTTCATCTAAGAAATTAGGTATTAAGAACTCATTTCACTTGTACCAAGCAAAGACCCAAAGCACATAGCTTTGGACGTTCGTCTTTGGCTCCTTTATAACTGCCCAAAATGCATTGAAACACCCGCAAGAGCCCAGATATCAATCCAATAGAGCATCTGTGGGAGCACTCGGAAAGACAAATTAGGAAAACAAATGCCGTTAGAAACAAAAAGGAACTTAAAGCGCTAATTTCGAAAGAGTGGAATGAAATTCCATCCGATGTTACAAAAAGCTGTTTGCATCAATTCCAAATAGACATGCAACTATCTTAAAGCACGATGGAAATCCAACTTCCTATTATTTTTAATAATTTTTGTTTTTTGACGTAAAAATCTTAACTTTTAGAATTCGTACGAAACTGAATGTACCTTACAATCTCTACTTTATGTGAACTAATTCCTAATTTTTCTCTATTTTATTGAATTACCATTTTATTTTTGATAATTCCTGGTATTTATATTACACTTCAATAAAAAATAACATTAAAGCTAGAAAAAAGTTTATATTTTTTTCAAAATAACGAACAATTTGCAAAAATTCTCTTCGTACGAAACTGAATGTTCTTAAGTGTATCTGAACGTTTCAGAGGCAGATAAAATCTTATTCTCCAGTTAAGTAGTATACTGTGTGTGCGAAGGAATGACAAATGCGAATAAGAGCATTAAACGATGAATATGACCAGCTTCTATACTCTAACACGAAAAAATTACAAGCAATCTGTTTCATTCACACCCACATTATATGAAGTTAGACACGGTTCATACTGTACACTGTACTGTACGGTAGCAAAATACCATCGAATAACTATCTGGTGATGGAAAAACCCACCCTACTTATCTGCCAGATAAAGAGTCGAATAAATTACTTCGTTAGTTAGCTATCAGACTGTTTATCTGACGATTGAAAAATCTGCCCTTAATATCTTTAATCCCCTTGAGGAATATCGAGATAATTTTAATTTGTGATGGTGTTTCTTTGAAGGCTTAAATGGCTCAGCTCGTCGGGTTCGGGGTTGGTCCAAAGAAAACACCCTAAACTTATGGAAAGAGGTACTTTTATTAGTAATGTATTTTAAAATATACAATATGACTGCTTTAACAATGCAACAGATTTTACGGTATTGCATAACACTTTTTATACTTAACAATATTTGGACAGTTTAGACCAACCTAATTTGTCAGGTCTTCACGTCCTCGGGCTCGGGATTTTTCGGTAGCATGGGGTTCGGCGGTTCGGTGGTTCAAGCTGGACTTGTCTTACAAATACAAATATTTGGCGCAACGGCTCTTTTTAAAGTGCCAGGGCCTAGCTTCTCGCAACCACTCATGTTGTGTGCGTTATATTTTTCACACGAATGGAAGGGACCTACAGTTTAGTGCCGAATCCGAACGGCGATTTCAGAAGCTTTTTCGTGACAACAATACTCTCGGATGTTTGTCAGACGCTCGCGAGAGGTGGGACCGTGCAAAAACTTTTTGGTATTTTCTGGGATTCGAACTTGGAAGCTCATGCGTAGTGATCCGACACACTAACCACTTACGCCACGGCGCCCACGGACTTGTCTTAGGTCGGCTTAAATTACGACCAAATTATGGAGGGTCAGCCGGTGCGGGTGGGGCGGCCTGAATTAAAGCGAGTTCCGCAGAGGGGGGCTCGGAGCGGAATCTTATTCAGACGATTTCGGACCGGCTATGACCGCGTAGCAGACCCGTGTAATTATTTTCGCACCGAAACAAAAAGTTATCGGGGGCACGCCTTCGGAAAGTCTACTAAACAGTACACCAAACTAGCACTCTACAACCACGGAACAGACTCCGCCAGTCCCACTGCTCTCCTCCTTCAATAATTTTTGGCAACAAGAAAGTGTGAATTATATAAATTGGATATATTTTCCCTTGGCCCATCATAGTGTGTGCCTTTACGGTGGGCGAAGGGGAACTGCAGGAGTGGGAGACGAAATTCTTCCAATGCGTGTGATCAACGCCAGATGCTGTTTTGGCTGTGATAACCGAACGCACTGGATGTTATAAAAAGTAATTCCTTGGAATCCATAGTAGTGGCGATAAAAATGTACCGCTTCATTAAAAATTGAATATTAGGACCAAGCCTCTAAAGCGGCCCATATACAGAACACTTATGAGCTCTGGCAGGATCTCCCAGATCTGAAATGATTATTATTGATGCGCAGAGCGCAGTATCATTATCAATCTCAATGCTCATAGCACTGTTCCTTCTCCGTCGAAGTCCGATGAAGAACTAATGTGTACGAATATTGTGTGATGTGTATGGCGGAAAGCGACACCGATGCTCACACCGAAGTGCGCGCACAAGTGTTCTGTGTATGGCCCGCTGAAGGTATAGAATGGCAAAGTTTTGCTAAAATTTGTCAATTAGTTTTTGTGTGATGCATGCCCTAAGACGACCCTAGCTATAATCTATTCGATTTGGCCCCAACCCTTGACCACCCAGATCTCCTAATCTAACACCCATGGATTTCTTCTTCTGGGGTGCTATGAAAGAAAAAGTTTATTTTAGAGAAATGTCGAGTCTGGAAAAGCTCCAAGAAAAAATGAGTGTCGTTTCAGAAGAGATGAGAAGAAGTTTGCTGCTCGTTAATCTGCCATCCGAAATGCTTAAACGCGCCCGAAAGTGTATTCAAATGGAAGGAAGGCACTTCGAAAAATTGCTATAAACATTCCATAAACTGTTTGGAGCTGCACAGCAATTTATGCGCTACTAAATTGCCTTTTTAAAATGTATAAAACTATTTTTGTACCTATAATAGTTTAGAAGTTATAGCGCTTAACGTGATTACACCTCCAAATAGGAGGTCACCCACTTTGATGGGCTATAACTTGAAATGTGGTGAGAATAGATTCCCCCCCTGCCATACAATTTTTGTTCGGCGGAACTTCAGGTATCTTCTCTTAAAGGATTATACTGCTTAGCTGGGACACCCTGTATAAATGGAGATTCTGAAACCTCAAAAGAAACCTCGAAAGAAAAAAAAAATTGAATTAACAGCTTAATAAATTAATATTAATAGCTAATAAGCTAACGCAAATACTGATATGAAAGGTGGCTGTCCTCGAAAATAGCAACAATTTAACAGTTTGACAATTATTTGTTCTTAACTCGTCATAAAAGATCTTGTTATAGTCCGTTCCAAATCACTTGAACGTTTTTCTGCGCAGGTCTCTTTTATTTGTACGAGTTTTTCTCATTTTCATTCCTAAGAGGTAGAAGCAACAACAACTACAGCTAAAAAAAAGGAAAACAGGCTGTATACCCGTACTTTGATGTTTTCCATTGTAAAGCTGCGGAACTACTGACGAATCAGAATCAAGTTGCGAGATGAGTACACCGAATTTGAGAAAAGGACCAAAAGGAACTAATTCCAGCTTCTCAGATTTACTTGCTTGAACAATGCATAATAATTGAAGGGAATTTTTTCAGTTGTTGTTTTGTATGTAGACTTTATTTGGTTTTCAGATTAAAACATGTATTGTATTTGTTGTTTTTATCCTATTTTGGAAAACTAAAGAAAGAATTTTATTTGGGCTAAACGAAATATAATAATACATGCTTAATTAACTAATACAATAAATAAATAAATTAATACATAGTAAAACAAAACACTTTAATTATATTTATAAAATATTTACTCATCACTATCGCTTTCTGTTTCGGTCGAAGAATCGTCGGATGGGTGGATAATAGGGGTTTTTTTTTTAGATTAGGGCAGAGCCTGATCTGTCAAAAAAAAATCGTGTTTCTTTTTTAGCTCAGACACATCAGAGCTCAGAATTGGTTTTTCTTTTTTCGTTCAGAGCATGCTCTGAGCGCATTCTATGAGCTCTGGATTAATTGACAGAGCGTTCGGAGCAAAATCCTGAGCACAGTCGTTTTTCGTGTTTGACAGGAGAGGACGAAGAAAAAAAAATGCAAAGCAATTGAAATGGCGGACGAAATTTGTTATTCTGGTGCAGAAAGTAAAAATATAACATAAAAAATAACTATCAATAGATATTCTATTCATATTTTGACAGCTCAAGCTCTAATTACTAATCAAATGACTCAGAGTGCTTAATTGTGTTTCATAAACAAATCTGAACGCTCTGAGCACGCTCGGTTCAGAGCACGTTCAGAGCGCGCTCGATGTGCTCGAGCTCTGTTCGCCTAATGATACGTTCTGTGATTTCTTCCCAAATGGCTTCATGGGCACTGTATTCATTTTCTATTCTCATGATCTTTTCGCAAACCTTTTGCCAGTCTTCCACCGTAATTTTTTCAAATTCTTCTTCTGCGATTTGTTTTACGTCGTCCAGTTTAAATGTAGTAAACTAAAAACCAAAAGAAGTTTTACCAAACTAGAAAAAGAGCATCATACAGAGTTAAGTGGAGAAAATCATTAACCATTCTTAGAAGAATTAAGAGAGACTTCATCCTCTTTATTATTTTGGGAAATTTCTCTCTGCGCACTTTTGGGTACTTCAAGTGATTTGGAACAGTCTATACCTCTTTTCTATTAGTGCGAGCGAAGCTTTAAACAACTTAACAAAACGCCGTCAAGAGTTTCCTCCTCATACCACACCTACATATTGCATCATGTTTGCTTACATGTTTGAAGCCGAAAAGAAATATTAAATACAACAATTCCCTATTTACAGATTACTGATTTAAACCAGAAAGAGAATGAAGTAGACCGTCTTAAGCATGAACTATCCCAAAAACAACATTCGGATAAAATAACTGAATTTTTGCAAAGGAAACATCAGCGCGAGTTATCGGAAAAGCTGGAATCGATATGTTCACTAAACGACACAATCACTTCTCTGAAAGCGGAGATAAATTCGCTTGAGGTTTTCCGTAATCGGCACGATGACCAGAAAAGTGAAATTGCTCAACTTCAGTATCTGCTGCAGGAGCGAACTTCTGAAGCCGAAGCACTGAGAAAAGTCCACGACAGAATAGCAAATGAAAAAGATCTGCAATCGAGTACTGAGCAATATCAAAAAACATCTGATACAAGTTCATCCTTAAAGGAGGAAAACCACATACTTTACCAGCAAAATTTGACCCTACAAAGAGAATTAAATTCTATGAAAAGTGAATATGAAATAACTAGTCAAAGCTTAAGCGTAGATAATTTAAGAAAAACAAAACAAGAGTTGGAACAACTTTCTGAAAAGTACTTAGGGGTTTGTAAATTATATGAAAAGTCAAAATTCGATTCCGATATGAAAGACATTTCAGTTGAAAAGTTTAAATTTGAAAAAGAAAAAGATTCCCATGAAATTGGTATTTTACGTGAGAAGCTCGTTGAAGTTTCCAAAAAATTTGAATGCCAGAAAAGTTTAGTAACTGAATTTGAGCTTGCACTCTCCAGAACGAAACAGGAAAAGTGTCGACTTGATAGTGAAAATAAGTGCAATATCGCGACAAACTTAGAGTTAAAATTAGAAGTAAGCCAAAGTATAGTAAAGTCAAATGAAAAAGATGTAGAAATAAGTAATCTTAGAACTCAATTGTCTAAAGTTGAAGATATGTTAAACAAACATAATACCAAGCTGAACTCGGCCGATGTAGCTGCATTGCTTTTTGAGAAGGATTCCAGCGAAAGTAGGGTTGCATCGATTCAAAGACAACTAGAACTCCAATCAGAAAAAGTCAGGCAAATGAATGCAGAGCAAAATGAGTGGGAAAATCTGCTCAAGGTTATCAACGGAGAAGAAAAACTGATGGAATTGGGTGCAATGTCTGGTGAATTTGAGAGTCTTAATCAGCTTTTTGAAGATCAAAACTTGGAGCTTATGCAAATAAATGAAAATCAGCGACGACAATACTTTAGTCTTAAGGAAGACTTAAAAAAGACAGAAATAGAACGTAAAACATTCCAGCAGGAGTTTGAAACTGCAAAAATTCAAATAATTAGCTTAGAAAAACAAGTCGAAGCTTTAGAGAGTGCCAACGTTGATTACCAGAAAGAAATCGCTCATTTGGCCGGTACAAATGAGCGCCTGATACAAGAATTCAGCGAAGATTTCTCCCGAGAAAGGGAGAATCATAAAAAACAAGAGAAACAACTTAAGCTAGAAGTAAAACTTCGCACAACAGAAAGTGATAAATTAAGAAAAGAAATAGATGTGCTACACTCTGAAGTAGATCGGCTCAGAACGAGCGACATTAAATTTTCCGAAAAAGTAATTGCAACCTGTGATAGCGATCTTAAAAGTGATGAATCAGTAAAAAGTGTAGTGCCACATAGACTTTTACAGAATGTCATTGAAACAGAACACCGACGAAAGATGAGCCGATACGATATTCACATAAGATCGCTGCTTTCAAATATAAAAAGCTATAAGAAAAAATTGGAAACAGCGGAAAGTCGTTACGATACCTTACTGACGAAATCGAAAGAAATGGTCGAAGTTGAGGAGCTAAGGGCTATGGAAACCGATTTACAAAATATGCGCATGCAGTTCGAGTGTAGTCAGAAGGAGATAAACGTAAGTGTATTGCAGTTTGTTTTTTTTTTAGTTTAACTGATTAAAAATGTTATATTTTTTCGAATAGAATTTGAAGCATCAGCTCAAAACTGTACGAGATGAGTTTTGTGTTACTGATGCCAACAAGAATTCGAACACGATGGATTTGACCAACCTGATGGATGACTACAAAAAGGTTAGTACAGAACAAGACCCGCATTGATATATTGAATCGCTGTGAAGTTTCGGTGTAATTAATTCCGCAATTCTTTTATATGGAACGAATTCGAGGGTGTGCTGAGCTCGTTTTCAATTCGGTTGTATTTTTGCTGGTAAAATTAAGATCGTAAGCTGCAAAAATGTAAGTTGTACGGGGAAGAATAATTGCAAATTGTAATATTTTTTGTTATAATGTCTGGTAGATTTCCAAATTTTGCTGAATATTGTCCTGTGCATTGCTATCCGCAATTCATTTCCAACTCCTAGTTGGTAGCAACTTTCTGCAAAAAAATGGAAACAAGCGGCTAACTTCAAGGGGAGTGAAATTGAATTAGCAGTCGCTGTTGGAGGTAGAAGTTGCTTAACTTCACTCAGAATATATGCAAATGCATTTTTGCTAACCATCTGAAAATGAATAAACCTGAAAATAAATATTTCTTTCATCCGAGTCCCTGAAAGTCATTTACTCTCTTAATCGGTAATGCTAAGTTGTTTTTGTTATGTTATCCAAGATCCGGAAAAGCAGTGAGTAATCAGCTTAAAAGCCAAGCTCTGTCTTTTCCGTTCAAATGTGGGTGCAGTACTTGGAAGGTGAACTCCGTTGTCACAAGAAAGCTGCAAGCTGTTGTTAATCGCTGTCTCAGAAAAATATTGCGAGTGTTCTGGTCAAATCGTATATCAAATGAAAAGCTATATGAGAGAACGGGCCAGTAACGTATAGATGCAATTATTCAAAAGAGAAAGTGGCAATGAATGAATCAAAAATGACGACTGCATAGTAAATCAGACTGTGCAGTGGAATCCGCTTACCCAAGAAGGAAGGACAGCTGGTCGTCCTAGATGTACTTGGCGAAATACGCTCGAAAAGCAGGCAGTTAGGTAAACGTTGGATAGAATTAAGGTGCATCGCCAGGAACCGAATAGGATGGCGCGTGGGCGTGGGCGTGGTAGATGCTTTAAAACCCTTATGCATAAAACACAATTGCGCTTTGACTTCGGCTTCGCCTGACCTTTACAAGTTAAACCATAGGATCTCAATACATCTTATCACTATTTTGCTTTCGCTTTCGCTTCGATCTCGCGTTTAACCTTCAAAGACAACAACGTAATGCTACGCAACGTACTCGAAACAGAATTTGGGATGAGTTTAATTTTTCCTCGCGTTTGACAGTTAAAAGCTGTGTAACAAAGAAAAAAATGTCAACAAACGCAACGCGCACTGAAAGTGGATGGGACATAGCGTGAGCAAGCAAAGTCGAAAGCAAAGCGCTATCGTGTTTTAGGCATTAAGGGGACACGGCACCTAACTACCCGAACACAATGGTGAAGCTGAAGCTATAGTACAAAGTGCTGTCAAAAAAATCGCTCACTGATTTAGCTGAGTATGAACACAATGGGTGTTTGTTGTTGATAATCCATTTGCTTCGGACATTTTTTTTCCACCGGCTTTTTTTTTTTTTTTAATATTTTTATAGTGAGGATTACTTAAACCCCATAGAATATTGTTTTTTTTTTTTCAATTCAATTATTTATTTATTTCTTCTTCAATTAAAAAATACATTGTTGCATTGCTCATCTTAAAAAATAACAATACAATTTTAAGTATGCTTTATTCACAAAATCACGTACAAGACAAAGTTATTCTTTACTAAGTGTATTTCGCTACAGTATAAATTAAAGAAAGATGTTCCTTTTAACTAGCTCGATTATTTTTCTGTTGACTGATCTGCCATATTTTTTTTTGCTTTGTATTGAAATGTCAAAAAGTGGCGCTGCATGAAGCTGACGTTGATTCAACTTCCACTTCGTATTATAGCTTCAGCTTAACCATTGCGTTCGGTCAGTAAACGAAGTTATTAGACATTGTAAGTCGAACATGCTTACGCACATATGTTGTCAGCTCTTGTCAAATTAATACATTAACTCGATCGAATTCCAAAGCCAAGGACCGGGTTAATTTCGTATTTTTCGTAAATTTTGTAATTTTCGCTTGACCTGGAACGTACAAGTACAAATAAATTCATTTTGAAATACTATGTCTGTTCTCGTACTTTCTGCACCAACATTCTCAGCTTGTCACATTTCAAGGACTGGGGGTAGAAATCTCTGAGAGATACAAATTTATTTACAAAAAAGAAGGGGAACGGGTTGAGCAAAAAATGTCCTATTTGTAAACGCCCTAAGTACATATGTATACAGTGAGACCTCGATTTAAGTTATTTCGATGTGAGAAAAAAAATAAATGGCGAACATTTATATGAATGTATAAGTTAAATAATGAAGACTTAAAAGGTTTGTATACGGTCAAATGCATTTGGGGAACATTACGAGTATATGAACAATTCTTTGCAGCTTTTTTTCTTGGGCTAAAATTCCTAGCATGGGAAAATTTCTTACTCTTTCGTGAGCCTTCTCTTCTACGAAAAACTACGAAAATTTGACGTACGGGAACAGGATTTGAGAATTTCTCCTCAAATTTCATAGAAATTCGTAGTTTTGGGCAGTACGAGAACAAACTTACCTTTTCACAATATTTTAAGAAAAAAAACAAAAATTCTCCGTTTGAAATCATTTTTAAGGTTTTTCTTTTCGTTTAAATTTAGCAATTCGACCAAAATTCAACACACCCATTTTAATTGCCTTCGTTTTTAATTCGGTTTTAGATTTTCATTTCGTACGAAATTCCTCACCGATTATATCGTTATTTTTTCTATAGTGTAGTATGCAATAGTAAAACTATTAATCCGAATTCAGTAGTTGCGGGTGTAATGGTTGTTGTTGAGTCATAGGTTATCAGCTCAAGGCGAAGAAGGTGGTGAAAACGTAATAGTATGGGGATCAATGGCAGCAGTAGGGGCATGGAATCTTGTGTTCATCGAGTCTACAATGAACAAGATGAAGTATCTGAGTATTTTAAAAGATAACTACGTAAGTTCTGTTCGATGAGAACTACTGTTTCGACCACGATAACGATCCCAAGAATCCATCTGTGGTTCTGAACGAATGGTCACTCTAAAATGCTCACAAAGTTCTTCTCCGTCCCCAAAGTTCATATCTTAAAACAATCGAGATTTAAGGTCTCACATTGAGAAAGGACAATAAGGAGCAAGGAAGATCTGAAAACTAGATTAAAAGAGGTGTGTTTGGCGAGAAATACCCTAGGGAATACGGTTACTGAAGCCAAGGTATCGATAATCCTAGTCTCATTGCATGCTTCCTCAGAAGATAATGACTAGAGAGTATTCTTATCGGTGTTTTTAACTGTGATCTGCCTAGTTTTATTATCCTCAGAATTTCTGGGATTTAACACTGGCCACAAGGTCTTAAACACACTATGCCCTTCTAACTTGAACCATGTTAGATCAGCCATGTTGATGAATTTATCGATAACTACTATCGCAATAAACAGAATGGGATCTTAGCTCATACAGCCATGAACGTGATCAAAATGCTTTTATTTAATTCGTTAAAGCCTTTTGTATGGGGAAATTATGTGTGTATGTTCACTTTATTTTACCAGACTTAACGGTAACATACTCACATGATTTTTTTTTTCCTGCATATCTATGGCACAGTACCTTTTGAATGATATAAGTTTCATCCTCTTCGTTTTATAATAAATACTATAATAAACGTACGATAAATTTCGTGTTCACGTATTAATATATAAGATAATTGTTTTAGTCGCGCACATTGAGAGTTTTATGTCCCCAATCCCCCTTTTTAAATCTGCTCCTGTTTAGATTTTAGATTGCTCCAGGTACCCAACATAATCTCAAACGGTTCTGTGTACACGATGCCCTGCCGCCCATTGTGCGGAAATTCCTGACAATTTCAGATTTTTTGACGTAAGACTTTAGTGCCTTTAGCGCAGCCTGACTGTCAATATTGGATATTGATCCTATTTCAAATAACTCGGTAACTTTAAGTACAGCTAAAACCTCTGCTTGGAATACACTGCATGTGTCCAGAAATCTTAGAGCCACCTGTAGGTTTATATCTTCCGAGTATATACCTCACTCTTTATATTGCAATTTCATTGTGGAAAGAGACTACTTTTCTTTGCTAATTCTTCCTAACGGGGTACACTACTTCCTATGGTGGGTCGAATCTAGGGTACCAAGGATTTCTTCCGATTTGTCAGGGAAATCAGGAAATGATTTTCTAAATGTGGGCCCCACATTACTGGTTTTAAAGGAGTCGAAGCGCACAACTGCTCGCTTGTAATTTTATTTATAGGTCTAATGGTAAAAGATACAGAAACATCTCGAGTACATCCGTGGGCGTAGTGCGCAGAGCATCCGCTATGCAATACAGGCTCTTCTTTGTACCTTACGCAACATATCCCACGAGTTGTTCTTAATCGTTGCCTTCCACCACACAACAGGCCTATACGTTTAAAGTAAGATTTATAAATATTTAAAAATAAAGAAAATACTTCATTTCCTAAATAAATTTGCTTTGATTTCGTGTTTTTTATTTGAATCAGACAAATGCTTTAAAAGTTATAGAGTAATTAATTGTTAGTTGAGTGGTGTACGGGCAATTTTTTGAGTCAGTGTATGTTTCTCACTCGGTTTCGTTGTTTGTTTTCTAGGCTTCGGAAGAGTTTTGTCTTATCCGTATAGTCTTAGCAACACCCGTAGTTCGTTCCAAAGTTGTTTTCCTCAGCAACCGGGGTTCACCGCAATGTATTAGATAGTAGATAAAGTGCTGATGCTTTTGTTATTAAAGATTGCTCATGGCTGCTGTGATGTAATGTGTCTGTTTGTATGCGAAAATATGCTGCCGAAACTATAAGAGATACATACATACATATGTACATAAGGACAATGTATCAACCATCTCCTTAATAGTGCTACAATCAGTGCGGCATGTGCCTTACATCAGTAGGTAATTCTAAATCATTTAAGGTTAGGTTATGTAGATCGGTGCCTTGTGACGTACAGTATCTCACATCCGTACTCGCACATACTTATACTGTATTATCGATGAAATTATCGAATTTTTTTAAAAAAATTTATTATTACAGTAATAAAAAAAATCTTTTTTATTCAAAAAAACAGTATTAAAAAATAAAAGTAAAAATAAGAGGAAAAATACCATATTGTCCTCCTTTTGCAAGAACCATGGTGATCTGATGTCATTCCTCTCCGATAAGTGGAACCAATATCTGCACCACTCTGGTGAAAGCAAGATTATTGCGCTTGATATTTAAAAAGCATTGACAGAGATTGGCATTAAACTCTTTTGTCGCAAATGCGTGCAATTGGTTTCAATGATACTCTTCATCTATTGGATTAGAAATTATCTTTCGGGCCGTTGTTTTGGACAACTTCAAGTCTGCATCTCACCAAATAAATGCTGGTGCCCCCAAAGCTCTGTTTTGTCTTCGACTCTCTTTCTCATTTTCATAAATGATCTTCTGTCTGCAACTTCTAATCCAATCCATTCCTTCGCTGATGACAGCACCCTCAGTTTTTCATATTCGTTCCCAAACTCACGACCCTGCTCTTCGGTCGTAGATGAAGAACGGCAACGTATGTTTAAACAAATTAAAATTCCGACCTCGACAAACAATTTAAATGGTGTTTAACCAATGGAGTGGAATTTGAAGTTTTCAAAACTCAATGCTGTCTTCTGTTATTAAAGCGAAACCCTATTCATCAGCCATTATCCATGAATGGCACTTGAATCGTTGAAACTGAAAAACTTTCCATGCTCGGTGTGTGTTTCAACAACAAACTCTGTTGGAATGGCCATATATTCGAAATCGCCAATTTATAAGTAATCATTCGCCCTAAGTTAAGAGTATAATGCTCATATCTGGTCAAGTGCACCAAAAACCTTATTGCACTTGCTAGAAGGATACCAAATCGCGCGATAAGGCTTTTAGAAGACACGAGTATTGTGAGCAATTTTGCCTCGCTCGAACACCGTCGTAATAGGTCTGTTCGCGTACCCTCCCAAAACAGCGAATTTTTACGAAAACCTGTTCGAGTACTGAGAATTTTTGTAGTTTTTGACAAAAGAGAGAGCTCTCGAGAGAGTAAGAAATTTCTCCATGCTGCGAATTTTAGTGTAAGAAATTTCTGTGGGCTAGTTTGTGAAAATTGTTAAATCTGTTAAATCGCTGTATACCTATATGATTTTTTGTCGGATTGTTCTTTCTCTTTCTTTCGCGTACAATTGGGTTTGAGGTTTGACGTTTAAAAAGTGGGCAACTTTTGTGGTTCAAGGCGTTCATTTACTCTTTCGTAATTTTACCTCTCTCTAAGAGACATTTACCCTCACTCGTGGAAATTTGACAAACTGCGAATTTTGGTGCAGGAAGTACGCGAACAGACCTAATGTCTCCTGCCTATCTCTGTTTTATCGATACTTTCACCGAAAATGCTCACCTGAAATAGCCAATAGCATACCTCCCCTTTTTCGTTTTAACCCCAATACTCCGCATGTCTCGAATGCTCATCAGTTTACTCTTAAGTCTATCTTCGGACGTTTGGAAAGTGGCTGAAGTAATAATGATCTCTAAACCCGGAAAGCCACCGAACGAAGCGTCATCATACAGGCCAATTTCAGTACTGCCACTCATATCTAAACTTTTAGAAAAACTACTTGTTAAACGACTTAATCACATCATTGAACGAAAAAACCTAATTCCAAATTATCAGTTCGGATTTAGAAGACAACATTCAACAATTGATCAAGTCCACAGAATAGTTAATATCATAGAAAAAGGTCTGCTCTGCAGTATTTCTCGACGTAGCTCAGTCCTCTGACAAAGTTTGGCATGCAGGACTCAATCATAAACTAAGATGCTTCCTGCCAAAACAATATGCTGCAATCTTAGAATCATATCTAAGCGGAAGATTCTTCAGAATAAAACAGGAAGATTCGTACTCAGAACTAACAGAAATTAAAGCAGGAGTTTTGCATGGTAGCGTACTGGGCCCCATTCTGTACCTCCTAGAGCTTGAAAATACCACATTGGCCACATTTGCTGATGATACTGCAATCCTAGCGGTAGAAAAAAATAATATAGAATCAACGTAGAAACTGCAATCAGCTGTGAACAAAATTTGGAATTGGACAATAAAATGACGAATGAAGCTTAATGAAAGCAAATCAGTGCACATCGATTTCACTAACAGAAGAATAAATCATATCCCGGTAATTATCAACCAAAAAGTAGTGCCGTACGCGAATACAGGAAAATATTTTGGAATGAAAGAAGATGGAAGGAACACGTAAAAAAGAAAAAAAACCGAATTGAAAATAAAATACAGAAAAATGTATTGGCTGATAGGAAAGGATTCGCCACTACCAATCTATAATAAGCTTTTATTACATAAGCAATCATTGAAGCCAATGGTATTCAACTATGGGGCTGTAGCAAAAAGAGCAACGCAGACATCATCCAAAGATGTCAAAACAAAGTGGTAAGGAATATTGTTAATGCACCCTGGTAAATAAGGATTTAGGAGTGGAATGTGTCACAGATGAAACTAGGAAAAATGCACGAAGGCATGAATCAAGGCTTCAACAAAACACTAACACTGAGGTAGTACAACTTTTAGACAACGCAAACATAGTGCGAAGGCTCAAAAGGACAAAGTCATTTGAATAGACCCAGGTGTATCAGAATACACACATGTAGAAATATATATATAGTAGGTATAGTATGTATCTAGATATTTACCTACCATTCGAAAATATGTACATACGAGTGTAATGGGACGACAACAACAAGCGTCGGTCGGGGCGCTCGGTGCGAATCTATCCCCCAACGTTTTGAATCGATTAAACCCCACTTATGTTCTATGCACTTACTTGTGCATCATCTCATCTGTCGAGAGAAGCCAATGGGCGGAACTCTCGAATCGAAAACAACGATCATAGAGATCAGAAAAAAAAATTGTCCAGGTGACTAGATCGCAATATCATCGAAGAGCACAGAACGTGGACTATGCTCCATCAGAGCCTAACAAACGGTATTAACCGGGGTAGGTAATGAGCCGCATAATACGTTTGTGGAATGCTTTCACCAAGCCTGCTTTTCCTCTCCATTATAACCTACAGACATTTCAGACCAATGTGCATCCTTTCCCCCTAACCTCTTCCTTAATGCTCACGCTATATATCAAAATACATAAAAAGAGTAGTCAAAACCCCTTTAATGCGAGTAAATTATACAAAAAAAATCTTCGAAATTAACGGTAGTTCAGTGCCTTATTTTGTACTGCTTTCGGATTCGGATTGCCATTCGGAAATGTAATTCGATTCTAAAATGAATTGGTATTTTGTATGGTTCTCGGATTGGGTGTAAGTGCTTCTAACTCAAAATCAAAAATTTCCCAAGGTTAGATTGTCAAAACATCTATCAAACGTCACTTAAATTACTTGGAAATTGAGTTTGTATACATTTGCTATAGAAACGCATTACAAAATGCGTTTTGTTTGCTGCTTGTGTGCTCTTGTGAAACGCATTTTAGTTGAAATCATTATGATTTTGGTGTAGTTGCTTGTTAGAAAAAGTCATGGGGAGGAAAGGAAGTCAAACGTCCGAAGAAGTGCGAAAACTTGTTGTTTCATCACATCAAAATGGTAAAACCTATCGCGAAAAAGCAATGCAATACATAATAAAAAGGTTCAAAGGCGAAAATTCCTTATTAAATAAACCAAGAAATGAAACCGAAAAGTGTTGACTGATCGGGACGAACGGCAAATTTGAATAGAAACAAAGAAAGATCCCAAAATACGTGCACCAAAATTAGTTTTAAAAGTTAGTGAAAGAACTGGAAATACTGTGGGAAGGGTATTCAGAAAATATAGGTTAAGGAGCAGAACTGGACGAAGAAAACCCCATGTTTGACATTTGCTAAACAATACTGTAACAAAGATCAGGATTTTTGGAATACGGTAATATTGCTGACGAATCAAATTTTAATGTTTTCCGGCCGGATGGGCCCCAGAAAGTATGGAGAAAATCGAGAACTAGCCTTAATAAATAAAACTAGTATCGCATGTGGTCGAAATTCGACCGAGGTGAAATAAACACACAGCGAGATGACCCGCGTACTGTTACGACTAACCCTAACCAGAGAACGTGTTCTTCTGTAAACATAAGCCAGCCACAGCGTTCTGGCAGCGACGCATGTATCCAGATAAATTCATCGTCTGTTTACTTTGCTGGTAACTTCATCGAGTTGGTCTGCTCTTTCATTACCCGGTATGCCCATATGTCCTGGTATCCAGTACAGGGTCACCTTATTGGCGGCTATCAAAAAGTACTAATTTGATGATTTATTATATGTTAAGTTATACCTAATTTCATTACATCGCCCAAATGCGTAAATAGCTTTTAAAATATTAATTCTTCTTACAGCTAATCCAACAATCCCAGACAGCTGCAAAACGACCCTCAACTTCTGAGATTTACAAATTAATAAACAAAAGTAACAACTTTGTGCCAAAACTAACAAATATTTCCACCTCTGTGGATGGGCTTCGAGAAGATATACAACAAATGTGTACAGCACTGAACCTATCGTCTCCTGCTGGCAGGGGTAGCCCGCAACCTAAACTGTCACTAATGGATGAACTTAAAATAGCTGAAAATGGAAAATTATGTTAGAAATAACCCCACCCCTATATCATTGTAAATAATTTGTCTGTAATTATTTATTTATGTTTAAAAAATCGATTGTAAAATGTACGAGTACTATACAAATTGGTTTGTACATATGTATGTATGAACAGATGCACCCAGGTTGCGGGTAATAAAAAAAAAAAAACACCACGAAGGGAAAAGTCTATATTCATTTTTCGTTCTAGTTAGTTTCATAATATTAAGTAGATGTGGGGAAATACCCATTGATGTGGTTTCCCAGAAATTGAGAGATAACGAATTTTTATCTATTAACATTCACTTCTTAAATTTGACCTGCACATTAGAAAAGAATGCAGTTATGAGGTAATATAATATTTTAAATTTGTATCTTCTATTACGTACGCAGGTACCTTATTCGTACTGTTCGCTATATGTAAACTTAAAGCTAGATGCTATCGAAAGAGCAAATATTAGGTGGAAACGTGGTACAACATGTCTAGCGATAAAACAGATTTGGCCAAAGCTGGATCTGAAATGCTCTACAAATTTGATTTCTTTCAACAGATTGCATATTAGTGCTACAATAGGTGTCACAGAGAGTAGCAGACAGACTTGGGGACCTGCATTGCGATTGATCGGGAAACTACTAACTGCTCAAAGTTCAAGCCCCAGCGGGGAACAGCAATCATCAGCCACCCGAATATAAAGGAAAAATTAATTACATCGAAGTTTTTCCAACCACTGCACCAAAGAAAGGTTCCTGCCTGGGAGTACAATGAACTAGAGAAGTCTGAGTGCTCTGGGATTTGCTCAAAACTTGGCTTGGGCCAGTAGCGCAACAATCAAGTTCGTGATGAAGTGCTTGCTTTACCTCCTAGTGGTGGTCCCCAGGGAACTATACATATAAACCCTTATACGTGTAGGCTAAAATTGCAAGTGCGGGTTTTCTAGTGCCTTGATTCTAGACTAGGTAACGTGGGCCAGCAACTTGCGTTACTGAACGTTTTCCCGCTACAGAAACCGACACTATGTCTTGGATAAGGAATGATCACATGTTGACGACTTTTGGCTATTGTACCCGGACAAAGATAGGTTTCTGGAATGTAAAGACGCTCCCCGACTCGGGAAGCAAAGGTCCTTATAATGCCAGATTCCTTTAATTGGAAAATGAATTCATGCGATAGAAACTGGACATTTTGGGGGTTAGTGAAATAAGATGGTTAGAAGCGGGCGAGTACCTGTCCCCAACGCGTAACACTGTACTACTCTATTCTGGAAGACCATCCGGAGGCCCGCACGAATAGTTCGTCTGAGGACGAAAAGGAGAGCTTCTACAATCTTTTAAGTGCCGTCTTCAACACAACACCAAATGGAGACATTGTCATCGTGATGGGGGATTTGAATGTCAAGGTAGGCAATGACAACGAAGGGCTCAAATATGTAATCGGGAAGCATGGACAGGCAACCGCAATGACAACGGCGAAAGGTTTGTGGATTTCTGCAATGCCAACCGCCTTGTGATAGGTGGCACCATATTTGAGCACAAGAGCTGCCACAAAGTCAGCTGGGATTCCAACGACAGGCAAGCAACCTCCATTACCATCAGCCGCCGCTTTAGATGTAGTCTCCAGGACGTCCGAAACAGGCGAGGGGCAGATGTGGGGATAGTACGAGATCACCATCTTATGATAGCTACTCTCCAACTACGCACTGCTGCAGTTCGAAGATCCCACGACAACACGAGAATGCACAGGTTCAACATCGATAGACTTAGTGATCCATCAGTACGCCAACAACTAAGGGAGCACTTTTCGCAAGATGTGGAAGCAATCAGCAGCTCAATGCCCGCAACTATCCAAGATCATTGGTGTGCTGTGGGAAATGTTTTTACATCTGGTGCTGAAAGAATTGTCGGTCGATCGCAGGGAAGACATAAGGCGTGGCCTTCCGAGGATACCTGGAGACGGATTGACGAACGAAAACAGCTGAAAGCTCGCGTTGCAGCTACCCCAGCAGCAGGGAGAAGCGAGCTAGAGTCCCTATATCGCCTTCTGCTTGGATCCTTCTGTGCCGACCACATCAACACCTTGCGGATTATCATCGAACAGTGTGTTGAATATCGATCGCCACTGCACCTGCTGTTCATCGATTTTAAGAAAGCGTTCGATAGTGTCAACTTACTTACTTAGATGGCGCTACAGTCCGGGCCTCAACCAACAAACCTCTCCAGCTAGCGCGGTTACGAGCCAGCTGCCTCCAGTTGCGCACGCCAAGTTGGTTGAGGTCCCCCTCCACTTGTTTGCGCCACCTACCGCGAGATCGTCCTCTACTGCGTCGTCCATGCGAGGTGGATTCGAAGACTTTGGCCCAATTCAAAAATGCAGTGTTGCGGCAGTGTTGCAGCAAAATTAAAGTAATAAGTTCAAAAAAGCAACATTTTGGCAATGTTGCTCAAATCAAGAGTTTTTTTTTGCAACATCTGCGCAACCAAACGTCAAAGAAGAGCAACCTGCGCAACAATTGTTTTGCTGTTGCTTTCCTTTGTTTCGAACTCTTGTTTGTTTTTTCCAAGTGAGAAATGGATGAAAGGTAAACGTTTAACAATGTTAATGTTCTATTTATACATATAATGTATGTAAATATTTTTACTACATTCTGCAATTTCTCCTATTGTACATACCATTACAACACAATCGTTCATAAATGTCAAAATAAATTGCGCAGGGCAACGGCAACAGTGCAGTAGCAAGGCAACAGCAACAGAAACCCTGTTCTGTTGCCGCAACACTGCACAGTTTTTTGACGTTTTTGAAATCACCCTTTCTTAGCGGGAACGTTGGGCTCCATCCGCTCCAAATGACCCAGCCATCTTAGTCGCTGTATGTGAACTCTTCTGGCTAAGTCGATGTCCTTGTACATGCCGTATAGTTCGGCATTGTACCTTCTCCTCCACTCACCGTCTATGCAGACGGGACCAAAGATCGCTCGAAGAACTTTTCTCTCGAAATAACCAAGGGCATCCTCATCCGGTTTTATCAAAGCCCATGCCTTTGCGCCATACAGCAGGACTGGGATGAGTAGTGTCTTATAAAGAGTTACTTAGTAGTTCGAGATAGGGCTTTGCTACTCAATTGCCGTTTTAGCCCATAGAAACAACGATTGGCAAGAGTAATTCTTCATGTGATCTCCCTACTGATGTCATTTGCGGAGTTCACCATAGAGCCTAGGTAGACAAAATCCTTTACTACCTCAAAATTATATCTGTCTATTGTGGCGTTCTGTCCAAGACGCCGATGTTGGGTGTCCTTTTTTGTAGACAGCATATATTTTGTTTTGCTTTCATTGACCGCTAGACACATCTTTGCTGCCTCGATCTCAATACTCGTAAATGCCCCATTGACGGCCCGCTGAGTTCTTCCGGTTATGTCAATGCCATCGGCATAAGCGAGTAGTTATACAGACTTGTAAAAGATTGTACCTCCAGTGTTGGCTTGTGAGTTTCGTACAATTCTTTCAAGTACTATGTTAAAGAGATCGCACGATAGCGCGTCACCTTGTCTAAGACCTTTCTTGATATCGAATGGATTGGTGATGTTCTTACCGACTTGAATGGAGCAGCGAGAGTTCGCCATTCTCATTCTGCACAAACGGACGAGCTTGGCAGGGATGCCAAGACTAGACATGGCTCTGTATACCTCGTCTCTATACACGCTATCATAGGCAACTTTGAAATCGATGAAGAGGTGGTGCGTATCGATTTTATATTCATGGGTTTTTTCCAAGATCTGCCGTAGTGTGAATATTTGGTCAATGGTGGACTTTCCCGGCCTGAAACCGAACTAATAAGGACCTATCAAGTTGTTGACGATCGGTTTTAAACGTTAACATAATACAGCAGACAGGATCTTATATGCGAGGTTAAAAGACTTATACCTCTGTAATTGGCGCAGTTCAGAGGGTCTTCTTTCTTCAGGATCGGGCAAACGATGCTGAGGTTCCATTCATCGGGCATACTTTCATCCGACCAGATTTTACAGATGAGCTAGTACATGCTCCTTACCAACTCATCTCCTCCTGCCTTGAAAAGTTCAGCGACAAGGCCGTCGGCTCCAGCAGCTTTTTTGGATTTGAGTTTAGATGTCGCTATCCTCACTTCATTCTGATCGGGTTGACGGGAATCTTGACTGCCATCGTCACTGTTGAATGGCTCATTCTACCTGACAGCGGAATATTGATCATCATCGCCGTTTAACAGTCTGCAGAAGTGTTCCTTCCATATCCTCAGCACCGACTGCGATTCTACTACTATATTGCCGTTTCCGTTCCTGCAGGCTTCTCTTCTGGCTTTGAAACCCTGGCATGTTCTTTTTACTCTTTGGTAAAGTTTTCGAACATTATTCCTGCAATAAAGTCTCTCAATCTCCTCGATCGAGCGCTTCTCATGCTCTTTTTTCTTCTTTCTGAGAAGTCGATATTCCTCTTTTCTCCTGCGCACGTAGAGCTCGTAAGCAGCTCTAGTCCTTCTATGCAGCGCCGCTTTGTACGCGTCTTGTTTTGCTGCATGTGCTTGCCGGCATTCCTCATCAAACCAGGGGTTTCGTTGTGGTGGGCGAGAGAAACCCAGTACATCAGAGGCGGCATCTCTGATGGCTTTTTGGCAACGCTGTCACTGGTCTTCCGCATTTGCTGCTGGCGGCATAGGACTAAGTTTGAGATTATCAGAAACACGATCGGCAAAGGTTCTGGCGGTCTCTTGCGATTGTAGCTTTACGACGTCAAATTTCCTCACAGCATTTCGTTGATTTCGCTCCGTTGTGGATATCCGCATCCGTACCTTGGCTACAACTAGGTAGTGATCCGAGTCCACGTTGGCTCCTCGGAAAGTCCGGACACCCAGAATACTGGAAGAGTGCCTTGCGTCGATCGCAATGTGATCGATTTGGTTGACGATTTTTCGATCAAAGGAGAGCCATGTTCCTTTGTGAATATCGAGACGTGGGAACCGCGTACTAGCTACGACAAAGTTTCGCCCCGCTGCAAAGTCGATTAGCCTGAGTCCGTTGTCGGATGTGATGTCGTGCAGGCTGTGCTTTCCGACCACGCTACTAAAGACGTCCTCTCTTCCTAGCTTTGCGTTAAAATCACCTAGGATAATTGAACGTCGTGGCTAGGGCATTGCTCATACGTCTTGTCCAAGAGCTGGTAGAAGTCGTCCTTTGTCGCGTCGCCTTGATACGGATAGTCATAAGGCGCTCGTTCACATGCCGGAAACTCAAGACTTCTTGCCTGAGTCTGCTTCCAATGACAAATCCGCACCCGAATAGACGCTGTCCTTTTTGTCTGTAGCAATCGCCGTAGTAGATGTCGCAGTTTTTCATACTCCTTTTGCCCGGCCCATCCCATCACACTTCTTGGATGGCGGTAATGTCTGCTTTGAGACACTCTAGGGCCTCCGCAAGCTGTTCGGCTGCACGTGGTTTGTAGAGGGACCTAACATTCCATGTGCAGACACGAAGATCGTTGTCCTCTTTACGTTTGAATGGGTCGTCAACAGTAAGATCATCCATATCCGAGGCTGTTGGTTGCTTCGTAACCAAAGGTTTTTACGTGGTAGGGAAGTTAACCCGACGGCACAACCCCCAACCTGGAGGGCCAGATCCTTTTTATTGTACCCCTAGGACAAGAGGCCGGATACACCGATGCCAGTAACCCACTTCGGGGATATGAGCGCTGCCGTTGGCCCATTAAGGGTTCATCCGCCACCATCTCTTTTTCAATACCCTGACGTAGTATTGAAAATCCTTACAGACCTCAGCTCCAAATATGTTACCGGAGCGTAAGGTATCCGCTGGTCTGTAGACGTCACCGTTGATTCCATCGAGAGAATTCATCCGCCGCACGTCCTCCTTCTGAGGAGCTGTTGCTAGACTTTTGAGACGCATATTTCAGCCAATCAGGTCAACAAGAGATGCCTCGTCCGGTTAGACATATACGCGCTGAAGTTCACCCAGATGTGCTTACGCAGGTCTGAGTGTACAGCTGCACATATATCGTCAGACTCAGCTTACGCTCATCGTTAGTTCACTATCAGATAGCTATCCAGCGGGCACCGCGAGGAGGTGATGATGCGATTTTGCCCACCAGATACGAGTACAATAAGCAGCGCTTATTATTAGGCAAGAAGCCTTAATCTTCCGACACGTGAGCGAGCGTATTATGACAATAAACATAGCCTGCATGACACCACGTCTGACAACGGACTAAGGCTAATTGGTTCCGCTATAGGGGAACGTCACTATAGCAAGCACATGATTTCTTCATTTCAATATTCAGAAGCAGACAGGCGGTCCAATGATCACTTAACGATGAACTAAATTGATCATATTGCGATGACGCAAGACATGCCTTCAGTATACGTGATGCCCGGACCTTCCGAGCGGCCTATATAGACTCGGATCATTACTTTGTTGCAGCCAAGATACGAATGCGGATATCGCAAATTCAGCAACAAAGAAAGAAAAGAATTACTGTGAGAAAATTTAAGTCAAAAACCTACAAATCGCAAGAGACTTCCAGAGTCTTCGCTGACCGCGTAGCCTGAAATTTCTCAATAACGCCTATGCCGCCAGCATTAGACGGCGAAGACCAGTGGCAGCGCTGCCAAACATGCTATCAGAGACGCCGCTGAGGTGCTGGGTTTCGCCCGACCAACACCGCGAAACACCTGGCTTGACGAAGAATGCCGGCGAATGCATGCAATAAAACAAGAGGCATATAAAGCGGCGCTGCAAAGGAAAACGAGAGCTGCTCGTGGGAGAGACGGGAAGAACATCCGCTTCTGCAAAAAAAGAAGAAAGAGAAGAGCGCGATAAAAAGAACGCGAGGGTAAAAAGAAAGTGTCAGAGAAACGAAATCCATACAGAAATCTGTAGAGATGAAAATGGAAACCTCGTAGTAGAATCACAGTCGGTGCTGAGAATATGGAAAAACTGGTTCTGCAGACTTTATGACGGCGACGAAGATCAATATCTTGCTGTCAGGCAGAATGAACCATTCAATATAGACGATGATACCATAGTCAAAATTTCCGTCCACCTGATCAAAGCGAAGTGAGTATAGCACTATCCAAGTGAAATGCAACAAAGCTGCTCGCCCTACGGCCTATCGGCCTAACTTTCCAATGCAGATGGTGATGAATTGGTAGAGAGCATACTTTAATTATATCCTGCATACCCTTTTGGGTCCTAGGGCATCTACTATGCCTACGCGCCATCGTGTACGTTTTCTGAAAATGTGTCTCAGCTCTCCCCAACTGCCGTGCCTCTTTCTCGACTGTTCTGCGCCATATTCTCCTCGTTCCGCCAGGTCTTCTGCTATTCTGAGTTAAAGGATTCTCCTGCATAGCATGGTTCGCTATGGAAGTGTCACCCTTTCGGAATGTGTGACCAATCCACTGCCACTCCTGTCGTTGGATGATTGCACCTATTGGTTCCTGACCCGTTCTCTCGTAGAGGTGTTCGTTAGATATACGATACAGAGAGCATACACCAACTTATCTCTATGATGATCGTCTCTAGTATGCCTGATGAATGGAATTTCAGCATCGTTTGCCCGATCGACAAGAAAGGCAACTGCGCCAATTATAGAGACATCAGTTTCCTCAGCATTGCATACAAGATCTTTTCTGCGTTATTATGCGAACGCCTGAAACCTTTTATCAACAGCCTGATCAGTGCGGTTCCAGGCCAGGAAAGTCCACCATCGATCAATTCTTCATACTCCGACAGATCCTTTGATGGAAGTCCAAATCGATACTCATCATCTCTATCGATTTCAAAGCCGCCTACGACAGTAGCTATAGAGAGGACCTATAGAGAATTATTTCTAGTTTTGACATTCCTGCCAAATTTGTCCGTTTGCGCTGGATGACGATGGAGAACGCTGGCTGCTCCATCAAGGTCGGTAATGACCTTACCGAGACCTTTGATGCCAAAAAGGGTTTTAGACAAGGTGACGCGCTGTCATGTGACTTTTTTAATATTTTACTTGATCGGATTGTGCCAAACTCAGAAGCCAACACCGGAGGCACAATTTATCAAAAGTATGTACAACCGCTTGTATACGCCGACGATATTGACATAATTGATAGAGAAGCAGGGAAGATGACATGGCAAGGAGCATACACAAACTCATCTAATAAAATTTAGTCTGGTCAAAGTGCGCCCCATGAATGGAGACTCAGCATCGTTTGCTCGATTCTCCAAAAGGGATACCCTCTAAGTTGCGTCCATTATAAAGGGTACTCATTTTCTAGACGCCATGTAAGTATACGATATCTGGTGCTTTGTGTCAGCGCTTCAAGCTTTTTATCATTAAATTGGTTGGACCATATCAATGCGGATGTAGGCCAGGAAAGTTGACTGCCAACCAAACTGCCAAAACACTACGGCAGATCTAGGTGAAAACTAAAGAATATCCACCAGCAGGTGCACCTCAAACTGTTGTGCCATTCAAATAAGTAAGTACGTAAGTTCTTTTTTATCTTTGAAGCGAAATACTGTTTCCCATCTTGGGCGAATGGGTCCCTCTCCATACTATAGTTAGTTGTAGAATTCAATGGGTAAGTGCTCGATGCTAAATCTTATTCCACTGGATGAGTACACACGAGGCATAGCACCCATTTGGCCTTAAACAATCGGGGCTGTGGAAGCAAATCTCTTTTAGACACGGATCTATACTTCTTAGATACAGAACAATAGATCTCGATAGAACAATAGATTATGTCATATCTTAAAAAGAGTTTAATGAGAATCACTCCTTCTTATTCTAGGAAGACGAGACTTGAAATCCAATACATTAACCAATGAAGAGGATATTCAACTCTACACCGACGGGTCTTAAATGGATATAGGAATCGGCTCCGGAATTTTCTGTAGGTCACTCAACTTAAACGACTTATACAAACTCTCCGATCAGTATAGTATTTTCCAAGCCGAAGTCTTCGCCATTGAATGAGCTGCATTAGTTGCACACTAGATAGATAGATTTTATTTTCCAAAAAAAGAAGAAAGATCATTGCCTGATTTTTTTTATATAATAACATAAAAGCCATATACCTAATAGAATAAGTTCATCAGTTTTTACTAAAATAGAGATTAACTAACTGATTATTTGCTTAAAAGTTTTTGCTCATAAATAATTTGTAGTCGGTATGCTAGCGCAGCCTTGCAATACTGGTATAGACGCTTCACACCCTCTTCATTGAGTAGAGTTATCACTTGATCTACGGTCTGAAAGTTAAATTAAAATATCTGCCTCCGTACTCCATACAGGATGTAATGTCTCCCCATAAAATGGGCAATACTTTCCCTCTCCGCCAGATTGCACATCCTGCATTTGATGGGCAGGTCTTCTCTGTGGGGTACATAATTTAATCTTAAGAGTTTCCCTTGCAGCCTGAATATCATGCCTATTTCTTCGATACTATGAATGTCACGAAAGTAATTATTCTGCTCCAGATTGTGATTAAGTCGACTGTAAATTACCATATGCAACGAATCGGCGGCCTCCTCCGCATATTTTCTTCTAGCTTTTTCATCCAGCTTCTCCATAAGGTCGTATAACTTAGGTTTTCAGTTCTCAAGATCATCTTCGCTAAGTTAAATCTCTCATCCGGCCGCTAGTTCCAGCCATTCTCTATACCATCCTGTTCTTGCTTGTATAGCAATCAGAGCTGCTTTGCGCGGCATACGTCTGGTTGGCATACTTAAGGCTTTGAGTATATAATCTATTTGCAGCTTAAAACTCTTAATAAATAAAGGCGATAACCCAGTTTCTAACATTATCTTGTAGTTAGGTGCATTCGTAGGAAGGCGGAATACTCTTTTTACATAGAATCTTAGCATCTTTTCGACGGTATCATACTTGCGCCGCATATAGCATGATGGACTCGGATACCGCTTTAGCACCCTGTATTTGCTACTGTGAGAAACATATCTATTAAATAAACAATTTCTCCAAGCTACATTTATAGCAATTTTAGCTTTCGAATGGTTATTTTAAGATGCCTTTCCATGTTCATATTCTTAGTTAAGTACACCGCTAGATATTTGTATTCCTTCACAATTTCAATCTCTTCTCTACTGTTATGCCATTTTTCATTGGAGTAATTACGACCTCCTGTGAAGAACACTATACACACAAAGAAATTCAATCATTCTGGATTACAAATTTTATAGATAGGTAAGGGACCGTCCGATCAAAAGTAGTTTCCAGTTGCTGACAAACCTTAAAAATAATTTCCAACACCCACAAAGTCTATCTATGCTGGGTTCCCAGATATAGTAATATAGAAAAAACGGAGCAGCAGACGAACTAGCATGGAAAGGGTCGGCTATCCCCATTGGTGTACTGAAAAGGAAAATTGATCTTAAATGCAGGAGTTGGTTGAGGTAAAGGTTCAGACTGACTGTAGCGCCACCTATGTAAGTAAGTAAGCAGGAGCAGGAGCTATCGTAATACAGAAGAAATAGAAACTCAAAAACACTTGCTAGGTGATTGTCCCAATCTTCAAATTCGTCGCTTTTACCACATGGGAACAGACTAGTTGATGAACTAGAGGACCTTGTGAAAGTTCTTCTCTGGAACATGACATGTTTCATTAAGAGCGCAGGTTGGTTTGAAACAAAACCTACCGAAGGATAAATTAGTTAGAACTGGTAGCATAAAAATAGAAGGGAATCACTATGCACCAAATGCCCCCCGTGAAAGCACTCTAAAAGTGTACCTCCCTCTAAGCTAACCTAACCTAACCTAAGTGGACGATGGCGTTATGTAATAAAGTTTATGACACGGATTTTGTTATCTTAGTCTTGTATTAAAGGCCAATTTTCATCTATAAAAGTGCTAAATTGAAGTCATATAAGTCATATAAATAGTTTTCTCAAAATCGTTTCAAAGTATACTTACAGCGTGCAAAATTCATATTCGTATACCCCTACTTAGAAGAAAAAAATGTTTACTAAAACAAAAAGAAAGCAAAATAATGAATGAGATACCTATAGTTATATTTGCAATTCGTGAATTTATAATAAAAAAATAAAAATAAAAATCATGTGTTCATAAAAATGTGTTTTTTAATTTTGGGATGAGCAAAATCCGTATTCGTACAGATGGCTAATACTGCTTTTCTACTCACGAAACAAGGAATTTAACCGTTATGTTGCAACCTTTTCCACTTAATCATACATTGAGTGTGAGTAACCATCCTTTGTAATCAAATCTTATAGCATTTGCTGGTGTTTGCCCGAAAATTAAATGATTGGTCGAAAGCCAAGTGAACTTTCAAACATTATAAGAAAGTTGATAATAAGTTTGCATGCAGGCGATAAATCTTTGCGACAAATTGCAAAAATTGTCAAAAGAAGTTCGTCTGCAATGCAATATGTGGTAAATATATATAGAAAGAGTGGCCGTGTCGAAAAAAAAATACGAAATCAAAATAGATCCTTATAGGACAGAAGACATCAGTCTTTTTTGCTTCGTCGAATCGGCAGAAATCCATTCGTAAGTGGTGTTAAGCATGCTGCACGACTTCACAGATATCTTGGGATCCAAGTTACCGCACAATCTATTCGAAATTTTACGCGAAAACTTGGTTTTAGGAGCAGAGTCACAGTGAGGAAACCATATGTGAGCCCAGTTAACAGGCAAAAGCACATCATGTTTGCAAAAAAAATATTTAAAAATGGACATGCAGTTCTGGAGAAAGGTAATTTTGTCCGATGAATGCAAATTTAATATAAAAATATCCGATTGACGTGTAAAGATCTGGCGTGAACTTAATACAAGCTTAAGGAGACACAACCTACTGCCAACGTTTAAGCATAGTGGTGGTTCACTCATGGTGTGGGGATGTTTTAAAGTGGCAGGTATCGGAAAACTACATTTTATCGAAAGCATCATGGATTCCAAGCAGAATATTAATATCCTAAAAGCAAATTTGCATGAAAGTGCGATAAATTTAGGTCGCGAACGGGACTTTGTTTTTCAACAAGACAACGACCCGAAACATACAGCTCTGAATACACGGCTATGGATATTGTATAACTGCCCAAACTACTTAAAAACTCCTCCTCGAAGCCCTGACATAAATCCTATAGAAAATATATGGTCAATTTAGAAAAAAAAAAAATTAAAATATCATATTAGAAACATGATCGACTTGAAAACAGCTTTGAGGACGGAATGGAAAAAAAATCGACAAAATTTAACTAACAAATTAGTGGAATTCATCCCTAAAAGATTGAGCTCTGTTTTGAAATGAAATGGAAACCCTACAAAATATAAAAAATCATTTTTTTCATTAGTTCTGTCGAATAACTAAGGTGTACGAATACGGATTTTGCTTATGTTAAATAACAAAAGGTGTCAATTTTATTAAACAACCATATGAAAATTTGTGTGTTTCACTTTATTTTCTTATATTTATGTGTTTTCATTGAAAATTATTGGTTTTTGTTAGATATTTCCTTTTCATAACGTAACAATAAATGTTTTTTCTGATTATGATGGGGGTGTACGAATATGGGTTTTGTACACTGTATGTACTGTGCGACAACTTTAATAAGAAGGTCTTTTACAGAACAATTTAGACAGATTTCGGTATGGTATATAGACAACAATCATTAACAATCCAACACTTTGAAACAATATATCGCATTTCATGTTGCTATGTGAATTATGTTTTTTTTTTTTTTGTTTTGCCAAAAACGTGGATTTACGAAGAAGAAAAGTCGCTTTTTGGTATTGCATGGTATGATTTCATATCTTGCTGTAATAATGAATATGCCTATGGCGGTGTAGCCGCTTTTATTAAAAATGCGGTTAATGCGGAAGCTTACAGTTTGTGATGTTCTAAAGTGAAGGTAAATGCTAAGAAGTTAACATTATTTTGTATTTACGTTGCGGAGGTGGACGCTGCTTTTGCCCTGGCACTTTAAAGAGCTGTTGCATTTTGTATTTGTATTTGTATTTTATAATTAAACAATTATGTAAAGATATTTCTAAAGATGTTTTGTTGTGTAAAAATAATTTTTATTTAAGTAAGTATTTAGAGTTCAAAGGTTATTCAAAAAAGGAATGGAATTTGGGTAAAGAAATACTGAACAAATCAAATCCAAGGATTTAACTGATAAATTTAATGATTATTTTGCCTCTACCGGCACTAAAGTGGTGTTAGATAGTTGTCCTGTTTTTAATAAATGCGAATGTTTAGCTAATGAAGTGTCATCCCCTCAGAGCTTCTTTTTTGATCCATTGCGTCTTATGAATTGTAAAAATTATTATCTCACTCAAAAACTCTAATTCTGAAACACGGTTCGGGGCTTTTCTAACAACTTCGTGAAGAAAATAGCTTTGAACATTTGTGACATTTTATGTCATATTTATAACAAGAGCATTTTTAATGGTGTGTTCCCAGACGACTTAAAACAAGCCGAAGTGTTACCTTTATCTAAGAAAGGTGACAAAACTTCATTAAATAATTATAGGCCAATCTCTTTACTTTCAGTATTTTCTAAGATATTTGAAAAAGCTATAAAGAACAGAATGATCAAATATTTAGAGAAATTTAAATTTTTTAGTGAGTCTCAATTTGACTTTCGTACTGGTTTTTCAACTGAAGGACCCCTTTTAAATTTCTGTTCAAATATTTAAAATAGTTATAATAGCAGGAATTTAACTACAGCTCTATTTATCGACATTACAAAAGCTTTTGTTCCTATCGATCATCAAATACTTTTGGACAAATTGTACAAATGTGGTTTTAGGGGAGTAATGCATAATTGGTTCTTTTCATATTTGTTTAGCAGAGGGCAAAAGTTAATGGACAAATCAGTTCCCCAAGGTTCTGTTCTTGGTCCGATACGGACCACGACTTATTTGTAGTATACGAGTTTATACGACTTATTTGTAGTAAAAATAGCAGATATAATAGTTTAATACTTTTCCGAAACCTTAAAGTTCTACCTCTAAAACACTTATATTTTTACAAATTTTTGAAAATATTTTTCGCCAGATCGGGCTATCTTTTGAACAGGTGCTCTTCTAGTTATAGCCTTAGAGTAAACAATCAAAATCTTGCTTTAGCACCTCATCACAATTTCTAATTTTTTTTTAAACTTTTTTACGTCAATTGTTCCGAGACTGTTTAATAGCCTACCTTATAGCATTAGAAGTATAAGAATTGAATCTTAAAAAAAATAAACTATGGCTTTTAGACCTAAATTATAACGATATTTATGATCTATTACGTGTTACTATTTAATTCATTATTCTATTGTATTTCAATTTACATCTATGCTGGTATTTAAATAGCAAAAGGAAAAAATAAATGTGTAGCTACATATATAAATCTTGTCGTGACCCAATTTCACTACATTCTAAACTTTTTCTTTTTTTTATGTTATTTTTTTATGCTTTGCCTGGTGCTTTCGCCTCTAGTTCGTTCTGAACTATAGATTGCAGATTCTTTATTAATTTACTCATATTAATATTAATCATTGTTATTTGTAGACTATTCGAAATATTATAAATTGATAAAGAAATAAATTGAAATTGAATTGATTGAATTGAATGCTTTTAGTACTGATTCATTTTCTAATGCTGCCCACGCTTGTAAAATTGGTACACAAATTTCAACTTGGTGGAAGGCCAGATCTATCTTCAATACACCTATGATGGTGTCTGTAATTGTAACAATTTTTGGAAACTTTTTTAGCGATTCTAGTGAATCAGAATGACCTCGACACAAAAATCAAACATGAAATGGAAGCGCTACTAATAATATTGTACCATAAAGGAATACAGTGCACGAAATATGTATAGCGTACAAAAGAACATGATGTCTTTTTTGGAAATTTAATAACTTTTCTTTGCTTTTAAACTGTAAGTTAGGTTTATAAATGCATGAAATGCATTTGTTCATGTACCGTTATCTGGCATTTTCTTGAACATTTGTCTGGCGTAGAACGAAATAAATAAAGCGTACAACGCGTTTGACTGCCGTTATTGAAGGGTATTTTGCTGATAATTCTTTTAAATTGTTAACAAGTTTTTAGTGGTAAGTGATCTTATTAATTATGTAATAAGTGCTTCATTAAGGTGAAGATATAATCAGTTTTAGGACGACATTCTTAAGAATGCCACGAGGACCAACATTGACTATTGAAGAACGCGTTCAAATGATTGCTTACAGAGACAGCGGAAAGACAATTAGGGAAATCGCTGTAAAATTAAACCGAAATAAAAAGACCATTTGCAATTTTCTAAAAGATAGCGAAAATTACGACAAAAGAAGACGATCCGGGCGGCCACCCATGATTAACAGCAGGGACATCCGGACAATAAAACATTTGGCAGTCAATAAAAACATAAGTCCATCTTAAATAAGGCTCAAATTATATCTTCCGGTAACAACAAGCAGAGTTCAACAGATACTAAAAAAGGATGAAAATCTGAAGTACCAAAAAAGGGCGCATGAACCTAAGCTTTTGACACGCCACAGGACAAAAAAGTTGGAATTCGCATTTTGGGAAGAGCAACGGAAATTCATCATTTTTAGTGATGAGAAAAAATGTAATATGGATGGGCCTGATGGCTGCCAAAAATATTGGAGGGATCTAAGAACTGAGCGAGAGACTCGTTATTCGCGTAATTTCCAGGGAGGCTCACTTATGGTATTTAGCTACCATGGATAGTCTTCAATGTGCCTTATCTCCCATAAGATGAATTTAAAAAAGTTTGTCGAACTCTTGAACGATGTTCTGATTAATTTTGAAGAAAATATTTTGGGTGATAATTGGACTTTTCAGCAGGACAATGCAGCCATACACAGCGCCGCACTTACCAAAGATTTCTTAAAATCAAGGAATATACCATTAATGGAGTGGCCGGCCATTAGTCTTGATCTTAACCCAATCGAAAATCTTTGGGGCATCTTGGGGCAAAAAGTTTATGCAAATGGTCGTCAATTTGACACTTTACTGCAGCTCCGCATCGCGATTAACGAGGAGTGTACAAAAATCGACCTTTTAACATTAAATAATTTAATTGACTCAGTGCCTCGTCGCATGAATTATGTTATTCAAAAGAATGGAGATCATATTGATTATTAAAACTAAAAGATTTGGTTTTTTATTAATAAAAACATTGTTTTTTCAAGTTGTACGCTTTAATTATTTCGTTTGAACTAAATCGCAATGTTTTTTTTTGTGTCAAGTTTTTGATGAATCTTTAAACTTAATGTTTTATTTTATTGCTTTGTTGCTATTAAGTTTATAAAAAAAAATTAAATGAAAAATAAATATATAAAAATGAGTTACATTAATATATGTCTTGTACGCTATATTTATTTCGTGCACTGTATGCAGGAAAAGTTTCAACTTTTTCCGTTCCGTTGCATCCGATAAGTAGATAAGGAAATTTTAAGTTTTAGTTTTTTGTAATCCAATACTTCTCAAACGTATCTAATGTCTAGTTCATTATCTATTGGATACATAAGTGTTATTTATTTGAATTCGCTTATGAGGGTGAGGCAAAGACCTTTTTTTAAATTGAGTAGTTTTCAGTTAAGTTCATACAACCAAATTGTTCAACTAATGCTTTTTTGACGTTGCCCGGTAATACTAATTACGAACACAAATTCTCAGTGAAAATGTAAACTCTACAACGTTGATAAAGCTCTGCAATCATTTAAAGCACAATTGGTTACATAGCAACCTGTATATAAAAAATCACTTTTTTACCACACTGACTAATCACTTTAAAGCTGATTGCTTTGCTTGCAAGCTCGCATTCGGTTTAATTTGTTGGAGCTGTTAACGTGCCTCGAGTTTTCCTTTTGTGAACACAGATTCGCCGTGATTAAGGGCTATCATCATGAAAGTGAGTGAACTAATATAGTTTCTAGACCATTCGATTTTATTGTTAGCTACACCAACAATAAGAATTCAGCATTAATTTCGTTTAATCTTAAGTCCTCACACCTATGTTTTACTTACGCGGTCCTCACACTGGGGTATGACATTGCCCAACTATAAATATAAAAAAAGATGTGTTTTTGTTAAATTAAATTTTTATTTGTTATTCATTTTTTTAAGACACCCAAATAGGGTTCAATATTCCACTCATTAAAAAAAATAAAAATATTTATTGAGGACAAAAAGTTATTTAAAAATTGGACTAATAAAAATATTATACAAAATTAGGTGTTAAGTAAGTTAGATATATAAAAAAAAGAAGTCACATATGTTGCGCGAAATGATGTTATATAATAATGTAAAATATTACGCATTTTTTGTTGCAAACCATTGTTAGTGTTTGAGTGAATGAAATGCATGTACCAAAAACGAAATTTTATTTACTGCATTCGATAGAATGCAACGAGCGATGCTCTTCGCACATAGGCTGTTAACATGCCACACACACTTTTTTTATTTTCCTGTCACAGAAGTTGCATTGAACATATTTTTCTAAATTTGTTGGTTGTCGTTTCATTTTGTGATCCACTGTTCAATACTCCTTCGATAATTTGTTTCAAACCCTGTCTTAGACTTGGAACTTGAGTCCTTTTTTTTAGCTGTGGCTCAACAAGGCTGTACAAAACTTCATATGCTGGATAAACTACTTAACACGAAATAACCAATGTTAAAGTAAAATTATATATGTAAAAAAATTTCAAATTTAAAGTTTAAATAGACAATTAAATGAGTAAATAGTGGGTGCTGAGTAATGTACAGAAGAGAGTTCAGTTGGTAACGAGATCTCACCCCGAACGGTTTGCTGAGCTATTGTATAATAAAGAATTGCCACTAAGACTGTGTTTCATTTTGCTCGGACATTACATGGTGGCAGCGGTTAAAACAGGAATCGAGGAAAAATGCCAGACGACGTCACAGCGCAAGCAACAGGGAGCCAATTCACGGTACAGGCACCATCTACATTTTCCTTTACGCCTGAGGAATGGCCACGGTGGAAAAATCGGTTTACACGATTTTTGATAGCCTCTGGGCTGTCGAAAAAACCCGAAGAAGAACAGGTAAATACCTTGATTTACATAATGGGCGAACAAGCCGAGAATATTTTCCTATCTCTCGCCATTAGCGATTTGAACAAAAAGAAGTACGCTGAAGTACTTAAGGCCTTTGAAAACCATTTTATCGTACGCCATACTATTATTTATTAACGGGCAAAGTTCAGTTCAAGATGCCAGGAAGAGGGAGAGAAGGTTGAAGACTTCATAACTTCCTGATACATATTGTCAGAGAACTGCAAGTATGAAAGTTTGCGAGACGGTTGAAGACTTCATAACTTCCTGATACATATTGTCAGAGAACTGCAAGTATGAAAGCTTGCGAGACGAAATGATTCGGGACCGTATTATTGTAGGGGTCCGGGACAAACGACTCTCAGAGAGACTTCAAGTGGAGGCGGAGCGTACAGTCACCAAAGCAATACAAACTGTCCGCCAAAGCGAAGCGGTCCACAAGCAACAAAAATAAATTACCGGCTCATCAGTTCTTTGTGCGGTGAAGAGTCATACAAAATACTCAACGAGAGAGGTTACTGCTAAGCAGCCAGCAAAACTCTACCAGAATTCGCAGAGATACGCTCAGCCTAAACGGTGTAACTGGTGTGGAGGCAAACTGCATGATAAAGACAAATGCCCAGCGCAAGGAAGACGTTGCAATAAATGCAATAAGTTGAACCATTTCAGCCGTGTATGTCAGATGAGTAAGGCAGCCGTTAACCAAGTACGTGAGACGAACAACAGTGACGACAGCGACAGTAACGACGGGAGTGAGCTGATATCGTACTTGGGAAATGTGCACAATGAAAGTGGAAACAAAGAGAACAAGAATAAACGGTGGATCATCGATGTGCTAGTTGACAACGTAAGTTGTGCATTTGTTGTAGACACTGGGTCCCCAATAAATGCAATACCTCTTCACACATACAAACAAAAGTTTGGAGCACATTCGTTGGAACAGCCCGATCGTTTACTCAGCGGTCCAACCGGTGAAATGCTAACCGTGGCGGGAATGTTTCGGGCAATGTTGGTTTTTAATGGTAGTTCGACGTATTACACCATCTATGTTGTTAAAAGCCTGAAAAAAGCGCTTCTAAGTTTGCCAACGTGTGAAGAGCTGAATATTCTTAGCAGGGTGAATCCGGTCAAAGTCAACCAAGAAACAGATTGTTCCACGGCAAGTGTTAAACTTACACAGCATATCAGAAAACAGTTTCCAAATGAGGCAAAGTTGTAAGCCCTACGCTATTCATGCAGCACGCCGAGTTCCAATTCCATTAATGGAGAAGTTAAAAAGTAAATTAGACGAAATGGTAAAATTAAAGGTAATTAAGGTTGTGGAAGAACCAACCGAATGGTGCGCTCCAATGGTTGTTAGTGAACAAGCCAGATGGTGACATTAGGATTTGCGTGGATTTGACGCAACTCAATGAAAGTGTCCATCGCGAAATACACCCCATGCCAGTCCCGGAACATACCTTTGCACAAATGAGGGGAGCAAAATATTTCTCGAAGCTGGAAAAGAAATCGGGATTTTGGCAAATATAACTTTCGCCGGCTTCACAACCACTTACAACATTTCTGACACCATTTGGAAGATACTGCTTTCTTCGAATGCCTTTTGGGATTTCATCGGCACCAGAACACTTTCAAGGGAAAGTGCAGCAACTACTATGCGGCTTGAAAGAAGTATTAGTTCACATGGATGACATTTTAGTATTCGGATCTACGTGGGAGGAACACAACAAACGCCTGGCCGATGTTTTGAAGAGACTAGATGAAGGTGGCGCAACGCTTAATACGGAGAAATGCAAATTAGGGGTGACATCAGTAATATTTTTGGGCAACCGTGTCGACGCCGAAGGAATCCGTCCAGAATTCAGCAAGGTTGAAGCAATAAAAAAGCTGCCCGTGCCATCTGATGTAGCAGCTGTAAGGACATTTTTGGGATTGGTGAACTACCTGGCAAGGTTTGTACCACATTTATCAACAATTTTATATCCTCTTAATGAGCTGTTAAGGAAAGATCACGTGTTTATATGGCGGCGATCACAACAAGACGCGTTTGATAGAACAAAATCGTTGCTTACTGAAGCCCCGGTGCTCGCGATGTTTGATCCAGCCAGAAAGACGAAGCTATCAGCAGATGCATCATCGTCTGGATTGGGAGCGGTTCTGCAACAGGTAGATGACTCAGGTAAACTAAGACCAATAGCTTACGTTTCACGTTCTCTTTCACAGAGCGAGCGCCGGTAGGCTCAAATTGAAAAAGAGGCCTTGGCGCTGGTTTGGGCTTGCGAACGATTCAAGGATTTCATAATAGGACTAAAAGTGGAAATTGAAACCGATCATAAGCCACTGATCCCGATATTTTCAACGAAAGACCTTAATGAGCTTACACCACGGTTACAACGACTACGCATGCGGCTGATGAGGTTCTCCCTCAACGTCCGGTATACTCCAGGAAAAGAACTTTATGTAGCCGATGCTCTATCACGCCAACCACTACCGGACTCAGAAGAAACCGATTTAGAGGAAGATTTGGAGACCTATGTAGCTACCATTGTAGCCACCTTGCCTGCCACAGATCAAAAGCTCCTGGAACTGTATAAAAGCCAACAGAAGGACTCCACCTTGCAGCAAGTAACGAAGCTAGTCTTGGAAGGATGGCCGGAAAAGAGAAAAATGACCTCGGAAGCACAGGCGTATTGAAACGATCGTTATAACCTTTCAATCTGCGACGGCCTCCTTTTGCAGGGAAATCAGATTGTAGTCCCAGGCGAGTTGAGACCATCTATTTTGGAAAAACTCCACGAAGGTCATTTGGGGGTAGCAAAGTGCCGAGCACGAGCGCGTCAATCGGTTTGGTGGCCAGGGTGCAGCAAAGAAATAGAAGATTTTCTCCTGAAATGTGACATGTAAAAGTAAAATGCACAGACACGAACCATTACATCCTTCCGTGGCTCCAGAGCGACCTTGGCAGATGGTGGCCATAGACTTTTTCTCGCTGAAGGGAAAAGAATACCTTCTGATAGCGGATTCATTTACCCTCAGATACCCTGAGATTGCACGATTGGAGAGTTTAACATCAGTCAGCGTTATCAATCACCTTAAATCGATATTTGCCAGACATGGAATCCCCGAAACGGTACGTAGTGACAACGGGCCCCAATTCTCATCACTCGAATTTAGAAAGTTTTCTCGGCAATGGAACTTTTCTCATATCACTTCGAGCCCACGATATTCCCAAAGCAACGGTTTCATCGAAGCGATGGTAAAGACAGTGAAATCACAACTGAAAAAAGTAGCGATCCGTATCTAGCGCTTATAGAATATCGTGCCACCCCAGTTTCAATTGGCTATAGTCCAGCAGAATTGTTTATGGGACGGCGAATAAAAACCCTGATACCTACAACAAGAGCGAACCTGCAACCTAAAACAGTAGACCTGGAGACTTACCATGAAGCAGAGGAGAGGAGACGAGAAAAGCAGGGTATAGACTATAATCGCTATCACGGGGTTAGAGAGAGAGATGAATTTAAACCTGGAGATACAGTTTGGGTTCGAGATGCAAACCAATGGGGATCAGTGGTTCAAAGAAGTCCGTTTCCAAGGTCTTACATCGTCAAGACACCGACGGGATGCATTCGTCGAAATTCATTTTACCTTACAAAATCAACTCGAGAGTCACCACCAAACGAACCTGAAGGACAAGAATTAGTGATTTCACCACCGAATTTCTCCACCGACAACAAAGCAATCAAAACACACAATAAAAATCAAGATTTGGACGAAGGTATTGCAGGCGCGTCTTATCCAGTCAGAACGAATATAGCCCGGGAAGAGTTTGTTGCAGATACAGATGTTCTGGATCCAGTAAAGATACACATAGCAAAATCTGTGGAGGTTCCGGCGAAACGAGGCAGCGAATCCGAAACACCGTATTTGACAAGGAAAGAGTGTGTGGTAAATCCACCTGAGAGATTAGGTTATTGAAAAAAAAAATTAAAACATTTAGCTTAATAGATTAATTTTAATCCTTTAACAAATAATACTAATAATGAAATTTTATTTATTTTAAATTAAAAAAAAACAAAAAACAAACTCATTATAATTAGGAAAGGAAACCTAACCTAACCTAATGTGTTAAAAACATTATAACTTAAAAGGGGGGATGCTGAGCAGCGTTGCCATTTATACTTCAATCGAAGTATTTTACTTCGTTTTCATAGACAACTCTTCGACACTTCCTCTTTCGCAAAAACACTTCACTTTTTGTAGACCTTATATTTTCTCTCTTAATTGGGAAATTGCAATATATATTTATTAATGAGCCCTCCCATAAAGTAGCCAAAAATCGTATACGGAAACACATCCATTCGATAACTACATCGATAACTACAAGTCTACAATTCTTCCCAAAGAAGAAAGTCTTTAAGTCTTTTGGCATTCTGTCTTATGTCTCAAAAATGCTTTGGGGCAGATTATGTACCCTCATTTTAAAGAGTTTATAGGAGCCTTGTTGTGTCTTCCTCATAGAAGTGCAACTACTGATAGGATATTTTCCGAAACTAAATTGATTAAGAGTTTTGGCCGAGACAGCACTGTTAGCACTGTTAATTCACTGATGCTTGTGAAAGGAATTGTTTCTAAAAATGGTTTCAAGAACTGGGTATCGCCAAAAGATGTTGTATTAAGATACCACAAAGCTTAGATTCAAGCTCCCTAAATTAAAAAATATTACGTTTTTTTTTTTTCAATAAATAGTCGTTTAATATAAGAAACTCAAGTTTTATAATGACACTTCACTTATCAGCAAAACACTTCTATCTTTTCCTGAAAACACTTCACTAAAAAATTTGCGAACGGCATCACTGATGCTGAGTAATGCACAGAAGAGAGTTCAGTTGGTAACGAGATCTCACCCCGAACGGTTCGCTGAGCTATTGTATAATAAAGAATTGCCACTAAGACTGTGTTTCATTTCGCTCGGACATTACAGTGGGTTAAGTGTGTTTAGTATGAGGTATGGAAATTAGTAACAATTTGAAATTGAAAGAGGACCTACATAGATTTGACCTAAATCACTTAATTTAATCTAATTCTATCGGAATAATGTGTTTAGTCTGTAGATATACGTACAACAATCTACTATTTTTAAATAAGAAAACTGAAGACATGTGTAAATCGCTTACCACTCTACTACATTTTGCTTTGCTTAGGTGGCGCTACAGTTCGGGGTGAATCTGGGCTTCAACCAACAAGCCTCTCCATTTAGCTAAGCCTTTAGCTTATTGCCTCCAGTTTTGCACTCCAAGTTGGTCACCAAGCGGTGTTGGTGTTCATCAGTTCTACATGTCTTAGCCATATCGAACGTCCAAACGCAGTTTTTTGAGTAGGTCGATGTCGCTGTATAGCTCGTATACTTCGTTATTGTATCTCCTCCTTTAAAACCCATCAACGCAAACGGGGCCGAATATTTTAAGAAGAATTTTTCTCTCGAAGTGACCAAGGATATCTTCATCCGCTTTCAGTGAAATCCATGTTTCAGCGCCGCAAAGCAGGGCTGGGATGATCAGAGTCTTATATAAAGTCTCCTTAGTTGTTGGAGATAGGGCTTTACTGTTGAATTGCCTTAATAGCCCAAAACAACAGCGATTAGCATGACTTATTCTTAGGTTGATTTTTGTGCGTGTGTCGTTTTTAGAATTTATAGTAGAGTCAAGCTAGACAGAGTCCCTAACTACCTCGAAGTTGTAGCTGCCCACTGTGACGTTCTGTCCAATTCGTCGGTGTTGATTGTCCCTTCTTATTGATAGCATATACTTGATTTATCCCTCGTTTATCGTTAATCTCATTTTGGTCGCTTCTGCTTGAATGCTTGCAAACGCACCGGTAACAGCCCATTGAATTCTTCCAATAATGTAAATATCGTCGGCGTATGTAAGCCGTTGCACATAATTTTGATAGATTGTGCCTCCGGTGTTGGCTTGTGAGTTTCGCACAATCCATTCAAATAAAATATTTAGGAAGTCACATGACAGCGCGTCACCTTGTCTAAAACCTTTTTTGGTACCAAAGGTCTCGGTGAGGTCATTACCGACCTTGATGGAGCAGCGAGCGTTCTCCATCGTCATCCTGCACAGACGGACAAGTTTGGTAGGTATGTCGAAACTAGACATGGCTCTATACAGCTCTTCTCTATAGATGCTGTCATAGGCGGCCTAAAAAACGATAAAAAGATGATGAGTATCGACTTGGACCTCTATCGAAGGATCTGTCGCCTTGAATAGTTCGGTCGATAAGCCGTCAGGTCCAGCAGCCTTGTTAGATTTTAGTTTGGATCTTGCTATCCTCACTTCGCTATGGTTAGGCGGAGGAAAATGTTGGCTATCATGGTCTATATTGAATGGTTTATTCTACCTAACAGCGGGATGTTGGTTTTCGATGTCGGTATTCTCAGCACCGTGGTTTTCAATTTGCTGTATTAAATTATTACTGTACGATGAGAAAAGATATACTGACTCGCTGATATTTGATATACATATACGCTTATATTTATGTGTTTATTATCGATTTTGTATGGAAGGGACCCACAGTTTAGTGCCATATCCGAAGGGCAATTTGTTTTTGAGAAGCTTTCTCGTTTGTCAGACGTTCGCGAGAGGTGGGACCATGAAAAAACTGTTTTGTGTTTTCTGTGATTCGAACATGAACCTCACGCGCAGTGGTCCGATACACTAACCACTTGTGTCACGGCGCCTACAAATTTATTTGGTATTATTCCTCCTAATTTGTATTAAATTATTCTGTACAGTCGATTTCTAAAGATATTTTAACATTATAACCACTAAGTTTACTTTGGGCGTTAATGGGTTAATGGACTCCAAACGAAGTAGATTGAAATTCGGTCAAATTATTCTATATTTTATTTAAAAAAAAACTCAGGCACAACGATAACTATTAAACCAGATTCGACAACGAATTACATTTTTTTCTAGCATTTGGGTTGTTTTGCTGTGACTTACGGTATCAAATAACGCCACAATAGACAGATAGCATTTGGAGACAGTAAAAGATTTTGTCTACCTAGGGTTTATGGCAAATGGCACCAGCGCGGAGATCAAACGAAGAATTACTCTTACCAATCACTGTTTCTATGGGCAAAGAAGGCAATTGAGTAACAAAACCCTATCTCGAACTACAAAGGTAACTCTGTAAAAGCCACTAATCATCCCAGTCCTGCTGTATGACGCAGATGCATGAACTTTGTCAAAATCGGATGAGGATGCTCTTGGTTACTTTGAGAGAAAAGTTCTTCGAGTGATCTTTGGACCCATCTGCATAGACGGTGAGTGGGGGAGAAGGTACAATGCCGAACTATACGGTCTATACAAGGACATCGACTTAGCCAGAATAGTTCTCATACAGCGACTAAGATGGCTGGGCCATATAGAGCGGATGGAGGCCAACGTTCCGACCAAGAAAGTCTTCGACTCCATCCCGGATGGACAGAGCAGTAGAGGAAGACCTCGCGGTAGGTGGCGGAAAAAAGTGGACGGGGTATTACTATTATTTGTTTTACTTCCTTAAAACTATGTTGAACAATTTACAGAGATACGAATATAGTATAATACTTTACTATTAAAAATACTAAATTATTCCAACAATACATGTATCATACATACGAGTTTGTTTGAAGAAAAGATACTGGAAAAAACAATCATTAAGGAATACTACGTCAAGCATTTTGTTTAAAGCATTAGAATATAATTAATTTTCCACAGCTTAATTTAAAGAAATTATGTTTATTCAATGGAACAATGGTGGACAAATGTACTAGAGTGCGTGTTTTTAGGACTCATGCGAAATTATGCAAACTTCTGGAAAATTGTCAAACCACTTTATAATCTATCTTTTATTTTCTTATTTTGTATAGACCATTTCAAAGTTTACGACTGCACTTTTAACAATTCTCTTGCTTGGACATGACGTATTATCTCGGTCGGTCAGCATTGTTGGTGATATCAGAATCGAAACACAAAATGGTTTCAAATCAATTAATTAACTAAGATTAAGTAAAAACATATTGTTTCCCACAGGTATAATTAATTGTGACTCAATGATATGCCCACAAGGTGCTTCTTCTTGTCAAGTTACTAAACGCAATGATCCGAATGATTTTTCTCAACTCGTTAGAAACCGGAAATGCTTTGCTTCCAATGAAGACATCATTGCTGAAGAAACGACGTATGAACCAAACAGATCCCAAGGAAAAGTAAATATAAATGTTGCATCAGGAGGTTCAAGCATTGTTCAGCGACAGTTAACGAAAGAAGAACAAGAAAGACTTGAAGAAACATTAAATAAACAAGAAAAAAGGATAAAGGATGTATTTAGACCTTTTGAAGACGGTACATTTGAAAGAAACCTTAAGACTAAGATTAATCAAAGTCTTAAAAACGCTTTCAAATTTTAAATAAAATATGTGATTCGATAGGATATATTCAAGAGCTGTAAAGAAATACTACGAGGTTAATAAATACTACATATCTGTGGCAACAAGGCATAACAGCATAAGTATACTTATGCCGTTATTGAAATATTTTTTGTTTTTAACATTTTTTATATAATATTCTCTCAGGAAAGGCGAACCTATAAAGCTGAAACTTTGCCTCGATATGTCTGGAATTCATTATCTGAAGCGGTTACTGAATTAGGGGCAGGGTAAAAAGACGATAAAGACATCTTTAAATACGTTTTTTGGAATGTGTAAAGGCACTTATGCTGTTATTCCTTTTTGCCACAGATATATTCTTGTTGAAAATTGAAAGATTTATATGCCATTGATTGGTCAGGCGTAAGACTTTGCGATATGCCATGCATTTACTCGAACAGCGTAAAGATTTGTCGAAATGATGATTATCAATTTTCCTAGTCTAAAACCGCAAAAAGTCATGCTTAAGGGCAAGCATTTTGTGACAAATATTACTTTGAACTGAGAGAGACAAATTCAAATCAGCCACTAAGTAATATCCAGCTTGTCACAGTCATCATTTAGCGTGGTGTTAGTTGTTAGTATTGTTATATTTATAAAGCCTAACACCTTACACAAAAAGACTGCACAAGTATTATGGTATAAATAGAAGTATGAACTAAAAATTGATACGCCACGCATAAGTCAAACATTACACTAAACACTTACAACATCAAGAAGTTAGTATCGCTGGTATAATTTATGTTTTAGATTTAATTTGCTATAGTTGTAATCAAATTTTACGCGGTTATTATTTACTTCCTTCGCCATACGCGTAAGAGGCTCATTAGAACCGTAGTTCGTTCGGTGGAAATTTACGCGGAAGATCTCGGTATTTCTGGAGTTGTAGCATCTTACGTTTAAACCGACTTCATTTAGAAGATCCGGCGAGTCAATAACACCATTTACCAGTTGGTGTAAAAATACTACATCACATACTTCCCTACGTTGCTTCAAGAATGAATATTTAAAAGAAGAAGGCGGTCGCAATATGGTGGAAGACGTGTAGGGTCATTCCAGTTTAAATGGCGAAGTGCAAATCGGACAAACTAACGCTGTACCGATTCAATACGGTTAATGTGTACTGCATACATTGCAGACCAAATGTTTGATGCATACTCTAACTGCGGACGAACAAAGGTATTATAAAGCTTGGATATTATAAGAGGACATTTAAATTCTTTATTCCAACGTTTTATAAAGCCAAGCATTGAATTTGCTTTATTGACAATGTGTTCAATGTGAAAATTGAAGTCGATATTTTGAGAAAAATGTACTCCTAAATCACATATTGATGTGACTTTGTTAAGTACAGATTCATTGAGATTGTAATCATAACTTTTTAAATTTAGATACATTCAAAAATAAATTGTTATTACAGCACCACTCGGCGAACGTATCTAAATCATTCTGCATAGCAACACAATCAGACTGACTGCGTACAAGTCTAAAGATTTTTATATCGTCAGCATAGATTAAAATTCGAGAACTCTTTAGTATTGCCACCACCTCGTTGATTGCAATTATAAATAAAAGAGGACCTAAGTGACTTCCTTGGGGTACACCGGCGAGCGAGGATTGGTTCGTATGTTAAATAAATAAATAAAATAAATATTTGGCGCAACAGCTCATTAAGTGCCAGGGCCTAGCTTCTCGCAACCACTCATGTTGTGTGCGTTATATTTTTCGTACGAATGGAAGGGACCTACAGTTTAGTGCCGTATCCGAACGGCGATTTGAGAAGCTTTTTCGAGACAACAATACTCTCGGATGTTTGTCAGACGCTCGCGAGAGGTGGGACCGTGAAAAAACTTTTTGGTGTTTTGTAGGATTCGAACTTGGAACCTCACGCGTAGTGATCCGACACACTAACCACTTACGCCACGGCGCCCCACGGTTCGTATGTTATTCCCCGAAATAAAACTTGATAAGTTCGTTCTTCAAGATAAGAACATATCCATCGAACGAAATGATTTGGAAAACCTAAAGACGTCATTTGAAACAGAATTAAGCTGTGAGAAAGTTTGTCAAAGGCCTTACTAAAATCTGTATAAATACAGTCGACCTGACCACCCTCTTCGACAGATTTGTTTGTAAAATATGTAAATTCCAAGAGGTTGGTAACAGTGGATTTTCTATTCATAAACCCATGCTGCTTGGTTGATAGAAATGGTTTGCAAGCAAAATAAAAACCCTTACAAACTATAGCCTCCAAAAGTTTAGGCTGACATGATAGCTTGGCAATGGGTCTATAATTAGATATTTCACCTCGGTTTCCCTTTTTGTGTATTGGAACGATAAAAGAGTTTTTCAAAATTTTAGGGAAAATGCTCTGCTTTAATGATGCCCGAAATAGGTCGGCTAAGGGTGATGCCAAGGTATTGCAACAATATTTTAGCACAATCGGAGGAATTCCATCAGGGCCACAGGTAGTATCGCTACTAAGTAAAGCTAAATGCTCTATCACGTCTTCATCAATTATTGAAATCTGTCCCATTGAGCTCTTAGAGAAACCTTCAAGGTGGACAAAATTGCTTTGGGTAGGTGAATAGGTGTTGGAACAGAAAGATAGGCCAAAGAATGAAGAGAACATATTGCAGACTACAAGAGGGCTGCTGCTTGATTCACTTAAGTAAGACATGTTAGCAGGATACCCATCCGTTTTTTTTACTGTTTACAAATTTCCAAAAAACTTTCCGATCATAAAGAAGTGAGCCACGCATCTTATTAATGTAACTATCATATAAATTTTTCGATAAGTTTTGAAAGTCTCTATAGAGGATAGTGAAATTGTTATAATCGCTTGTTCTGTTTGTCGTTAAATAATTCTTCCACGCTTTATTTCTTTTATTTCGCAGACTCCGTAATTGGTTATTGTACCAAGAAGCAGTTGTAGAGAGATTCTTACGTGTGTTTCTTACAGGTACGGACGAGATAAAACATTCAAATATACGTATGTAAAAGTTTTCAGTCATTTGTTCAATATTAACATTGCTGTTGAAAATTCCTACAAAGTCAATGTTAGATATTAGTTCATTTAGTAAATTAAAGTCTGATTTCTTAAAATCAAATTCAAGAGTAAGATTTTCAAAACTATCATCAACCACGTCGTCATGAGAAAGAATAACGTGTAGTGGAGGATGATACTCGTCAATAGTACTCAACGTGGTGGAACTGGGTTCCACAATACAACTGCTCGAATTTGTATAAAAAACCAGGTCAAGTTGTCTGTCAAGAAAGTTTTTTATGCTGCTTAGTTGCAGTAATCCACAAGACATTACATTGTCCACCAAAATTGTTTCTTGAGGTAAAGACGCATGAGCTACCACAAAACTAAGTTCGTCGACAGAAAGGGTCCACTTTAAGTTGGGTAGATTAAAATCACCCACCAATAAAATGTCGTCGAGAGGATTACAATTTTCCGATACATAATTTATGGCATCAGTAGCATGCTTATATACCTCGATCGAGCTTTCTGGAGGAATATAAATGTTAATAATTGCAATGAACTTATATCCTAGATTTAGTTTCACACAAATAACATCCAGCGAGTCTGTATTAGGAATTGGAAAAATACAACTTTGCAAAGAGTTTCGAACAGCAGTTAGGACTCCACCACCCCTTAGATGCTCAATATCTGAGTATCTATCTTTACGATATACCTCAAAGTCTGAGGAGAATAATTCCGTGTTCAGGAAGGTAAAATTAAGCCAAGTTTCCGTCAGTGCAATCACATCATGGATCGATGCATGAGATGCCAACAATAAATTACTCGTTTTCGTGCGGAGTCCCCTTACGTTTTGGTAGTAAAGGGATAAGCGGAAGCCCTAAATGTCGCAAAGTAACAGAGGAGCGCTCCATAAGATTAAGTTAATTGGAATTGTATGTACAGTAAAAACCGGATAAATATTATTATTATAAATACCCGCTCAAGTGCTTAGGGCACTTATCTTCAATCGCTTAGCTGCTCAGAGGTACTAACGAGCTAATTATTTAAATCACTTATAAGAAATAAAACATTTGTTGACAGAAACGTTAAGATAAAGGAAAACAAAAAAAAAAGTATTTACTCTTCATAAAAAAAAAAAATGGAATACACGCATTTTTAATAAATAAAATAAATTACAATGACTTTTTTAAGTATATTGCCACTCTTTAAAAAATTTGGATAGTTTAAGGTGGCGATACTCTAAAGTACGAAATAACAAAGTTCGGATGTCAGTAAACGTTAAACATAGCAAAAATTGCATTACATTGCAGTTTGACTACAGTATAACACAGTATATAACAGTAACATATAAAGTAAGAAACAAATACAAGGTAAAATATTCCGTTTCTTCTTTGGGCTGTGTTATGGAACTTGGTTCTTCTCAATTTTTCTTCCAGTATCTCGATTTCACCATCATCCATATTGTAATGAAGATGTACACATGTACATATGTGTTTTGAAGAAAAACATTGAGCTTACCTTCCGAAAACAGTTTTGAATCGTATCACGTTTTACAAGCCAGCAAGCCTGCTTAGCGTACACGAGAGTATCCAGAATTTTAATGGATTTGGTAAATTCTTTCATTGTTAATCCCTTCCCAATCGCAAGCACTTGCTTTCTGACCATTATTTGGTGGAAGTAGGCTTTAAAGCAATGAATTATGCCTCGATCAAGAGGCAAACAGTGTTATCAACAAATACCAAAACCTTCCCTTTTTCCTTTATCATTTCATTATCGAATCCCTTAATTATTGTAGCCCAAGGTGAAGAAGTCACCAACGCCTTATGCATGGAATAATAGGGTTAAGGGTTTAAGGTTAGGGATTCTTGGGTTTGCCAATAATAAAATAATGTTTGTACTATACTTACCATCAGCATTACACAAGAAGAGAAGTGTGAGCCGATCTTTGGCAATTTTTCCACCTGTTATAGGTATTACTATCTTCCCTAGTTGCAGGATGATTGCAGTACTGCCAAATCGGAAAAGTTTAAAGTGTAAATCCTGAAATCTACCATGTCTATCAATACAATATGTATATTTCTGTGAAATTATTGCAGTGTATTTAGCATAAATACAAATACAAATCATCAAATACCAAATTTGTTCGATTTAGAACATTACCGATTCAGTAGCACAGTCATCCTGCATTTATGAACTCGGAGACACCCTTTGTCTTTGTTTAAGCTTAACTCTGCATATTACAACATTTTGAGACCGCACCTGATCGAACCTAATCGAATTTGGTTAAAGCCTTCTCTAAAGTTTCGTTTGAACTCCTCTGTAAATGTTTTCTCTTAAAATGCTTACTTGTGTGCGCAGCATTTTCCAGTTTTTTTTTTGTTCCTCACTATTCGTCTTACAGAGGAAGCATCACATTTAAACTATTCGGCTATTTCTTTTGTTGTTTTTATTTTTCTGTCCACTAAGGTTACTTACTTACTTAGATGGCGCTACAGTCCGGGGTGGACCTGGGCCTTAACCAACAAACCTCTCCAGCCAGCACGGTTACGAGCCAGCTGCCTCCAGTTGCGCACGCCAAGTTGGTTAAGGTCCCCCTCCACTTGTTTGCGCCACCTACCGCGAGGTCGTCCTCTACTGCGCCGTCCGTCCGGGTTGGATTCGAAGACTTTCTTAGCGGGAAGGTTGGGCTCCATCCGCTCTAAATGATCCAGCCATCTTAGTCGCTGTATGTGAACTCTTCCGGCTAAGTCGATGTTCTTGTACATGCCGTATAGTTCGGCATTGTACCTTCTCCTCCACTCACCGTCTATGCAGACGGGACCAAAGATCGCTCGAAGAACTTTTCTCTCGAAATAACCAAGGGCATCGTCATCCGGTTTTTTCAAAGCCCATGCCTCTGCGCCATACAGCAGGACTGGGATGATTAATGTCTTATAAAGAGTTACCTTAGTAGCTCTCGTAAATGCCCCATTGACGGCCTGCTGAGTTTTCCGATTATGTCAATGTCATCGGCATAAGCGAGTAGTTGTACAGACTTGAAGAAGATTGTACCTCCGGGGTTGGCTTGTGAGTTTCGTACAATTCTCTCAAGTACTATGTTAAAGAGATCGCATGATAGCGCGTCGCCTTGTCTAAGACCTTTCCTGACATCGAACGTTTCGGTGATGTTCTTACCGACTTTGATGGAGCAGCGAGAGTTCTCCATCGTCATTCTGCACAAACGGACGAGCTTGGCAGGGATGCCAAGACTAGACATGGCTCTGTATAACTCGTCTCTATACACGCCATCATAGGCAACTTTGAAATCGATGAAAAGGTGGTGCGTATCGATTTTATATTCATGGGTTTTTTCCAAGATCTGCCGTAGTGTGAATATTTGGTCAATGGTGGACTTTCCAGGCCTGAAACCGCACTGATAATGACCTATCAAGTTGTTGGCGATCGGTTTTAGGCGTTCACATAGTACGGCAGACAGGACCCTATATGCGATATTTAGGAGACTTATACCTCTGTAGTTGGCGCAGTTCAGAGGGTCTCCTTTCTTCAGGATCGGGCAAACGATGCTGAGGTTCCATTCATCGGGCATACTTTCCTCCGACCAGATTTTACAGATGAGCTGGTGCATGCTCCTTACCAACTCATCTCCTCCTGCCTTGAAAAGTTCAGCGGCAAGGCCGTCGGCTCCAGCAGCTTTGCTGGATTTGAGTTTGGATATCGCTATCCTCACTTCATTATGATCGGGTTGACGGGAATTTTGACTGCCATCGTCACTGTTGAATGGCTCATTCTGCCTGACAGCGGAATATTGATCATCATCGCCGTTTAACAGTCTGCAGAAGTGTTCCTTCCATATTCTCAGCACCGACTGCGATTCTACTACTATGTTGCCATTTTCGTCCCTGCAGGCTTCTGTTCTGGCTTTGAAACCCTGGCATGTTCTTTTTACCCTTTGGTAAAATTTTCGAACATTATTCCTGCAATAAAGTCTCTCAATATCCTCGATCGAGCGCTTCTCATGCTCTTTTTTCTTCTTTCTGAGAAGTCGATGTTCCTCTTTTCTCCTGCGCACGTAGAGCTCGTAAGCAGCTCTAGTCTTTCTATGCAGCGCCGCTTTGTACGCCTCTTGTTTTGCTGCATGTGCTTGCCGGCATTCCTCATCAAACCAGGGGTTTCGTTGTGGTGGGCGAGAGAAACCCAGTACATCAGAGGCGGCATCTCTGATGGCTTTTTGGCAACGCTGCCACTGGTCTTCCGCATTTGCTGCTGGCGGCATAGGACTAAGATTGAGATTAGAAGAAACACGATCGGCAAAGGTTCTGGCGGTCTCTTGCGATTGTAGCTTTACGACGTCAAATTTCCTCACAGCATTTCGTTGATTTCGCTCCGTTGTGGATATCCGCATCCGTACCTTGGCTACAACTAGGTAGTGATCCGAGTCCACGTTGGCTCCTCGGAAAGTCCGGACACCCAGAATACTGGAAGAGTGCCTTGCGTCGATCGCAATGTGATCGATTTGGTTGACGATTTTTCGATCAAAGGAGAGCCATGTTCCTTTGTGAATATCGAGACGTGGGAACCGCGAACTAGCTACAACAAAGTTTCGCCCCGCCGCAAAGTCGATTAGCCTGAGTCCGTTGCCGGATGTGTTGTCGTGCAGGCTGTGCTTTTTGACCACGCTACTAAAGACTTCCTCTCTTCCTAGCTTTGCGTTAAAGTCGCCTAGGTTAATTTTAACGTCGTGGCTAGGGCATTGCTCATACGTCTTGTCCAAGAGCTGGTAGAAGTCATCCTTTGTCGCGTCGTCCTTCTCGGCGTGAACGCATATTAGGCCAATGTTGGTGGCAAATTTAGCCTTGATACGGATAGTCATGAAGCGCTCGTTCACATGCCGGAAACTCAAGACTTCTTGCCTAAGTCTGTCTCCAATGACAAATTCGCACCCGAATAGACGCTGTCCGTTTTGTCTGTAGCAATTGCCGTAGTAGATGTCGCAGTTTTTCATACTCCTTTTGCCCGGCCCATCCCATCGCACTTCTTGGATGGCGGTAATGTCTGCTTTGAGACACTCTAGGGCCTCCGCAAGTTGTTCGGCTGCACGTGGTTTGTAGAGGGACCTAACATTCCATGTGCAGACACGAAGATCGTTGTCCTTTTTACGTTTGCATGGGTCGTCAACAGTAAGATCATCCGTATCCGAGGCTGTTGGTTGCTTCGTAACCAAAGGTTTTTTACGTGGTAGGGAAGTTAACCCGACGGCACAACCCCCAACCTGGAGGGCCAGATCCTTTTTTTTGTACCCCTAGGACAAGAGGCCGGATACACCGATGTCAGTAACCCACTTCGGGGATATGAGCGCTGCCGTTGGCCCATTAAGGGTTCATCCGCCACCATCTCTTTTTCAATACCCTGACGTAGTATTGAAAATCCTTACAGACCTCAGCTCCAAATATGTTGAAGTAGCTCCAGTCAGGTATCCGCTGGTCTGTAGACGTTGATTCCATCGAGAGAATTCATCCGCCGCACGTCCTCCTTCTGAGGACCTCTTGCTAGACTTCTGAGACGCATATTTCAGCCGATCAGGTCAACAAGAGATGCCTCGTCCGGTTAGGCATATGCGCGCTGAAGTTCACCCAGATGTGCGTATGCAGGTCTGAGTGTTCAGCTGCACATATATCGTCAGACTCAGCATACGCTCATCGTTAGTTCACTATCAGATAGCTATCCAGCGGGCACCGCGTGGAGGTGATGATGCGATTTTGCCCGCTAAGGTTATTACTTATATTTTTCACTTTATACAATAGTAAGCGCGGTCAATGTTCGGCCTTTTGCCAGGCATAATTCTGTCTTTCAATGCACTTTCTTAAAAAATATAAACAAAATGCGTTCAGGAGTGCGAAAAAGCGGCAAATTTTGACAATCATAAACCGGAACGAAAGCGGAACTGTTTCTAATTCTAGTTTTTTTCTTAAAGGGTACTTAAAAGAGGAATATTTCAGGTAAATGCTCATGGATGTAAGCAAAACAATGAGTAATTAAGCGGGAAAGCCATTTAAGCGAGAGGTACTAGAAAGCGGAGTTTTATATGAATATTTGTTTCTAAATACTGGGTTTAAAAAAACGGGGAATGCTATGCGGGTTACGCACTTATGCGTAGTGGTTCTTAAACGGGTTTTATGGTAGTTTTTATTAATGCGTACTTACTAGCATTTAAGTGTTAGCAGAAGGATTCTCCAGACCCAATTAAAGATGGTGTCCCTAGTCCAGTTAGATATGCAGTACATTTTTTTTCGGCTACTTCGACATATTCAGTGACTTTCACTTTTACTTGAATCGACATAAAGAAAAGCGTTCTGCAAACATACATATGTACCTACTAAACATTTCGCGTTCGCAACATTTTATTACTAGTAAAAATATTGTAACAAAGAAAGATAGAAATGTTGCAATCCACCTGGAACGGCCCTATATATTGTAAGTAGGAGTACCGCTATGTGAGAACTTTTAAAACTTACTACTTATATGTATTTTCCTTGAATTTCCGCGGAAGTTAGATAGATAGATACAATTTTATTTCATATAAGTTCAGTTAAATTGATACAATTTACTAGGGGTATTCATGCTTCGTTGTATCTGGTCTTGTATCGTTGTTAAAGTATAAAGTGTATCATTTTCTAACATTACAACAACAGAATATACTGGCTGTCATTTTGTTACACTTTTACACTCTGGCAATGCCCTTTTGTTACAGAGAGTGTAGAAGTGTAAACACTGAATTGAACATATTTTTTTGACAGTTGATTACCCGAATTAGTCAAATTTATTTAAATGGAAAGAATTGACTGAAATATGGACGAGGAACATGTGTTGATAAAAAAAAACGCCGACAGGTAAAGGCATTTTGTGTATTTATCTAAGCAAATTGTGATTTTATAAACAAAAATCAGTTGATTTTGACATAAGCTTCAATGTTGCTACAAATACGAAAGAGTGCTTTCACACTTTTACATTTTCACAATACCAGGTACAATGAAGCGTGACCCTATTGTATTTGACAATCAGAATTCAAGAAATACCACATCGTTGTTATTAGTAAAATTTAATATTTGATGTACTTCGAGTATTCAAACAGTGTAAAATATTTATTTCCTGAAGTAATAAAGAATGCATTTAACAGTGTAAAACAATACAAATGACGGACTGGAAGAATTTTCATATCACATAAGAATGGATAACTGCGATTTAGACGGTGTTTTCGGCATATTTTTCTCAAAACATTTTTTTTTTCAGAGTTAAGAAAGGCTGCATTTTATTAATAACTTCTCCACCCCAACACGCAATGACATATTGCAGCTTCGGATGGATAATACCATAACAAATAATTGTTGACTAGTTATTTATTTGAGCAAACATTTTTTTAATAAAAAAATGTCGGAGAGCAACAAAAAATTTTTCTTAAGAACTCCGTATGGTTTGGAAACCTCAAGTATTTAAACTGGTCCACTTTCTTGATTAGAAAGCACTTATCACTGCAACTAAGTGAGCTACAAAAAGTTGGAAAAGACATAGCTGAAACACAAGTGCAATCGGACAGTTTGTATCCTTGACCCGGTGCGTGAAAGTAAATTTCAGCATAGGTACCGGATGGGGTAGAAAGATTGAAAAACATGACTTTAGTTTTAGAGCTGATGCTCAAACTATGTTCGGCGAACCAGATCCTTGATAAATTCAGATCCCAGTTGAGATCAGAAGCCAAATTCAAAGTACTGTCAAGGTCGTAGGAATAGATAAGAAAGGAAATGGGTCTCAACACAAGAGAACCGTGGGGTTCTCCTAAATTGAAAAGCTGTTCCTGGTTTTACCATTTTTCTGAAATGACCTAAACTAATCTAGCCGGAAACCACGAAATCCAGTTTTTCCAAGTTTCTTCAACAAGATAGTCTGGTTTACCATATTAAAGGTTTTTGAAATATCAATAAATAAGAATGCAGTAAAATTTTTGGTATCAAGGTTTGAGAAAACGCTGTAGCATCTTCAGTTGATTTACCTTGCTGAAAACCAAATTGTGCTTGAATAAAAAACTTTGTCTTATTTAAAAACGATAAAACCTCTTCTTAACAGTTTGTTTTCAAAGATTTTGCTGAAAACAGGATAAAGAGAAATTGGCCTATAATTGTTCATATCCTCTGCAGAACCTTTTTTAAATAGTGGAACTACGTCCGCACATTTGAGAGCTTCAGGAAAAACTCATAAAAATATGCTACCGTTAAAAATAACTGCCAGTAGATTAACTACGAAGTATCCGACGTATTTTAAAACTATATTTGAAATACCATTAAAAGCACGAGAATTATAATGTTTTAGAGAACCAATTATCTTTACGAGCTCAAAAGCAATTATAGGCTGGAAGGCAAAACTCTTACTTTGCAACAGATACCCAAAACCGAACACAACACAGTTGGGCTGTTTGTGTAGGTTGCTGGCCATATTGAAGTAAAGTGCACATGTGTTCAACATTAGCAATGCCAAGTACATCAGAAACAACACAGTCATTTACACGAATTGCTGTAGGTTTCTTAGTAAAAGAAGACTGGTTCAGAATACAATTCAAAACTTGCCACTCACTTTTCAAATGTCCATTAGCATAAATAGATTTCGATAACAAATTGTTGCGAGAAATAAGCACTTTCGTTTTTAGTTGAGAGCATAACTTTTTGTACTTAATTCTCAGCACTTGAACACTTAACACGCTTAATATTACAAGCAAAACGAACTTAAGGCTAATTAGCTAATAATAAACCATTAGCTTAAGACTATGTGAATTTGTGAAGTTTTAATTTAATTTTTTATTTTTATATTTTTTATTTTTATCTGTTGTACGGTCCCGTGGGGAATGGTGAGGTAAGTTGCGTAGGAAGTTTCGAAGGATAGATTTGGTACTACGCATGTCAAAGACATAAGGGAAATTATTTGCATTACGTAGCATTTTGGTCAGAGGTTCATATTGGGCGCATTCAGTTCGGTGGTAGGCAAGGCGGAATAGAGGTGCTGATCTTAAATGTCGAGGGTTTGTATACGAAATCAGTTAGAGCAGGTGAGGGCAGTCAATAGTTCCGGCTAATAACACTAGTCGGCAGTAAAATGGTATTTGAAATACTATGTAAATGTTTATCCAAAGTTAGCTTAAAATGAATTAATAAATGAAGCGTGTATTGATTTACAAGATATTGTATCCTAAAATGCAAGCATACATAAAATAAAATAAATAAATAAATAATTTCAACCCAATTTCACTTGCTTAATGCAGGTTCATTTATAAAAGTTATTTCTTAACTTGAGTTATCAGAAGGCAATACTGAAGCTTTTTTTCCGTAAAAATGTCCCGAAAGTGTGTGAATAACCCATACCACTTTTTTACATTTGTGATGAATTGATTTTTAGTGGAAAAAAGTGTTTCAATGCTGGCGGATTATTGCTTGACTATTACATGCACTCGCCGGCATTCTTCGTCAAACCAGGGGTTTCACGAGCGAGACCCAGCACATCAGTCGTGGCGTTTCTGATGGCATGTTGGCAGCGTTTCCACTGGTCTGGGAGACCTTCCAGAAGTAGAATATAAAAAATAATTCAAATCCTAACAAATCACAAATAAAAAAATATGGAACTGATTCTTCTTCATCATTAAATGCTGCCGCAGTTATCAACTATAAATGGTTTCATGTTTCCAAATTTCGTGTAGACACTAACCCTGAGCATTTAATTAATAACATCACCCACAAAACGGACATACCAATAAATCGAATAAAGCGCTATAAACTTATTAAACGAGATACTATCCATTCAGATCGAAAGTTTGTTAATTTCAAAATAAGTGTACCAGCTAATAAATTAAGTGCAGCAATGGTTCCAGCAGTGTGGCCTCTCTCTGTGCGAATTAAGAAATTTGTCTCTCAGAGAAAAAACGAAGTGACAACAACACCAACAGAGTTAACCTAAAGCCGTTTATTGCAGTTGCCTCTTCGTCTTATTCTAAAGAGTCATCGAACTTTCTGATCTATTACCAAAACTGATCTATTAACAAAAGTTATTCGTGGAAGATTAAATCAACTGTATCTTCATACTTCTTCTTCCCAATATGATGTCATAACTTTGACGGAAACGTGGCTCTCGGGCGACAGATATAATGCTGAATTTTGTGACATAAACCAATTCTCTGTTTTTCGCAAAGACAGAGATTTTTTTAAAACAAAAAAAGCCAGTGGTGGAGGTGTGCTGATCTTAGTGCGCTCTTCACTTTGTTGCTATCAACTGGATTTGCCGTCTTCTTCTTCCCCTTCATCTTCTGATTTCGATGTTGATCAGCTTGCAGTACGGATATCGTTCAAATTATGTGATATTTTTATCTTATTAAGCTGTATACCACCAGGTAGTCCACTAGATTTGTATAAATTGCATGTTTCAAATTGTAGTTATTTTCTTAATCAATTGAAAAGTAACCAGCATATAATTATACTAGGGGATTTTAATTTACCTAATATTAACTAGGTGTTTGATGCTGATGAAAAATGTCTGTTTCCTTTTAATGTAAATACTGATATTGATTGTGAAGTATGTGATTCTTTTGCTGAACATGATCTTATTACACGGCTACCATTTTAAATTTATTAATGGGAGTATTTTAGAAGTTCACAGTGGAGTATTTTTTGTCCAAGGGGAGTACAAAAAAACAAACATTGCAAACCAAACATGTAAATCATTTAAAAGTATATCTTCATTGCATTTATTCTTATATCTGATTTTAACATTACTTACTTACTTAAGTGGCGCTACAGTCCGAGGTGGACCTAGGCCTCAACCAACAAACCTCTCCAACCAGCCTGGTTATGAGCCAGCTGCCTGCAGTTGCGCACGCCAAGTTGGTTGAGGTCCGTCTCCACTTTTTTGCGTTACCTACTGCGAGGTCGTCCTATACTGCGCCGTCCAACCGGGGTGGATTCGGAGACTTTCTTGGCTGGAACGCTGGGCTCCATCCGCTCTATATGACCCAGCCATCTTAGTCGCTGTATGTGCACTCTTCTGGCTAAGTCGATGTCCTTATATAGGCCATATAGTTCGACATTGTACCTTCTCCTCCACTCGCCGTCTATGCAGACTGGACTAAAGATCGCTCGAAGAACTTTCCTCTCAAAATAACCAAGGGCATTCTCATCTGATTTTAACAAAGCCCATGCATCTGCGTCATACAGCAGGACTGGGATGATTACTATCTTCTGCAGAGTTACCTTAGTAGTTCGAGATAGGTCTTTGCTACCGCCTTTGTTTCACCTCCCCACTTATGCCATTTGCGGAAGTGGCCATAGAGCCTAGATAGAAGTCATTTTCTTCCTCAAAATAATATCTGTCTTCTGTGGCATTCTGTTTAAGATGCCGATGTTGGGTGTCCTTTTTGTAGGCAGCATATATTTTGTTATTGACCGTTATCCTCGATGCCTCGACCTTAATACTCGCAAATTCCTCACTGACGCCTCCTGAGTTTTTCCGACTATGTCAATGTCATCGGGGTAAGCGAGTAGTTGTACAGACTTGTAAAAGATTGTACCTCCGGTGTTGGCTTGTGAGTTTTGTACAATTCGTTCAAGTATTATATTAAAGAGATCGCATGATAGCGCGTTACCTTGTCTAAGACCTTTCCTGACATCGAACGGTTAACAATGTACGACTAAATAAACAAAATACTCAAATTAGTACGTATCTGTTTGAAAAAAAAATTTAAATATTTCAAAGGGAGTAAACGCATGATGAGAGGAGTAAGGGAGTACAATGTATGAGAGGGGAGTACGAATACTCCCTTAGTAGTCACTTCGGCAGCCCTGATTCTAAACCTTATTTTTGTCGATAGAGAACTTTGTACTAATGTTAAAAAAAAGCTTTTTTCCTATATACGAGTATGCTAATTCAATTTTTCATACTGCTCTGTGTATTTAATTTAGTATTTATGAACATTTCAAACCGTTTTATGATAAATCCACTAAATATGATTACAAGAAAGGTAACTTTAGTGAAATGAATAACTTTATTAATGTGGTTTCCTGGGATCATATTTTCTCTAATTATGATTTGTCGGTATCTTATACTATTTTACTGGATAGATTAAAGGAACCAATTGATTTATTCGTTCCTATAGTTCCCGTTTCTAATGCTAAGCCACCTTGGTATAATAGAGTATTAACTAATCTCAAAAAACAAGAAAAACAAAGCTTACAAAGTATTTTGGAAGTCCAACAATAATTTAGTTTTACTAAAGAATTGCAAACGTATTCAAAACGAATTCGATACCCTGAACAAATTTTTATATAAAGAATATCTGTTTCGTGCGGAATCTAATTTGAAAAAAAAATAGCAAATCATTTTGGAAGTACATAAATAGTTTAAAAAGTTCCAATGGAATTCCCACAATTTGCAATTTTTTTGCAAATTTCTTTCAATCCGTGTACACACCTTCTAATGTCTCGCGTAGCACCGTTCAAAATCCTTCAATTAATTCAATCAACATCGGTTGCTTATGCTTGCAACTCAGATGTAGAGATTGCCCTGGGAAATTTAAATCTTGATAGCATCGCTGGGCCAGATGGCATTCCTCCAATTGTATTAAATGCTGCGCTGCAGCTCTTTCGAGACCATTAACACTGTTATTTAATGTTTCTCTTGAAAAGGGTATTTTTTTGAGCGATTGGAAAATTTCTTATATTGTTCCCATACATAAATCCGGACCTAACCAACTAGTTACTAACTATCGTCCCGTCAGTATATTATCAACTATTCCAAAAACTTTTGAAAAAATTGTTTTAACAAATTGTCTTCTATTCTTAAAGAAACCATTTCACAGTCCCAACATGGTTTCGTAATTGGTAGGTCAACTACTACCAACTTAGCGATTTTTTGTAATTATGTGACAAAATGTCTTGAAAACGGATACCAATGTGATGTTATTTACACTGATTTTTCTAAAGCGTTCGATAGCGTTGACCATCAAATACTTCTAAGTAAAGTGAAAGCACTTGGTTTCCATTCCAATATTTTAAAATGGCTTGAAGCTTATCTAAAAGATCGTACCCAATTTGTACGAATTAATAATATTTTCTCAACTTCAATACCTGGACCTCTCCTCTTTCTGCTGCTGGTTAATGATATTCCTGATTCCATAAAACCTTCAATGTTTGCAGATGATATTACAATTTTCCGGTGTATAAAGAGCTCAGCTGATTGTTTCTTACTGCAAGAGGACCTGTTGATTATACATGAATGGTGTGCAAATAACCAATTGTTTCTAAATATATCTAAATGCCAATCTTCATCTTTCAGTCGTAATCTCTCACCTATCGACTTTATTTATGAAATAGATAACATGCCTCTACTTGAGTTACTGAAAAAAAAGATCTTGGAGTGGTATTTGATTCTAAGCTCTGCTTCACATCACATATTGATTTTATTGTGGCTAAAGATAATTGTATGATGGAATTTGTTTTGCGGAACTCCAAAGAATTTAGAGATCCGTTCGCCCTAAGATCTCTTTTCTTCACTTTTGTTAGATCATCCCTTGAATATTGCTGCTTAATCTGGAGTCCATTTTATAATACTCATTCCATTAGGATCGAACAAATTCAAAAACGTTTTACAAGGCGATTTATTTATGAGCTAAATTGGAATATAAGTCTGCCTTCTTATAGCGTCAGATGCCAACTAATTGGCATTCAACCTCTTGAATTACGACGTAAGTTTTTCGCCATTATTTTTATTAGGGATATATTAACATCTCGAATCAATTGCCCCCTTCTGTTATCTTTAACAAATATTTATGCTCCCACACGAAATATGCGCGTACGAACTATTTTTTTCGAATCACTACATAGAGTAAACTATGGTCTTAATGAACCTTTTACACGTTGCATTAGAGAAGCCAATTCGATTTGTGATCATATTGAGTTTCATAATCACCACGGTCGCAATGCTTTCAAAAGACATGTTATATTCATTTTGAGTTAATCCGTCTGATGTCTATCTATTTCTAATGTTCATTTGATAATTTTTTTTTTTTGCTGTAGTCTATAAGATAATATATGTTTTTTGTATTCTCTGATTGATGTTAAATAAATAAACGAGCAACAAAAAACATCGCTTTTTTATTATTTTTGTACAAAAAATTAATAAATAATTTTCCCAAAAACTGTAATTTTTTTTCGTACTCATTTTCATATTCAGCGCATCAACCAACATCTATAAGAAAAGTTACCTCGCATAAAGAATACCATCACAAAGTCGGAATTTGTTGACTAGTGTAATTGATAATGCACAAAATGTACAGGGTGTCCGCCGGGAAGGCATACTACTTTGTTTGTTTATAATTTTTGATTAAATGAAAGAGAATGGATCTTATATTGATAAATGTTTTATTTAATGTCGGCAATTATGTATGGAATACAATATCAGGTAAATGTCCGCCTCTGCTAGTCTCACAAATGCGAGCCCTTTTGAGAACATTTTTCATTACATTCTCACACATTTCACGCGGTATTTCATTAATTTCATCACGAATATTTTGTTTGAGTTGCTCAAGCGTTTCTGGTTTGTTTGCATAAACCTTGCTTTTCAGATATCCCCACAAAAAGAAGTCAGGAGCAGTCAAATCAGGCGACCGTGGAGGCCAATCAACATCACCATTTTTTGAAATAACTTGTTGTGGAAAGAGGTCTCGCAGTAATTCCATTGTAATCCTGGCTGTATGCGATGTCGCACCGTCTTGTTGATACCACATGTTAATCAAGCCCAAAGCATGCAGTTGTGGCGTTAAAAAGTTTTCAATCATATCACGATATCGCTCCCCATTCACAGTTACCGTTACGCCGTTTTCATTTTCAAAGAAGTAAGGTCCAATGATTCCTCCTGACCAAATTGCACACCAGACTGTTACTTTTAATGGATGCAAAGGTGACTGATGAATAATTTGAGGGTTTTCCATTGCCCAGGACCGACTATTCTGTTTATTCACATATCCATTCAAATGAAAATGTGCCTCGTCATTCAATTTTCAAATTTCACGTAACTTTCTCATCGTCACAGTAATCGATGATTGATTTTGATAAAATGTTTTAACGATTAAAACACCTTGGTTTATCGAATATTTTTCCATAATAAATTTGCCACGTGTCTACTTCACGACTGCCAAATATGGACTGTCAACACTAATGTTTACCAAAATGGCGGCAAAAGAAAGTAGTATACGTTCCCGGCGGACACCCTGTATATCAGCATCAACGCGATATGTTTCTAAGGCTTGTAAGTTTAACAATATTAGTCGGTTCACATAATGGAGGTAAGTTGTAGAGGTCATTCCAGCCTAGACCTCGCGTAAAACGAATGAATCTGCGTTGAACAACTTTAATTTTCTAAATGTGGACCTGATGGTATGGTGATCAAGCCTGGCTGGCACACTCAAGAAGTGGTCTGACGATAGTCATGTAAAGGGATTCAGTTATTAATGGTTGACCAATTACCTAGACCAACGTTTTATATTTATTTATTTATTTAGCTTAGTACAAGCAAGAGCTTAAATCTGAACTTAAGAACTAACAACAAGGGAACTTGACCCTAAGCTTTGTTTTTTTTATTTATTAATTTTTTTGTTGGAACCTAAGGGGCCCACACATTTTTTATTAAACTAGGTCTTAAAAAAAACTATCTTAAAAACTAGAGAGGGAAAAGAAAAAGGTGAGGGAAAGGAAAGGCGAAGACTGGTTATTGGAAATAAGAGAAGAGAGGTCAAGAGGTGTAGAGGGACTTTCTAAGGATAGACTCGAATGAAAGTCTAGGGTATTCTGTGAGTTATTTGCCAGGCGTAACATTCTGGAAATTGGTTCAAAATTTCCGTAGTTGGTGCGGTGGTGAGGGAGACGAAAAAACGGTACGGACCTAAGGTTTCGAGGGTTAGTGCGAAGGGAAATCATTTCCAGTAGTGCGGTGGAATCGATCATACCGGTTGATAATTGGTGCATGAAAAGTATGTCAGCGACTTCGCGACGTTTTGTAAGGGTTTGCAATTTTAGCCGGTCTTTATAGGGAGGTAAGATATAGTTGTCGGCCCATGGGAGACCGCGTAAGGCAAAACGTATAACCTATGCTGCATAGCCTCGATTCTAAGGGAGTGGATGTTGTGATAAGGTGACCAAACTTGGTTGACGTATTCAAGGAGTGGTCTGACAAAGGTGATATAAAGGGATTTAAAAACGTAAGGGTTCGAAAATTCTTTAGACCAGTGTTTTATGAAACCGAGAGAAGAATTGGCCTTGGCCCTTCCCCCTCAATGGGGGAACGGAAGTTTAACTCCCTGTCACAAATAATACCCAAATCGCATATAGAGGAGACTGAGGGAACGGGCTCGCTAAGAAAGTAATAGGTTCTGAGGGATGGGGGAGGCGTTTACGAGAGAATGTTATGGATTGACATTTGGCGACGTTAAGTTCTAAAAAGTTCTTGTCGCACCATGCGTGGAATGAATTTAGATCGTTTGGAAGTAAGAGAGAATCGGTGGGGGTAGATATTACCTTAGTGATTTTCATATCAACCGCGTAAATAGACAGATCAGAGTCTTTTATGACGTGACCAACATCGTTTATAGTTAAGACGAAGATCAGCGGACCAAGATAAATTCCTTGAGGAACCCCTAAAGTGGCGTTAATGGGGTCAGAGACTGAAAATCTGAAGACAACCCTGTACTGGCGTTTTTCTAGGTACGATCTCAGCCATGAAATGAAAGAGGGTGGGAAACCGAGGGCTTTAAGTTTAAGGTAAATTGTTAAGTGACATTTTATCAAAGCCTTTGCTGAAGTCGGTGGTAATGACATCCACTTCGATACCTTCTCTAATGCTTGTAGTGTTTTGGAAACGAGTTCGGTCAGGTTAATCGTCGTGCACCTACTTTTTAAGAAACAGTGCTGTTGTGGGAAAAAAATGGATTTGCAGTGGAAATACAGTGAGCCGTAGACAATGCTTTCGAAGAGCTTAGGGATAGAGGAAAGTTTGGCTATGGGTCTGTAGTTAGAAATGTCGTTTTTACTGCGTTTTTATGGATAGGGAAAATAAAAGAGTCCTTCCATAATTTTGGGAAAACGGCTTGAGAGAGTGAGAGACGAAATAGAGTTGCAAGGGGCTGACACAGGACATCTACACATTTCTTTAGTAAGATGGCGGGCAGACCATCGGCACCAGAGGAGAAGTCATCTTTGAACCTATTAACTTTTTCTCGCACACTATCAGACCTAATGTCGACTGAAGTTAGAGAGGTTTGAGGACAGTTATTCAAGTAGGAGAAAAAATCTAGGTCCGGTTCGTGTACATGGTCACTATACGATTGGCTGAAAAAGGTTGCAAAGAGGTTGGCGGTTACTTTAGGGTCAGCAGATGAAGTATTAAGTAATTTCAGAGTGGAAGGAAAGCCGTCGGACTTTCTTTTGACGTTGATAAATTGATAAAAGGGTCTAGGATCAGTGATTAGACTTAATTGCATTCTATCGAGGTATTCGAGATAGAGAGATTCGCAGAGGATGGAAAAGCGGGAATAAGCTTGCTGGTAATATGCGTAATCTGAGGCAGATTTGGATAGCAGGTAAGTTTTCCATAATTTTTTTCTGACATTGCGAAGAGTACGCAATGCCTTATTATGCCAACGAGGTGATGATGAGCAGTTTTTTCGAGGCAGATAAGGGACAGATTGGAGAAGACAGGTAAAGATTGCTGTGTAGAAGAATACGAGAGTGATATTAATGGGTGTGTTAATGTTTAGAAAGATGCTGAAATTTATGCTATTGAGTAGGTTGTTAAGTTTAAAGAAGTCAGTTTTGCGGAAGCTGAAAGAGAGAGAGTTCTCAGAATCAACGGTAATGTTGACGTTTTCATACGAAAAGGCAAGAGCGAGAGGGGGTGCAGAGAAGATGGTTACTTGCGGTAACCAAGGAATTATGGGGGTCGGATGAGAAAATGTTTAGCTGCCTACCTAAGTTGTTGGTAATGCCACTGATCTGAAAAAGGCCGGAGTCACAAAGGCGATCAGTAAGGAGGATTTCCTTTTCTGAGGAGGACTCAGTAGGAACAAATGATGATTCGTTCTCCGATGGAGACCATTGTAAAAGGGGACGGTTGAAGTCGCCAACAATTATAAAATCGACATCAGGATCAGCGATATCTAACAGAGAGTCAACCGTATCAACGGCCAGCTGGTATGCTTGGACGGGTTGAGAAGGGCGAATATAACAGAAAACAATATATACGCTCTGTTTGGATACAGATAATTTAGCAGATACGAATTCAAAAGAAGTGGAATTTGAGAATTTGACGAGGGTTGCATCAAGACGATTATGTGTAGCTAAAAGAACACCGCGGCCGAAGGAGAGGTCTTCATGTTCCTGGCCGAAAGACTACGAAGTCAGAAGTGGATAATTCACAGTCAAGAACATTGGGACAAGGTTGGTTTCAGTTAGGGCAAAAATGTCGTAGGGAAGTGATTGTGATTTCAGGTGCACTATCGAGGTTTTGGTGCGAAGTCCTCTGACATTCTGATAGTAGAGGGAAAGGAGCGTTGGGGCAATTTCAATGGAGTGAGATGGATCGACTGTGATGGAGTTAGGGACGAAAATATTTATTATGATTGTTGCGAGTTTTTTTGGAGATACGAGAGACGTTTGGAACCAATATGAGAGCCATAGGTTGATAGGTCTTTAGCCACAGTGGAAGAGGATATATTAAAACTCTCATGAAAACATGTGTAGATATTCTTCAGGGCTATAGGGTCAGTTGGGAGGCCTTCTTTTCAGACGGAGTCAGGCTTGTCATGTAAATAGGCCAGGTAAAGGCGAACATTTCCAAAAAGCCGGTTATCATGCAATCTTGACATAATATAGCGGCCATCGAGGTCATTGATTGTTTATGTTGGGTCTATTAATTTAGACGATGGTAAATTGGCCGAGATGGAATTGTTAAGAGTGACCGTGGACGAAGTATGGACAGAGGTGCAACTGGAGGTGGTTAACGAAGAAGGATTGAGTGTGTGGGAGTGGGTGAAATTCGGGTAATTAACGGTGGGGGGAGTGTTATTAGAAGAAGTGCTATGGCTTGGAGGGAAACAGGAATCAGGTGACAGATTGAAAGAGACGCGGTTAGTTGAAGTTCTATTGGGGTAATTGACTGAGGGAGTGGCCTGGGTGTTTGGAGAGGGAGAGGGGACCGGCGGGACATCGAAAGGAACTCGCTTGATGTTCGGTAATTTGGTAGCAGACTCAGACAGTACGGCTGCCGTTTTAAAGTTAAAGTTAGGGAAGATGCCCATTTTGAAAGACCAATTTGAGTCGGATTTAGACGTGTTAAAGGACGGGAGATGAGTATTAATAGATTCGTGGTGGGTATATTGAGAACTGTTGGATTTTTGGTGGGTTGTAGGTCCATTGTTTGAAATGGTGGATTTGTTATACGAAGAGTGGAGAGAGAGTGGGTACAACTTATTATTAATTAACTTATCTCTATGGGTGTTGTTATTACTAAGTCTATATTAATTAACTTATCTATGTTAGTAGACTTGTCCGTCCATTAGCAGATACACATCTTTCCGAGGTTGAAATTTATACCAGCAGGGTTTCGGAATAGCCATTCGTATCTAGCCGGGAGTTCGAATTTAAAGTTGCGATGACTTCTGTGATGAGAAGGCAGGATCAGTTTGCAACGGGAGATGGTGATACCGTATTTCTTTAAAAACAAATTCGTAATCCACGAGACATCAGCATTACGAGGGCTACCTTTGATGAGGAAGGTGGTAACCTGGAGGTTGTCAGGATAAAGCCTAGTGTTGAGTTGGCTCTGCTGATTACGTTATCGATGTGAGAACGAAAGTTAAGTTCAGTGTCACAAATGATGCCGAGATCATGAATTAAACTAACTATGGGAACAGATTTATTGTTGAAAAAAAAAGTTCTTGGTGGCAGGGGAAGGCATCTCCGTGAGTAAGTAATAGATTGGCATTTTGCGATGTTGAGTTCTAAATAGTTTTGCCGGCACCAGGGGAGGAAAAGGTTGAAGTTAGCCTGCAGCGAGAGGGAAACAGTAATGTAAGAAATTTGTTTTGAGATCCCCTTATCGTCTGAGTAGATCGTCAGGTCGGATCACGTAATGATAAGTCAATACGAGGTCCTAAATGGCTACCCTCAGGCACGCCTGAGGTAGCAATGATTGGGTTTGAAACGGAAGATCTGAAAAGGACACTGTATTGGTGATCTTCTAAGTAGGACTTAACCCATGATATAAGATTGATTGTTGAAAAAGAGCATTAAGGGGTCGAGCTAAATTGCAAAGGTATTTTTTTCAAAACTATGGCCGGAAGTCCGTCTGGACCAGAAGAGTAATCGTCCTTGAGAAGATTGATCTTGCCAACCACTGTTGACACGCTTTTGTTTAAAGATGTTAGAGACGTTTGAGCGCAGCCACTCAATTAAGTAAAGTATGTAGTTAAGATCGAACTCAGCAGTAACATTAGAAAATGCCTGGCTGAAGAAATCAACAAAAAGTTTGGTGATTATCTTAGGATCCGCGGACACGCAGTCTAAAAATTTTAACGTAAAAGGAAACCCGTCAGATTTCCTTTTAGTGTTGATAAACTGGAAGAACCACTTAGGATTAGAAATAAGATCCAACTGCATATGGTCAATGAATTCAAAGTAAAGACATTTCGTTTAACGCTAAAAGAAAATTTAAATAGTCAGACTCAGATCTGGATCTTAGATATGCCTGCCATAGTTAATTTTTATAGTTTATTCCAAATATGCGACAATTTTTGGTTACGTGAGAGGGACAGATTGAAACAGTCATAGACATACTCGTACAAGTAAAACGCATCGATGGCGGGTAATCTTAGCCTTCTTAATAATTGGACTTGTAGTCCAAGGTTTACGTCTTTTTGTAGGTTTTTTCAATGACGCTGTGGAGGTACAGTCTATAATGTGTTTACGGAAAGAAACAATAAATAGTATATAAGATAACGAAGCATCACTTTCCGCATAAACATCATCCCGAAACTCATAAAAAATATTGTTTTTGAGCTGAATAAAATTGTCGTCACTTTTTTGAGGACATTGATAGGTATATGACATATGATATGAAAAATGTGAAGGTGCCCTGTACTTTGTATGGAAGCATTGTAAAAAAAAGTAGATACTTACAAATTTTCCTAAGAAAACTTTTAATCAATTCTAGGAAAAATATTGAAAAACTTGCATTTTTAAAAGTGATTTCAGAAAATTTTATTATATGTATATTTGTACTGCCTTGACTACGGCGAGCTCGAAAATAGAATTAAAATATTTTAGCCCAAAATTAGGGACCCAAACACTGGAGACTAGTGAATGAGTGGGTGCTACTGGATTAAATAGGTAGGTAGGTAGGTAGAAGTGGCGGTTCTGTGAAACAGAAACCCAATTAGCACAGTTGTGCCGCTTTGATACCACGACTCATGTGATCTTGTATGTTGATGTGTGTTGGTGAGGGCAATCTAGAGCCAGCCTGTGGAGTTTAAGAAGAGGATTAGTTCATTTATGTTTTTACCCGAGATCTCCTCAAGTGAATTATAGAAGGGTTTGCCTAATGCTCGATGTCTAGCCCTGGCTAGTGACGGACAAGTGCACATGTAGTGGATGATTGTTTCCTTTTCGGTGGCTATGTTGCAATTGCGGCAGTGTGTATTATATGGGATACCTAGTTTGGCTGCGTGCCCTCCTACCGGCCAGTGTCCCGTGATTATCGCGATTATTCTGGCAATATGTTTGCGCGTTCTGTTCAATAAGGCTGTTGTTTTGGTCTTGTTGTAGTTGGGTCACATCCTTCTGTATATGACGCACTTCGTTAATCTAGACCGTTTAAGGTTAGCTTTTCTAAGAAAGATTGAGGAGATGTTTGCCTTAATTGCTCCGAGCGGGGTGTTAACAAGTTCCGCAAGTGCGCAGTGGATGGCTGAGCCTCGCCTGGCCAGTTCGTCAGCATGTTCGTTGTCATCAACATTGCTGTGGCCAGGGTCACCATGCACTGGACATCTAGCGAGGCCAGCTCCTGTCGGCATTCTAGTACTAATTTCGAGGAAATGGTTTCCGAGGCAATGGCTTTGATAGCAGCTTGGCTATCAATTAAAATAGCGATTCTTTGCCTTGGTAGTGTATTTGTGTGTGACTTAATTTGGCGACAGGCTTCGCGAATGGCGAGTAATTCCGCTTGGAAGACGCTCACAGCGTCCGGGAGTTTATACGATCTTGCGATGTTCAGGGACTCCGAGAAAACACCCGCACCAACCCCACAGTCCATTTTTGACCCATCGGTGTAGACTGTTAGATCGAAATCACTAGTCGCCTGTCCATCTTGCCAATCTTTTCTTGTAGGAAATTGTACATCGAAACGCTTTGTGAAGTTCAATGTGGGGATGATGTAGTCTGTTGGAGTCGATACGAGTTCTCCTGGTAGAGATTCTAGAATATTGCTGTGTCCATAGGGTTTCGCAGTCCAACACTTGGACTCTCTGTGTCTGATTGCGCTGTGCGCTGAGATGTTTGTGATATGTACATAGATCTAGGGGTAAAAGGTGTAGCAGAACTGTTAGAGCGAGAGCGTCTGATGGAGTTGACCGTAGGACGCCTGTGGTGCCTATGCACGCTGCTCATTGCTTCTTACTTAGTTTGGTTATATTATAGGGTTTTTTAAGGGCCGCCATACTATCGACCCATAGGGATATCGAGGATTGGGCGTACTACGGCTGTGTACATCCACAGGGTCAATTTTGGTTACAGGCCCCATCTTTTGCCGAAGGTTCTGTTGCAAGCATAGATGGCTATAGTCGTTCGTCTATGTTTGGTTTCTAGTTAAGTTTAGGATCTAGAATACTCGTAACTCCTAGGTACTTAGCTCTTTTTTTTTTTTTTTTTTACTTACTCTGGAAGATAAGGAGAGTATCTGACCGTTTAGAAGAGGAAGCGTGAAATCGGGTATTTTGGTTTTTGTGGTGAAAAGCATCAGTTCAGTTATGTTTGGGTTGACTCTAAGTCCACACTTTCTGCCCCATGCGGTGACTTTACTTAGAGCACTCTCCATGATCTCACTTATCACGGAGGGAAAAAGTCCCAACACTAAGATCACCATGTCGTCCGCATACTCAACTACTTTAATTCTTTCTCTGTCTAAGCATAAAAGGATTTTATTCATAACTATTAGCCATAGTAGAGGTGAGATGACCCCACCTTGGGGCGTTCCTCTACTGGCAAATTTGGTTATGGTACTGTTTCCTAGAGATGCCTGAATAATTCTAGTGCTGAGCATAGAGGCTATTCATTGGCTTAGATAGTTTTCTATGTCCAGCTCCGTGAGGGAGGAATTATAAATTCTTCAGCATGTACATTGTTAAAAGCTCCTTCTATGTTTAGAAAGGTAGCTAAAGTGTATTCCTTATACTGTATGGATTTTTCTATTGTTTGTACTACTTCATGAAGAGCTGTTTCCGTCGATCTTCCTTTGAGGTATGGGTGCTGGGATTTGGAAAGAGATGACTCGATTGTATCTCGCAGATGGTTATCTAGTACGCGCTCGAGGGTCTTCAATACGAAGGAGGTCAGACTGATTGGTCTGAAACCTTTCCAGTTCTCATGTCCGCGCGCCTCGTCTCCATGAGTGGGGTACATGGTTATTTAAGCTGCAGCTCCTGAAAATCGGTACGAGCCATGGGATTGCTACCTCTTGCATTTTTTGTATCACAATGGGCAGAATGCCATCTAGGCTTTATAAGGGGCGAAGCTGCGAATGGCCCAGGAGATTTTTTCTTCGGTAATCTTCGGATTGCAGGCATTGCGAACTCTTAGGCTCTGTGCCACTGTCTTTACATCCGGGAAAGTGAGTGTGTATTAAAATGTCTAAGGACTCTGCAGTTGAGTCCGTCCAATTACCATCCATCTTTTCAGGAGAGATGGATTGGAATGATCTTTTGATAGAATCTTGCTGAGTCTAGCGGAGTCTTTGAGGCTATCAATTGATTGGCAATATTCTATCCATGACTGTTTCTTGGCCACTCTGATAGCTTTTTTTGTATATTTTAAGGCTGTCTGTGTAAGGCTGCCAGTATTTGCACTTGTAGCAGATATTGAAGGTCTCTCTAGTCAGTGCAATCAACATCGAATCCAGACTCGTAAAACTCTGTAGTAAAAATATCAGCGGTCATCAAGGTGGTCACCTCTGCTAGGTATTGGGAAAAAGAGGTATCTCCGTAAATGAAAATGCGGACGATCTAGCAAGAAGAGGATCAGATATGAACCCTTCACATGCCCCAGTTGACGTTAGAATTGTACATCACCTATGTAGCTCAGTATACAGGGAAAGAGATACAGAATCCCTCGAGCAAGCTTATAAACGGTGGTGCTACAGCTATATCGATATGATCAGTCTACGATAAGAAAAGATCTATCAATCTGGTATAACTTATCCGCAAGGACATCTGAAATGGCTGCAATCTAACTATAGCAGGAGCTGCAGGGACAAATAAGAAATATAATTTATTCGATGCCTGCTGTGTGGTCGTCCTGCACTGGCTCTTAAAGGAAGCTTTACTTTTGGCAGTTACTTCTTTTCAGAGCTAGATAAGTTACGGAACACTGTACCAAACAAACTTTTAAGATTCTGGTTTATTATTTTATAGGTTTATAGCGACGCAAATTTGACGTAACGGCTCTGCAACCAAGATGTACACAGATCTATTGTGCCAGTGGCTATCTTTTAGCACAGTAGTAAACGGAGGATTTCCTTATGTCTGTTGGAGATATGATGTTAAGGAAAAAGCATCTTCTTATTCAACACAGAACTGCACACACGCATAGTACGCGTTCTGCGATATCCTCCGAGATTCTTATTTTATTGAGGTGGTATTTTAATTAGCAGTGACCGGTAAGGAAGCTCATAGGCCTTGTTATATAGACCGAGTGAAACCCTGTACATCAGAGGCAGCATCTCTGATGGCTTGTTGATAACGCGCCCATTGGCCCTCCGCATTTACTGCTGGTGGCATAGGACTTAGATTGAGATTAAAAGAGACTCAATCGGCTAATGGTCTGGACATCTACATGCGTACCAACTAGGTAGTGATCCGAGCCCACATTCGCGCGTCGGAAAGCCCGGACACCCAGAATACTGGAAGTCTGCCTTGCGTCGATCACAATGTGATTGATTTGTTTGAAAGTTTTTCGATCAAAAGAGAGCCATGTTCCCTTGTGAATATCGAGATGTGGAAATCGCGTACTAGTTACGACAACATTTTGTTCCGCCGCAAAGTCGACTAGCCTCAATCCGTTGTCGGATGTGGTGTCGGGCAGGCTGTGTTTTCCGTTCACACTACTAAAGACGTTCTTTTTCCAGCTTTGCCTTTAAATCACCCAGGACAATTTTAACGTCGGTCGTGGCTAGAGCACTGCTCATATGTGTTGTCCAAGAGCTGGCAGAAGTCATCCTTCGTCCCGTCGTCCATCTCCTCGTGAGGGGCTTAAGCGCATATTAGGCAAATTTAGCATTAATGCGGATAGTCATGAGGCGCTCGTTCACTTCCCGGAAACTCAAGACTTTTTGCCTAAGTCCGCCTCTAATAACAAGGTACTAGGCACAAAGCGGTCATCAACGTGAACGTTGAGAGTAGGAATTGGTAGCCTAGGCTAAGCGAAATTGCTTGTGTTTCTTGTAATCGAATGCATTACCGTCTGATCACCGGATGGTGGTTAGTTAGCAGGGGAAAATTTTAGGTTCCCAGGGTTTATCAAACAAATTAGGTAAAATGGACTCTGTGTGGTTTAAGTGATCCGTTCAGATCTCCATAAACAAGGGCACACATTTACCTAAACTATCCTAAACTATATTAACAAAAGCTAATGAAGTCTGAGCGCAATGTTCATGTAACTGAAACAATTATAATCAGGGACCATGTTATTATTAGAGAACGCTTGATTGAACAAATTTGTAAAGAGGTTAGTGATTATTTTTGGATCAGCAGAAGAAATATTTGGAAATTCAAGAGTAGAATGATAATCGCCGGACTTTCTTTCCATATTTATGTATTCGTAAAACGTCTTTGGGTTTGAAATTAGGTCGATCTGCATTTTTTTATATTCAGAAGGGAGAGATATCCTCATATTGAAGAAAAAAAGAAAAAAATATTTAAAAACAGTGAGAGGCGTGAGCGTAATTCCTGGCAGTACCAGCGCGGGTACGACATCATCAGAGCATGAGGAAGCGGCATATATATACCGTGTGTTCCAGTTAAGCAGTATAATCCTTTAAGAGGAGATACCTGAAGTTCCGCCGAACAAAAAATTGTATGGCAGGGGGGGTCTATTCTCACCACATTTCAAGTAATAGCCCATCAAAGTGGGTGACCTCTTATTTGGAGGTGTAACGACATTAAACGCTATAATTTGTAAACTATTATAGGTACACAAATCATTTTTGTCTGACAAAAAATGGCTTTTACTACAACTTCTGTTCATCGTACGTAAAAAAGTTCCTTAACATAATTTGAAGGAATTTTTTTAGGGATAAAAATTTCATAAAAAAAAAAAATATTAAGTAAAAATTTTGAGAAAAATGCATTTTAAGTGAAAAAATGGAACAACAAATTCTCATTATTTTGAGTTTAAGGAGCCATAACTTTTTTGTAGCTGCACAGCTGTACCCAATGTGTTTGAAACTTGTATGCGCTACTAAATTGTCATTCCAAAATGTGTAAAACTATTTTTGTACAAATAATAGTTTAGAAGTTATAGCGTTTAAAGTGGTTACACCTCCAAATAAGCGGTCACCTACTTGATGGGCTATAACTTGAAATGTGATGAGAATAGACCCCCCCTGCCATACAATTTTTTGTTTTGTTTGGCGGAACTTCAGGTATCTCCTCTTAAAGGATTATACTGCTTAACTGGAACACCCTGTATATTAAGTGCCCCATAAAACTATAGAATCTATATAAGTTAAAGGCAATTTTCGTATGTGTGTGCCGTATAGACTCAAAAACGACTAGACCGATTTCTCTGAAAATTTTACAGTTTCTTCTTATAAGTGTACCAGCAGTGTTCAGAGAGTGGTTTAAATGAAATCGGATAGGCAGTGCTGTGGTTTTTTACAGTATTTAAATAAAATCTAAATTTGACTATATCTACAATATATAAATGAAATACAATCTGTATAAATAAAATGTAATGTTCGTATGTGTGTGCCCTATATACTCAAAAACTATAGACTGCCTTTCATTAATATAGATATACTCAAATTTAGCAGTAGCGAAGCATTGCCGGATCCACTAGTTTATTATAAATCTGACCGTAAAACTTCCAATCCAATTTTTGCGATATTTTATTAAAATTATATTTGTTTATTTATTACTACTTAAATAAAAGTAATTGAGTTGGTTGAAATATCTTAGCCTACATTTACATACTAATAAAGTTTAATTGTGTAGATACATATTCAACGAGTATACCATATTAACATAATAAAAATGTGATAGGATGCGGCTAAGTGAGCGGTTAATACCTATATGTATGCATACTTTAATGATTGATTTCAGTACATAGAAGTAATGTATGGTGCTGATTTTACAAATATTTTGCGTGTGAATATTGTCAATCAATTCGCACTTAATTATTTTTAGAATTTATCTCATGACTAAATAATATATTCTCAGCCTAACACCTGCTTTAAATAATAATAACTTTCAACCGACACGCATTATTGCTAAGTATTAAGTTATTTGTATTTAAGAGAGTAAATTTCAGCCGAGCATCAAACGATGATTGATAAAAAAGCGCTGCAGTCATCCAAAGAACATTTGGTTATTTCTAGCAATCTGAATACAAACAAAAAGAAAACATTCTTTTACGTCGTCGTCAAAACATTTAAAAGTTTAGTAGTTTGCTTGCAAGCTCGCATTCGGTTCAATTTGTCGGTGTTCTAAGTTGTTCTATTGTAAACACAAATACGTAAAGTAGTTGTAAAATTGTTGTCATCATGAAAGTGAGTACTTAAAGTAAACATTTAGAATATCGAAATTAATACTTAGTCATAAAACTTGTTCAGCTTTTATTTGGATATATACATATGTTCTGGGTATGTGTACATAAGGTATGATAAAAAAAAGTGCGATTGAGTAATAACCAATTTCAGTCACACTCCGTCAAGAGAATACCTACATATTGTAATAGTGGATTGTCGGTATAGGAGGTGATAGAAGATGAAGATACACACTTTCATTTCATCTTAATGCTTTGGTTGACCTACAGATTGTATTTTAATGAGTTGCACCTCTGCGTACATATGTATTTTTTCTTATTTTCTACTAATCTATTGTGAAATAAAGTAAATGAGTCATAGACGAATCGCTGATCACTTCGACTTTGGTTTTGTTTTCTGTTTATATTACATAATTACTGAGCAGTGAATAAAAAAACAGGTTCTCATATCCCATAAATATTCTATTCTATCAGTACTTGTACATACGTATGTACAATTGTACATGCACAATTGCTTGTTAAAATTCATATTTTAATCACACGTAAAAAGTGCATCTGTCCGGAACCGATCGTATGGTACAATATATATTGCTTAGTAATGTATCTTTGAGCCAGCCCTATTAAAGTGGGTGTGCGGTTGTAAAGTAAAGCTTGTACTTTCATTCAATAGTTTTTGTATTATTAAAACATTTTTTTAGGAAAATGTCTGGTGGAAATAGGTGATTAAAAGTAAAGCATAATGTTTTATAATTTCTAGTAAAATTTTTGAGAAACATAAAGAAAGCTACAGCCTGTCTGGAACGGATAGTTTGATTAGATTAGATTAAATAATATTAAAAAGATTTAAAAAAAATGTTGGTTAACATTTTTCATTTTAAATAGACATTAAAAAGTGTGTGGCCCTGTGTATTGGGATGATGAAAACATTAATGTCTACAAATTATGTTAAAATGGTGCAGGGAAATAACTTCACGGAAAACTTCACATGGGAATTAACTTCACCTCAAGTGGGAAATAAATTCACTTTTATGATGTGAAGTTATTTCTCACTCGGATGTTTTTCAGACTTTCGCGAGAGGTAAAAACCATGAAAAAAACTTGTTGGTGTTTTCTGGGATTTCGAACTTAGAACTTCACGCGCAGTGGTCCGACACACTAACCACTTGCGCCACGGCGCAAACATGGATATAAAGAAACTGCAAACAACCAAACTTGCACTTACTTGAACATGCAAATAGTGTCCCCAAGCAGAGGGTGTTGCAGGGGGGCAACATGCCCCCATACATATTTCACTGTTTATGCATTGTGGACTTAAATGTGTAACGAAATAAAATAAGGAGGGATAGCTTATAACACTAGTTTCACCCACGACTGGCTGACTAATGTGAAAACTATCCACTCCTCTGCCGCGAACGTAACTCGAAGAGGTCTAAACCACGGCTCCAATAAAAAAAAAACTTCTACCTCCATAGCTACTCTTATGACCTAAGGGAACAGGACTCCTTAGGCCAATCCAGGCAGCGTCGATGGAAGGGTGCTCGCACCACTCCAGCGTAGGCATGCTAGATCTGGCTCGTCCCAGCTCCCCGGATGGGGGGGGGTTCTTGCTGTAGTGGAATACGAACGTGTGTTACGTATTTACATGCCAGTGGGTTGATGTTGTTTCCCCGTAAAGGTAATAATAAAGAGACCCGAAATACCTTCTCCAGCGTGCCTGAAATCCTACCCTGGATAGTTCCCAAAGGGGGGGTGAAACATTTGGTGGTAACTGTTTCCCTGGGTGGACCCACCCCTACATACCAGCGACTAAAGTCCCTGCCATGCATCCATGGTCGTTATGTCACCCGCGTTGATAACGACCCCTAGCTTGACTCATCGAGTCTTATGCTGAATTTCCTACGGACTGCCTCAACCACCTACTAAGAGCTTACCACACTTTCATCGCCATTATAGAGCTTTGACTTCGGAGGGAGCTCCTATACTGGTCCTACTCGGCATAGTCCTTGCCGCTACCTACCAACAACATAAAACTGCGATCAAAAAATCACGCGTGAAAACGATGCGGATATACCATATCTTCCCATGCAACCTCTATCCAACCAAAAGAAACCACACCGGATTAGGGTTAATTTCAATGTCTTTTTTTTGTTTATTTATTATGTATAATTGGTTTTTTGAGTTTTACAGGCTAAGGGTAGGAAGGGTAATGTAAATTGAAAATTTAGCAAAAACTACATAGGTTAAATGTGCATTAAGAATAATTTAAAAAAAAAACATGAGATTCGAAAAGATAAATTATAGAAATAATGTTATTCGAAAATTCAATCAAAAAAAGAAAAGTTATTTCAATCAGGTATGGCGTATGTGTACCAAAAAAAATCAAGATCTCTGTTACTTTCGCTCACAATTATAACATTATCCAAAATGAGGTAATAAACAATGAAAATACAGTTCGCGCAAATATAGGCATGTCAAATTATATATATATAAAAATACAAAAAAAAACATATGAAAATGGATTAAAAACTCACCACTTGCTGCGTTTCAAATACGTACCTTGACAAGTCAGGGTGAGGCGAGGGTGTGCACATCCCTTCCGCCCAGGACTGCTGTAGAACTAAATTTTGGGGAGTGTTTTTTAAAAAAAAAACTATGTTTGGTCGAACTTTACATCAAGACTAATGCAAATGATACTTAGCTTTACTTTACTATTATTATAGAAAATTATAGAATTACAATGGTACAAAGTCTACATAAAGGGTGGAAATAGTTCCGTGGGTGGATTGATGGGTGCTCCATGTGGATGGAGCCACTCGATGCCACGGTCGACAAGGAACTTGACGCTGGCGCTGGCTGAAGATGGCGGTTTGCTTTGCGGTGGTGATTCAGATCGCGGGTTAACTGTCCGATCGGTGATGAACTGCTGCTGCGACGGGGAAGTTGTTGTGGGGGCGGGAAGTGTGTGAAGACTTGGGGCTCATGCCGTGGCTTGACACTAGCCGGAGGTGAAGGCGGGTTTATTCTTCTTTGTTTCTTTTCTCTTTTTTTTTTTGTGTGGTTATTTCGTTAGTTCACTGAATGTTATGTTTTCGGTATTATTCGTGGGATATAATTATTTCTCTTAGTTTCTTAGTTTTTTTGGTTTTCTTGTTTGGTTTTCACAGTAAATACTACGAGGGTTTGAACTAATTCTTCCGTATTTTTATCTTTTTTTTTTTCGTTTACACTGTGGCAAGGGACGTTTCCACTTTTTTTTTCTTTCCTTCGGTAGAAGGACTCACGCCTCCGCACTCAAGCCGAACTTAACACCGAACAAACAACAAAACTTTTTTCTTTGCGAGGTAGCTGACCTGGCTTATATAACTTCTTTTCTCTGTGCTCGCTTGCGGAAGTTTTATCGGATGATACCTCCGTTCTCCCATGTACATAGCATAGATTTTTTTCTTTAAATAGCCGATTACTCAATCGATCTCTGTTATGTATAGCCGCCTTTCCGTTATCCGAATCGGTTATCACAGGTTTATGTCTTTGCTGTCTATGACAATGCTAGGCGCCCTCTGGGTTCTTCCGCCTTTAGACGCCTCTGTAGTTAGGACACAAACCTCGCAGATACCGACAGCAGTTCAACGCTCCCATCAGGCTATCACTTCTACCGGAGCCATTGCATACTTTCAAGTGCCATGTACGGAAAGACGTTTCCCACAAATATTATCGCTTTTTTTATTCAAAATTTTTGAAATCTAATGCGGGAAGCAACTCCACGAAATTGCTGGTTAAATTATTTCCCACTTTAAGAGAAATAACTTCACATCATAAAAGTGCCCACTTTGGGTGAAGTTAATTCCCATGTGAAGTAAATTCTCGTGAAGTTCCCTGCACCTGTTAAAACATTTCAATTTAATAGCTCAAAATGTAAGTTCCAAAAACTGGTGACATATATATAGGTGTATAGACCTGTCTAATTGTCTGATAGATGGATGGATGTATATGGCTAACAAGGACTTGGCTAAATTGAAAGGCTCGCTGTACTGATTATACATAGCTTTGGTAAAAAAAGCACTACTTATGTTCTGTATCGCCTTGTGGGTCCTAGGGCCTCTACTACGCCTACGCGCCATCGTGTACGGTTTCTGTTCTGCGCCATGTTCTCCTCGGACCGCCAGGTTTTCTGCCATCCTGAGTTAAAGGGTTCCATTGCATAGCATGGTTCGCTATGGAACTGTCACCCTTACGGAACGTGTGACCAATCCACTGCCACTTCCGCCTTTGGATGGTTGTGTCTATTGGTTCCTGACCCGTTCTCTCGTAAAGGTGTTCGTTAGAGATACGATTGGGCCAGAAAATCCGTAAGATATTGCGCAGGCATCTATTAACGAACGTTTGCAGCTTTCTTGTGATAGTAGTGTTCACTCTCCACGTGCTGCAACCATATAACAGCACGGATTCAACGTTGGAGCGGAACAGTCTTATCTTGGTGCTCAAACTGATTACATTGCTTCGCCATATTTTAGACAACATCCCGAACGCGGACTTTGCTTTGGCGATCCTGATGGCTATATCCAGTTCGGTTCCGCAACGGTCGAGACAATACTCCCAAGATGCTGGAAATCCTCTACTCTCTCTACCGGTTGTCCAGCAATGCATATTTGAGCCGATGAGTTTGTTCCAAGGCTGATAATTTTAGTTTTTGCCGTATTAATTTTCAGCCCGAAGACGCCTGCCTCCCTCTCCACATCTGCTGTCATTTGGTGGAGGTCCATAATTCTGTGGGAGAGTAAGCATATATCGTCAGCGTAGCCAAGATGTTTCAGTTGAGATGTAAGAGTCCATTGAATTCCTCCGTTTCCCGTCGACAAAGCTGCATGAAGCACATCGCTAATCACCAATAGGAATAATATTGGTGAAAGGATACAGCCTTGTCTTACCCCACTTTGGATCTTAAATTTGTCTGAGGAATTTAAGATCCAAAGTTCCCCTGTGCAGAACGTGACATTTGGAGCCTTCATATGCAGCTTTGATAATAGCAATTAGTTTATCTGGAATACCTCTCCTGCGTAAGGCACGCCAAATACACTCCCTGTTGACACTATCGAACGCCTTCTCAAAATCGATGAACAACAGGTGCAGTGGCGATCGATATTCAACACACTGTTCGATGATAATCCGCAGGGTGTTGATGTGGTCGGCATAGGAGGATCCGGAAACCTGCTTGTTCGGCATCGAGTGTGTCTTCGAGATGTTGTTTAATTCGCTCCAGGATGATTTTAGCTATTATCTTAGCTGCGGCAGGCAGTACGCAGATACCCGTCCAATTTCCGCACTCCATTAAATTTCCTTTTTTAAGGAAGCTTGACGATCATTCCCTTTTTCCACTCGTTAGGAAAGGTCTCAGCTTCCCAAGCTCTCCCTATAAGTGGAAGCAGAAGCTCAGCCGATGTTGTTGGCGCTGTTCGTAAGATCTCTGCTGGAATACCGTCAAGTCCTACCGCCTTGTTGGTTTTGAGTGCCTCAAAACCGTAGCAAAATGCTCTTTCCATCTCTTGAGTTGGTCCTCATCCGAAATGAGCTAGGAGCCGTCTAGGCTTTTCACTGGGTGTTGGCTGGAGCTGCGACCACCTGTCAGCTCTTTGGTGATTATGTAGATGGTCCTCCATATTTCCGCAGACTTCTGGATGGTCTTCCAGAATAGAGTAGTATTGGTACTCGCGCGCTTCCAACCATCTTACTTCACTTACCCCCAAAATGTCCAGTTTATAACGCATGAATTATTTTTTTCCAATTGGATGAATCTAGCAATGTAAGGACCTTCGCTTCCCGAGTCGAGGAGCGTCTTTATATTCCAGAAACCTATCTTTGTCCGGGTACAATAGCCAAAGTCGTCAACATGTGATCATTCCTTATCCGAGGCATAGTGTCGGTTTCTGTAGCGGGAAAACGGTCAGTAACGTAGGTTGCTGGCCCACGTTACCTAGCCTAGAATCAAGGCCCTAGACAACCCGCACTTACAATTGTAGCCTACACGTATAAGGGTTTATACGTATAGTTGCCCGGGACGACCACTAGGAGGTAAAGTAAGCACTTCATCACGAACTTGATTGTTGGGCTACTGGCCCAAGCCAAGTTTTGGGCAGTCAGTAGTTTCCCGATCAATCGCAATGCAGGTCCCAAAAAAAAGCACTAGTAATGCAAGCAATGTAAAAATTGAAACTCTATTATTCCTCTTGTTCTTAGCCCTGGATGGTTATGCATATTTTACGCATACTAAAGTTATGCATCGTCAAATCGGCGAAGTCCACCTTAAAGCCTACCTACTCCCTAAACTATGGTAACCTGGAACCTGAAATTGCTAAACAAAACTCTTAAACGTATTTTTAATAGAATAAATTAGATTTATTAAAAATCTTGATATTTTTACTTTACTTAAAATAAAAATTGGACGTTGGATAGTTTAAGAGAAATTGTACAAAATAAAAGAGGTGTTCGTCGATTCGACGAAGCATAACCATCCAGGGTTAAAGAGAAAAAGCTTAATCTGCATCTATTAACATACGTATGTACATGTACATATGTACCTATACCTCAAATAAGAATAATGAAAAGGAGAAAACAATTTAGAGCTTAGAAGAGAAATAGTCCAGGAAATTTGGACGATCGATCGCTCGAGCGCTTTATCTCGTGAACGGTTTCTCCTAAAAAAAACTTTTGATGTTGTTTTTCTAGCTAATTTTCTCAGCTACAAATTAGTCTATGTTTTTTTTTTTTTTTTGAAAAGTTCACAATTTTCAAGGTATTTAGAAAATACTGTTTTCGCGACCTTTGACCCCTCGTAATTGACCCAGCGCACGCAGGGGTATTTGCATACATAAAGCGGCCAAAAGTCGATTTTTGCAAATTCAGAATTAAGAAGACAACTTTTTCCTAGCGGTAGTTCAATGCCCATGGAATAATGAATGGTAGTAAATCATTTTTTTCATGAACTAATACTTGGCAGTACATGACATAATCGCGTACCAAAGTTTAAAAAACACGGCGCAGTAAAGATCTACATTTACATCTACAATTACAAAAAAGTTGTGGTTGATTTTTAACGAATTTTTGCAGGAGAAAAATTGCCTTTCAACGATTTTATTTTAATATCAAATCTGTGTAGTTATAAGTACTGCGTCACACGTACATACTTGTACCTGATCGAAAATTTTAGAAAATAGTTATAAGTACTGCGTCACACGTACATACTTGTACACAGATTTGATATTCAACGATTTTATTTGAATATTAAATCTGTGTGCAAGTATGTACGTGTGACGCAGTACTTATAACTATTTTTAAAATTCTCGATCAGGTATTTGGTATTTTTAAATACAAGTTTGGTAATAATAAATACAAGTTGACCCGTGCTCGCCTTGCTTCGCCCGACTGTTATTTTCAATATCCCATGTTGGTGTTGGTCGTCTGTAGAATCATAGGCTTAAAACTTACATTTTATGTTGGTCAAACGGTTAGAGTAAAATCGAAAGTGTTCGATATTGATGTTGACAACCAAGTTCATCGTCTATATGTCGCTTTAGACGATCTTTTACTCATTTTAGTTAACGCTCACACGTTTATGCCTTGAAATAGAATTGACAACTGCATACAAAACTGAAAATGTGTAAAATCAATTCTCCATCCCCATTAGAGCACTCACAAACACGCAAAACACAACCCGTCAAGTAGGTATCATCCTAGACCCTGTTTAGACGTTAACTGATGAGTGCGCTATTTAACCTAAATGTGTGCCCTGAAAGCAGACGACCGCACATTGAAGTGCAAAACATATGATCACGTTAGAGCGCGCACATATAATCACACATACACTATTGCAACGATATCCACTGCTGCATGACTGCTGGCAGTGGTCTCAACTGAAGGAAAATTGTGGGCAGTGGTTTGAATAATTGTTTTGAACAATTCTCAGCTTCAGGATAACGCAGGAGGATGTTTTATATCTTAAATGAATCAGGAGGAAATTTACTAAATCCATCTTTTTTTGTTTTTCAAACCTGATAAGCCATTATTGGGCTAGAGCTGAGTAATTATATTTTAGTGACGTAAAATTCAACTCTTTTTTTGATATTCTTCGCATATCTCCTGCATGAGTAAGCCGATTGTGATGAAATAAAAACTAGTCCTTCCCTTGTTAAGCCCGATATTTTACTGAAAAATCTGTATGGATTGGGTTTGTAGGTTTAACGTGATATGCGTTCAAATAAACAGACAAACAGACAAAATGTATAATTTTATTATATATATGTACTTCTTTCATCAACCTTTTTCAAAATAAAATTTTTCTTTCGTAATTTGTATCAGACACCTATTGAAAAAATATCAATAACAAATAAATCACTCATCGTTCTACAACTTGTCAATTTTTTCTTCCAGTTTTTTTCGCTAATTTTCCCTATGGTTTTTTTCGAATAGTGTTGCGCGAACTACAAACAAGTTTAGTTTCGGCATAGGATATTAGATGATATACCAGGATTTTACTAAAATAATGCGTACAATGGTACTTTACCCCTCTCGACTGGTTTCTGAAAATCGGCTGTATCAGAGCTGATTCAATTCTGAATAAATTAGAGCCAAACAGCATATAACAAAGTACAAGTTGGCGCAAAATTAATCATCCAATTTTTGTTTTTGAATTACTTTTTTACTACTAAATAAAAAAAAAAAGATTTTGAGTGATGGAAATTTTTATTTGGACCTTTACAATTTTTTCTGTTAAGTATACTGTATACTGCAGCTGTCTAGTTCACAAATGTCAAATATGATTGACGTACAACGCCATTTGCAAAAATTATAACATCTTCCGATAGGGTGATTAATTTTGCGCCACCTTGTACTTACTTTCGACCTAGTGATAAACTGGCTTCGAAAGTAACTTTTTGATCAGTGTTTAAATAAAGTGAAATCAATTCAATTATAATGAATGTGGCCGAACTGCTGCAGATATCATCTACACATTTTCTTATTAATCAAAACCAACTGCTTTAAAAAAATTATAATTTACGTTTTTATTTTTCTATTTTCTTAGATGATATCAAAGATTTTGCCTTGTCTTGTCTTGTTGGCTTATGGTGTAATGTCGCTGTCCATCGTTGATGATGTCAGAATCGAAACAAAAAACGGTTTGAAATTTAATGAACAATTGAAAAGAGTAAAACCTTAAATATGAATTCTTACAGGCTTCCTTTATTGCGATTCAATGATATGTCCACCAAATGCTCTTTGTCGAGTTACTAAACGCAATGATCCAAATGATTTTTCACAAATCATCAGAAAGCGGAAGTGTTTTGATACAAATGGAGCCATCATTGCACAGGAAACGATATATGAACCCAACCGATCCCAAGGAGATGTTAATATAAACATTGTTTCAGGAGGAGGAGGAGGAAATGGAGTAAACATTGTTCAACGACCATTAACGCCACAAGAACAGAGGGTACTTGAAGAGACTTTAAGGCGAACAGATGAAAGTTTGAGACCACTTCGGGATGGTACATTTGAAAGAAACCTGAGAAATGAGATCAATGAAGAGGTTTTTAGGCGAACAGACGAACATTTACGACCCTTTCGGGATGGTACATTTGAAAGAAACCTAAGGAATCATATCAGTGAGAGCATTAACAGTGCTTTTAAGTTTTAAATAATATTTGAAATATGAAACAATACTTGGAGAAATTGTAATAAATATTGCTAACAATTTCTAATAAAACTTTTTGTTTAAAATTGAAAGACTCGTCTGATAGGTTTGAAGAAATTAAAAAAATACAAAATAAAAAAAAAAACTAATGCTGTTGGTACATGAACTTCACAGCAGACGCAGTACAAGTAGTCATTATAAGCAGATAAATTCTGAAAATCGGGAATAAAAAAAAGAGTGAGTTTCCAGTCTTGAATCGAAGGCTTCGTCCCATGAAGTCTATAAATGATTTTGAAATTATCTTTCTAAATTTGGAAGACATGTCATTGGAGGCTTTACTGTGATGGAATCGGCATCTGCAATCGCTGATGCATTGCCATTGTTTAAAGTGCCCTATATATCTAAGAAACTCCGAGTTCACAACTGCAGGATGATTGCAGTGCCGTCGGAAAAGTTTGAAGTGTAAATATCTTAAAATCTACCATGTCTATTAATACAGTATGTAGGTATGGTATATCTTTGCGAAATTATTTTTCATTTTAATTTAATTTTTTATCAACAAAGTACAAGACTTTCTTAGATAGAATTACAATGAGTTTAAAAAGAACAATTGAAACAGTAAATTTAACAATAAAACAACAAAACAGGTAGAAAATAAAATAAATATAAAAATGAAGATAGAAATGATGACCGGGTAAGAGCATTCATAACGTTTCTTTTTATAATATCGACCGAAGAATTAAAGTCGAAGAAATGAGCATTTTCATTATACAACTTCATAAGCCCATTTATTGATGAAGAATAGCCGTAATTAGTTCGCGAGTGAGTTATATTAAAAAATCGTTGATTTCTTAAGCCAGCAGCTGAAATATTTATATTTAAAAGACTTAAAATTTCAGGGGAATCAATCTCACCAATAAGTAGCTTATGAAGAAAAATTGTTCTAGACACCACTCTTCTAATTTCAAGCGGTTCTAACCTAATCAGCTTAAGTCTCGATTGGTAGGAGGGTAACGTGTTATGGTCAACCCAGGGAAGTCCTCTAAGGGCAAATCTCAAAAATCTTTTTTGTATGGCTTCAATTTTTAAGATTTTTATACGGATACCAAACAATTGACGCATATTCCAAAATGGACCTAACAAACGATACATATAACATTTTAAGTACGTACGGGTTAGTAAATTCACCAGCATAGCGTCTTATCATTCCCCAAGCTCTATTAGTCTTATTTGTGATAAATTCAATGTGATTTGTATAGGAAAGTTTAGAGTCCAACAGAACACCCAAATCCTTGATTTGATGAACTCGAGAAATTTCTTTATTGTCAAGTGTGTAATTAAATAAAAGAGGCGATTTACGGCGTGTGAAGGATATAGCCGAACACTTACTAACATTTAGGGACAAAACGTTTTTAGAGCACCACAGAGAAAATTTCTGCATGTTAGTATTAAGTATTTGGAAGCTGTGCGTGTTTTTTCCGGATGCAAACAATTTAAAGTCATCCGCAAACATTAAAATATCACATTGTATACATTTAACAATTCATTCATTCATTCATTTTCAATGGCCCGCTAATCCTTCATGAGGGTCGCGGGGGTAGGATGCTCAGGTGGACTCTCCATTGTTCTCGATCCTCCGCCATTGACTCCAATTCATCAGGGGGAATCCCTAAGCGGCTCCAAGAGAGATGTCGGACTTGATCCAACCATCTATTTTTAGGCCTTCCCCGAAGTCGCCTACCTGATGGCACGGCAACCATGGCGCGTCTTGGAAGCCGGTCTGGGGGCATACGCACTACGTGACCAAACCATCGAAGGATAGATCGTTCCGTTCGGAGAAGTAGCTGCCCAACGTTGAACGCCTCGCGTACTCTGGTGTTGCGCACTCGATCCCTACGAGTTATTCCAGCAACACCGCGAAGAAACCTCATTTCGGCAGCTTGTATCCGCGATCTTATTCTTTCGGTCACTACCCAAATTTCATGACCATAGGTGAGAGTTGGAACATACACAGAGTTAAAAACCGATAGCTAAGCTTGAACACTAAGTTCGGCCTTCCTTATAACAGATTGGCCAAGCTCTCTCAAAATTGATCCAGCCTGACCAATTCTACAGGATAACTCGGCATTGCTCCTCCCATCACTCGTGAATAAAACCCCGAGGTACTTAAACTTCTCCACCTGCTTCAGTGGGACTCCACTAACATGCAGAGTGCACTGAATGGGTTTTTTGGAAACGACCATTACTTCCGATTTGTTCACGTTGATCTTCATTCCAGCATCATCACAAACGGCTACAAACCTTTCGAGTGCGCGCTGAAGTTCGGTTTGAGAGGACCCATGGATGACCAAATCATCCGCAAAGAGCAGATGACTAATCCTTAGGTCTCCCACTTTGAAACATTCCCCGCCACGGCTGCGCTGTAACATCCAATCCATATATACAATGAAGAGGAGAGGTGACAAAACGCACCCCTGCAACGCACATTTAACAATATCATTTACAAATAGGACGAAGAGGAGTGGACCAATGTCCACTTCCTTGCGGCACACCAGAAGTAACTACAATTTTATTTGAAATTGTATTACGGAAGTTTACAAATTGGTATCTATTACATATGTAAATATGATGACAACCAATCAACAAAGGAAATTGGAAAACCCAGGCGTTTAAGCTTGAAAAGAAATAGACTATGACCTACACGGTCGAATGCTTTACTAAAGTCCGTGTAAACGGTATCTACTTGGTTACCTTTACATATTTCAGAGACAACAAAATTTGTAAATGAGATTAGGTTTGTTACAGTCGAAACATGCTGGTTGTTACAAATCAATGACTTACAAAAAAAGCTAAGACTTTCGGTAACTAATTTGTCAAATAATTTAGGAATTACAGATTGTTTACATATGCCACGGTAGTTTTCAATTTTGTTTCTCCTACCAGACTTAAATATGGGTATTATAAAAGATTTTTTCTAAATAGATGGGAATGTAGATGACTTTAATGACAAATTAAAGATGTGACAGAGAATTTTGTGTAAGGGTTGTGCACAATTCTTTAGAAAAGCAGAGGGTAAACCGTCAGGTCCGGGATTTAAGTTTGATTCCAATTCCAACAAACACTTCAATGTGCTATCCTCGCAAATTTCAATATTATTGAAAATAGGACACTCAGATACCTGAAGATAACTAAAAGATTCTTCATCAATGTTTGACACTTTATTCGCGTACACATATTGCACATAGTTATCGATGAGTCGAATGACTGATCCTTGTAAGAAAGAGAGGTTGGATAACCGTCGGATTTATTTTTACTATTAATGAAATTCCAGAAATCATTAGGCTTAGATTTAATAATAGCCGTATTTTATATACCAAGATTCATATGGATCACATGACGAAAATAAAACGATCCGGATCTGGATTAACGAAATTATTTTCCTTGTGTCTTGTAGTGTGGTTGTGTAACATGTAAAAAATTTTAGATCACGAAATTGATCCTGATAGAAAGCAGGATCTCGTATTGTTGTCGTATTGCATAGAAACCAATGATCCATATGGATCATGAGTGATAATAAAATACGGCTATTAGTATCAATATTTTTGATCTAAATGAGGTAGGCATGATACAGAGACGTCTTAAATTCAGACTTAAGTTTAAGGTACGATAAGTAGTCCTCATTCGCTAAACTTTTACGCGATCTTCTATGCGCTCTATTATTTTGAGTTTTTAAAAAACGACTAAGCTCATTATCCCAAGGGCAAGAACTAACCGAAGAGTTTCGAACGCGAACTACAGGCACATATTTAAAAATAACTTCCTTAATGACCCGATAAAATTCGGAACATAAATGGTTAATTTCCAAGGAAAGAAAAGGACACCAGTCATAATTCTTAAGTTCATCACAAATGGAAACTTAATTAGCTCTTTTGAAATCAAATTTGAAAGAATCAGTAATATTAAGCTTATGAATATAAAAATTTGAAAACAAATACAGAGACGGATGATACAGATCTTCAGGAAGAAGAGGTGCAAGGGTTCTGGAGACGAAACTATCATCACTGTTATTGGTAAAGATGAGGTGCAGTGTTCGATCTTGATGATTTCTTATGAGGTTAACCTGAAGCAAACCCAATGATTGCAGTGTATCCACAATATCAGATCCGGATCCAGACAAGGTATTACTAGGGCTCAAAAATGTGCAGTCCGCATCAGCTGAGGCCCATATAATTTTGGGTTGGTTGAAATCACCAAATATGTAGATTTTGTCCAAGGCAGTTAGGCAAGCAACAATGAAGCGGAAGGCATCTAAGTATCTAGCCACTACTGATGTTCGGGATCTCGGTGGAATGTAGACACATATAACATATAGTTTCGAAGATGCTGTGAGATCAATTCTGCTGCAGCATATTTCAAGGTCGGGGAAGTTACTCAGGTCAACTTCGCTTGGCTTGCAGACTTTTTTTATTGCGATGATTACACCACCAAGACGATCTTTGTTACTATTATCCAGAGAACGATCACAACGATTAACAGAAAAGCTTTGTGGAAAAACGACGTCATTATGAAAACTATCATCTAATCCACTTTCAGTAATGACAATGATGTCAGAGGAGCAGCTGTATATGCTTAGTCAAAATTGAGTGCACTTAGTTCTTAGTCCTCTCACGTTCTGGTAGAAGAATGCGATTTCTGTAAATTTTTTGACGAGGGAATTCTTGGACTGGGTCTGTTTATGAACTCTTTTACAAGCATGTTTTTTGGCCAAAAATCTGGATTGACGATAATCTTGCCAGTAGATATAGGGGCAATAAGTTTAAATGACGCGGACAAACGTCCTTGTAAGTTGTCCGCTGTTAAACTTAGGCATCTGATGATAGATGTATCAATATTTTTTTGATTAATATAATCAATAATATCAGAAGACTTAGTGCCATATTCCAGACGAGATAAAAATATAGTAAAAGGCAGTGGTACGACCCTTAAAGTACAAGGTTCAGGGTTGGATGTACTTATTGAACTATTTTTGCTTGTTGGATGTTCATCAATGCTTATAGATGGAGAAAGCGGGGAGGTAGATGCATCAATCTGCGATTTATCGTTGGATACATTTGTAGCTGAAAGATCCTCTATTGGATTTATGTTTGAACGTAAAACTCTCTTTTGCTGCGGGAGTTCAAGATGAATTGGAGGGTAGGAACTTGTTGAGCATGTATGGACAACACTATTCTGCTTATCCGGTATCATGATTGATTCTTGAGTGGTTTCAGCAGAAGTAAGTGATGGTAGTTGCGGAGGGCCTGCTAAGTCGGTTTTCTTTTGCTTTTGTTATTGTAATTTTTGTTTTTGCTGCTTATGCTGAATTTGGGCAGTCTGTTTTTGAGAAGTTTGGTTTTTTTCTTGTTGATGATGTTCTTGTTGTGTAGGTTTATGTTGATGGTGTTGTTGTTGTTCACGTAGCTGTTGTTGGATGAGATGCAGTTGAATTTGTTGCTCGTTTAGTTGTTTTTGTTGTGCCAGTATAATGAGTATTTGGCATAAATATAAATACGAGTCATTAAATACGAAATTTGTTCGATTTAGAACATTACCGATTCAGCAGTACTGCAATCATCCTGCATTCATGAACTCGGGGAAAGCTACCATTGTATACTCTTTGTGAAACAGGGAGTACTCAATATTACGAACTAGCGAGCGTAATGCCGTTTCAACTTGTTTGCCTTTGCAATAAGAATGTTGGGCCGCAGACAGAAGTTTTTTTTTATCAATACTGTTCCGAAAGTATTTGTATTTGTATTTATTGGGCAAAATAATATTTTTCACATTATGCTACAAGATATGGTATCTTTTAGAAGCATTAATTGTTAGGGCAAATTACAAAAATGATTGCTTATATCACGTAATATTAAAGACAAAATTAAACAAAAAGAAAAATAAAAATAAAAATAAATAAATAAAAATAAATAAATAAATATATGAAATCGACGGTAACATTAAAAATGTCAAGTTGTGATACTATTATTTGACAAATAAATAAGAAGCTTTCTCTGAAATTCGGTAATGGAATTGATTGTCTGCAATTCATGTGGAAGACGGTTCCACAAACGAATTGTAGATACAAAAAAAGAACGTTCTCCGATACAATGTGTAAATGGTGGCACAATTAATTTCATACCCCTCACTGATCGAGCAAAAGTAATCTTTTCATGTAGATAGGCAGGGCACTTAAAGTGAATAATTTCAAAAAGTTTCAGAATATTACGATAACTACAATAAACATCCAAATTCAAACCCAAACCAGAAGACTTCAAAGACGACACACTACAAAACCTAGGGATATTATATATAAAACGGACACAGTCATTGAACGCAACATTTAATTTATTTTTACATTCATAATCAAGACAAGGGTATACAGTACAATTAAAAATCAAAAAAGGCATAATCAATATCTTGATTAATCGTGTTTTGAGACACTGTTGCATTAAGCTTGCAGAATGCCTTAAGCATCGTAGCCCGAAGTACACTTTCCTAATTGTATCTGCAGTTGCATTACAGCAAGTAAGTGTACAATTAATAGTGTATCCAAGGTATTTCACAACATCAACTAGAGGAATAATATCTTTATTAAGTACAATGGGTGGGAAATCTGTGGGATGAATCTTCGATCTTGAGCATATCATGCTAACTGTCTTGTCAGGGTTAAGTTTCAATTTATTGCATGTTGACCATTTTAGGATATTTTCGAGGTCTTCATTTACCCTTGCCACACAATCTTCTATCAGGCCAAGTGGACGTGAAAAGTAAATTAAGACGTCATCAGCATACATATGTACTTTGCAATTACCAACTACACGAGGCAAATCGTTATTAAATAAGGAGAACAACAACGGTCCCATCACAGAACTCTGTGGAACTCCTACATGAACAAAACTCGGGTTTGAAACCCCTCGTTCAGTGACTACTGTCTGAACCCTATCGCGTAGATAAAAAAGCAGTAACCTGATGGAAGATTGTGAAAAATTGAACTTATTTTCGAGTTTTGAAAGGAGTATTTTATGGTCAATACAGTCAAATGCTTTCGATAAATCAAGCAAAACCAATATTCCGATTTCATCTGAATCTAAAGCTGAGCGAAGATCGCTGGTTACCTTAAGAACAGCTGGTTCACAGCTGTGACCACTGCGGAAGCCTGACTGCCATTTCGATAACATATTATTATTTTTCAAATGATGTTGTATCTGGTTTGAAAGTATTTTTTCGAAAGCTTTGGACAAAAAACAAAGAATACTGATTGATCTATAGTCAGATGGGTTTAGAGGATTGGCTTTTTTTGGAACTGGAATAACTTTTGCAGTTTTCCATTGTTCAGGAAACTGAGAGCTATATAAACAAAAGTTGAAAATGTGATGTACATAAGGCAATAAGTGGTGGAGAAGAAGCTTAAGGAATCGAGGAGGGATACTATCTGGGCCAGTAGCGTTAGACTTAACTGAATGAATCGCTTTAATTACATCGAATTCATCAATGCACTGAAAAGAAAAGTTTGTTGAATCAGGTGGTGCAGATGATCCCTGATCAAGAATTATATCTGATGAATCAGAGGAATGCGGCGTAAAAAAAGAATTCATTTCATTTGGGCACATTGAACACTTAACTGAATTTTTATTGCCTGAAACACCAAGTTCCCTAAGGTTTCTCCAAAGGTCTCTTGAGCCCTTTTTAGGATCAAGTCTGCTAAAGAAATACGAGTGGATATCAATGAGTGTGCGCAAGTGGGTATCAATCAATCAATTGGCTTAATGTGAGCGTAAATGTAGTCAACATAGAGGAAGCACATCAACAGATTCAGCAAGTATCTAATTTTTGTTTGAAAGTGTCCGTAACAACAAATATGGTAAACTGGGGCACATTCGGCACCTTTTTTGTAAAGCCATACTCTGACGAAATTTATCAACGAATTGCAAAATGTTCGATGATTGAAGAGCCTTGGATCATTTAGCTATGAAACCAAATAAGACATTTGCTTTTACGAATAACGCGTTATAATTTTTTTTAAATTTTATAAAAACAAGTGGTATTACCGAATGCGCCCCTGCCCGGGGCACCATCGGCACCTTAAGGGGCACATTTGCTAAAGGTGTTACTTTGTCGAAAATAATAGCTACAATATTGTTTAACTTGATTTTTTTTAAATAAAATGATATTGAATTGTTAGACCATTTAATTAAATATTATATAGATACCTAGTCTTCGGCGTTAGACACTGTTAGCTGTCTTAAAAGGAAGAAATACCAATGCATATAGAGAGCTTTTCTTCTTTTATAAATTCATATAATAAACATAAGAAAACAAAACAATAGCAAACTTAATATAAGAATTCAAAACAATAAAAAACAAAAACTGGGTTGAAGCATAAAAACTTTGCGACTACTTTATATAATCTCTACATCTATAAATGAGAACGCATTTTTTCTGTTTGTCCGCGAATAGGGAGTAAGTACGTAACGGTACCTCAACAATATATATGTATATCAATCGATTTGTCGTAAGAAGAGGAATAACTTAGGATACATTTTAGTATCCTGATTCGGTTATTGGGCTCTTAAACCCATTTTATATGTTTTTTTTACTGACAAAAATAATTTGTCTATGCTTTACACACATATGACTACGAAATGGCTGAACTGATTTGAATATGACTTAATACCTCGATTAGTACATTTTCCACTGAAGAGATTGAGGTATAAATCATTATTCTATGATTCTTATAACAGAAATAATAAACAAAAATATAATTATTTGAGATATAAAAATATCACAGATATGCATGGGTCATTGCAATAGGGGCGTTCACATTCTCAAACATGTTTGACAAGCCCGGCATGATAGCCTTGATTTTGATAATGTGAACGCTCCATCCAGCGGCTTGTCAAGCATGCTTGATGGATTTCAAAATATTTTAATATTTTCCTGGCTTGACAAGCAAATTTGAGAGTGTGAACGCTTGCTTGTCATGCCGGGAAGAAACTTCATTTGGAAGAAACTTTCAACCAGTGCGCATCGTACCTATAAATATGGCTGTGATCGGAAATTGAGATTTTTGTATAGAATTTTTTGAAATGTATCAAAGCTTTCCAGAGACATGGCAAATTAAAAGTGAAGGCTATAAAAACAATAAAGGACATATCTGAAATGACGGGAACGGAAATATGCACCACTTAGAGATGTATGTAATTTACTAATTACTTTAGGAAAAACCATATAAAACCTAATTGCAGACCGGAAAAGAAAGAGAGATACATAGGCATAAAAAAGGAAGAACTCAATCTTAATTCGTCCAGTAAATTAAAAGAAGAACAATTTGGTAACTTTTTTAGCCATTCCTTCGTCCAAAGTCGCTTCCTCTTATTTGTTTTCCTTTTTTATTTTTCTTTTTCTCCATTTTCTAAAACTGCATCGATTACTAAAGCTGCGATTACAACATCCGGTATGGTTAAAATTCTAATTACAACTGATGTTTGACAGCATGTTTGACAAATGTGAACGCTAATGGTTTCCATCCATCAAACATTCATCATGCCGTGCTTGTCAAACATGTTTGAGAATGTGAACGCCCCTAATCAATGGCCCACCAGTGGAGTGCCCGCATAATCATGTTCATCAAACAAACTACATCGTATAAAAGGAAGTCCCCAAAACGTGAATGGCTGCGATAATCTCGAGAACCACTGAAGGGATTTGGATGCCGTTTTCACTGTTATGATCTGCATTTGCCGGGGAAGATTCTATTAGAAATTGCTCTACCACTTACTTACAACTTTTGTGTGTGATCTCTTCTGGAGTAAACATTGAAAAAAATTATTATGTCAAATCTAAGACATTTTAAATTTTATTAATTAGGATATGTCAAACCTTCTTGTAATTAAGAGATTTGGCAATATACGCGACCATATGTACATATAATACATATGCATGTACAGAGAGAAAAATTGCAATATTTTTCCATTTTATTAGATGAGATTTTGTTGATCATTGGATTTGTCTACATTTTAGAATGTTTTAATAGATTTAAAATAAATTATTAACAAGGTGGCGTAGGCAGTATATTGCAAGTTGAATACTCATACTTCAGGTAATTATACGTGTTTTTCAAATGCAATAAACTGTTTTATTGAAACGTGACTGTAAATAAAATATTCTGTCCGCCGAATCAGAAGAAGATAGTTGAATATCGTGAAAAGAGTCAAAACCAAAGACGGTACACTGCTTTCCAATGAGCGATGGAGGTGGAGCAAGCACTTTTCAGAAGCATCAGGAAGATGACAGAGCTATGTTCGAGACATTGGCGATCAAATCGCTACAAGTTGGCGAATCTACCAATGTGGATGAAATCGGGCCAGAAATGTTAAATGCTTTAAGTGCCTATGTCATTAAAGTGGCATAGGAATGCGGTGAAACACCTAATGACTGTCCCTCTTTGTAAAAGGGGGGGACAAAAGAGATTGAATCAACTAAAGGTGGTATCCATTTTAAGTCCCCGTGGAAACATCTTTGCTAAGGTGCTAGAAATGCGTTCCAGAGCTCTGATTGAGGATAGTTTGGCGGATGAGTAATGGTTTCGGTTTTCGACTCGGCAGAAGCACAACCGACAAGTTATTCACTCTCAGAATGGTTCTTGAGAAGACCTGGGAGTATGCTAAACCTGTATACACCTGTTTTGTGTATTTGGCGAAAGCATGTGTTAGGGTTCCTCGAGGCAAACTCTGGAGTTCCTTATTAAGGGCGACGCAATATTTATATACAAACTATAGAAGCTGTGTTCGGGTAAATGGCGGTAAATCAATACTCTTCACTGTGGGAGTTGGACTCTGCCAAGGGTGCCTTTCGTCACGTCGCCTCTTCATTGCATATATGGACTGGATGCTGCAGTGCAGCTGTGGCAGAGAATGTTGCAAAGTGGGGGACTTAAGGATTAGTCATCCTCTCTTTGGGGTTGATTTGGTCATCCTTGGTCGTTTGTCGGAAGTATTGATTGTTTCCATAACGCCTATTCAGTACACTCTGCATGTTTGTAGAGTCTCAATGAAGCAGCTTGATATGTTTAAGTATCTCGGGGTCTTATTCATGAGTGATGGAAAAAGCAATGTCGAGTTATTCTGTAGAAATGGTCAAGTTGGATCAATTTTGAGAGAGTTTGGTCAAACTGTTATAAGGAAGGCCGAACTTACCTATAGTGCTCAAACCTAATTATTGGTTTTTAACTTGGTATACGGCTATGTTTCAACTCTCACCTACAGTCGCGGATACAAGCTGCTGAAAGAGGTTCCTTTGCGGTGTTGCGTAGCACCAGGGTACGCGAGGCACTCAATGTAGAGTAGCTACTTTTTCGAACGGAAGGATTTATACTTTGACGGTTTCGTCGCGCAGAGCGTGTTCCCAGCTGGTTTCCAAGACGTGTCATGATTGCCGCACCATCAAGTTAGCAACCCCTCGGTAGGCCTAAAAATAGATGGTTGGATCAAGTCCGACATCTCTTTTGGAGCCGTTTAGGGATTTCTCCAGATGAGTTGGAGTCGACGGCGGAGGTTCAAAAATGATGGAGAGTGCACCTAATTATCCTACCCTCGCGACCCTCATAAAGGATTAGCGGGTGAACTATTTTAATGACAAAACGGAGAGTGCTCTAAAGAAATGTACTTGAAATCGCACATTTAAAGACCCAGCGAAGCGAGTACAAACAGCTAGTTATTTAATAAGTCGATATTAAAGCAATATTTGGTGCGGCATCGAGATGTTGATGCATGATTAGTAGGAATGGGTAGCTTCAGTTCTATTTCACTTCTTGAAGTTACAGATATATCTTTCATAAGCGGCTCCATAAATACCCAAGTTGAAGTGACTCTTCGAAGGAAGCTTACGTTGTACGTTAAATTGCAAAATTTGTCAGTTATTTGTCCAACGAAGAAATTTTATTTTTTTTTCTATTTCCGGGTAATTTAACAAGAACATATATAGTCTCCTACATCCAACAAGTCATCATCAGTTAATTTTTGTAACAGCTCTCCATTTTCTTCAGACTTACTTCATAAAGAGCTTTCAGTTTCCACAAATGCACCAACCGAACTCGGTATATGGTATTTCAGCGTCACTGCCACTTTCGTTAGAGAATGCTTAGTTGACAGCTCCAGCATTGTCACGTTTTTTCTCTTGTATAAGTCCTGTTTTATCCTTTTGCTGCTTTTGTTGTAACCAATCTAGTTTTTTTATATTTGTGGCATTTACGAGTACTCTCCTTTTTGGATGGGAACTGCACAACTCGTTTCACTACCTGGAGTTTCTTTTTCAAATTTATGTCTGTCTAGCTGACCTTCTTTTTCGTTTGTTTCGATTTTCTGCTCGGCGTTTTTCTGTAGAACTTGTTAGAATGCGAGATGACCCACTCCTAACCGTTACCTTTAGAGCATGTAGACGTTGTATTGGACGTACAACTTCTGGCTTTATTTGGGGATTTGGCAGCGACGCCGGCTTAATTTGTTCTGGATCTGGTACCGAATTTTGTACTATGTCACAGGGTGTTCTGCTGGTAGTATAGTGAATTCGTCCTCCGTAAAAATCTGGGAATTGAAGAGGTACAGTCGAAAACGGATAAGCGGAAAACGGATAAGTGGAAAAATCGCACAAGGGCAACAACTTTAGATGCCCCTAGCCATTTCACGCGATTTCTATAGAAATTTGTTCGTACAGGTGCAAAACGTTTAAGTGCAAATTCCTCATAAGTGAACAACTTTTCAAAACCCCGAACAAAGTTTTCCACTGTTTTTAAAACGGATAAGTGCAAATGCAATTTTTTTACATTAATAAAAAAATAAGTAGCAACAATTAAAACTACATACATATATACATTTTAAATGGCCCGCTAATCCTTCATGAGGGTCGCGGGGATAGGATGCTCAGGTGCACCCTCTATCCTTCTCAATCCTACGCCACTGACTCCAACTCATCAGGAGGAATCCCGGCTCCAGGAGAGATGTTGGACTTGGTCCAACCATTTATTTCTAGGCCTACCTGATGACACGGCAATCATGGCACGCCTTGTACATGATCTTCTTCTTCCTTTTATCAGCGAAGTTATGATCCGAAAACAAGGGCCTTGTACATGATATGTACAAATAAATAATATTTAATATTTGGCGCAACAGCTCTTTAAGTGCCAGGGAATAGCTTCTCGCAACCACTCATGTTGTGTGCGCTATATTTTTCAGACGAATGCAAGGGACTCACAGTTTAGTGCCGTATCCGAAGGGCAATTTGTTTTGGGAAACTTTCTTGACACAACAATAGTCTCGGATGTTTGTCAGACGTTCGCAAGAGGTGGGACCTTGAAAAAACTTTTTGCTGTTTTCTGGGATTCGAACTTGGAACCTCACGCGCAGTGATCCGACACACTAAACAAATACGCCACGGCCGGCGTCCCACTAGTAATAGTATGTATTAATTATATTATTTTGGATATAATATCTACATGGACGTATGTACAAATGTACATATATATGTGCAATTACCTATATACTCAACTCAAAACGGAATCTGATTCTTTTGTCGTTGTGTTGCTTTTTTAATTTTTTTTAATTTTCACTTATTTTTTTAATAAAAGAATTCCAAATAGTATAAATATATGCAGTTTATTTTTTCGAGTGTGTAAATACGCACCGTATTTATTTACCTTACTAAGTAAGTACATATAAGGGAAAAAAAATGTGCACTTACGGATAAGTGCAAAAATTTGCACTTATGGATAAGTGCACAGACCGGATAAGTGCACAACAAATCGATGCCCGGACGTTGTGCACTTATCCGTTCACGACTGTATATGGTATTCCAGTCGTTCTAAAAGCAGCAGTAATGTTTTCGACTGAATATGATCTTTGGAATGGTTGATTAGTCAATTTGGCTACGTCGTAGATACTGATTTGTTTCTCTTGCTTGGCAGATAACAAGTCATTAAACGACGTTCGACGGATTTTTTTTTAAAGTACCGAATACAGACACGTCAAGTGGTTGGAGGCGATGCGAAATATGTGGTAGGAATGAAAGGAGAAAAATGCCGTTGTCTCTTGAAAAATTAATAGTTTCGAGGCTGCAGTGAGATGAGTGATTGTCTAGGAACATTAAAATTGGTCGATCTTTCGAACAGTTCGTATAAAGTTGAATGTGTTTGAGTAGATACATCGACGAAGAGCTACAAAATCATCCAACTACTTTTACTTACCAGACCCACTGATTCAGTTAAAGACCTGTTCATAAATCTTTTATTAAACCTTTGACGGGGGAACACATAAATAGGAGGAAGATGACCGCCAACGGCACTCACTACGCCTACTATTTTCACGAGAAATCCGCGTTCGGCCGACGGCACTTTGGCCTTTTTGAGCAAGAACCAAAGAATACAAAATTAGTTAATTAATTAGTTATAGCCTAATCGTACCTTTGTGGTCTCCAACACTATCGTTATTCCTGACTCGCCGAGGTTATAAATGTCTTTTGGGTGGAATGAAAACCGTTCGTATAAGATTCTTAGATTTTCAAAAAATGTTTCAATCGCAGTTTTATTTAAGCCTTTAACTCTTGTCAAGCTAATTCTTTCAGGCTTTCGAAGTGCAAGAGTTGGGCTTCTTTTAAGGAACCCATAAAGCCAATCTTCGGAAGCTTGCTTGTGAATATGTGGCGGCACGCACCGAAACTCCGCCCGATGATTTTTCCGAATCCAGCCATGTGCTCATGCAAACGGCGGCTAAATGATAAAAATCCTTTGCCTTTTGGAACGGAGCCAGAACTCTTTCATCGACCGTCCGGCAAACATCATCGGTGCAACCCCTTTAAGTAAAAAGTAAAAGGCGAATTACTTACATATATTTGCCCAAGTCGCGGTCATATTTATTTAAGTGTACTCGCATTAGACAGTGTTCCAATAAACGTAGTTATCATACGGAAGGGCGTATCGTTTTATTTAAGGACATATATACATCCCCCAGCACCCATAAATATTCCACTTTGTGGGATATGTTCTTTTGTTCTGAGTAACAATTTCATAAACAAATTTGCGAAACGTAGCATATGTTAGCCGATATTGGTAGAATGCGCACTTCTTCACATAGGTCACAAGTTCCTCTTCTTCATTTTTAAACAAAATTTGCCGCGAAATATATTTGGATTGGAAGCCACCTTTTGAATGACTTTTGTTCCCTGAATCGGAAGTGTCACCAAGAGGATCGTGCTTTTTTGAGAGGGACTGTAAAGTTGTGCGTTTTATACAGTACTACAACGCCACTGAACTTATTGTATCCCCCCCATGCCTTACATCTGAAACCGCTTTTTTCATGCGGTCTGCATTAATTTCTGCTCTGTGTGTCTTTTTTTAATAGTTGCGAACAATGTCTGTGTTGAAGTGGCAAACATTTTATCCAGAATCAAAACTCATTTTTTATTTGAATTTCGGGGTACATTCGTTAGGTGCCGAATGTGCCTCTTCTTAAAATGCCGGATGTGCCCCGATCTCTCAAATTATATTTTACTATAAATTTCTCATAAACTTTTAAAATCTACATAGATTCTAGTTACTTACCTTAAAACTTAGTAGCAATGCATTCTAATGAATAATATAAAATTGGTCCTGCAAATCGCGTACGTACCTGTATTAAAAAATTACATTGGAGCACACAAAAATGCAAAATAATTTTTTTTTTTTTTTTGGCGACAAACTAGAGCTTCATACTACAATAGATCCCATATGATCGTAAAAGGGGCCGTCCAACATGAAGAGCGTTGGTTTACACAGCGTGGTTGGTTCACACTGAAAACAGCTTTGCCGAAGGTGCCCCAGTTTACCATATAACATCGGGGAAATTGACAAATCATAACATACCAGCCTTATGTTTTTGAATTCGGTATTGTAAGTCAAGTCAAGTAAGTGGGCGCCGTGGCGTAAGTGGTTAGTGTGTCGGATCACTACGCATGAGGTTCCAAGTTCGAATCCCAGAAAACACCAAAAAGTTTTTTCACGGTCCCACCTCTCGCGAGCGTTTGACAAACATCCGAGAGTATTGTTGTCACGAAAAAGCTTCTCAAATCGCCGTTCGTTATAACGCACACAACGTGAGTGGCTGCGAGAAGCTAGGCCCTGGCACGAAAAGAGCTGTTGCGCCAAATATTTTTTTTTTTTATTTAGTGTAAGTCAAATATAATCTATTCCATTATCGACCAACTGCCTATAAAAAAACAAGGGAAATTCATAAGCAAAGGTTTAACATCAAAGGAAACAACACACGAATAAATAAGAAAAAGGCCTCTTAAGTACCGACGTTTAAATATGGAAATGATTCGCGCGAAGCGCGCCACTTATCTGCTGTTGGCCCGCACAAAACTGTTCTCGAATAGACTTAGCCCCAGGCGACTGCCTGACAGTTGTTGACATACCCTTAGCGGACCGACGAAGTCGCGTGAGCGGCTAAACCCCTTTGGAAAGCCGCCGATCGTTGATTTTCGGATTTTGTGCGATTATTCGCACAGCCATTCACTCCTGTTTTGAGCGATTGTTCACTAATTTTTGGACGGTTGGTTTTTTTGTTTGGGCTGTCTTTCATTATGCACAAGCACCTAAACATTTTGGGCGATTGTTCATTTTTGGAATTTGGGCGCTTTTGTTTTGGGTGGTTATTCGCACACCCGTTGGCCTCACCTATATACGTATACATTTAAAAACTTTGGTTATAGGCGCCTGCCACAATGCATAAGCCCTGCAACCCCATTGCTTTGGGGCACTGTTGGATTTGAGGTGGGTGCGAGGTTGGGTGCGAAACATGGATATAAAGAAACTTTGCATACACCCATCCTCGCACCCACCTCAAATCCAACAGTGCCCAAGCATGGGGTTGCAGGAGGGCAGCATGCCCTCTATACATACGCAACTCTACGTCGCCATAAGGTTTGGGGTGATTTTTCACCTTTGGTCTCTTAACTTTTCCATTTTAGGGTTTTTTTTTCACTTTGTTAGGGTCGTATTTCCATTTGAAACTGAACTAATATTTCCATTTTGGGGCTATTTTTCATTTTTGTTTTGGTGGCCATTTTTCATTGGGGCGTTATTTCATGCAGTCGAAATTAACGACCATTTTTTAAATCGTATGCGGGAAACAACTCCACCAAATTTCGCGTTAAATTAATTCTCAGTTAGGAAATAACTACACAATAAAAAAAAAGGAATTATTTCCCACTATATGTGGAGTAAATTTCCGTGGAGTTATTTCTCTGCACCGATTTGACCCTGCGCCAATTTTCTATGTAACATCCTCGAAAGTTCGAAGTTATCGTCGTAATTCGAGAAAAAATGCAGTATGCCACGCCCACTTTATTAGGGCAACATAAAAAGGAGGATAGGGTATCGAACGATCCGTTCCAAACGGATTGTAGCTTTTTTCTATGTTTTTTTTATTGGTTCGAAATTGTTTAAAGTGTAAATCTTCAAGAATGTCCAAAAACGAAATAAGACCCGCTGGGCCTTTTTTCGCAGCAGTCATTCAAATAAGGCCACATGACTCATGTGGTTTTATTTCCACGTAAAAATTGAATTAAGGCCACATGTGGCCTTATTTCGTATGGCGCTATTTCACGTCACCGTTACTCTACACTATGTAGTAGGCTGTAGTGTCGTGAGTGCACAATATAGTGCTCATTCCTGCACTACTTTGGTACATCACTGTCCCCTCTCATTTCCCTCGCTCTTCTCACCGACAAACCGTCGAATAGCAGCATTATAAGTAACCATCTAACCACGATCTTGACTGCTCACCCGGATTGCTCTCATTAGAAAGGAAACTGTATTACCGACGAATTAAATGCGGATTTGGCAGTACCACAACTGTTATCATCATCATCAGTTTTTTCCATAGTTCCTCCCCGGAGTTCTCTTTATTAGTCTGAAAATCTAGAACATCATTGCTGGATGGTATTGCCCGCTGCATTGTTAATTTTTTTAATCAAACCATTTTATCACAAGTAAACAAATTATAATAGGTTATAATTCTACAGTTCTTAATTATTTTTAATAAATTGTGTATGACGCTTCTTTGGTCACATAAGTTATTTAATGAAACAGATTTTTTTCAATATGTTTGGGCAGGGACTGCTGCATTTTTCAGGGGATCTTTATTAATGAGTAAGTTCATACAAATGGAGAGAAATTTAATAAAAGGATTTACATGATAATTTTTCTAAAAAACGAACTTACGTTATTGAGTAATAAAAAAATGAATATTTATGTAAAAAACGGGAAACTAAAGAAAAATGGGTGCCTTGGCGTAAGTGGTTAGTGTGTCGAATCACTACGCATGATGTTCCAAGGTGAGGTTCGAATCCCAGAAAACACCAAAAAGTTTTTTCACGGTCCCACCTCTCGCGAGCGTCGGACAAACATCCGAGAGTATTGTTGTTACGAAAAAGCTTCTCAAATCGCCGTTCGGATTCGGCATTAAACTGTACGTCCCCTTCCATTCGTGTGAAAAAATATAACGCACACAACATAAGTGGTTGCGAGAAGCTAGGCTCTGGCACTTTAAAGAGCTGTAGCGCCATATATTTGTTTTTTTTTTTTGTAAAGAAATAAATTAAGCAATTTATGGCAAAAAAAGAACACTTCTTCTGATGAAGTTTAGTCACTAAATAACGGCTAGCAAATTTAAAACTTTAAACTTTGCAGAAACGAGAGAGCAATAGATAGAGGAGATATACTGTGTGTCTTGCTTTCGGTTCACACTGTTCTTGTTTTTCAAAATGTGTAACGCTTCGGGAGTGTAGCACTTCGATGTATGTTTCTCAATCTACAGGACATCTACGTTTTCAAAGTCTTGTTTGTGGCTCGTAGGGCTGTCTCATTGGTACTATTGTTTCTTATATCCGACTTGTGATTTGATATCCGCTGGTTTAGGAGCTGTTTGGTTGTACCAACGTTGCATAGGTTACAGTTTTCATTTGTAATAGGACTGTAGGGAGGTTATGGGAGTTCGGATTTGAAAAATGACAGGAAACTAGGATATGGATGGAACTTTTTTTTTTTTTTTAAAAAAAAGGAAACCCAAATCCCAGAGCACTCAGACTCTCCGGTCCATTGTACTACCAGGCAGGAACCTTTCTTTAGTACAGTGGTTGGAAAAACTTCGATGTAATTCGTTTTTCCTTTATACTTGGGTGGCCCATGATTGCTGTTCCCCGCTGGGGCTTGAACCTGCACACATCGGTTAACGAGCAAACACACTACCCACTGCACCATTGCCACCCCCTATGGATGGAACTTAAGGATGGGATGGGACGAAAAAGGGAAAAAGTGTCGGCTACGTCCAATTTTCCATAACTCTGGCGCATAAATCAGTCTGAATTGGACCAATGGCATTGATTATGTTAGCTTTTAAGGCAGTGGTGGTTTGTGGTTTATTGACATAGTCCTGTGACTTAAGAAAACTCCACAAGAAGAAGTCCAACGGAAAGAAATCGCACGATCTCGGTAATTCACATTGCCTCCGCGCGAGATAACCATGTTCAGAAATCGATCGTGCAGAATGTTCGTCGTGGCATGTGCTGTGTGGCACGGAGTGCCGCTCTGTTGAAACCACATGTCGACGGTGTCCATATCATTCAATTCCGGCCAAAAGAAATTGGTTATCATCGACCGATAGCACTCGCCGTTGACGGTGATGGCCTGGCCAACGTCGTTCTCAAAGAAGTATGGACCAGCCCAAAATCCACAAAAAACAGTGACTTTCTCTGGATGCATTGCAATTTGGTGGATCTCTTGTTAACGAACCCATTCATCCAGAAATGGGCCTCGTCGCTGAATATGATTTTTCGACTGAAATATGGGCGAGGCACGCAAAATGTTGCACAAACAGAAAACATAAAACAATTTAATCATTTGCACATCTTGTTGAACGCTATAATGCTCCATATTGATTTGCCAAGACAGACTAAATAAATGACAGCCAATTTGACAGATGTAGCTTCAACAATATGGCCGCAATCATCTGTCGAAGTTCGGAAGTCCCTATTGGAAAATCCTGTATATCTATATTCTATATACATATAATAAAATGATAACAAGGGCTGTTGTTGGGCGCGTATTATGCAGAAACTACTGTACATATTTAACGAATCTTTTGGCGTTCAATACCTTAGGATATTGGTCCTTATTTCCAATAGGAATTATTACGACACTCCTTAAGGGGATTAAGATATTAAAAGAAATAAATACTGAGATTAAAAAAAAAACAGACAAAACCAGCCATTATAAAACTATACATTCGGAAAGTTTGAGAACTACTAAATTTATTTTGCAGTATAACAAAAAGAAACACATTCATTTTCTGTTGGTTGAAGCCCAGACTGCCCTCAAACAGTAGCGCCATCGTAGTATGTAAGTGGTTTATTTCCTTGCATACCTATAGGCGCAAATTTATAATTATGGTATGCGCATGTGCATTTTGACGTAGTCCTTCTGTTAGCTAAATACATACATCTGCGGCGGTTAAAGTCATGCTGGTGTAAGTCATTTCTCAAAAATATTGAATGAATACTACACATGCCAAACTGTTGCATGAAAATGTGAAGTAAATTAAAATGTTATTACTTCAACAACAGATGGTAGCACACATTTGATAGATAAAGGAAAATCTGATATGTATTGTTCAAAGTCACAGCGCCAGCGGTGCAAATCTTAAGTTCTTAAGCTAAATATGACTTACACCACTAACTTTAACCGCCTAATATAAAGTTATTGTGAACCACGCAGACAAAGTTGCGGGTACCTGCTAGTATTTATATATTTAACAAAGTAATTAATTTAAATTTAAAAATATTTTTTTTTGATTTAAAAGTTTCCGCTCAGAATTCGTTGTCGGTACGCAGGGCAATTTTGCAATATTGATATAGTGCATTCACATTTGCCTCATTTATTAGACCTATCGGTTGATCCTTTCTCAGGACGTTGACTCCAAGTAACTGCCTCCTTTCTTCACGCAGGATCGGACATCTCCCCATAAAATGAAAAATATGTTTCCTTTCCTCCATGCTGCATATGATGGATGTAGATGTAGATGTATATGATAGTGAGGTGCAAGTGCACTGCGACATTTAAAAGATCTGTTGCGCCCCCCTTACTACGGCTCTAGCCGATGATATACTCGGTCTAGAGCCTCTCCTCCAGTCCAGCTGCTACAGCAAACCGGAGTATCTTCAGTGGATCCAGCGAAGGTAGATCCGTTTCTGATAGGGGGTAGGCACCTAGGTGATTTCTTCTTTTGTGGGTCAGTGCTTCGCATTCCATAAGAAGGTGCGCTGGCGTTTCTGTAAAATCCCTGCAGAATTTGCAGTGTCCATCTCCCTCTATTCCCAGTTTCCTAAGGTGCTCCTTGAGTTTGCAGTGACCCGTTAACATGCCTGCCAAGATGCGATGTCGATTCTTACTAACTCTTAGGCAGGCTCTGCTCCTTTTCTGGTTATATTTCCAGAGAAGTTCTTTTGCCTGTCTTATTTGGGGGATATCGTCCCAATGTTCGGCCCATTTGTACTCTTCCTCTTTCTTTAAGTCTTCCCGTATTTTGTGGGGTCCTATCCCAGAAAAGGATTATGGTCCAAGGAACGGCGTGCCGTATCCGTTTCTAGTTAGTTCTTCAGCTGCTTCGTTCCCTTCCACTCCTACATGTCCTGGTACCCAGTAGAGAGTTACTTTGTTTGTTTCTCCCAGTGTGTTGATCCTGGTGAGACATTCTCATACCAGTTTGGATCTGATCTCGCGCGAGGTCAGTGCTTTAATAGCGGCTTGGCTGTCTGACAGTATTGCGATGTCCTGCCCGATATATTTCCTGTCTAGGTCGAATTGCGCGCATCTTTCGATCGCGTGTACTTTTGCTTGAAATATAGTAGAGACTTCTCCCAGTGATTCTGTGTATCTAGTCCTGGGCCCGTACACTCCTGCCCTAGTGCCAGTAGATGTTTTCGATCCGCCTGTGTACCATTTAATGGTGTGTTGTTTAAGTTGGTAATTATCGGATTCGCTGCTTCAGTCTCTTTTGTTGCTCAGCTTTGAGTCAAATTTCCTTTCAAAGCAGTATTTCTTGACCATATCATCTCTGTGCCAGTCCAGAAGTGGCACCGATTTGGATAGGGTTACTCACTCTTTGTTTGTCATGCATGTTCCTTTTCCGATGCCTTCTTTGCTGATTCTCAATATGGTCTCCTTGGCAATTCGCTCTAGCACTATGTGTAGTGGAGGTATACCTACGATCACTTCTAGTGCTGCTGTGGGACAGGTTCGCATGACTCCTGTTATGTATATCCAGGCTAATCTTTGCAATCTTTGCCACTGCTCCGTAAGTGATGATGGGTCTTACTATCATCAGGTACATCCATCTCAGTGTGGCTGCGCTGCATCCCCAGCTTTTCCTGAAATGTTCCTGCACACCATAAGTGCTCTGGTGGCTTTGGTTACCATAGCTTCTACATGTTCTCTCCAGAGGAGTTTGCTGTCTAGTGTTAGACCTAGATACTTGACCTGTTCTGTGGGTCGACCCTGATCCCTTCCAACAGGTTAGGTTGCATATGCTTTAACTGTCTTTTCTTGGTGAAGGGTATCATAGTGGTTTTGGTAGGGTTCACTGTAAGTCCTACCGTTTTCCACCACTTCTGTGTGATTCCTTTGAATGATTTCGCATAGCGTTCCTTCAAATTTTCCTCTTGCGATAATGACTGTATCGTCAGCGTAACCTGGCACGTAATGCCGGCATCTGTCAATTTGAAAAGTAGTTCAACTGCTACTAGGCTCCACATCAATGGTGATAATACCCCTCCTTGCGGGCAGCCTCCAGTGGTGCTTATTGTGATGTTTTTTTGTCCCACCTCTATCTTAGCAGAGGTGTTGGTGAGGTGTTACAGTGCAGGTTAAAACTTCGGTTTAGTTAAACTCACAAATGACTTCACAATGGGTCTATGTTGACCTGAGTGTAGTTTAGAGGATTTCTTTCCCATTTCTTTGACTTGAATTGTTTCTCGATAATTCTCTTCCATATGAGAAAAAAGGATTTATGGTGAATAGAATTTTCCTAGAAATTGGTAATGATTATCTAACACAAATATTTGCAGCACATACGAAAAAAGCGATCGAGTGCTTATGAAAACATATTCCGTTTGCATCACAATCGTCGGTTTAAATCATCATCCATAGCCGTTTAAGTTAAACTCAGTTTAAACTGTCGGTTGGGTTCAAACCAGCAATGAAATACACAATTTCGTCTTAAACGTTAGCTTAAACTCGATTTGTAGTTAAACGGAGTTTAAACCTGCATTGTAAAACCGGGCATTAATGAAACAAGACTTAAGATTCAAATAAAAATAATAAAGAATAAAATCAACGTTTTTTAATTTAGATAAAAAGTTATAGCTAAATCAAATTGGGTTGTTACTTATGGACCACATTGTACATACATATGTACATATACGAGTACGTGGAGGAACGTCGACAATGAAAGATCTGGGAACAATTTTAACAGAGAATTATCCAAGGTCACGACGGTTTTTTAGTGGCGGATAATATTGCAGATGTATGTGCATCTGTCATCAACAAGCTTCAACATTTTTACAAAGACAGTCTCCGATAAGTAAACGAGAATGTAGATTATATGAAAGCAAGAAGGAACTTCTTTGCGTATCTCAAGCTCGCGAGAAGTTTAAACTCTGAGTTTACAAAAAAAACTATAACAAGATAGTAATAAAGCCTACAAGAAGCTAACTACATATGCGAACAACAGCGTATTCGTTATTTCCACGATCTTACTAATGAGCTCGCGACGACAAATGATTTCAAAACTTAAAGAGTAATAAGAATGCTGAATAGCATTATATTCATAAAAGGTTGCAACTTAGATGCTAATGCTTTAGCAGCCGATTTCCAAAGTCTACGGAAAGCAATTAACCTTGCAACGATAAACGAGTATTTTTTGCCATGGATACCGGTAGAATCAATGCATGAAAAAATCTCGTCTGCTGAAAAGGCAATCGTTAGAAGCAAAAACAATAAAGCTCCAGAGGATACAGAAGTCCATAGTTAGATGATCCACTATCGTACCAGGTGGAATTGAGTTCGAGTACTGTATCATCAAAGAACATATAAATCTATGCTGACTGTATCAACACTCGTAGAATCAATATGTTGCACCTTATGAAGCTGAAGTAGTATTGTAAGATATAGAATCTCAGTGTAAACACTGCTAAATAGAAGGTCTTGATATTTCGAAACAATTCAGGAAGATTCACCACGGAGGAGAAATGCTGGTTTGCATTTGAGCAGCTGGAAGTAGTTAACAAATATCGCTGCCTAAGGTTAACACTTACACCATCATCGTACGCACACCACCTGAAGGAAACGCTGATGGAGTCGAAAAGAGCCATGTGCAGCACTTGAAAAAGGGTTTTTTGGAAAGAAACGATGCGTCAACGAAAGTAGAGTACAAACTCTTTGAAGCCACAGCAAAATCAAATATGTGCTACGCAAACCAAACATGGATTTGTGTGTAGAGACAGGGCTGGCTATTGTGAGCCTATATGCCTTAGGATGGCACATCAAATCTTAAAATTATGCTTCGCTATGTTCTTAATAGAAAAGCTTTACTGATCAGGAAATGGAAACAACTCAGCGAATATTGCAATGTAGACATGCCGCAAAGATGGGAAGACAAAAGTAGCCGGAGTGCAGCGATGAAAGCTATTTTAAGGACCCTCATGCGGTTTTCATGGAAAGTACTACTCAATCCGGGAGCTTGAATGAGAGAAGACTTCTGCATGAACTGAGGAGACTCTTTTCGGGTGCGAAGAATAGACAAGCTCCTCGCGCTGAACCCAGAGTCATGTTAAAAGTCTATTTACCACTGGATGCCGAACGTATTCAACGAGATGCTCTTCTACGTAAAACTTTGAGAATATATCCGGTAATCAAATCATAACCCGGAGATTTCTTAGGTCTTAGATTCTCGATCTCATGTTTGAGTTCTCTTAGCGTTGCACTTGTGAGCGCTAAATCGTCAGATGGTAAATCCAGCCTATTGAGGTTGTCGTAAACCACTTGACCATCGTAAGGTTTAAAGGTTTCTTCCAGGTGGGCCGCAAAGCCGTCCGCTTTTTCTTTATCTTCACTCGCCCATTCATTTTGATTTAATTTGATTGGCGGCGCGGGGACTTTGGGCCTTTTGATGCTTTTTACAGCTTTCCAAAGTGAATAATTGGAATCCTTTTTCGCTGTTAAACTTTTAAGGTAAGAGTCTTCTTCTTCTTCCTTTTATCAGCGAGGTTATGATCCGAAAACTAGGGATCACAACCCTCCCACTTCACCGCATTTCTACTGATCCGCATGTGGGGTTCGCCCATTTGACCTCAGAAAATATCGACAGGCCTGCCGATTTTGGATCACTTGGTTACTGAGGCCAATGAAATGCCGATGTCGTCGCATTTGTCTGATCCAGGCGTTTATAGGCCTGCCTTTCCTACATCGCGATGTCTTTGGAACGTGCATAGATATTGCCTTTTTTACAGTGTTCAAATGATCTCTTCTTTGAACGTGGCAATACCAGCTGAGCCGGTCGCGCTCTAATTTTCGTACGATGGTTTCCTTGATGTGAAAGCTTCCACGGATCTTCGAACTTCTTATTCGATCAAGCTTGGTCACTCCTGCTGTCATGCGAAGCATCTTCATCTCAGCTGCTGTTAATTTACTCTCATACTTTTTGTACATCGTCCAACATTGTGAACCGTATGTGAGCGCTGGACGTACAACTGCGGTGTAGAGCCTTCCTTTCAACTTAGGGGGCATTTTTCTGTCACAGAAGATAGCGGAATTTTCTCGCCACTTCATCCACCCTACGCTTACACGATGATTGATGTCGTCATCACAAGTTGCTTTGCTATTGATCATAGATCCCAGATATTTGAACTTTTCGCATTTGGGAAGCACTGTTCCATTCAAATAAATGTCTGGAATAGGCCTGAGTGGATCAGAGAACGGGCAGCACAAGTACTCTGTCTTTTTTGAACTAATGCGATACCCATTTCCCTCCAAAACGTCCACCCACACATCAAGTGCTCGTTGCAGGGATGTAGGATCCTCACTTATGATGGCTCCATCGTCAGCAAAGAATAACTGATGTACCTTGGGGTCCATCACTTTACCTTCAAGCAGATAATCAAGGACTGTAATAAAGAGCAAAGGACTTAAAACGCTTCCCTGGTGCACCCCGACTTTGATTCGGAACTCTTCGGTTACTCCAGCGGGGCATCTTACTTTTGTCTTTGCTCCTTCGTACATGTCCATAATCATCTGTACATAGGTTTCTGGAACCCCTCGATGTCTTAGCGCCACCCATATCAGATCTCGTGGTTGTCTGTCGAATGCCTTTTCAAAGTCAACCAATACAATATGCAAATCCCTTAAGGAATCACGATGTTTTTCCATTATGATCCTTATACTTTGGATTGCATCTGTGGTTGATTTACCCGAGACAAACCCGCACTGATCATCAGATAGCCGTATTATTTTTCGCAGTCGGCCACCTAAAACCCGCTCAACGATTTTCATGGTGTGTGACATCAGCTTGATCGAACGGTAGTTATCACAGTTTCGCGTATCACCCTTCCCTTTGTATACAGGGAGAAGGTAACTTTCCCTCCATTCATTTGGCATTGGATCACCTCTCACGAATTTGGAGATGAGAATTCTGAGCCATCTGAACCCGATGTCTCCCATCTTTTTCCAGAACTCAGAGGGTATCTCGTCTGGCCCAACCGCTTTTCGTTTTTTGGAGTATTTGACCGCCTCACTAACTTCTTCGACTGTAATGTCGGCTATTTGTTCACAGTTAGGGGTGGCTCTTGGAAAGTATAGCCGGGGAAACTGTTCATTCAAAAGCTCTTCACAATACTGCCGCCACCTCTGCAGAATTTTGTCGTCATCCACAAGAAGCTGGCCATGAGCATTGCTAATGAACTTTGGCGAACGAATCTCCTGAGCATTCTTCCTTCTTTGGGCGGCTATTTTGAAGATAGTGGCACTCTTGTTCATATTGTGTCTTCGCAGCTCCTGGATAGCCTGGTTTGCATCAGCAACCGGGGAAAATATTTTATCCAGCTCCCGATACAGGCCCTCCGTACTCTCTGCTTGAAGCTGAGCGCACTTCTTCTTCGCTTTTTTCTTGCAGCATCTGTATTCCATTTCGAGGCGAGCTTTTTCGTCACTATTATTAGAGGGGCACTTTGACCAAGCTTTGAAAGCCGCTTTCTTCTCATTTATCACTTTCTTAGCTTGATCACTCCACCACCATGTTTCTTTGGCGTGTTGATGGTGGCCTTTTGAAGCTCCTAGCAGTGATTTGGCCTTCTTTAAGCAAGTTCGCTGTAGGGAATCCCACATATTTTGTGCTCTGCAATCTTCATCCTCAGCTCCGTTGATGGTGTGAGAGAGGTAATTTTTCATTACGAAAACAAAAGCATCGCCTTTTAAGGTAAGAGTCTATTGCACCATTCTTAAGATCCTTAATAGTCTTCTTCAACAAATTGCACAGACGATTCAAGTGTGCTTTATGCTACGGAGCACGACTCTGTTGGCATTTTTTACGCGCTTTTTTTTCTTTGACCAATTCTTTTATTTCCGGAGGATATCGTAAACCGTATCTGACCTGCGTTTTCCTTGGATTGGGCGTATTATTTCAAGAGGAGAGCTGAACGATCTCAACGAAGCGATCAACTTCCACCTCAAGCTCATAAGGTGTCGTAAGTGGAACCCTCAGTTCAACATTATCTTCAATTTCGTTCCTTAAGCCTTCACAGTCCCCTGTTCTACCAGTTAATCTTGCTGGCTCTAGGTTATAGGTAGACTAGTTTTTCGCTGATTGTTAAAATAACCGGGGAATGATCAGACGACAGATCAAAGCTCTCTTTAACTTTTATATGGTTGGTAGATAGTTGTATATAGTTGGTAGATTAGTATCAGTTGGCCAGCAAGTCCTTTAACCCGTCGAAGTGAAATCACAACTGTACTCAATACCTGCTCCATAGAGCATTCTACCTTTTTTCGAGCTGTATCTTGAGTCCCAGAACGTATGTTTCGCATTAGAATCGACGCCAATACTAAAATTAGGTATCAGCGATTCAAACAAGTTAGTCATACCACTTTTTTCAAGCGCGGAACGCGGTGGACAGTAGATAGATGAGATTTTAAGAGTACTCTGACTATTTTTAACTCGAATCGTGCAGAGTTGCAAAGTTTCAAGCTCTATCTCTAGGTCTTCAGATTGTTCGAAGCAGTCTTTAATAAGCAAGGATGATCCACCTCTAGCTTTTCCCGAAGGGTAACAAGCGTGGTAATCATTATTTTTTTTTTTTTGGTTGCGCCTGGAGGTGCAGGAATCTTCAAAAGATACCAATGGTCCGTACCATTGGTTATGCCCGATTCATATATCTGACAATGCCATCAGTGCTAGTCAGTACATGCCTACGGGCTAAACCTCACCCCCTCAGAGAGGCACTATGAGAACCGGCTGCGCGTACTCATAGTAGTAGGAAATTCGTTCCTCTCATATTTTAATTTTTTGTGATGACTACGACTAAGTTGCCTTAACGAGTAGTTTACGCTTCTGTAGTGTTAATCGCGTTAGGTAGGTAGCTTTCCAGTGAAGGCACCTACTAATACTGTCATTACATGCGGTTTTTCCTTACGGCGCTAGGTCGAAAGGTCTTGTTCTTTGTAGTCGGCGCTCAAGGTTTGTCACGTCCATAGTATGGATTATTTCATTATTGCAATGAACATGAAGACGGGTACGAAGTTTGCGAGCAAAGTTTGTTACTTCGTCCCTCACGGTAGCAATTCCTAGATCTCTGTGAATATCACTATTCCTTATATACCAAGGAGCATTCACGATTGCTCTTAGCTTGGTTTGGTACAACCCCAAAGTTGTATACCATATGTCCAAGACGGTTTTAGCACTTGCTTATACAGAAGCAGTTTGTTGTATACGCTTAACTTCGAGTATCTTCCGAGTAGCCAATACATTTCTCTAAATCTGATTTCGAGCTCTTCGCGCTTCTTTTTAACGTGTGGTTTCCACTTAAGTTTTGCGTCTAGGGTCATTCCTAAATATTTTGCTTCGTTTGCGTAAGGTATTTGTACCGAGTTAATGGATATAGGTAAGTTGTTTATCTTTCTCAACGTAAAATTGACATGCGTTGATTTTGTCTCATTGAGGACTATTCGCCAGGTTTTTGTCCATTCGCATACATTGTTCAAAGCTCGTTGGAGTTTTCCCGTTGATGATTCGACTGACTCATCCGTTAGGAGGATAGCCGTGTCGTCTGCGAACGTTGCTACAACGGTCCCTTCATCTTGTGGTATATCTCTTGTGTAGAGCAAGAACAGGATTGGACCGAGAACACTTCCTTGTGGAACACCGGCGTAGATATCTTTGAAATCCGAATATTCACTCCCGTGTCTAACACGGAAAAGTCTGTTTTCAAGATAAGATTCCAATATTCTGTACAACTTTTTCGGTAAGATTACCCTTAGCTTATACCTTAGGCCTTCGTGCCATACCTTGTCGAAGGCTTGCGATACGTCGAGAAAAGCGCTAGAGCATATTTTTTTCCCTTCTAGAGCTTTTTCAATCTCGTTCGTTATTCGATACACCTGATCGATTGTGGAATGTTTGACCCGAAACCCGAATTGATGATCCGGGATCAAGTGTCTTTCTTCAATTACTGGTTGCAATCGTTTCAGCAGAAGTTTCTCGAAGACCTTAGATATTATTGGCAGAAGTGAAATGGGTCTATATGATTTCTTGTCATTTGCACATTTCCCCGGTTTCGGAACCATAATAACTTCGGCGACTTTCCATTGCCTTGGGACATATAATAGTCTTAAGGAAGCATTTATAATGTAGAGCAACTTAACCAGCACTTTTTTCGGTAGCTCTTTCAAAATTTCGCCAGTGATTAAATCATATCCCGGAGCCTTGTTATTTTTCAATTTTTGTATTGTCATTCGAAGTTCGGACAGGGATACGGTTTTTACTCTAAAGTTGTCGGGTGCCATATTATCATTCGGATCTTCGATCAACGGTTGTCCATCGAACGGCTTGAACGTTTCCTCTAAGTGATCGGCAAATAATTCTGCTTTCTCTTTATCTTCTTTTGCCCATTCCCCGTTAGCTTTCCTAATTGGCGGCGAGTGCATTACAGGTTTCCTTATGGACTTCAAGGCTTTCCATAGAGAGTAGTTTGAATACTTATCAGCGGTCAAACCCTCGAGGTAAGTAGAAGTCTCGTGATTTTTTAGGTCCTGCAGCACTTTTTTAAGCTTGTTGCAAAGATGGTTCAGATAAGTTTTTTAAGTAATCATTATAACCTTTTATTTTTAAATGCGATTCGTTTTTTACGTGAGTTTCAGAAATCAAGCAAATATCAATATCTTTTTCACGCATGAATATTTCCTATTCGTCAAGTTTTTGAAAAAGTCCGTTTGCATTTCAAGTACATATATTTAACATTAGTTTTTCATTCATATTCTAGATGAAGTACGCGTTTTTCGTGAATTATTTTCAAACCTAACCAGCCTATAGAGAATAATTTTATTTATTATGCTTTGTTCTTCAAATTTCTCGAGAATAACTGAGAAAACATGAGAGACAGGGTCCGTCGAAATTTCAACGTTTTTTGGTTTTTCGGATGCCGCGGCCTGAGCGTAAGTCTGCACTCCTCCTGTCCGAAGGTCATTACCCGGTGGCTTTTTCAATGTTAACTTTTCAATACCGTTTCAATACCCTCACCCTTTTGCGCTCTGAACCCGGTAGTTTTAGTTTGCCTACTTTTCCCCGTGCGATCTTACGCTTTGGCTTAGTTTGCAGTTTTGATTTTGCATTTAGTGGCTTAAGGAGCGCATCTCTCCGTTTTTGCAACTCTTTAACTACTTCAAAGCCTCTATAATTTGCGCTACAATTAGCACACGTTGCAGAGGTTTGTTTATTTACTCCACAAACTTGGGAGGGGTGATTTCCGGCGCATTTCACACATCGCGGTTCTTTTTTGCAGTACATTTGCGTATGGTTAAAACCTTGGCAACGTTTGCACTGCGGAATCATCCTTAAATTTCTACGCATGGGCTCCAACTGGCCGCATGGTCTCCAACTGGCCAGTGGCCTGTGATAATAGCTACGATTTTGGCAATAACTGGTCATGGTTTGCCTAGTTACTCTTTGACCTGGGTTTGTTGAAACTGGGCCACGTCTTCCTAGATATTTTTTTTTTTTTTTTTTTTTGTTTTTTTTTTCGTGGGTAGGTGAAAATCTTCATGAGACACTATGAGACCGTGTACTCATAGTAGTGTCAGATTTCTACTGACTAAAAACACCCTTCCCTTCGTTTTGTTTACTACGACTAAGTTTGACCTTATCAAGTAGTTTAAGCTTCAGATTTATATTCGCGTGAGGCAGGTAGATTTTCAATAAAAGCACCTGCTGAAACCGTCATGACATGCGGCTTTTTGTCTTATAGCGCTAATTCGAACGGTTTCGTTCTTTGAAGTCGGCGCGTAAGATTTGTCACATCCAAAGTTTGGAGTATGGCACAGTTGCAATGGCCATGAAGACGAATACGAAGCTTGCGAGCGAAGTTTTTTATTTCGTCCTCCACGGTAGCTATCCCTAAGTCTCTGTGGATATCATTGTTTCTGATATACCAGGGAGCGTTCACGATTATTCTTATAATTTTATTTTGCAATGATTGTATGAGATTCCTATTGCTTGGTTTGGTACAACCCCAGAGTTGTATACCGTACGTCCACACGGGTTTAAGCACTTGCTTATACAGAAGCAGTTTGTTATATACGCTTAGTTTGGAATATCTTCCAATTAGCCAATACATTTCTCTAAGTCGATTTTCGACTTCGTCACGTTTCTTTTTAACGTGAGGTTTCCATTTAAGTTTCGCGTCTAGTGTCATTCCCAGATATTTAGCTTCGTTTGCATGCGGTATTTGTACCGAGTTAATGAAAACGGGAAGGTTGATTATTTTCTTGTAAGTGAAGTTAACATGCGTCGATTTGGTCTCGTTAAGAACAATGCGCCAAGTTTTTGTCCACTCACAGATTTTATCCAAGGCTCGTTGGAGTTTTATGGTTGCTGACTCGATTGAACTTTCCGTTGCCAAAATAGCCGTATCGTCCGCGAACGTAGCTACAATAGTGCCTTCAGTTTGAGGTATGTCCCGAGTGTACAGCAAGAATAAGATAGGCCCAAGGACACTTCCTTGCGGAACTCCGGCGGCGATTTCTTTAAAATCAGAATATTCAGTTCCGTGCTTAACACGAAAAAGTCTGTTTTTAAGGTACGATTCTAAGATCTTATGAAGTTGCTCCGGAAGGATTCGTCTTAGCTTATAATTCAATCCATCGTGCCAAACCCTGTCGAAGGCTTGAGATACGTCAAGAAAAGCGCTAGAACAAATCTTTTTCTCCTCAAGGGCTTTTTCAATTTCGTCGGTTATTCTATAAACCTGGTCAATTGTGGAATGCTTGATTCTGAACCCGAATTGGTGGTCAGGTATTAGGCGTCTCTCTTCAATGACCGGAAGAATCCGTTTCAGAAGGAGTTTTTCAAATACCTTCGATATTATTGGTAGTAGCGATATCGGTCTGTACGATTTTTTGTCATTTGGAGACTTTCCCGGTTTCGGAACCATTATGACTTCTGCGACTTTCCATTGATTTGGAACGTATAATAATCTAATGGAAGCATTTATTAAATAAAGCAATTTTAATAGTGCCTTTTTTGGTAATTCCTTGAGGATTTGTCCGGTTATTAAATCATAGCCAGGAGCTTTATTGTTCTTCAGGTTTTTTATTGCCTGGCAAAGTTCTATAAGTGACACACTTTTTATTCTAAGGTTGTCAGATGTCGTAGTCGTACCGGTAAAATCGTCTACCAATGTTTCTCCATCAAATGGCTTAAAAGTTTCTTCTAAGTGCTCGGCAAATAGATCCGCTTTTTCTTTGTCACCTTTTGCCCATTCGTCGTTGTTTTTTCTTATCGGTGGCGAATGTATTTGCGGTTTTTTAATTCTTTTGACAGCTTTCCAGAGCGAGTAATTAGTAGTTTTTTCGGCGGTTAAACCTTCAAGATAAGCTGAAGTCTCTCGGTTTTTTAGGTCTTGGATCGCTTTTTTAAGCTTATTGCATAAGAAATTCGAGTGGGTTTTATGCTGGGGAGCGCGAGTTTGTTGCCATATTTTGCGTGCTCTCCTCTTTTCTCGAATAAGTTCTTTTATTTCCGGCGGATAATAAGCTTCATTGCATGGGACTTCTTTCCTCCTTAAAGGTGTATTTTTCCACGCGGCATTTTGTATTGATTCAATAAATTTGCCGAGCTCATCTTCTATTTCGAAGGGTGTTTTGAGCGATACATTTAAGACAATATTTTCTTCGCAATCAGTTCTAAAGTCGCGCCAGTTAGTTTTTTTGTTAGTTAATCTAGGCACAGCTTCTACTGTCATTAGTCGGTCACTTATTGTCAAGATTACCGGCGAGTGATCTGAGGAGAGATCAAAGCTTTCCTCTACTTTCGCAAAATTTGAAGATACTCCTTTCGCTACGAAGAAGTCTATTAGGTCCGGTGTTTTTGCTGTATCAGAGGGCCAATACGTCGGTTTCCCCGTCGAAAAGAAATCAACCCCGAATTGCATACCGGCTTCGTACAGAAGTCTGCCTTTCCGTGAATTGGATCTGGAACCCCAAAAGGTGTGTTTTGCGTTGAAATCGCCACCTATAATGAAATTCGGTCCAAGTGAGTCAAGGAGACGTACAAAGTCGTTACTTCGAAACGTGCATCGCGGAGGACAATAAATGGACGCGATGTTGAAATATGAGTGCCTATTCTTAACTCGAACTGAGCTTGTTTGCATTGTATCGATTTCAATCGTCGTATTTATGGAGTGCTCAATGCAGTCTTTAATGAATAAGGAGGATCCACCTCTAGCTCTTCCGGAAGGGTGGTATGCGTGATAAGCACGATACCCTCTTATTTTTACTCCGGATTCCTTTGTCAAATGAGTTTCAGAGATCAAGCAAATGTCAATGTTGTCATTCCGTAAGAATACTTCTAATTCGGCGTTTTTTTGTAGAAGGCCGTTTGCGTTCCATGTTAAAATTTTTAGTAACTGATTCATATTCATATGGGAGTTCTTTTCTGGCGAGGTTTTAACTCGAGCTTGCTCAATTTATCAAATATGACTTTGTTTACCTTCGTTTGCTCCTCAAGTTTCGCAAGAATTATAGAGAAGACTTGGGAGACTGGGTCTACCGTAACACCGCTTTGCTTGGTTTCTAGCGACGCAGCTTGAGCATATGTTAGCGTCTCTGGAGATTGTGGCTTTTCCTTTGATTTTGCCGAAGGAACTTTACTTTGCTCGACTCTCGTCTTAAGTTTGACGTGTTTATTGACGGTCGTTACCCTTGGCTTAGCGATTTCACGACTATTTTTAACCGGTTCTGCGTTCTGGCGTTGAATATTTTTAAATGTGTCTCGCCTTTTTTGAAGCTCTTTTGCCACTTCGCAACCTCGATAGTTCTTCCTAGATATGACACAGCTTGTGAGGTTGTTCCACCCGCGATTGGCTAGCTGGAGGAAGTGAAAGTGAATATAGCCCTTAACGGCACCGAGCGGAATGTCGACTCTTTCTGCTAGAGAGCCGTTAAGGGCCGCCTGGCCAGCTCATCAGCACGCTCATTTCCCTTATGGTTGCTGTGCCCTGGGACCCAGATGAGAGTGATTCTCGAGTGAGTGCTTTGTTGATTCAATTCAAACCGGAATTGCTCTACCAGTTTTGAAGAGATGCAGACTGCATCAATGGCCTTGATGGCAGCCTGGCTATCCGAAAAAATAGCGATATTGTGGTTAGATGTTGGAAGATTGTTTAGCAGGCGGCAGGCTTCTCGAATCGCAAGAAGCTCCGCTTGGAAAACGCTAGCAGAGTCTGGGAAACGGAAGGACCTTGATATATTTAGCTGGTCAGAGAAGATGCTTGCGCCGACTCCGCAGTCCATCTTCGAACCGTCCGTGTATATCCCTATATCATAGTTGCGGGTAACGCTTCCGTTCTTCCATACTTCTCTGGAAGGGAATTTTGCTAAGAACGATTTTCTGAAGTTGAGTTTAGGTATCGTGTAGTCGGTAGAGGGCGCAACCAGTTCACTTGGAATCATCTCCAGGACCTTGCCGTGACCACATGGCCTTGTGGTCCAGCATCCATATTCCCTGAGCCGGACTGCGCTGCATATAGCTGTGTCTATGACGTGTAGTTCGAGAGGGATCAGATGCAAGATCACACTGAGAGCATCTGGAGGTTAGTGAATTTTTTTTGTGGATTTTGCTTGGGAGTACTCTTGGTAGTATCCTTGGCGGCATCCACAGAGGAGTAGGTAGAGGGTTGAGTCACTGGTAGAGTACTTTGGCTGGTACTTGCTACACTGCCGTTGGTTCAGTGGCTTTTTGGCTTGAAGCCAGCAGCTCATCTTCTGATGAGGTGCTAATTATTATTTTTTTTTTTTTTTCCATGTTTTTTAATTTTTTGTTTTTATTTTGAGAATTCATATGTGGTCCCACGAGTAGTACAGAAGAGAGATTCGTCCTGGCAGAGCCGATTTACCAGGATAAGGCTATGATACGACAGACCTCGTCTGTGCATCTGAAGGAGCTCGTTCGCGGCTGGTTTAACCCCCAGCCTTGCATTCTTGGGCACGGTTTCCTGCGTTAAGCGCTCACACCACCACTGAAATCAGGTAACTCGATCCGATGGTCAAGAGGCATATGTAAAGGATAATACTATTGAGGAGTAAGAACCCGATACAATGCTTCTTGGCCTTGGCTAACCCGATCTTGACAACGTACAAGACTGCTGTGGAGGTTATTACCGGCTGGCACCCACGGGGAGGGTTAGGATGAGGATTTTTGCCTAACCAAAATTAATTAAAGTTAATTAAAAGCCAGGTCGCGGCTTCACGGACTGCTGTGACTTCAGCTTGAAATACACTACAGTGGTCCGGCAGTCGTATGATGATACAGATATTCCGCGCACCTGTTCCAGACGCTGTCTTGGATCCATCTGTGTAAATCTCTATCGCAAATTCGTTTAGAATTTCTCCCGATTCCCAAGCTTTTCTGCTAGGAATCCTAGTATTATACTTGACTTTAAAGTCCAAATAGAGGATAATGTAGTCCGAACTACTAGAAATATTGTAATGGCCATTTAGGATGCTTGTGTGGCCCATATTTCCACGGGCTAGTTGCGGGGATTCCCTTAGCCGTAATGCTGTTTCGGCCAACATCAGAAACTCAAAGATATCAACGGGAAGAAGATGGAGCATAGTTTCTAGTGCAGCTGTAGGAGTTGTTCTAAGGGCGCCCGTTATACAGACGCAGGATAGCCTTTGAACCTTCTTAAGTATATCAATGTTGCTTTCCTTGCCCAGTGCCACCCACCAAACAAGTACTCCGTACATAAGGACGGTTCTAACGACTGCCATATATATCCAGTGAACAATCCGGAGCTGAAGACCCCAGTTATAGCCTATAGCCTTGCTGTAGTTCCACTGGTAAGATGCCATCGAGACCAGGGGATTTGTACGGGAGCTGTGCACTGCCTACTGTATTTTCTTGGGGGTGACAACGTCCTCTGGCGCTGTAAATTGGACTCTCTTATGGTTTTCTACAGAATGTACTGTCTCTGTTTTACAACCAGAAATGAGTAACCACGAGAAGCTCTAAAGTTTTCTTGCTGGACATAGAGCAGTTACCATCTGGTTTTTTAATGTAATTAAGAATTGGAGATTTGGATACGACTTTCCTAATTCGAGACGAATCACTAGTCCTTTCTATATTTTCACAGAAAAAAATGCCACGAGGCCCATTGTGATTTCGTAACCTCTAACTTAAATTTCCTGAGACTGCTCTTATAGAGATCCCAGTCAAGTGGGTCCCTAGAGCGCTTTGCTTGATTAGAAAGCTTTCTGCCTTCTCGTCAAAGCTCACTTATTTCCGAAATCCACCACGGAGGCTTAATCTCATTCTTGTGTCTACTGATTGGGCAAGTTTTGCGTAGGGCAAAATTCATTGCTCCTGTGAGTGCGTCCACCATCTGATCTGTCTTAGAGGGTGAGCGCGGCTGGACTAAAGCAGAACTGTTGAGATGACTTTTCAACTTTGTATTATAAATATCCCAATACGTTCTTCTTGGGTTCCTGAAAGCAGATTCTGGGGGAGTACTAAAGTCAATACCGTACTGTATGACAAATCTCTAGTTCTTAACGCTAATCTTAGGGGAATTCGTGACAAAGGTCACATCAATGACTTCCTGCCTATTGTTAGTAATAAATGTGGGATCTGATCCCTTATTACAAATAAGAAGGTTAGTTTCTATTAAGTAATCAAGTAGACACTCACCTCGGACATTAGTGTCGCTGCTGCCCCATGCAATATGATGAGCATTGGCGTCACTACCCATGACGAGAAGATAGTTTTCCTTTACAGCCTAACTGATCACTCTACGTACATTGTCAGCAAGTAGAGGCTTCGTTTTATCATAGGGCATGTACGCAGCGGTAATCCAGACTGCTGTCTCCTTGGCGCGTTCCAAACTAACGCAAACGAAGCCAGGATCACTGAAATTGGACAGAAGAAACGGATTAAAATAGATCTTGGCGAGAATACCCTAGGTTTACCTAGGCAAAGAAAACCGTGTAATTCTTTGCCCTTTATCCCTTAGGACCCACGGTTCCTGGATTAGGGCAATATCTTCTACACCTTCTTGTAGGCGGAGCAACAAATTAGCAGAGGCTGCTTATCAACCGGAGCATTGGTGCTAGTTGATACAGATGCCTCTAATACTGTGACGTTGTAATCCTCCGAATCAGAGGCTTGGTCACCACTAATCTGCTTTTCAGGAAGCTGAAATTGAGCAATAGTGATTTTTAAACTTGTGCCGTTGCAACCCTCCGAAACAGAGGATTGGTTGCCACTTATCTGCTTCTCGCGAAGCTTAGACTGGGACAAGTCCTCCGGTTTTTTAGCTAAGCCAGAAACCAGTTTTTCGTCCTTCTCATATACCTTCAGGTGGAGCCCCTCCAGCAGCGAGGGGCTCAATAGACTCCGGGTTCAATAGTAATGAAACTAATCGCCCGGCATCATTTGGCTCCTCAGCTTTGACAACCTTCCAATTGTATGTCGGAAGGTCAGGATTTTGGATTCCTATGTGCCGAAGAATCCTTGGGGTCACTTGGACCTAGAGGGATACAGATTCGGGCTCTGGGAATTTTGGCTTTGTGCACAGCCTTGAGTTTGACGCCAGGCCATAAAGCACCGTCATTCGAGATTTCCGACTTAATATATCTGAATATTCATCGCTGGAAATTAATACTTTGGCAAATTAATAATAATAATTAAAAATGGATAACCCCACAGGCGAATAAGACGAACCCCACAGGCGGATCAGTAGAAATGCGGTGAAGTGGGAGGGTTGTGATCCCTTGTTTTCGGATCATAGCTTCGCTGATAAAAGGAAGAAGAAAAAGAAGAATTAAAAATGGATAATAATAATTATAACAGTATCGCTTGTGGTCGAAATTCGACCTCCCGTGCACGATAAATTTGGGTTCACATATCAATACATTAGATTTTGTCCTTAAAGGTCAGCGGCGCTAACGTGGGGTTAGCCAGGCAGTGGTAAGGGATGCCCGAAGCCACTTGTGCCTTCAAAAGCCTCCAGTTCATCCGACCTTCGTCGTCACCCTGGTCAATGATCTCAAAGATCAGATAATCCTTTGCAACCTCATTGAAGGGTGTAGATACCGGGGTGGTTCTTTTAGCCTTTAGAAGGATCCTCCTGTGACCTGGATCTCTTATTCTTAATCTTACCTAAAGAATTTAAGAAATCTTAAATCATTGTGGTCCTTACCAGGGAAACCAAACGACAGGGCCGAAAGCTACAGACCCATCGCTCTCTTAAGCACTGCTACAAAATCTTTGAGCGTCTTATCTACAATAGATTTGTTGGGGCAATAAATGAAGTAGTTTCTATTGAGCAGGCCGGTTTTGGATCAGGTCTGAGCTGCATAGATCAGGTACTGACTTTAACAACTCATATCGAAGATGGCTTCGAAAACAAGCTTAAAACGGGAGTTGTATTTGTGGCCTTCACAGCCGCTTACGACACAGTCTGGTGAACATGTATGATTTTACATTTTTTGAAGGTGGTACTCTACTTGAAGATATGGTATATAATGTAATTAACAACATCCTCAGCAACCGCTGCCTTCACGTTCATGTCATGACAACTGAACAACTTTTGTTCAACCTATAGATTGACGACATGCCGGAAACCCAGTCCGAAAAATTCGCTTATGCTGACGGGTTAGCCATAGCCGTTCAGAGCCGAAACATGAAGCTGTTTGAAGACGTACTTATAAATGATCTCGAAGTACTGGGAGGGTACTTTAAGAAGTGGAAGCTAACGCCTAGTCTTACCAAGACGGAGTTAGCTCATTTCCACTTAAATAACCTTCTAGCCTATCTCCCACTCGACGTCAAATTCAACGGTGTTATCGTTCAGCACAACAACCAGCCGACATACCTTAGGATAATAATGGACTGGACCTTGACCTTCAAACATCATTGTCCCTGATGTCTTCTGCTAAGTTAAAACAAGGAACAATTTGCTCCAGAAATTTGCATCAAGCCCCTGGGGTGCCCCTCCTGAATCTATGCATACAGCTGCCCTCGGCCTGGTGCATCCAACAGCTGAATACGGTGCCCCCGTGTGGCTAAACAGTACACATAGCAAAATAATAGATACCCAGCTGAAAATTACAATGCGCCTTATTACCGGTACGATCAGGTCCACGCCAACCCAATGGCTCCCAGTGTTGAGCAACATTCACCCACCTCCATTTAGACGCCGAAAGGTACTGGTTAGGGAATTCACGAAGATCCAGAATAACCGAAACCTCCCAATACACGATATAAATGCCAATCATCGGTACCGTTTAAAGTCACGTAATCCACTCATGAGACTAGCCACGAGACTGTACGGGTCAATTTGATATTAATGAGGAGTGGAAAGGCCGGGAGGGACTTCCTAGCAGATAGAAACTTCATCGTCAATCCGACTGTTCGCGTTCCAGACTTTAGTCTACCAAGGCATATATGGACTCAACTCAACAGGATCAGGACTCAACACGGCCGCTGCGCAGACTTTTTGTTCAAGCGGGACGCGATATAATCCAGCGTCTGTGATTGTGGCGAACCCCGCCAAACAATTAGCCACATCGTATCCAACTGTCCTCAATATAATGTCTAATCGCATGACACCATAACCGATATTCACAACGTCACACCTGATGCTCTTCTCTGGTTAAATAACCGTAATATAAATCTATAACAATAATTTATGTAAATCTATGTTTAGTATTGTTTCGCAGAGTCTTCGAATCTATCCCCGAGGGACGACGCAGTAGAGGGAATCATCGCCATAGGTGGCGCGCACAAGTTCAAGGGGACCTCGACCAACTTGGAGTGCGCAACTGGAGGCAACTAGCTAAAGACCGACCTAAATGGAGAGGCTTGTTGGTTGAGGCCCAGGTTCACCCCGAACTGTAGCGCCACCTAAGTAAGTAAGTATGTTTAGTATTAACTTCAATATGTACGCTATCGGAACCTAAGTATATTTAATGTGAACATCAATTTAATATATATTTCTTAAATCTACATTAAATTTAACTTATTCGCTTTTGTGCAATTATTACTTGTAAAATCTATCATTAAATTGTTACCTCCATACGATAAATAAAAAATAAACTCTATTGAAAGCAGTCTTTACTGTCGTGGGATGAAGTGAAGATAAACTGGAAAGTACTATTTTACTACGTATTGGCTGCGTTGTAATACATAAATAAATATGTGGACCTATAGCTATGTTATGTATAGTTATTAATGTATGGAATTATAGTTACTTAAAATACGAAATAAAGCTGTCATTCTGACTGATAGCTCTTGCCATTGCTATAAAAGAACATGTAAGCTGATGTACATAAACTTAGTTCAATGAAGAAATTAATTCATTATTATTATTATGATATATACAGACGTATAAAAGATAGAAAATATATTTATATACATTTTCATTAGACTTTAATTCTAACGATTTTCCAATCTTAATAAATTCTAGCTAAACGGGCAAAATATAGGCACGTATACGTCACAGTTGTGCACCCAATAATTTTTTGCCATTGCTTGCTGATACTAATTAAAAACTCAACACAATTTTTCGTACATACATATTAAACTATGTCTATCTTCCAAAGTTAATTTCGACCGAACACGGCACCAAACAGTGATAATAAAGCGCTGCAGTCATCTAAAGAACATGTGGTTATACCCGTACATATTAACGTAAATAAATAAAAACAAAAACAAAAACAAAAACATTCTTTTTACCTCACTAAAACATTTTAAAGTTGAGTGTTTTGCTGGTAAGCTGGCATTCGGTTCAATTTATTGGGGCTGGTAGAGTGGTTGCAGTTTTTCTATATAAGAAGTGAAGACAAGTACGTTGGTATAAAGGGCTGTCATCATGAAAGTGAGTAAAGTTAGATATTATTGTTAATTTTACTAACATTAACAATTAAATTCGTTTGACTTTGATTTGCATATACCTATACAAGTAGATAAACCCATAGATGCTTTTAAATAAGCGCGGTTTCATAATGTGTTATTAAGTAGTAATCAATTTGAGTTCGACTTGGTAAAAGAATATGGATTGCAATTTATTGTTGAAGTGCATGGTAACAATTTTAAGTTAATTCACCGTAGACCAATGCACTTGAACTGAGGTATAATCGTTTTTTTTTTACCATCGATTCTATCGTAATGATGAGTTTTGTCTGAATCTGTTAAATGTTAAACGAGATAAATGAGTCATAGCTGAATAGATGATCACTTCGACATTGGGCTTGTTTTGTTCTGTTACATAATCACTGCGTGATAAGTAAAATTTTGTTGAACTACTGCTTCTAGATTAGGTATACATTTATATTCTATTTAGCTATTATTACTTTTGTAAAATCGTTAGTAAATGGTACTTACGGTTATAGAAAAATAAGTGCAATGGCGTCTTTGGTGATGTTAGGCAAGAATTACACCAGCAAGTTTTACTTCCGGCTCGTGTAAGACCTGCAAGGTGACTAACGAAAATGTGTACTACAAAGAAACTTACAATAAGAACTAAAGGGCGTTTTTTTAAGCACGAGATAACTTTAAATTTAAAAGAATAACACAAGAAATTTAACATTCCGATAAGCCGATGGTTTCCTGTTGAAACCACATCTCGTCCAGATCAATGTCATTCTTATTTTCCAAGAAATATTCGTTGATCATAGCGCATAATGATTTATCTTCTTCCTTTTATCAGCGAGGCTATGATCCGAAAACAAGGGATCACAGCCCTCCCACTTCACCGCATTTCTACTGATCCGCCTGTGGGGTTCGCCTATTTGACCTCAGAAAATATCGGCAGGCCTGCCGATTTTGGATCACTCGGTTACTGAGGCCAATGAAATGCCGATGTCGTCGCATTTGTCTGATCCAGGCGTTTATAGGCCTGCCTTTCCTACATCGCGATGTCTTTGGAACGTGCATAGATATTGCCTTTTTAACAGGGTTCAAATGATCTCTTCTTTGAACGTGGCAATACCAGCTGAGCCGGTCGCGCTCTAATTTGTGTACGATGGTTTCCTTGATGTGAAAGCTTCCACGGATCTTCGAACTTCTTATTCGATCAAGCTTGGTCACTCCTGCTGTCATGCGAAGCATCTTCATCTCAGCTGCCGTTAATTTACTCTCATACTTTTTGTACATCGTCCAACATTGTGAACCGTATGTGAGCGCTGGACGTACAACTGCGGTGTAGAGCCTTCCTTTCAACTTAGGGGGCATTTTTCTGTCACAGAAGATAGCGGAATTTTCTCGCCACTTCATCCACCCTACGCTTACGCGATGATTGATGTCGTCATCACAAGTTGCTTTGCTATTGATCATAGATCCCAGATATTTGAACTTTTCGCACTTGGGAAGCACTGTTCCATTCAAATAAATGTCTGGAATAGGCCTGAGTGGATCAGAGAACGGGCAGCACAAGTACTCTGTCTTTTTTGAACTAATGCGATACCCATTTCCATCCAAAACGTCCACCCACACATCAAGTGCTCGTTGCAGGGATGTAGGATCCACACTTATGATGGCTCCATCGTCAGCAAAGAATAACTGATGTACCTTGGGGTCCATCACTTTACCTTCAAGCAGATAATCAAGGACTGTAATAAAGAGCAAAGGACTTAAAACGCTTCCCTGGTGCACCCCGACTTTGATTGGGAACTCTTCGGTTACTCCAGCGGGACATCTTACTCTTGTCTTTGCTCTTTCGTACATGTCCATGATCATCTGTACATAGGTTTCTGGAACCCCTCGATGTCTTAGCGCCACCCATATCAGATCTCGTGGTTGTCTGTCGAATGCCTTTTCAAAGTCAACCAATACAATATGCAAATCCCTTAAGGAATCACGATGTTTTTCCATTATGATCCTTATACTTTGGATTGCATCTGTGGTTGATTTACCCGAGACAAACCCGCACTGATCATCAGATAGCCGTATTATTTTTCGCAGTCGGCCACCTAATACCCGCTCAACGATCTTCATGGTGTGTGACATCAGCTTGATCGAACGGTAGTTATCACAGTTTCGCGTATCACCCTTCCCTTTGTATACAGGGAGGAGGTAACTTTCCCTCCATTGATTCGGCATTGGATCACCTCTCACGAATTTGGAGATAAGAATTCTGAGCCATCTGAACCCGATGTCTCCCATCTTTTTCCAGAACTCAGAGGGTATTTCGTCTGGCCCAACCGCTTTTCGTTTTTTGGAGTATTTGACCGCCTCACTAACTTCTTCGACTGTAATGTCGGCTATTTCTTCACAGTTAGGGGTGGCTCTTGGAAAGTATAGCCGGGGAAACTGTTCATTTAAAAGCTCTTCACAATACTGTCGCCACCTCTGCAGAATTTTGTCGTCATCCACAAGGAGCTGGCCATGAGCATTGGTAATGAACTTTGGCGAACGAATCTCCTGAGCATTGTTCCTTCTTTGGGCGGCTATTTTGAAGATAGAGGCGCTCTTGTTCATATTGTGTCTTCGCAGCTCCTGGATAGCCTGGTTTGCATCAGCAACCGGGGAAAATATTTTCTCCAGCTCCCGATACAGGCCCTCCGTACTCTCTGCTTGAAGCTGGGCGCACTTCTTCTTCACTTTTTTCTTGCAGCATCTGTATTCCATTTCGAGGCGAGCTTTTTCGTCACTATTATTAGAGGGGCACTTTGACCAAGCTTTAAAAGCCGCATTCTTCTCATTTATCACTTTCTTAGCTTCATCACTCCACCACCATGTTTCTTTGGCGTGTTGATGGTGGCCTTTTGAAGCTCCTAGCAGTGATTTGGCCTTCTTTAAGCAAGTTCGCTGTAGGGAATCCCACATATTTTGTGCTCTGCACTCTTCATCCTCAGCTCCGTTGATGGTGTGAGAGAGGTAATTCTTCATTACGAAAACAAAAGCCTCGCCTTTTTCTTTGTCCAGATTGTACCACTTGATTTTCTCAGAGACCCTTGTTTGTTTGCTTTTCTTTGGTGTTTTCATAAAAATTTCTGTTAGCAGGAGACGGTGTTGTCGAGCGATTGCCTCTCCCAGGATCACTTTGCAATCTTTTACCCGAGGCTTCATGAAACTGCCTACCAAATGGTAGTCAATCTGAGTTTCATCTCCACCACTGCTGTAAGTGATCAGGTGTCGGCTTTGTTAGCATTTGCACATGCTTAGGATGTCTTCACCAGGAAGGTTCCTGGTGCCATATCCTAGTCCTCCATGGCAGTCTTCATAGTCTTCGTTTGATTTCCCGACATGTCCATTCAAATCTCCTCCAACAAACAGAAATTCTTCCTTTGGGATGTTCTTAAGGAGATTGTGGAAATCTAGCCAAAATGCATCTTTATCTCCCTGATTGTACCCATCGTGGGGAGCATATGCACTGACAATATTCCACACCTCTCCTTGTATTACTAGTTTGAGTGACATCAAACGGTCGCTGGACTTCGAAATGCTCAAGACGTTCCCAAGTAGCTCTGCCGCAAGGATGATACCGATTCCGTTCTTAGACTTTTCCGTTCCGTAGTAGAACATCTTGTAATCTTTTGTCCTAACGTCCAAGAAACGCGCCCGATTCCCGGTGTTTTTCCATTTCGTCTCTTGGACACACAAGATGTCCACGCGCCTTCTATTCATAATCTCTTCCAGCTCGTAACTTCGACCGGTCATGCTTCCAACGTTCCAACTCGCGACCCTCAAATTGCGTCCAAACTGTTTCATTATTTTGCTAGCCCCCGGAATCCGTATAGCTCTGACCCGAACATTTCTGCTCGGTCCAGGATCAGTACCATGCACAGCAGTGGTAGTGTCTGGCGGGGTAGTGCCTTTCCTTTTTGCAAGTATTACCATAATGATACAGTTTTGCAATACAATTTTTTGCACCATATTGCGATGGTGATTGTTGTTTGACACGTGCATGCTCCTGTTTTAGTATTGTTTGATCTTTCTTTTATGACACCGGTGATCTCCAGTCGTGTCAACCCACGGACTCGCATGCACACTTGTGGGAGGGTTTTTAAGGTAGTATATGTGTCGCTAGGCTCACTTGGGTGTTATATTGCCTAGATCTGATTTGTCCCCTTAGTCGCCTTTTACGACAAGCGCTGGTTGTTGGGGGGGGGGGGGCGCTGCAGTGATATTCTTAACCCGTCCCTGCACGGGGACATAGCGCATAATGATTTATATTGACCGTAATGCGAGCCATCTCACTTTGTCCGATGATGCCACCAGCGTGAAAAGCGACCATAGGTGCATTTTTAAAAATGTAATAGGATCTGTAGGATCCATTCTGGATTGGTCTCATTTCATGTGCCAACATTTTGTTTACTAACAAACCAGTTAAGTCAAAACTGAGCCAATCCGTTGAGATAAAACAACGGGCCAACTTGTAATTGGGCACCGTGGCGTAAGTGGTTAGTGTGTCGGATCACTACGCATGGGTTTCCAAGTTCGAATCCCAGAAAATACCAAAAAGTTTTTTCACGGTCCCACCTCTCGCGAGCGTCTGACAAACATCCGAGGGTATTGTTGTCACGAAAAAGCTTCTCAAATCGCCGTTCGGATTCGGCATTAAGCTGTAGGTCCCTTCCATTTGTGTGAAAAATATAACGCACACGACATGAGTGGTTGCGAGAAGCTAGGCGCTGGCACTTTAAAGAGCTGTTGCGCCAAATATTTGTATTTGTACTTGTAATTGTTCGTATGTGGTACGAAATCTATCCGTAGTTCGACGAATGAAAATCACGAAGTTGTTTATAAGTTTTGCTAACCGACAACCGATTTTCAAAGTTAATTTGGGTGATTTGGTAGCGTCTTATTATAATTTGCGAGCAAATAGGTATACTGAGTATAAATGTCAAATTGAGCTTTATGTAAAAAAAAAGCACACAAAATAGCACATTACTTTACGTAATATACCCAAGAAAGTCTTCAAATTCATTGTAATTATATTAAATTTATTTTTTGTTTAAAGCTTAAATATCAAGCTTAGAAAAATCAACAAAAAAACAGAATCATCAATTCATTAAGTAAATTTTAAAAATTATAAACATAATAAGAATGACTCTTTGTGAAGGACAATAAAAAAGGGTCAAAACGTCAAACGAAACAAAAATAAATAAACAAATGAATAAAACTAGTTAGCAAAGATAAGATATATTAATTTGTACTTAGTACTTTGTACAATACAGCTCTAGATCTAGAGGGCATTGAACCTACCAACGCCATACAAGTACTTTTTGGTATAGCATAATAAGCCGACTGTACTTTTTGCCACAACTCTTCCTTACTTATTTACTTACTTAGATGGCGCTACAGTTTGGGGTGAACCTGGGCCTCAACCAACAAGCCAATCCATTTAGCTCGGTCATTAGGTAATTGCCTCCAGATGCGCACTTCACATTGACTGAGGTCCCCTTGAACTTGTGCGCGCTACCTACGGCGAGGAGGTCCTCTACTGCGTCGTCCCTCGAGGTGAGATTCGAAGACTCTGCGGGCCGGAGCGTTGGTGTCATCTCATACGTCCAATACGCAGTTTTTTGAATAGGTCGATGTCGCTGTACAGCTCGTATAGTTAGTTATTGAACCTTCTCCTCTAAAACCCGTCAACGCAAACGGGACCGAAAATCTTACGAAGAATTTTTCTCTCGAAACGACCAAGGATATCTTCATCCTCTTTTAATAAAGTCCATGTTTCAGCACCGTAAAGCTGGACTGGGAAGATCAGGGTCATATACAGAGTCTCCTTAGTTGTTCGAGATAGGGCTTTACTGTTGAATTGCGTTGATGTTATTTTTAGAGTTTATAGCAGAGCTAAGGTAGACAAAGTCCCTTACTACGTCGAAGTTATAGTTGCCCACTGTGACGTTCTGTTCAATTCGTCGGTATGGATAGCCCATTCTTGCTGGCAGCATATACTTGGTTTTGCCCTCGTTTATCGCTAAACCCATTTTGGCCGCTTCTGATTCAATGCTTACAAACGCACCGGTGACAGCCCGCTGAGTTCTTCCGATAATGTCTATATCGTCGGGGCATGCAAGCAGTTGTACAGACTTGTAATAGATTGTGCCTCCGGTGTTGGCTTGTGAGTTCCGCACAATCCATTCAAGTACAATATTAAAGAAGTCACATGACAGCGCGTCACCTTGTCTAAAGCCTTTTTTGACATCAAAGGTATCGGTGAGGTCATTACCGACCTTGATGGAGCAGCGAGCGTTCTTCATCGTCAGCCTGCACAGACGGACAGTGGGGATATCAAAACTAGACATGGCTCTATAAAGCTCTTCTCTATAGATGCTGTCATAGGCGGCCTTGAAATCGATAAAGAGGTGGTGAGTATCGATTTGGAATTCTTGGGTTTTCTCCAGGATCTACCAAAGTGTGAAGATTTGGTCGAAGGTGGACTTTCCTGGCCTGAATCCACACTGATAGGGGCTAATCAGGCTGTTGATAAAAGGTTTCAGGCGTTCACAGAAAAGATCTTGTATGCGATGTTGAGGAGACTGATGTCTCTATAATTGGCGCAGTTGAGGGGGTCTCCTTTTTTGTGAATCGGGCAAACGATGCTGAGATTCCATTCATCAGGCATACACTCGTCTGACCAAATCTTAGTAGGTGCATGCACTCTACTAGTTCACCACCAGCTGCCTTGAAAAGTTCGGCCGGTAAGCCGACAGGTCCAGCAGCCTTGTTGGACTTAGCTTGGATATTGCTATCCTCACTTCGTTTTGGTCAGGTGGATGGAAATTTTGACTATCAACGTCCATGTTGAATGGTTCATTCTGCTTGACAGCGGGATGTTGGTCTTCGTCGCCGTTAGACAGTCTGCAGAAGTAGTTTTTCCATATTCTCAGCACCGACTGTGATTCTACTACGAAGTTTCCATTTTCATCTCTACAGGTTTCTGTACGGGTATTGCTACTCTGAAACGTTCTTTTAACCTTTTGGTAAAACTTCCGTACATTGTTCCTGGAGTATAAACTCTCGATATTCTTCTCATCCTCTTTCTTCTTCTTTTGGAGAAGTCGATGTTCTTCCCGTCTCTTTTGCTCGTAGAGCTCATGAGCATCTGTCGTCTTCCTTTGCAGCGCCGCTTTGTATGCCTATTATTTTGTTGCATGCACTCGCCGACATTCTTCGTCAAACCAGGGGTTTCGCTGTGTTGGGCGAGTGAAGCCTAGCACATCAGTAGCGGCGTTTCTGACGGCATGTTGGCAACGTTGCCACTGGTCTTCGACACTTGACGCTGGCGGCATAGGGGTGATTGAGAGATTTGCGTGATACGCGTTCAGCTTTTCGGTGTTAAATTTTCTCACAGTGATTTTTTTTTGTTGCTCAGTTTGGGATATCCGCATCCATACCTTGGCTACAATAAGGTAATGATCCGAGTCTTTGTTGGCCGCTCGGAAGGTCCGGACATCCAGAATACTGGAGGCATATCTTGCGTCAATCGCAATATGATCAATTTGGTTGATCATTACATGATCATTGCACCGCCATGGCAGCTTGTGAATATCGAGATGAGGGAGCCATGTGCTTCGTGCGGATCCTCAACCACAGAGGAAAACAACGAAGAAAATTCTGATCTTATCATGGCAGATCGCATATTGAAGATAAGAGAAATAGAGGTGAGATCATCGGCATCTTGTGTGAATGGACCCAAAATATCATTCAAACCGAACATGGGTTCTCAAAGGATTCTGCAAGATGAATTCCGAAACTGGTATCAGTTGAACAAGAACGCTGATTTATGATGAGATATGAGACCTGACCTCACCATCGACGAAGATCTGGATAACCAACCCCGAAAAAAGTTAAAGTTAGATTATCGAGTGATAAGATAATAACATCGGGTTTTTAGGACGCAAAGGGAATCAACACATTATGGCTAATTACCTTGTGAAGGATTACCTCCAATTACTACTGCGGTCTTTTGCGTCGGAATTAAGAAGAAATTGTTCACAAATATTAATGGAAAAACATCGCATCAAACCATGACTTAAATCCATAATTGTGGGTTCTAATTTCTACTGCATCCTCCCTATTCACTTGATCTGGATAAGTGTGACTTTCATTTGTAGCACAGAGATTTTCAACGAATGAATATGTCGAAGCTGCAGTATGTAAACGTCAAAAATACGGTCTTGAGGAATCATTTCTTATTGTATTGAGCTTAGAGGAGATAACTTTAAAAATTCTGAGTAATCTGGGGGTGGTGTAGTGGTAACGTCGTCAATTGCCACGCTAATGGTTCATGGTTCAAGTCCTGTTATCAGTAAACATTTATTTATTTCCCATGAAATATTGTATATAAAGTTAGTGCGATCAAAAGCTTGTATGAGCACTACTGCGAAAGCATAACACTGGTAGTAGCTTGGTCATATGGCTAGAAAAACTGTTCGCTTTGTTGGATGATTGATATGACTATAACATCGGTGGTCGGGAGAAAAAATACTGTGAATCAGAAGCAGAGAAAAATAATGAAAAAAAATCTCTCCTGTTATCTGGGCGCCACCCCGAAGTTCTTCAGAAACATAATCAACTGAGTTTCAAACCACTACACCAAATTGCTCTCTCTACCTATCAATCCTTTCCCACCCCCGCACTATGTAAACACATTTAAAGGGTATGAAGGGCAAATTATAAAAAAAAAATGTGCAAACTTCGGAGTGTGTTTTCTAGCTCAGGCTGCGAACTTTTCAATCCACCACCTTATTCAATTTCAGCTTGTGTAAAATAAGAAAACCGCCTTAAAAACTTATAAAAAAATTCGTTTATTTTCTATTTTTTTTTTCAGATCATACCAAGAAGTTCCATTGCAGTTTTAATGATTCTTCTGTTTGGTCATGGCGTCGTATCTCGGTCGATCAACATCATTGACGATGTCAGGATCGAAACCAAAGAAGACGGTTTGATATTGATTAAGTAGTTGAAAAAAATTAAAAACATCTCACTTTATACAGGCACACTGGATTGTGATTCATTAATATGTCCACAAGAAGCTACTTCTTGTCAAGTTACTAAACGCAATGATCCAAATGACTTTTCCCAACTCGTCAGAAACCGGAAGTGCTTTTCTTCAAATGGAGAAATCATTGATCAAAAAAAGACATATGAACCAAATAAATTCCAAGGAAATGTCAGTATAAATATTGTTTCAGGACGGGGAGGTACCAGCACTTTCAACCGACCACTAACAGCAGAGGAACAAAGAGAACTTGAAAATAATTTAAGTAGAGCACAACAGACAATAGATGATGCTCTGAAACCATTCCGAGATGGTACATTTGCGAGAAACCTACAAAAACAGATTAGTGAGAGTCTTAAGAACGCTTTCAATTTTTGAATAATCCATGTAACCTTACACAATATATTGAAAATGCAAAATATACATTTAAAGAGTTTAAATAAATATTCAAAGACTTGCTGAGTTACATATAATATGTATATATTTTCTAGTCTTACTTACTTACTAACTTAGGTGGCGCTACAGTTCGGGGTGAACCTGGGCCTCTCTATTTAGCTCGGTCATTAGGTAATTGCCTCCAGATGTGCACTCCAAATTGATTACGGCGAGGAGGTCCTCTACTGCGTCGTCCCTCGAGGTAAGAATCGAAGACTCTGTGGGCCGGAGCGTTGGTGTCCATTCGCCCTACATGTCCTAGCCATCTCATACGTCCAGTACGCAGTTTTTTGAATAGGTCGATGTCGCTGTACAGCTCGTATAGTTAGGTTAGGTTAGGTTACGATCGGCCCTCGATGAGGATGTACTTAGACTAGAAAGTAGGTCCATTGTACTGCCGATGTGTAAGGCGGGTGGATCGCCCTCTTACTCTTGGAACCATTTGCTTCGTTGAATGAAATCGAGAATTTTAGCCGTGCAGGCGTTGCCGAGATCATTAAGATCATTGTAGAAGTATTCACCCAGAGTGGCCTTCCTGATGTTGGCGAGCGCAGGACAGGCGCACAGGAGATGACTGATGGTCTCTTCTTCCTCTTCATCTCTGCAGTTTCTGCAGAAGACGTTATGAGGGATACCTAATCTCTGGTCATGTCTTCCTATGACGCAGTGTCCAGTGAGGACATTTGTTATTTTTGAGAGGGTTCCTCTCTTGTGCTTCAAGAGTTCGATGGACCTGGATTTATTGAGTATCGGCCAGAGCTGTCTGGCGGTATGACATTGGTCTAGATGTTGCGATCGATGATTGGCTACTTTCTCGGCATCAATTTGAATGAGGTACTTAACATAAGACGCTGGCGCTTCGATGTCGGTGATGCTTATGCTATCTGTACCAGAGGAGCCTTGTCGTGCTATTTCGTCGGATGCACAATTCCCCGGTATGTCACAGTGACCTGGTACCCAGCAAAGTGTGAGGTTGTACTGACCAGCTATCTCGTTAAGACATATGCGACAGTCTTTCACTGCCTTAGATCTCGTAGTGCTGGATGCGAGAGATTTGATGGCTGCCTGACTGTCGACATAAATAACAATATCAGGTGTTGATAGTGTGCTAGCCGCCAGCCAGTCAACAGCTTTGCGAACTGCGGTGATTTCGGCTTGAAAAACGCTGCAGTAGTCTGGAAGGTTAAAGGAGAGGTGTATGTCCAGATCTTCCGAGAAAATTCCGACACCGACTCCGTCCTTGGTTTTGGACCCGTCCGTGAAAATTGACAGCGATTCGTTGTAAAGGACTTTGCGTTGCGTCCACTCGCTTCTGTCCGGTATCGAGTGCGTGTAGCCCTTGTGAAAATCATATTCAGGCAGATGGTCAGTGGAATTGGGAAGATGACATTGCATCGAAAGTATATTGGCATGTCCCGTGTGTTGCTCCTTCCACTGCTTGGAGCCTCTCAGTCTTATTGCCGAGCTGACAGCCAATTGTTTACTGACGATGTCAATCGGAAGCAGGTGTAGCATGGTTTGGAGCGCCGCTGTGGGAGAAATTCACAGTGCACCGGTAATACTGAGACATGCAACTCGCTGAGTTTTTTCCATTACGGATAGGTTGGATTTCTTCTATTAGGCGGGCCACCATACCAATACTCCATACATGAGAATCGGTTTAATGACCGACGTGTATAGCCAGTGCATGATGCTTGGTTTAAGGCCCCAGGTGGAGCCTACTGCTTTCTTGCAGATGTATAGAGCGGCCAGCGATTTCCTGGCCCGTTCGACGACATTCTCCTTCCAAATTAGCTTGCGGTCAAGCTTTAGGCCTAAATAGCTAGCACTATTTGAAAGCTTGAGGATGGATCCCCTTATCTTGGGCGGAGTGAAGTCAGGTAGCTTGTGTTTTCTTGTGAATAGAACTAGCTCGGTCTTCGTCGGGTTAACTGAGAGGCCGCATTTATCGGTCCATCTGAGCAGTTCATTAAGAGCAGACTACATGACATCGGCCAGCGTCTGCGGGTATTTGCCTGTTGTTAGAATGGCGACATCATCTGCATAGGCAATAACATTGCATCCAGTCTTTTCGATCTTTAGAAGAGCCTCGTTGAGCACCAAATTCCACAATAGTGGAGACAGTACACCCCCTTAAGGGGTGCCTCGATGTGCATGTAGCTGGACAGTACTACTTCCGAAGGATGCTGTTATTACCCTGTTCTTTAGAATGTGTTCTATGAAACAACAGATGGGTTCGCAGATGTTGAGCCTACGTAAGGCACTGGTAATCGAATTTGTTTCAACGTTGTTGAAGGCTCCCTCTATGTCTGGAAATGACACTAGGGTGAACTCTTTGCTTGAGAGTGATTTTTCGATAGGGTGGATGACGGAGTGCAAAGTCGTTTCGACAGACTTACCTTTTTGATAGGCGTGCTGTTTTTTTTTTTTTTTTGATTGGGAGGGGTAATCTTCAAAAGACGAAACTCAGTACGTCCTGAGTAACAGTGTGGGACTCTTACCCACTAAACCCCCCTCCCACGACCGCCCCATTCCCCGCGGTACTGCGGTACTTGTGCTCCCAGCGACTGCGTCCCATGCCTCCTGGCTTTTGAGCATTTCGCCAACGATGTTTTCTGGCGTCAGTGGGTGGCCGAGTTCACTCTTTAGTGCATTCCTTTCGTCGAGGAATCTTGGGCATTCAAAAAATATATGTTCTGCGTTTTCTACGCAGTCAGCGCAATGCGGACAGTAAGGGCTATTGTCGTGTTTATACTTATGTAAGTACGAACGAAAGCATCTATGGCCCGTTAGGAACTGCGTTAAGTAGAACTCAAGTTCTCCATGTCGCCTGTCGAACCATGGCTGGATTTGGTGTATGAGCCTATGGGTCCACCTGCCTTTCTCAGAAGCATTCCAGCGTTCTTGCCATTCTCTTAGGCTTTCTGCTCTATAGAGCCGGTTTTCGCTGGCCACGTTTCTTTCTCTTCTTGCGCAGTACTGACGTTGCTGTTCTACTGCCAGGATATCTATTGGGAGCATTCTCGCTACCACGCAAGCTGCATCGCTAGAAGTAGTGCGAAATGCGCAGATAGCTCTCAATGCACATATTTGATACACAGATGTGATATGTGATCTGTATGTTTTAATTGCCATGGCCCCGGCCCAAATTGGTGCGGCGTATAGGATTATAGACGTAACCACTCTAGCCAGCAGTAACCTACGGCTATGTCTTGGTCCTCCACTTGCTATTGCAGCACTTGCTATTGCACCTTTTAGGCCTACATACTTAAGGTGATCTCTAAATGAAAGTCTCGTATCTATCATGATACCTAGGTATTTTATATGCGGTTTAGATGTGATTTCATGGCCGCCGACTATAATGGTGAGAGTTTCTACCTTCTTCCTACTACTTATCAGGACTGCTTTAGTTTTATGCTCCGCCAGTGTTAGACCAACTGAGGTGAGCTATTTTCGTATTATCCTTATTGTCGCATTGCTTATCTGTTCCACCTCCTCCAACAGTTTAGCAGTGACAATAATGGCGATATCATCCGCAAATCCTACTATTTTTGTCTCTTTGGGTATAGGAAGTCGCAGTATACCGTCATACATAATATTCCAGAGCAAAGGGCCAAGGACTGAGCCCTGAAGTAGTCAGCAATAACGTCTATGAGGTATTGTGGAACTCTCAACCTTCTGAGCGCTTGTAAGATGTGACTCCAATTTGCCGTATTGAAGGCGTTTTTTATGTCAAGAGTTATAACCAAGCAGTACTTTTTGGAACCGCCTCTCCATCTTCTTCCCTGTATAGTCTCTTGTGCCGTTTTAACTACCACATTGATTGCATCTGTTGTTGAGCGCGCTTTTCGAAAACCGTATTGGTGTTCTGAAAGACCTCCAGATTCTTGAATTGCTGCCTCTACCCTGTTACAGATGATTCGCTCCAATATTTTGCCAGCCGTATCTAACATACATTTGGTGGTTTCTTACCTTTGGGAAGAAGTACTAGGTTTTGCCGTTTCCACTGATCCGGGAAGACTCCTTCCTTAAGGCACGAGTTGTAAATGTTAATAAACATTTCTGGGCTTACTTTTATAGCTGTCTTGAGTGCTATATTTGGGATACCATCTGGTCCAGGTGCTTTTTTATCTCCAATTTTATTGCAAATCTCGATTATTTCTTCTTTGGTTACCTCTCGGATTGATTGTGCCTCTACTATTGGATCATCCGAGAATGCGTTCTCTTGTTGATGAGGAAATAGTCCGACCACGATGTTGTGTAAGAACTCTGAGCAGGTGGAAATCTGTGGCTGGCACCTTTTCAATTTTTTCATGACGATTTGGTAGGCTTTGCCCCAAGGATTTTCGTCAGCTTCATCACACAGCTCGGCGAAACACTTCCGTTTGCTCTTTAGTATAGCTGTTTTTAGTTCCTTTCGAGCCACCCTGTAGTCTTCTTGCAGTTCACTGGAGACGGCTCTCGCTCTAGATCGCGTATACGCCCTTCTCGCTCGATGACACTTGGTACGTAGATGCGCGATTTCTTCATTCCACCAGTAAACTGGGGGACGATGTTCCATAGCCTTTCTTCTCCTCATTGTGGCGTCACATGCCCGTGTAACCTTATTTATGGCCTGCATTGCTTTACTTGAAAAGTTTTTTCACGGTCCCACCTCTCGCGAGCGTCTGACAAACATCCGAGAGTATTGTTGTCTCGAAAAAGCTTCTCAAATCGCCGTTCGGATACGGCACTAAACTGTAGGTCCCTTCCATTCGTGTGAAAAATATAACGCACACAACATGAGTGGTTGCGAGAAGCTAGGCCCTGGCACTCAAAGAGCTGTTGCGCCAAATATTTTTTTTTTTATTGCTTTACTGCCCGCACGACCCGTCAGTACTGCGTTTCTGTTGAAGATACATGTGAATGCTTCCACGTCGAAAGAGTCTGATTTCCAGCCTTTTTTCTGGGGTAGCCTGGCTAGCGGTGTTTGTCTTCTTGCTTCCGGCAGTACTTCACATATTATCGCCTGGTGGTCGCTATGAGTATAGAGATCACTGACTTCCCACTTTGTTCTTACTATCAAGGAGCTACTTACGTACGTGATGTCTATAATAGAAGCGCCGCTTCCTCTGCAAAACGTGGGTTTATTTCCGCTGTTTACTAGTACCACGTCTAGGGCTGTAAAAGCCTCCAGTAGGGATCTTCCTCGTCTGTTCGTTTCTTTGCATCCCCATTCAGCGGCCCATGCATTAAAGTCGCCAGCAATGATCGCCGGTTTTCGATCTAAAGCATCGTTTACGAGTTTGTCCAGCAGCTCTTGGAACTCTGCTATCGAGAGGCTTGGTGGTGCATAGCAGCTATAAATATATATTCCGTCGATTTATGCCCATATAAAACCATCTCCTGATGTTGGCATTCTCTCTTGGAAGGCGGTTTCCCACAGGTCCATATGGCCGCTTTTCCCGTAGTGTCCGTTATCCACGCGTTTGCATCGAATTCTTTGTAGGGCTCACTAAGGATTACGACGTCTACTTTTTGATCGCGCACAGATTGTATGAGGAGATCGTTCGCAGTTTCGCAGTGATTGAGGTTGAGCTGTTTTATCTTCATATAAGGTGTTTCAGGTCTCGCAAGGCTTTTTGGAAGGCTGGGCATTTGCCGCTTCCTGTGACATGGTTGCTATTTGTGTCCTTTTTGTCACAACATAGCAGGCATTTTGGCTATAGGGCACAAGATTTTGCGGTGTGTCCACTCGCATCACATCTAATACACCGGTCAGAATTATCCACCGCACTTTTGCATGCTCTGGCAGTATGTCCGAAGTCCATACATTTGTAGCATTTTGTTGGAGTGATTTTTTCCCGTATTCGGCAGACCACCCAACCAATGCGCACTTTGCTGGCAGTCATCAGCCTCTCAGCCACTTCCGCTGGCAGGCTCACTGTCGCTATCTGTGTCCCTAAGTAAGCTTTTCGCAGAGACTTTATGGCACTTGTTCCGACATGGTACTCTTTGGACCCCTCTAATTGCTTGGTTAGGGCTTCGCAGATCTCCTCCTTCGTTGTGATTCCGTCCAGATCTTTGACTTCTATGAGTACCTCGTGCGTTAGGGTTTTCACTTCCGCTTCCGTTCCCAAGGCCTTTTCCACGGATGCATGAAGCTTGGTCGTTTCCGTTGTTGGGAGGCTCCTTAGTTTTAAGAGTAGGTCTCCTTTGGCCGTCCTCATGATTTGGTTGACCTTTTGGCCGAGCTCTCTCAATTCAGGGTTGTCCTTTACCTTGTGCAGCATTTCTGCATAAGAGAGACCATCCTTAGCTTTAATCACTAAAGCATCTGGGCGCGCTTTCAGCCTTTTTTTGGTACTTCCTCTTGGCTTTTCCCACTTTTCGGCTTTCGTGTTATGGGTTTCCACCTGGACGGGTTTTTCTTTTCCTATCGGCACCACGGTCTTTTTCTTCTTGGCGGCTGGGAGCTGCTGGCTCGTAATTTTGCTTTCCCGCCTGCGTTTGGGCGTTTGTGGTGGTCCAGGCAGTTGGTGTTATTCCGAGCTCAAGACAAGCCTTTAGTATGCAGGAAAGATACTGCCATACTATACTGAAGGCCGTCTGAATCTGGGCCGGAAAAACACCATCCGGTCCCGGGGATTTGAATGGTTCGAAACTGTTTACTGCCCATTTCAGCTTATCTTCGCTGATAAGATGAGGAGGTGCCTGTGGGCGTGCAGCATTTACCAGGGCGCGATCATCGTTGGGGGTAGGCGTGCAGCCGGGGAAGTGAGTGTCCATGAGCAGGTTGAGCGATGCTTCGTCCGATTCCGCCCAGGATCCATTGGGATTCATGAGGACACTAGGTATAGTTGGTGTTTTGGAGAGGACTTTTCGCAGTCTAGAGGATTGAGACGTGTTGTCAATACTCTGACAAAAACCGCGCCAGGATCTGCGTCTAGCTTTCCGAACCTCTATTTTGAAGTTCTTCAGACTTTCTTTGTAGATCTCCCAGTCCAGTGGTAGCCTTGTTCGTTTGGCTTTATTGGATTGTTTCCTGCTTGTGCAGCGAAGGCTGTTAAGTTCTGCATTCCACCATGGGGGACGATTGCCCACCTTTCTTCTTGTGATCGGACAGGATTCGATGAAAGCTGTATTAAGTGCAGAAGTTAGAACGGTGTTTATCTTGTCTAATTCCAACTGTGTACTTGGTGTAGTGTACACTTGATTGGATAGTTTAGAAGAGAGGGATATATTGTGTAAGCACCAGTCGGTTTTCCGTCGATTGCGGAAGACCAAGGGTGCAGTACTGTGACAAATTTCCAGTTTGTACTCCAGATAGCGGTGATCGGAAAACGAATGACTGTCAGATACAGTCCAGTTGGAAATTGCAGGGTAGATACTTTGGGAAGCAAAGGTGACGTCAAGCACCTCTTGCCGGGTCTTGGTAATAAAAGTAGGACTATTTCCTCTATTACAAACTACTAGGTCGGTGCCTACTAAATACTCGAAAATAGACCTACCTCGAGGGTTAGTGTCGGTACTTCCCCATAGATCATGATGCGCGTTGGTGTCGCACCCCAATATGATGGCTTCTCTTCTCCTCCTTGCTTCATCTACCACTTGTTCCACTTCCTTGGATGGAGCAGACTCGGGGTCTTCATAGGGTAGGTATCCTGACGCCAGCCAGATGGTGGTGTTTTTTGATTTAAGCAGTGTTACTGCTAGGTCTCTTGTGCTATGGTGGGGAAGAAAAGTTAAGTTTAAGGAAGTTTTAGTTCTACCTACATCCTTCGCGTGGTATAGCGTAGATCCTGGGGCCCTCAATCCTATGACGGTGTCATCTCTTATCCAAGGTTCTTGGATCAGGGTAATGTCGAAGCCTCGTTCACTGAGGCGAAGTAGCAGGTTAGCGGATGCTAAGGAAGAATGGTGGAGATTAATCTGTATCAGTTTTAGCATCATTATGCTCTCCACGACGGTAGCGTTTAGGTCATCGGGGGATGATGGTTCATCATCAGGGACTACAACGCGGGGGAGGGCGGGAGTCGCCAAGTTAGAGGGACCTGCGATGCTCTTTCGGTCCGCTGTGAAAAGCCTTACATCAATTACCTTCAGACCACAACGGATCTTGAACTCCTTCGCACGGAGTAGAGGTACTGATTCGGTAGTTAGAGAGATGACTAGCGAGCGGCCAGATCTCTTAGTGTCATTATCCGTCTTTTTAGAGCTCGGTGGCTCCTCAAATGCCTTCCAGTCTTTGACTGGTAGGTCCGGATTCTGATAGGCAATCAGGCTAAGGACTTTTGCTGGCTCGGGCGGTTCGAGTGGAACCCAGATCCTCGCTTTTAGCCTGTGGGGTATTTGGCTCCGTTCCACCGCCTTGAGCTTGGCTCCTGGCCAGATTTCACCTATGCTGCTAATGGCAGCGGCGATGAAGTCGACCGAGTTCTGATCGTCGCATGCGATCAGCTTAACAAAGCCTTGATGCCAGCCAGCGTCTTGAAAGGTGGGTGGAGAGTTAGGATGAGTTAGTATATGCCCGTAAAGGCAGTTCATCACTCTGCCTTCAATGAGCCTCCACTTGTCGTAGGAGATCCTCCCTTCTTCGTCAGACAGGTCCACTATCGTGACGACGAGGCTGTCCTTGACCGTCTCGGAGGAGGGTTTGGAGCTCACTGAGCTCTTTGTCTACTTCGAGGCGTTGGACTCCTCGTCTACGGACCTGCGTCTCTTGGGCGCTGAGTATATCGCGACTACGGACTGGCCCCCAGATTGGTTTGGTAAACCAGATCGACTCGATGTGTCGTTAGCATGGGAGCGATTCTTTCGAAGAGAGGGATTTACTCTTCGATTCGTGGGTTGGCGAGTGCCCCGGGTGGAGGACTGGCGTGAGCCATGGGTGGAAGGGTGGCGTGTGCCACGGGTGGTTGGGTAGTGAAGTGCCGTAGAGGCTTTAGCTTTATAAGCTCGCTGAACTGTCGGGCAATGTCAGTTGCCCAGACGTAAGATTCCCGATCTTGCTGACTCCACTCCTTTTCCGCCTTTTTGCCTAGTCGGTCAAGGATGCGGAAAGCCGCTTTAGTCTCACGACTTAGCGACTTCTTCTCTTGGTCAGTGAGCTTGGGAAGAGATGGAGGAGCTGAACTGCACGTGGGTGTAGCGCTGTTCAGTTCATCCGACAGCACGGAGCACTCGCTGACGGAATCGTCGATGCAAAGATTCTGCAGATGTTCTTCCACACATGTAATGCTTTTAGAGCTGCCGACGATGTTGGCTGTTTCCGGGTTTTTTGTTGAGGTCCGGCCTCAAGGTCTGGTTTTTTGTTTTTTGATGAAATTTTGGTCCCACGAGTAGCTAGGGAAAGGGTGGTCAGTCTGCACAGAGCCCCGCATTATGCAGATAAGGCGGTTGATACCAGACCGCGCCCGCTGTCTCGTATAGTTAGTTATTCAACCTTCTCCTCGAAAACCCGTCAACGCAAACGGGACCGAAAATCTTACGAACATTCTTCTTTTTAGAGTTTATAGCAGAGCCAAGGTAGACAAATACCCTTACTACCTCGAAGTTATAGTTGCCCACACTGACGTTCTGTTCAATTCGTCGGTGTCGGCTGTCCCTTCTTGTTGACAGCATATACTTGGTTTTGCCCTCGTTTATCGCTAAACCCATTTTGGTCGCTTCCGACCCAATGCTTGCAAACGCACCGGTGACAGCCCGCTGAGTTGTTCCAATAATGTCTATATCGTCGGCGTATGCAAGCAGTTGTACAGACTTGTACTAGATTGTGCCTCCGGTGTTGGCTTGTGAGTTCCGCACAATCCATTCAAGTACAATATTAAAGAAGTCACATGACAGCGCGTCACCTTGTCTAAAGCCTTTTTTGACATCAAAGGTATCGGTGAGGTCATTACCGACCTTGATGGAGCAGCGAGCGTTCTTCATCGTCAGCCTGCACAGACGGACAGTGGGGATATCAAAACTAGACATGGCTCTATAAAGCTCTTCTCTATAGATGCTGTCATAGGCGGCCTTGAAATCGATAAAGAGGTGGTGAGTATCGATTTGGAATTCTTGGGTTTTCTCCAGGATTTACCAAAGTGTGAAGATTTGGTCGAAGGTGGACTTTCCTGGCTTGAATCCACACTGATAGGTGCTAATCAGGCTGTTGATAAAAGGTTTCAGGCGTTCACAGAAAAGATCTTGTATGCGATGTTGAGGAGACTGATGTCTCTATAATTGGCGCAGTTGAGGGGGTCTCCTTTTTTGTGAATCGGGCAAACGATGCTGAGATTCCATTCATCAGGCATACACTCGTCTGACAAAATCTTAGAAGGTGTATGCACTCTACCAGTTCATCACCAGCTGCCTTGAAAAGTTCGGCCGGTAAGCCATCAAGTCCAGCAGCCTTGTTGGATTTCAGCTCGGATATTGTTATCCTCACTTCGTTTTGGTCAGGTGGACGGAAATTTTGACTATCATCGTCTATGTTGAATGGTTCATTCCATCTGACAGCGGGATGTTGGTCTTCGTCGCCTTTATACAGTCTGCAGAAGTAGTTTTTCCATATTCTCAGCACCGACTGTGATTCTACTACGAGGTTTCCATTTTCATCTCTACAGGTTTCTGTACGGGTATTGTTCCTCTGACACGTTCTTTTTACCTTTTGGTAAAACTTCCGTACATTGTTCCTGGAGTATAAACTCTCGATATTCTTCTCATGCTCTTTCTTCTTCTTTTAGAGAAGCCGATGTTCTTCCCGTCTCTTTTGCTCGTAGAGCTCACGAGCAGCTCTCGTCTTCCTTTGCAGCGCCGCTTTGTATGCTTCTTGTTTTGCTGCATGCACTCGCCGGCATTCTTCGTCAAACCAGGGGTTTCGCGGTGGTGGGCGAGCGAGACCCAGCACATCAGCCGCGGCATTTCTGATAGCATGTTGGCAGCGTTGCCACTGGTCTTCGGAACTTGATGCTGCCGGCATAGGGGTGATTGAGAGATTTCGGGATACGCGAGTCTAGCGGTCTCTTGCGACTGTAGCTTTCCTACGTTAAATTTTCTCACAGTGATTCTTCTTTGTTGCTCAGTTTTCGATATCCGCATTCGTACCTTGGCTGCAAGGTAATGATCCGAGTCAATGTTGACCGCTCGGAAGGTCCGGACATCCAGAATACTGGAGGCATGCGTTGCGTCGATCGCAATATAATCAATTCGGTTTATCGTTACATGATCAGAGTGTCTGCTTATGAATATCGGGATGAGGAAACCATGTGCTTGTTATGGTGATATTTCGCTCCACAGCGAAATCAGTTAGCCTTAGTCCGTTATCAGACGTGGTGTCGTGTAGGCTATGCTTACCGACTGCCCTACGAAAGACGTCCTTCTTTCCTATTTTGGCGTTAAAATCGCCCAATAAAATTTTAACGTCGTATTTAGGACATTGCTCATATGTCTTGTCGAGGAGCTCGTAGAAACACTCTATGGTGGCAGGGTCCTTTTCTTCCTTGATCCGGATAGTCATAATACGCTCGCTAACGTGTCGGAAGCTTAAGACTTCTTGCCTAAGTCTGCCGCGTATGACAAATCCGCATCCGAATAAGCGTTCCCTGTTGCCTCTGTAGCAATCACCGTAGTAGATGTCCCATCGCACTTCCTGGATGGCGGTAATATCTGCTTTATAGCAGTCTAGGGCCTCTGCTAGTTGTTCGGCTGCACGTGGTCTGTAAAAGGACAGAACATTCCACGTACAGACCCGAAGGTCGTTGTCCTTATTTTGTTTGCTGGGGTCGTCATTAGTTAAGTCATCTTTATCCGAGGCTTTTGGTTGTTTCGGAACCATGAGTTTTTTTTTACGTGGTAGTGAAGTTACCCCGACGGCACAACCCCCAACCTGGAGGGCCAGTTCCTTAATTATTCCCCTAGGACGAGGGGCCGGGTACACCAGTGCCAGTAGTCCACTACGGGAGTATGAGCGCTGCCGTTGGCCCATTAAGGGCTTCTCCGCCACCTATCTCTATTCCAAGGTCCTGACCAACTTTGGAAATTCCTTACTGAGCTGTGATCCGAATACGTCGAAGCAGCTCGCGCAAGGTATTCACTAAGTTTAGCCTAATTGGAACTATAGACGCTACCGCTGACACCGTCTAGGGAATTCGTCCGCTGCCGCCTGGAACAGGAAGAAGTGCTCTAGTGAGAAAACACTCTTCCCCCCTCTCTCATCTGCTGCCGCCAAGAATCCGCCAAACGGGGTTGGTAACCCATTTCTTGGATTAAGTTACTATGCACCCGGCTGTCACCGCGTGGAGGTTGAGAGTAGGAGTTGGTAGGCCTCAGCTAAGTGAAACTGCTTGTTTTTTCATATGATCGCATGCACTACCGTTTTACCGTTTTTAAGTCGTTGCGTGCCTAAAATTGCGTTGGTATGATATGTGCTATGTTCGACGCAACCTTCAGTAAAGTACGAGTATGTCGTGTCGAAACGGTATAGTTGCTATCACGCGTTTCTTGTAATGTCATGTCATGCTTACCATGTGACATGGTAAGCTTGGGCATCTGTCAACTTACATTTGTGGATTTTCATTGGCGTCATATATATTTTTTGTGCGTGAAAATGTCGACTTTCGAGTCAAATAAGCATCATTTGGGGAAAGTTTTGCTTTCGCCTTCAATTCGAAAAAATCTGCGGCTGAGGCACGTTGAATTATTATAGAAAAATACGGTGAAGCTTTTATTAGTACAAGAATGTGTCAAGAATGGTTTTAACGCTACAAAAAAGGTGATTTTGACGGGGAAGACAAGGAGCGTCCGGGATCGATAAAACATTTTAAAGACGCAGAATTGGAAGCATTACTGGATCAAGATCCATGTCAAATGCAACAAGAACTTGCAGATTTATTGACCATAACTCAACACGCCATTTCCCGTCATTTGAAAGCCATAAAAGAGACGACAAAGTGATTTTGCAGCACGACAACGTTCGGCCACATGTTGCTCACTTCGTTAAGACCTATCTAGAAGCACTGAAATGGGACGTCCTACTCCACCCGTCGTATTCTTCAGACATCGCCCCTTCCAACTACCACCTGTTCCGATCGATGACGCATGGCCTGGCTGAGCAGCACTTCCGATCTTTGGAAGAAGCCAAGAATTGGGTCGATTCATGGATCCCCTCAAAAGACGTACAGTTTTTCCAACGCGGATTTCGAATGCTGCCAGAAAGATGGGAAAAAGTTGTAGCTAGCGATGGATAATACTTTTAAGAATAAATATTTCTTAGTTTCAGCCAAAATGTGCATATACATACAATATGCATATAAATGCTCGGTATTGGACTCTTCATTTTTCCAATAAGGTCTCTCGGCTATGCGTGAAATTAGGTGCCGGTGTGTTTGACGTTTTTACTTGTATATACTAAAGGGGAACATTTAGTATGCAAAAGTACGCGCTTTAACAACGTTTACAAATTATCCAAATTTTTATCTGAATTCGCCTTAGGCTGCAAAAACATAACGTCCGCTAATTTCAATTTTCGATCTCCGCACTCCACATAAACGAGCAACTGAACGTCTGGTGTAAAATTGAACGTGCGCGCGATTTGATGCCTCTAATTTTTTTTTGGGGCTATGTCAAGTTCGTGGTTTATGCCAACGACCCTGGGACTTTAACCGATCTCAGAACCAACATCGAATGTGAAATTGCAGGCATACTGGGCGATTTGTGCAAAAAAGTCAGGGAAAATTTGGTATAGCGCATTCGCTCGTTCAACCGTTCCGTAGAGAACATTTAAATGATGTTGTGTTGCATAATTATTAATGACGTCGATGGTGCTTTAAGCCGAAATACATATTTTTTTATGTGACAAACATAAGCTGTTTTATTTTAAGAACGAAATGGGGCGCTGTTATAATAACAAAAAACTCGATATGTGCGGATACGCAAAACAGACAAGACCTACAGAATAAAATAAAATAAAATAAATATTTGGTGCAAACTGCCCGTGAGGGGCCCAGGGTCTAAGGCTTAGCTTTTTCTTACATAAGAAGTGAAATATAAGGAGTTACCTAGGAAGGTAAGCTATACAGGGAATGACTCATGGTAGACTTACTGCAATGCAAACGCTTTACTATGTAAAGTCAGTAGCCACGACGTATACTTTTTACCATTTTCCATGCACATAATATTGTTATATTCTTGCTGGGGTTGGTAATAATAAAACCGTCTTTTGTTTATTTATAAATAACTATCAAGTTCACTTTCGTTATACTTCAAAATAATCAAATCACTTTATTCTTTATCAATCTCAACTTAAACTCACCCTACGAATTCACTTTTAGTCACAATTTCGTTTACTCTCAAAAGCAATTTGCAAATAATTAACTCTCCCAGTAATCGCACTTGTCCTTCGCTATTTTCACTTCTAACGACTGTGTCCTCTCTGCTTGTAGTTGCTGTATTTTTACCAAATACAAGAACCTCTAGAACATTTTCGAAAATGCTATATGTAACTAGAGATGAATTGTGGAATGTGAATTGTGAAACTAACTGATGTGCGTGATGTAAGGTTTGACAGATGGCAATAATGTTGCCACACCATGCTCGTTTGTAATGCAGCTCGAAAAGTACTGTCTATGGATGCCACAATAACTAACAAATTCAGTGAGGTTTGTGATAGTAGACCTCCTATTTAGGAACCCACGCTAATGAGGAGAGAAAGTTGATTTACAGTAGATGAACAATAAGTCATAAACGATGCTCTTAAAGAGCTTGGATAAACATGAAAGCTTGGCAATTGGTCTATAGTTGGAAATACCACTTTTGCAGCCCTTCTTAAAAATGGGGATAGTATGTATATAAATCTTTCCGCAGTTCTGGGAAAACTTCACTTCACCTCACAATTGAAAAAAAACAGTAAACGACAGGCATGAAGACAAGAAGAGTAGTCATCCCTAGGAAGACTAATTTTGTCAGCAAATGATAACGTCGGGTTTGAGCACAGCCGTTCATCAGTGGCGTAGAGTGAGTTGGGGCCGCCCGGGGCAGACCCAACTTTTGCCGCCCCTAGTATTTTTTGTCACACACTAAAAAAAAACCGTTGTCTACGGTTTCAACCAGTTATACCTACACACATGTATGCCAATAAACTTGGTCAAATTTCTCTTCAAAATTTTGTCAACTGTTGTTCGTACTACTTTCTAGCAAGTGAAGCAAAAATGAAGCTGCAAATTTAAAATTTTCCCATATTGGTTACTTTCCGATTTCCCAATCTCTAAGCGGATAATAATTACTTACCCCAGTAAATCAAATAAACAACGGTAATTCCCATTAAACTTTAATTATCTAAATTAAAATTCTACAGAAAAACAGCCACTAAATACAAAATCAAAATTGCCAACTAAGCCGGAGACCTGCATTGCGATTGATCGGGAAACTACTGACTGCCCAAAACTTGGCTTGGGCCAGTAGCGCAACAATCGAGTTCGTGATGAAGTGCTTACTTTACCTCCTAGTGGTGGTCCCCGGGCAACTATACGTATAAACCCTTATACGTATAGGCCAAAATTGTAAGTGCGGGTTGTCTAGAGCCTTGATTCTAGGCTAGGTAACGTGAGCCAGCAACCTGCGTTACTGAAACCAGCTCGCTACTGAAACCGACACTATGCTTCGGATAAGGACTGATCACATGTTGACGACTTTTGGCTATTGTACCCGGACAAAGATAGGTTTCTGGAATGTAAAGACGCTCCTCGACTCGGGAAGAGAAGGTCCTTACAATGCCAGATTCCTCCAACTGGAAAAGGAATTCATGCGATATAAACTGGACACTTTGGGGGTAAGTGAAGTAAGATGGTTAGAAGCGGGCGAGTACCAATCTCCAACGCGTAACACTGTACTACTCTATTCTGGAAGACCATCCGGAAGTCCGCGAGAATATGGAGTCGGACTACTGCTAACAACAACAGCACGCAAGGGCCTGATTTCCTGGCAGCCTCATGGTGATAGGATTTTGACGGCCAGATTCCGGACTAGAGTACGACGTGTCACCATCATACAGTGTTACGCCCCAACGAATAGTTCGTCTGAGGACGAAAAGGAGAGCTTCTACAATCTCTTAAGCGCCGTCTTCAACACAACACCAAATGAAGACATTGTCATAGTGATGGGGGATTTGAATGCCAAGGTAGGCAGCGACAACGAAGGGCTCAAGCATGTACTAGGCAACCGCAATGACAACGGCGAAAGGTTTGTGGATTTCTGCAATGCCAACCGCCTTGTGATAGGTGGCACCATGTTTGAGCACAAGACCTGCCACAGAGTCAGCTGGGTTTCCAACGACAGGCAAGCAACCTCCAACCAAATTGACCATTTTGCTATCAGCCGCCGCTTTAGAAGCAGTCTTCTGGACGTCCGAAACAGACGAGGGGCAGATGTGGGGATAGTACGTGATCACCATCTTATGATAGCTACTCTCCAACTACGCACTGCTGCAGTTCGAAGATCCCACGACAACACAAGAATGCCCAGGTTCAACATCGATAGACTTAGTGATCCCTCAGTGCGCCAACAATTAAGGGAGCACTTTTCGCAAGGTGTGGAAGCAATCAGCAGCTCAATACCCGCAACCATCCAAGACCATTGGTGTGCTGTGAAAAATGTTTTTACATCTGGTGCTGAAAGAATTGTCGGTCGATCGCAGGGAAGACATAGGGCGTGGCTTTCCGAGGATACCTGGAGACGGATTGACGAACGAAAATAGCTAAAAGCTCGCGTTGCAGCTACCCCAGCAGCAGGAAGAAGCGAGCTAGACTCCCTATATCGCATGAAGATGAGAGAAGTTCAGCGTAGCGTACGGCGTGACAAGCGCAACTACAGCAACGTGCTGGCTACAGAAGCAGAAGAAGCTGCACGGAGGTGCGACAGCAGGACTGTCTACAGAATCACGAAAGAGCCGACAGGTGGTCGCAGCTCCAGCCAATACCCAATGAAAAGCCTAGACGGTTCCTTGCTCATTTCGGATGAGGACCAGCTCAAGAGATGGAAAGAGCATTTTGCTACGGTTTTGAACCGTGTATTCGCTAGCGATATGCTCTCAAATCAGACTGAGATGCCCGAGGTGAGAAGTTCCCGAATACGCACCACGACTCCCAGTAAAGATGAGATCATTACCGCGATCAAGGCACTCAAAACCAACAAGGCGGTAGGACTTGACGGTATTCCAGCAGAGCTCTTACGAGCAGCGCCAACAACATCGGCTGAGCTTCTGCTTCCACTTATAGATAGAGCTTGGGAAGCTGAGAGCTTTCCTAACGAGTGGAAAAAGGGAATGATAGTCAAGCTTCCTAAGAAAGGAAATTTATTGGAGTGCGGAAACTGGAGGGGTATCTGCGTGCTGCCTGCTGTATCTAAGATAATAGCTAAAATCATCCTTGAGCGAATCAAACAACATCTCGAAGACACACTCGATGCCGAACAAGCAGGTTTCCGCTCTGGATCCTCCTGTGCCGACCACATCAACACCCTGCGGATTATCATCGAACAGTGTGTTGAATATCGATCGCCACTGCACCTGCTGTTCATCGATTTTGAGAAGGCGTTCGATAGTGTCAACAGGGAGTTTATTTGGCGTGCCTTACGCAGGAGAGGCATTCCCGATAAACTAATTGCTATTATCAAAGCTACATATGAAGGCTCCAAATGTCACGTTCTGCACAGGGGGAGGTTGTCTGAGGAATTTGAGATCCAAAGTGGGGTAAGACAAGGCTGTATCCTTTCACCAATATTATTCCTATTGGTGATTAGCGATGTGCTTCATGCAGCTTTGTCGACGGGAAACGGAGGAATTCGATGGACTCTTACATCTCAACTGAAACATCTTGACTATGCAGACGATGTATGCTTACTCTCCCACAGAATTATGGACCTCCACCAAATGAAAGCAGATGTGGAGAGGGAGGCAGGTGTCGTCGGGCTGAAAATCAATACAACAAAAACTAAAATTATCAGCCTTGGAACGAACTCATCGGCTGTAATATGCATTGCTGGACAACCGGTAGAGAGAGTAGAGGATTTCCAGTATCTTGGGAGTATTGTCTCGACCGATGGTGGAACCGAACTGGATATAACCAACAGGATCGCCAAAGCAAAGTCCGCGTTCGGGATGTTGTCCAAAATATGGCGAAGCAATGCAATCAGTTTGAGCACCAAAATAAGACTGTTCCGCTCCAACGTTGAATCCGTGCTGCTATATGGTTGCAGCACGTGGAGAGTGACCACTACTATCACCAGAAAGCTGCAAACGTTCGTTAATAGGTGTCTGCGCAATATCTTAAGGATTTTCTGGCCCAATCGTATCTCTAACGAACACCTTTACGAGAGAACGGGTCAGGAACCAATAGGCACAACTATCCAACGGCGGAAGTGGCAGTGGATTGGTCACACGTTCCGAAAGGGTGACAGCTCCATAGCGAACCATGCTATGCAATGGAACCCTCTAACTCAGGATGGCAGAAGACCTGGCGGTCCGCGGAAAACATGGCGCAGAACAGTCGAGAAAGAGGCACGGCAGTTAGGGAAAAGTTGGGGAGAACTCAGACACATTGCCAGAAACCGTACACGATGGCGCGTAGGCGTAGTAGAGGCCCTAGGATCCACAAGGGGATACAGGACATAAGTAAGTAAGTAAGTAAGCCGGAGAAAGTAGGCAAACTTAAACTACCGGGTTCAGAGCACAAAAAGGTGAGGGAAAGAGTGACAACAGAAAAGTCCTCGACCTCTGCTCTTAAAAGAAACGGTACTGAAAAGTTAACATCGAAAAAGCCACCGGGTAATGACCCTCGGACAGCAGCAATGCAGTCTTACGCTCAGGCCGCGGCTTCCGAAAAACCCAAACAAAAATTGAAATTTCGACGGACCCTTTTTCTCATGTTTTCTCAGTTATTCTCGCGAAACTTGAAGATCAAAGCAAGATAAATAAAATTATTCTCGATAGGCGTCAACTAGAATATGAATTACAAACGAATGTTAAAAATAAAATATGTACTTGGAATGCAAACGGACTTTTGCAAAAACTTCACGAATTGGAAATCTTCATGCGTGAAAAAGATATTGATATTTGCTTGATTTCTGAAACCCACATCAAAACGGAATCGCATTTAAAAATAAAAGGCTATAATGATTACCACGCTTGTCACCCTTCGGGAAAAGCGATAGGCGGATCATCCTTGTTTATTAAAGACTGCAGCGAACAATCCGAAGACCTAAAGATAGAACTTGAAATTGTGCACGATTCGAGTTAGAAATAGTCAGCGTACTCTTAAAATCTCATCTATCTACTGTCCACCGCGTTCCGCGCTTGATAAAACTCATTTTACTAACTTGTTTGAATCGCTTAAACCTAATTTTATCATCGGCGGCGACTTTAATGCGAAACATACGTTCTGGGGTTCAAGATACAGCTCGAAAGACGGTAGAATGCTTTATGGGGCAGGTATGGAGTACAGCTGTGATTTCCAGTCGACGGGTAAACCAACTTACTGGCCAACTGATACTTTGAAAATACCTGACCTGATCGAATTTTTCGTTGTGAAAGGAATATCTGCCAACCACATAAAAGTTAAAGAGAGCTTTGATCTGTCGTCTGATCATTCCCTGGTTATTTTAACAATCAGCGAAAAACTAGTCTGTAACCTAGAGTCAGCGAGATTAATTGGTAGAGCAACTAACTGGGAAGGCTTTAGGAACGAAATTGAAGATAATGTTGAACTGAGCGTTCCACTTACGACACCCTATGAACTTGAGGTTGAAGTTGATCACTTCGTTGAGATCGTACAGCTCGCCTCTTGGAATAATACTCCCATTCCGAGGAAAACGCCGGACAAATACGGCTTACGATATCCTCCGGAAATAAAGGAATTGGTCAAGGAAAGACGAAAAGCGCGTAAAAAATGGCAACAGAGTCGTGCTCCGCAACATAAAGCACACTTGAGTCGTCTGTGCAATTCGTTGAAGAAAACTATTAAGGATTTTAAGAATCGTGCAATAGGTTCTTACCTTGAAAGTTTAACAGCGAAAAAATATTCCAATTATTCTTTTTGGAAATCTGTAGAAGGCCCAAAGTCCCCGCGCCACCAATTAAATTAAATCAGAATGAATGGGCAAAAGAAGATAACGAAAAAGCGGACGTCTTTGCGGCCCACCTGGTAGAAACCTTTAAATCGTACGATGGTCAAGTGGTTTACGACAACCGCAATAAGCTGGATTTACCATCTGACGATTTGATGCTCACAAGTGCAACGCTAAGGGAACTCAAACATGAGATCGAGAATCTAAAACCTAAGAAATCTCCTGGTTATGATTTGATTACCGGAGAAATTCTCAAAGTTTTACCTAGAAAAGCATTGATTAAGTTTCTCCATATTGTAAATGCTGCGCTCAGATTAAAACACGTGCCGAGCCAATGGAAAGTTGCGGAAGTAATAATGGTTTTAAAACCAGGAAAACCGCCAAATGAGGTAAGATCGTATAGACCAATTTCGCTTCTTCAAATAATATCGAAAATTTTCGAGAGGATATTACTAAGGCGTCTCCAATCGGTTATAGACGAAAATAATCTTATCCCTGACCATCAGTTTATAAGGTGTAGCATGATGGCTTCCGTGTTAGACATGGAAATGAATACTCGGAGTTCAAAGAAATTTCGGGCGGCGTACCACAAGGAAGCGTGCTTGGGCCGCTTCTCTATCTGTTATATACTTGTGATATACCGAAAGAAGATGGCACTATCCTTGCTACGTTTGCTGATGATACCGCTATCCTAGCAGTAGGTAAAACAATCGAAGAAACGACTGCAAAACTGCAAAACGCGCTAAATAATGAAAATGAATGGACGAGGGACTGGCGGATCGCCCTCAACGAATCTAAATCTGATCACGTGAATTTCTCATAACTTGCCAATTTTCCTAAACTCGGCCCGAATACCTTTTGCAAACGAGGCCAAATACCTGATAATGGCACTCGACGCAAGGCTGAAATGGAATTCGCACGTGAAAATGAAACGTAAAAAACTCGAAATCAAATATAGAGAAATGTACTGGTTACTCGGAAAACATTCCCAGCTCAGTACTGCGAACAAACCGCTTTTATACAAGCAAGTGCTAAAGCCGATGTGGACCTACGGTATACAACTTTGGGGTTGTACCAAGAAAACAAATGCAAATATTTTACAAGCTTTTCAAAATAAAGTGCTAAGAGAAATTGTCCAAGCGCCGTGGTATATTAGAAACGACGATATCCACAGGGATCTCGGAATTCCGACAATCGAAGCTGAAACTAGAAGCTTCGCGAGAAAGCATAAAAACCGACTAATCGGACATGTCAACAATACAGTCCTACAAATTTTGGATGAGAGCAATTTATTGCGCCGACTACAGAGGAGGAAACCTTTCAACTTGGCGAGATAATGATTAACCGCGTCTAGATGGCGGAATATGCAGGATCTTGAAGTGGAAAGAAACCTGCCAAACGTTTTTATTTCATGATAGAAGGATTGCTTGATAAGTTAATACTTAGTTGCGATATCTAACAAATTAATATCGAAGGGTGGTGTTTTTTTAGTCAGTAAGAGTCTGACACTACTATGAGCATGCGCCTGCTATTCTCATAGTGTCTATGGAAGATTTCACCTACCCTCGGAAAAAAAACAAAAAAAAAACAGGATTCGATTATTTTTTGTAATTTATTTTCTATTTATTTATTTTTTTCTTTAGATTTTAAAAATTTTTAATTTAATTACATTAAATTATATTGCATTAAATAAATTTTTTGAATTAATTACATTTAATTATTTTTGTTTATTAATTAATTAAATTCATTAATAAATAAATAAATAATTTCATAACTAAAACTTGTTTAAAAAAATTATTTTTAAGTGAAGGGATGAAAGCATTTAATTAAGTTTTATGTAAAACGGAAAAAAGTTATATAGGTAGGTACATAATGCAGATACAAATGTAATTAATTTTTTTTTATTTACAAGAAACTTTTTTATTTATTTACAGAAAACTTCTTTAAAATTTTATTTTCCTACTTTTCATCAGGTGAAAATCTCTTATTATTCTTTCAGTATCGATGGTGTCTGTGATTTCGTGCTCTATAGCCATGATACCCAGATTAGATAGCCTTATAGTGCTCATTGTGGACCTTAAATCATTTTTAATAAGCTTCAATTTTGATAAACTCCTCTCACAGCCGGCATTACTTATAGCATTTGTTAGAAAAAGATGAAGCATTATTATTGCATTATTGCATTATTATTGCATATTACAGTCGAAACTGTAATATATATTTTAATAGTTCGAGTGGGCTTTTATTGGCGAAATCACTTGTTTTGCCTGTAGAAAGTGCCGCTCCTAGCAAAGTGCCGCCCGGGGCCTGTGCCTCCCTTCTACCACGGTAAAAAAAGAACCCTCCTGCTCACCTCTCTTGCCTCTCTCTTAAATGCCATAGGTTGTTCTAAGCGTTGCACGTAGTTCCAATCCAAAAACGAATTTAATGAATTGATGATATGATAGGGTCGTTGGTGACTTGTTCAAAATGTTAAAAGCCCGTAACCATAATGATAGATGATATTATAGATAATTTATTTGGTTACAATATTTAACTTTGGATTTGTTATCACATAATACTAGTACAGAGATTCGATATAGTGTGTTTTTCATATCTTTAAACTGAAATACTATTTTACACAATGAACCATATACATTAACAATTTCAATTTTGAAGGAAAATACCACAAAAACCTTCAATTTAATAGAGAAAACTCGTAACATCTGTGTAAGAACTTTTTCTGCTATAAAATTATTATTCAACACATTCCAGTTAACAAAAGGCAGATACTAAAAAATATTTATTTTTGCTGTCTATTGTTATTTGTATCTTTTAAAGTAATTTGCATTTAATTATTACTAGCAAACTTACTAAAACAAAAACCATTATTTCTACCTAGTTAAAATGTTTAAAAGGTTATCGGATTGCTTCCTACGTCGCATTCAGTTCAATTTGTTAGTGCGGTTAACGTGTTTCGCTTTCCCCAATTTTAAACATAACGTTCTTATAAATTGTTTTTATCATGAAAGTGAGTAAAGTAATTAATTCACAAGAGTATTTGATATTATTAGTGAATTTAGCGAAATTAACAATTAATCATAAAGGTTGTAGTCGTATGTACGTTTTTTTTTTTTGATAGGTTGTCCAAAAAATGTGATTGAGTAATAACCAATTTTAGTAATAGTTTGTGAAAGAGAATAAAATAGTGAATAGAGTGTCTTTGAACGTTTTACATTTTTTTGGATCGAAGTACTCCTATATTTTTCTTTTTAAGGACTTAATTGATACGACTCGATGGAATTTCTTATATCATATCATTACCGAGTAATACAATTTTTTCGTTTTTCGTATCCACCTTCTTCTTTTGAGTTATAAAGCGTGTCCCATAATTCACGCAAAATTAGAATTTTGCGCCATTTAATAGTACAGTGGTGCCAACGGAAAAAAGATAACAATGTGACAGCTGACATTTCGGGGTTAGTAAAAATGGAGCGCTATACGAAAGAACAACGCATTTTCATTGTTAAGCAATATTTTAAAAATAATGAAGGTTTGTCAGCTACAGTCCGCAATTTTCGTACAAAATGATGAAGCTCATTTTCATCTTGATGGCTTCATTAATCGTCAAAATTGTCGCATTTGGGGTTTAGAAAACCCACGAGTAATTGTTGAGAAAAAAATGCATCCACAACACGTGACTGTTTGGTGCGGATTTTGGGCTGGAGGTATTATCGGACCATTCTTCTTCGAAAATGCGGCTAGTCAGGCAGTAACAATTAATGGTGTTCGTTATCGTGACATGATACCCCAGTTTTTAGTGCCTAAATTACAAGACATGGATGTGACCAATACGTGGTTTCAAGAAGGCGGTGCCACATGCCATACAGCCAGAGAAATAATTCAATTATTGCATGAGTCATTTCCTAATCGTGTAATCGGCCATTCTTGCGATCAGAATTGGCCATCCAGATCTTGCGACTTAACGCCATTGGACTTTTTCTTTGGGGTTTTTTGAAGTCAAAGGTCTATGCAAACAAGCCCACGACCATCAACGCCTTGAAAGAGGAAATTGGGGGGTGTGTTAATGAAATTCAGCCAAATTTATGCGAAACGGTCATAGAAAATTTCAGTAAAAGAGTACGTATTTGCCAGCAAAGCAGTGCCGGCCATTTATCCGATGTGCTATTCCATACATAACCCCAATCTGTATACTCTATGAATCAATAAAAAATTTAAGCTTTCTAATTAAAAATCTGTATTTTCTATCAAAATTACATTTTGCGTGAATTATGGGGAGGTTTGTTCCCTCGTTAGAGTCCCCTTCGCAATTGCAATTCCTGCGGAATTGTGTTTGAAGGTCATATGCTCTTACTTTGCCTTAGCGAGAATAGTTCACCTTAGAGCTCTTCTCCAGACCAGTTTATTTTAAGAATCTTAGAATGAGAAGTGGGTCCATGGTTGGCATATCCTCTTCTGATACTTGGTATTTGCCCAAGTATTTCAATCTTTTGTGGGTCAGTGCCCCACAGGACTCCAGAAGGTGTTCCGGAGTCTCACATGACTCGTTGCAGAATCTGCAAAGGCCTTCATTTGTTTTACCTAGTTTCCGTAGATGCTCCCTGAGTTTGCAGTGCCCCGTTAGGAAGCCTGTTAGGATCCGTAGGTTATTCTTGCTAAGGCAGATGCAGGCTTCGAATATTTTCCGGTTGTAACATCCCAGTAGTTTCTTAGCTTGCCTCAGGCCTGTGGTGTTGTTCCAGGTTCTTGCCCTGTCTTCTCTCTCCATTTTCCTGAATTTCACGCGTATGGTGTGTTCCACAGAATGGTTCAGGTCCAATAAAGGGTTTTGCAGCCCTTTGTCTTGCCAAGGAGTCTGATGCTTCGTTACCTTTTATCCCGACGTGACCGGGTATCCAGTAAAATGTAACTTTATTGTTTCTGTCCATTTCATTAAGCTTGCATAGTCACTCCCACACTAGTTTTGACTTAATGACATAGGAGTCAAGTGCTTTGATAGCTGCTTGGCTGTCTGAAAGTATTGCAATGTCGCAGTTGCTGTATCCCTTTTCGAGATTGAGTTGGATGCATCTGTTTATAACACATATTTCAGCTTAAAATATGCTGGTGCACTTGCCCATAGGTTCTGCGTGCTTAGTCCTTGGCCCTTATACGACCGCCCCTGTTCCCCCTCCAGATCTCGAACCGCTTGTATACCACTATATCGTCTGGTTGCCCAGTCCGTACATCGTGAATTCGTTGGTCCACTCTTTCTTGTTACTTAACCTTGTACTAAAGTTTTTCCCAAAGTAAAATTTCCTGATACTGTCGTCCCTGGGGACGGCCAGAAGGGGAAGTTTTTTGAAAAGTGCATCGTATTCTCTCGAACCAACACATTTCGCCCTTCCGATACCTTCCTTTGCCATCCTTAGAATCGTCCGCTTTGCAGTTTGCTCCACTACAAGACGGAGTGGTGTTAGCTCCAGAAGTACTTCCATGGCTGCAGTTGGACAGGTTCGCATGGCCCCAGTGATGCAGAGGCACGCAAGTCTTTGCACTTTAGTGAGTGTCTCCCTTGTAGTGACTAGACTAGTTCGCTTTGTCCATGCTATTGCTCCATAAGTGATCATTGGTCTCACAATGGCAATGTACATCCATCTTAGAATATTTGGACTAAACCCCCAAGACTTACCCGCTAGGCTCCTGCATATCATTAGAGCACGGGTAGCTTTTTTGGATATCTCCTCTATGTGTTTCCTCCACAAGAGTTTGCTATCTAGACGTAGTCCTAGATATTTCACTTCTTGGCACCGGTAACCAGTATCGTGCCCGACAGTCGGATTGGCTTCAGATCAAGTTTTCTCTTCCTCGGTACGGTACTATTGTGGTTTTGGCCGGGTTTATATTAAGCCCAGCCGTGCTGCACCATTCTTGAGTTACTGTTAGGCCCCTTTGTATAATATCACATAGGGTTTCCTCGCATTTCCCCCTGGCAATCAGTACAATGTCATCAGCGTAGGTGTGACAGTTAATTCCAAGGCTTGTTAATTTTTCAAGAAGCTCATCCACAACAAGACTCCACATTAAGGGAGATAACACTCCTCCTTGTGGGCATCCTCTTATTGTATTGACCCTGATAATTCCATGTGAAGTTTGAGTTTCTGCTGGTCTTGTTCTCAGCAATTCATACATCCACTTAGCTACTGTTCTGCTACCTCCCTTTCTGTCAAGGGCTCGTTTAATAGCTTCATGTGAAGTGTTATCAAATACCCCTTCAATGTCTAGGAAGGCGCAGATTACTATCTCTTTTGTTTCAAAAGCACTTTGGATTGTCTCCGTCAGCTGACACAGAGCAGTCTCAGTGGACCTGCCCGCTCTGTATGCATGCTGACGATAATGCAGTGGGGATGTATTGAGTACATCCTCCCTTAAATGGTCGTCGACAGCTTTCTCCATTGTTTTAAGAAGAAACGATGTTAGGCTGATCGGTCTGTATGACTTCGGCTGTGTTGGGTTCTTCTTCCCCATTTTTGGTATAAACACAACTCTCGCCCGTCTCCATTGGTTTGGAATATATCCCAGTGGAAGACTGCTTTTTGTTGTTCTGACCAGGTCTGGTAGTAGTTTTTCTTGCCCCCTTTGCAATAGGGCTGGTATAATACCATCCGCACCCGGTGACTTGAAAGGCTAGAAGGAGCTAATTGCCCACTCGATACTCCCTCTGGAACAGATAGCCCCTGCAATCTCCCAATCTTGCTTCCGAGGTCTGGTCGTGTTGGTCATGCTCCCGTCACAGGTGTTCTGCGAACTTCCGGGGAAGTGAGTTTCTTAGAGCAGTGATGCTCTTTGTTCTTCATCTTTAGTAAAGCTGCCGTTAGGTTTTTTAAGGCATGTTGGCATTCCTCCCGATTTTGCAAGGGCTTTATGTAAGCTGGCTGCAGCAGGAGTGCTGTTTATTGTCTCACAGAACTTCCCAAAGCTTTCTTTTTTCGCCCTTCTTAACTCTTTGTTGAGGTATGTGAGTGCCGCCCTGCAGCTTTGCCAATCCCCATTACGCTTTGCTCTGTTAAACAGCTTGCGTGTATCAGAGCGTAATTTCGTTAGGCACCATGGCACATCTTTCCCACCCTTTCTGTTGCTTATGGGGCAACTCGATTCGAACGCGTTTGTGATTGCGGTGCTAATGCCCTCTACCGCGTTTTCTAACTCTAGATAGTGTGCTGGAGCCCTCCTCAGATCAATATGCTCCAGATTACTGTCTAGGGTTCCTTTAAAGACCTCCCAATTTGTTTTTCTTGGGTTCCTGACTGGATTTCTTGTGATACATGCACTATCTAACTCAAACACAATGATTCTATGGTCAGATAATGACGGCTCATCTGATACTTTCCAGTTCCTGACTAACCTACTGATGCTCGGACTACCCAGCGTGAGGTCAAGAACTTCCTGTCTAACTCTAGTAACAAAGGTTGGGGTATTCCTTACATTATATATATCAAGGGATGAATAAAGAATGAATTCTAGTAAAGACTCACTCCTGGTATTGATGTCGGTGCTCCCCCATATAACATTGTGAGCATTGGCGTCACATCTAATCAGCAGCGCTTAGTGGAGCTTGTTACAGTGCTCCACAAAGCGCTGCAGTTCTGTTGGGACAGCTGGTGCATCCCCAGCAGAGTATGCAGAAGCGATGAAGATGGTGCGGTGTACTCCGTCGATGTTCAGCGAAACCTGTAATTGCACCAAGTCTCGCATCGCAAATTCTGAAAGTAGGAGAAAGTTAATTTTGTTATTAATAAGGATACATGCCTTTGTATTGGTCACCCTTAAATAAAAATTTTTTTGGCGCAACAGCTCTTTAAAGTGCCAGGGCCTAGCTTCTCGCAACCACTCATGTTGTGTGCGTTATATTTTTCACACGAATGGAAGGGACCTACAGTTTAAAGCCGAGTCCGAACGGCGATTTGAGAAGCTTTTTCGTGACAACAATACTCTCGGACGTTTGTCAGACGCTCGCGAGAGGTGGGACCATGAAAAAAACTTTTTGCTGTTTTCTGAGATTCGAACTTGGAACCTCATGCGTAGTGTTCCGACACACTAACCACTTACGCCACGGCGCCCCACCCTTATATTGGTCACCCTTATATCCCAAATTACCTTTGCATCCTTGTTGACAGTCCTTTGACTCCTCCTTTCAAGATCCATGGCTCCTGAATCAATACAATGCCCATGTTTTGTTTGGTAAACATCCTAGCTATTGCGACTGATGCCGCTATGGCGTGGTGGATGTTTACCTGGGCGACCTTCATTTTACTGGTGGAGGTCATCGAGCTAGTGTTCGTCGGGGGCTGTTGCCCACCCTCCGCCAGCAGAATCTCTTCTTCTTCCAGGTTAATGTTCAAAGGGAGGGAGATTACTTCTAGGAGTGCCAAAGAGGTTTGGTAATCCTGATCCACGCTGCGTGGTAGGAAGACGGTGATGGAATGGGTACGTGGTATTTCCGCACTGCCGCATGCAGTTTGGGAGCTACGGTCTTTAGCCATTCCACCATTTGTGGAGTCTCGCAGTCGACCAGTAGCATGCCATTCTTGAAATGAACACCCTGGAATTTGAGCTTATGCTCCCATCCCAAGATCATTTCCGCCACGATGGCGTTCTCGAGTGCTTTGAGGTCCTCAGCATCGAGCATTTCCCGTGGGTAATTCACAGGAAGTACTGCAACCTGCTCAGCCTCTGCCTTTCAGCATGTCTTCCACCAGCCGGAGCTGCCGCAGCAGCCACAGCATAGCTTCTGCCAGCTGAGACAGCGCTAGCATTCGCAGCAGCCACAGCATAGCTTCTGCCAGCTGAGACAGCGCTAGCATTCGCAGGCTCTGCCTGTGGCTTCTTGGCGCTCTCCTCGGTCCTCAGCCTTTTCTGCACATTACATGCAGGAGGTGTTATGGCATTACTGCCCCTCTTGGCTGATGGCACAGCGGTGGAGTCGGGCTTGCCCTATGCTCCTCCGCCTTTTTCTTGGCATCCTCAGGTGCAATGCCCTTTTCGAGGTAGCGCAGGTACCATCGAGATCCCGCACCACTCAGACCCTTTCTCAATGGGTCATCTTCGCCTCCCGGTTGCCATCGGGGGGCAAGCTCGCTTCCTCTTGGTCGGTGCGGCATTGGGTTGAGGAACTGTAGGTGTCCGAGCTATGTCCGAACTCCTTGCCTCATTATCCGCCTTAGCCACTTTGCCCAAGGGTGGGGGCTAGAGCTTGGTTCCCACCCTCCGTTCTGGCACGTTCCAAGCGTGCTGCTGTTTTTGACGGCTCAGGGATTTTCCTCGAGGACATAGCGGCTGTTTGGCTGGTGCTTGGTTGCACTCGCCTAAGGCCTCCCTCACGGCTTGTTCCTGGCCGACTTCCACCTACTTGGTCGTCTACACAGAGTCTTTGCTCCATCCGACCCGCTAGCATAGAAGCGGTACCAGCCCGCATTCTATCTGGGTTGCTTTTTATGTTTATTTTTTGTTTTTGTTCTTTATTGTAGTTCATAATCCCACGAGTAGCGCGGGAAAGAATGGTCAGCTGCGCCAGAGCCCCGCATTAGCGCAGTAAGATCGTGGTTACTCCCTGAGGCGATCCCGTTTCAGAGAGGCTCCGTTATAATACAGCCGGTATACACCCTGGCTGCAAACCATCCAATAGGCACGGGTCGCGTAATACCTTGGATTAAGGGGGCAGATCTTGGTTCGTTACTCATCAGTCAGCTCATCCGAGAGCTAGGTTCCCAAGGCTGAGTGAGTCCTTGCAACTTAACCTCTCGCACCACGTCAAGGTGTCTACCAAGCGAGAGATAGGATAAGAAAGTACGCTTGACTGCAGCCTAAGCCACTGGACAGACTTGTACTCAATTTCATCCTTGTAGGGTTACAATTTGAGGTGAAATCGCAATTTTCCTTCTAGTGCCAAAATTAAAGTTACTTTACTGAGAAGTTATTTTATTAAATTGGTTTTTTGTCAAAAATAGTTCTAAGTATTTTGTTCAAATTTCATATTTGGGTTAGTTTGGGCAAATACTTTCAGGTGATGATTTAGGGAAATCGGCTATTTACAATCATATTATGCTCTAAATCTAATGTGACAATTCACGATATCTTACACAAGTGTATATATTATGATATACAAGTTTTAAGAAATTTCTTAATGGTTAAGATTTGGAAAATCGACACTTTAATTTCTTCAATTAACATATAGGTATTTGTTTGCTAAATACTAGAACTAATAAGCAACCTTATGCCACCTTATGCGACGTTGTATAAATTTTGTATACGATAAACATGTTTTGAGATTGTACAAAGCATGTGTTGGGGTGTTTTAATAGGTATTCCCCTAGATGACTCTATGAAAATATGTATAAAAATAATAAAAATATTTTTTTAAAAGACTTGAATATTTTCAATCCTAAAACAATTCCTGATTTGATTAGAAAATCCTGCTTTGAGAGCATGAACATAAAATGGTAAACAATTAAAACTCTCATTTCCTCAACTTTAATTTTATTAATATATTCTTAATTTTAAAGTAATTTTATATGATAAAAAGCATTGTAACCTGAACTCAATCATATTGTAAACTTTGATGATACCATATTTTAAGTAACACAATTTGGATAACAATTTCCTGCAGATAAGCCACAAGGCTTCGCAGGTCAAATATGTAATTGCTTAAATTCATGGAATTAATAAAAATTGAAATTGAAATTGAAATGAGTTGCATTTCATAAAATGCGCCTATCCCGATGTTTCGAAAAATAAAATCTAACAAAACCAAATCTCGATGACAAAAATGCCAAAAAGTAAAATCCCGAAAACAAAACATCGAAAGCCGACCAATATGAAAAACATTCTCGAATGATAAAATTATACAATTTATAATAATATTTATAATAAGATGGAAGATCCGTGGAAGCCTTCACTTCAAGGAAACCATTTTACGAAAGATAGAGCGCGACTGGCTTAGCTGGTATTGCCATGTTCAAAGAAGAGATCATTTGAATCCTGTTAAAAAGGCAATATCTATGAACGTTCCAAAGACATCGCGAGGCAGGAGAGGCAGGCCTCAGTAACCGAGTGATCCAAAATCGGCAGGCCTGCCGATATTTTCTGAGGTCAAATAGGCGATCTTCACAGGCGGATCAGTAGAAATGCGGTAAAGTGGAAGGGTTATGATCCCTTGTTTTCGGATCATAACCTCGCTAAAATAGGAAAAAGAAGAATAATATTTAAGTCTGTTCGTTTTATTTCCAAATTGGGTGTATGCTGAACTATATTTTATGTTCCAAGTTATCTGAAGCAGTTTTTCTGTATATTAAGCATGGGTCATGCGGCTTGCTTCGCTCGCGGTAGGGGCTTTAAACTCCGGTATCTCCAGCGTCCTTTTAAATGGAATCAACCCATAATCCCGAAAATCTCCAAACATCATGTCTACGTCTTTCAAACCATTTGTTAGAAAAATCTTGATTTATTGCATTTAACATGTTTCATAATCTCAAAAACATGTTTATATATCTGAAATCGTAACAGACTTCATATTACTATACCACTGTATTTATTACATTATATAAATAAGATAATAATTAGAATGATATTACTTTAATTTTCCTAATTTATTTAACATGCATCCTTTCTTGCAAAAGGAAATTTTATCCTGTATTTCCTGTATCCTGTATCTCCTGCATCCTTTTCTTTGAACGTATGGTGTAATTTGTAGTTTTTTTTGTAAAATACACACACACACTGTAGCACATGTTCCTTCGAAGCTATGTGGCAACCCAGGTGGGATAACAGTACAAAAGGCCGATAGACCTACAAGCTGATCCCCACCATTGAGGTCTGGACCAAGCGAGTGTATGGGGACTGCAACTACCACCTAACGCAGTTTCTATCGGGACATGGCGGGTAGCGCAAATATTTACACGGAGTTGTACACGATAACTCACCTTTCTGTCCAAATTGTCCAGACCAAGAGGAAGATATAGAGCACGCAATATTCCATTGCAATCGCTTCACAGAATGGAGAAATAACCTGCCAAGTCCACCATTCCTTATAGACCAAATTATGTGGTTAGAGGAGAATTGATTGGAAATTTGTACACTCATAACGAATCTGCAAAAAGAGCTCCGAATAATTGTGAGAGCAAGCAGAGGAGGAGCAGCAATACAAAAAGCATAGCATTAATTGATAACCAACCCCGTGAAGTAATACCTAACGACAGTCGCGCGGGGAGAGTGGTAGAAGTTCTTGGCATCGATTATTCGGGCTTGCGAATCGTACATGCTAGCAGCCTGCGCTACTAGTATCTTTGGAAGATTACTACATCCCTTGGCGCAATCAATCAAAAAAAAAGAAGATCGACACAAAAGTCACTCCGGCAGCGGAAAGGACTTATGTGATCGCTTATTTTATCCTTGGACTGTCTAGTTCGGGGAAACTTTGCTTGAGTGACATCGAGAATACTGGTGTCTGTGGTGCATGCCGAGTCTATGTACCAAGATGTTTGTATCATAAGGGATAATGGTGTTCAATTTATATCTGTCGTTGTGCAAAAGTTGACATACTGTTTTAGAATACAGCAAATGTTTACGTCCGTGTACCACCCAGAAGCAAGTCCTGTGGAAGGGAAGATAAAAGATCTAAAGGCGCAGCTAGCTATTGTAGTTGATAAGAAGCACCATACTTGGGCTCACTGTTTATCAATTATTCGATTTTCGATAAACTCTGAGAGATGTCAAACCACAGGCTATTTAATTTACCTTACATTTGGCAAAGAAATACGTACAACAGACGATGTCAACTATGACCTACGAGCGATCGTAGAATCTGAAAATTCCACGCCGAAAATAAGACTATCACCTCTATCGTGGAATCCGTCGGAATTGAGTTTCACTTCACATATTCGATTCCCTTTCACTTTCTACTGCTATCGTGGAATCCACAGAGAACGTCTCTTTATCGACAGGCATTGCGAAAAGGTAGCTCAGTGTCAAACAGATGTATTTTATTTGTCAATAAAAATTTGTGTAGCTACATTCGTTTCGTAAAAGGAAAAAAAGTGATTAAATTAAAAATAAGGCAGACAAATGGACACGATAGCTCTGTTTTTGGAAGCAGAAGAGGAAGAAGATGAGCGGTCTTCCCAGAGGAGAGTACGACAGAGGTTAATAGCAACAGTGGATGATTTCATGGAACTTCCAAATGAAGTGCATGTTTCTAGAAACAATATTTTTTATTTATTTCTGATATTAATAAAGTTCAATATTGCATAGGTTTATCAAAAATGTTCGGCTTAATAAAGCAGCTGTAGTTTTTTTCCTGTAATTTATATATAAGCAAAAATTGTTTGCTTTTTTAATTTCACTTACATTTTTGCAAACAAAGAAGACGACGTGTAGCAGCCAAGCCAGAAATTCGCAATGATTTTGATGCGGATGAGAAATGTCATTTCGTTCGGGAAAAATCCGATTCGAACGTTTTCCACGATACAGTGGAACTGATAAACATTACCCTCACGGGAAACTGTTCACTTTGCGGATTTGGCGATGCCGACAAATTTTTTTCGGTGAATAATTCCCCCCGGCGGATTCCACGACAGGGGTATATGGTATATCAGCATTGCGTCCATTGGCAGATACGTTAAAACTATCTAAAGAGCACGAAAAACAAACTCAAGGCCGAAATAAGAAGCACTGTGACCAACGAAAAAGACATCAGCCAAACCTAGATGCTGCTAGTAAAGTATTGCTTACTACGCATATTCTTAGTAAAGCTACAAAGGGTGTTACCTCCAAGTTTATCCGCAAACGTGATGGGCCATACATTAGTTGAAGTGCCAAAGGAATGCAACCTTAGCGTACCATTGGGTACATACCATGTATCTTCTCTGACAAACTTTAGAGGATCACAATTTATTGATTCTCCAAGTCCAGCCAACGCATTGCGAAGATGAGTTCGCCCAAAGATGAAAACAAGTTCCCAACAAGATGATAATGAAGTGCAACCAGTGAAACTACAACTTATAAATGCAAAACCAGAAGCAGGCACTGATGCACCATCGGGACGATTGTTACTTTCTATAACTAGGAGGTTCGAAAATTTCGACAACAAAAGCAAATCCCTCAGGGATAACAAAATTAGTCTTTATATTTCGCAAATTCATTTTTATATTTTCAGAAAGGCAATCTTTCTTAACATAACGATAGTCACTATTTTGGTGCTCCTGAATATTATCGGTATTCGAAAATCCTTCGCCATGCATGCTTATTTGCGAACCATTATCTTCGTTCTCCCCGCCATCTGCACTCTCGAAAACATCATCATACATGTTGCCATCTCCTTCATTTCCGTCGACTCCATGAGTTTGATCCAAAACCGGCTCACTGGAATTGGCATTTCTCTCGTCATCGCTCGTCTCGTCTTCGAACATTTTAATACGCGCATAACCTAATTATTTGGCAATATTTGCATTTAAATTTGACTGATTAGCAAAGCATTCATTAAATACTACATCTCTAGAAATATCTACTCTGCTACTGTTTTTAAAAAAAAGTTCGATAACCATTCGTGCTATCAGCATAGCCAACCCAAATCCCATTTTTAATTTTTCATCCCATTTCTTAGTTTTTTGACTCGGAATACGCATAAAAGCTTCACAGCCACATAATTTATATTCAATCATTTCGCATTTTTTATTGAACCACAGTTCAAATACAATGCGACATTTCCCTGTTATTTGACTTGAGCAGCATGTATTCAACACATAAACTGCGGTATACCTTGAGATTTCTGCCACACATCATTGACTTGGCTGCTTCCACAATCGTCCGCATGTCTCGTCCCGCTTGTCCATTTTGTTGCGGAGTGTAAGGAACGGTCTTCTGATGACATATGTCCCGAGACCGTAGTAACGATTGTATGTCTTTATTGAAGAATTCTAAACCATCATCGGTACAAAGAATTTCAACAGAGCGACATGTATCAATCTTCACCTGATGTTAATATACCCGCAGCAGTCTACGAGTAGTTACCTCAGTTTTTTGTTTAAGAAAATAAACATACAACAAATTAGAAAAATCGTCTTTCATCAAAAGAGAATATCTGGATCGTCCGTATGATGTTTCATGCATAGAACCGCAAAGGTCACAGTGCACTAGCTCAGCACATATAGATGCTCTCCTCGCACTTCTAACAAATGGCAACCTATGGCTTTTTACCGGTACCGTGAACTAAGGCCATATGAACTAACGCCATAATGGCGTTAATTCACTTCCAAATGCGAATTAGCGCCATGATGACTAAAGTACTAAAGAAGAAATGTGAACTAACTAACTAACCATATGGTGTTAATTCACATTGAAATGTGAACTAATGCCATCAAATGTTTTTGAGGTCTGAAGCACAGACAGCGCAATGCAATAGTTTTGATTAAATTTGATCAGTCCAATGTCATACTACGATCGGATAACGTTTAGTCCACAATGGGCTTTTGACCCACCTGGGCCAACAGTCCACAACATTTTGGCCATAATTCCACAATCTTAAAGAAGAAGTGGGCCATAAGTTCACATCTATTCTTATGATTTATATGGCGCATGGACATCTTTTGGGACTTATGTCCCACCCCATCGAGACATTAAGTCCCAAATTTTGGGAGAGTTAATATCTATTCAAAAAACTTTGGATTTCCATTAGGCGTCATATTTTAATGAATATAATATGAGCGCAGGGATATATGTATGTCAAGATTTTTTTTTGTCGAAGATAACGCATACATAACTCCACAATGCATAAACAGTGCAATGGGTAGGGGGGGCATGCTGCCCCCCTGCAACCCCCCTGCTTGGGATCACTGTTATATTTGAGGTGGGTGCAAGCATGGATGAATGTAAAGTTTCTTTATATCCATGTTTCTCACCCAACCTTAAATCCAACAGTGACTCCAAGCAGGGGGGTTGCAGGGGGCCCACATACCTAACCTACCTCACTGTTTATACGCCGTAAAATTTATATATCTATGGATGCATCTATGTCGATTTACATATGTATTAAGAAACATACATTATTAGTTATTGTAGGTTACTTCCGTCTTCATATTTTCGAGTGTGTACCAAGTTCCCATAAGAAAGTGAAGTCCGTCCCCTCCTTCACATGACTTTAATTCACATTCAAATGAGAACATAGGCCACTTGCTGAAAATATTGTAATTTTAGTTTAATACCAGGAACATATAACACGTTTGATACTCGTAATGCTTCTCTTTCCAGCCAATTGTATTATATGCCAGAATGTTAATATCCCGGAACCGTATGCATAAATGAATTCACTTTTCCGATGCGAATATTTACCGGTATCTCAAATTTCTTAAAAGAAATGTACCAATCTCTTCTAGATGTCATGTGGTCACTCGCACCCGAGTCGAGAAACCAACTATCCCTTTTCAATTTGCCAAAAACGATTTTGGATATAAAAGCTTCGCCTCTTTTGACATCATTCGCTAAATTTGTTTTGTCTTTCTGCTTTGTACGGCATTCCGCTTTCGAATTATTATTATTTTTTTTTTTTTCGAGGGTTGGTGAAAAATCTTCCATAGACACTATGAGAATAGCAAGCGCGTGCTCATAGTAGTGTCAGATTCTTACTGACTAAAAAAACACCACCCTTCGATATAAATTTGTTATATATTATATATATATATATATATATATATATATATAATAAATTGCTCTCATCCAAAATTTGTAGGACTGTATTGTTGACATGTTCGATTAGTCGGTTTCTATGCTTTCTCGCTAAGCTTCTAGTTTCAGCTTCGATTGTCGGAATCCCGAGATCCCTGTGGATATCGTCGTTTCTACTATACCACGGTGCTTGGCCAATTTCTCTTAGCACTTTATTTTGAAAAGCTTGTAAAATATTGGAATTTGTTTTCTTGGTACAACCCCAAAGTTGTATACCGTAGGTCCACACCGGCTTTAGAACTTGCTTGTATAAAAGCAGTTTGTTCTCAATACTGAGCTGGGAATGATTTTTGAGTAATCAGTACATTTCTCTATATTTGATTTCGAGTTTTTTACGTTTCATTTTCACGTGCGAATTCCATTTCAGCCTTACGTCGAGTGACATTCCCAGGTATTTGGCCTCGTTTGCAAAGGGTATTCGGGCCGAGTTTAGGAAATTTGGCAAGTCATTAGTTTTCTTGTAAGTGAAATTCACGTGAAAAGATTTAGATTCGTTGGGGGCGATCCGCCAGTCCCTCGTCCATTCATTTATATTATTCAGTGCGTTTTGCACTTTTGCAGTCGTTTCTTCGATTGTTTACCTACTGTTAAGATAGCGGTGTCATCGGCAAACGTAGCAAGGATAGTTCCATCTTCGTTCGGTATATCACGAGTATATAACAAATAGAGAAGCGGCCCAAGATCGGTTCCTTGTGGTACGCCGGCCGAAATGTCTTTGAGCTGCGAGTATTCGTTTCCATGTCTAACACGGAAGAGTCTATTCCCCAGATATGATACTAGAATATCGTAAAAGCATACAGGGAGAACTTGTCGTAGTTTGGATTTCAAGCCATCATGCCGCACCTTATCAAAGGCCTGCGAGATGTCAAGAAATACGCTTGAGCAAATCTTTTTTTCTTCAAGTGATTTCTCGATTACGTCAGTAATTCTATGCACCTGGTCAATCGTCGAATGTTTACTTCTGAACCCAAACTGGTGGTCAGGGATAAGATTATTTTCGTCTATAACCGATTGGAGACGCCTTAGTAATATCCTCTCGAAAATTTTGGATATGACTGGAAGAAGCGAAATTGGTCTATACGATTTTACCTCATTTGGCGGTTTTCCTGGTTTTAAGACCATTATTACTTCCGCAACTTTCCATTGGCTCGGAACGTGTTTTAATCTGAGCGCAGCATTTACAATATAGAGAAGCTTAATCAAAGCTTTTCTAGGTAAAACTTTGAGAATTTCTCCGGTGATTAAATCATAACCAGGAGCTTTCTTAGGTTTTAGAACCTCGATCTCATTTTTGAGTTCCCTTAGCGTTGCACTTGTGAGTGTTAAATTGCCAGATGGTAAATCCAGCCTATTGATGTTATCGTAAACCACTTGACTATCGTACGGTTTAAAGGTTTCTTCCAGGTGGGCCGCAAAGACGTCCGCTTTTTCTTTATCTTCCCTTGCCCATTCATTTTGATTTAATTTAATTGGCGGCGCGGGGACTTTGGGCCTTTTGGCGCCTTTTATGGCTTTAATTGGAATCTTTTTTCGTTGTTAAACTTTCAAGGTAAGAGCCTATTGCACGATTCTTAAAATCCTCAATAGTTTTCTTCAACGAATTGCACAGACGATTCAAGTGTGTTTTATGCTGCGGAGCACGACTTTGTTGCCATTTTTTACGCGCTTTTCGTTTTTCCTTGACCAATTCCTTTATTTCCAGAGGATATCGTAAGCCGTATTTGTCCGGCGTTTTCCTTGGAATGGGAGTATTATTCCAAGAGGCGAGCTGTACGATCTCGACGAAGCGATCAACTTGAACCTCAAGTTCATAGGGTGTCGTAAGTGGAACGCTCAGTTCAACATTATCTTCAATTTCGTTCCTAAAACCTTCCCAATTAGTTGTTCTACCAGTTAATCTCGCTGGCTCTAGGTTATAGACTAGTTTTTCGCCCAATGTCAAAATAATTGGGGAATGATCAGACGACAGATCAAAACTCTCTTTGACTTCTATGTGGTTGGTAGATATTCCTTTCACAACGAAAAAATCTATCAGATCAGGTATTTTCAAAGTATCAGTTGGCCAGTAAGTCGGTTTACCCGTCGAATGGAAATCACAACTGTACTCCATACCTGCCGCATAGAGCATTCTACCATTTTTCGAACTGTATCTTGAGCCCCAGAACGTATGTTTCGCATTAAAATCGCCGCCAATAATGAAATTAGGTTTAAGCGATTCAAACATGTAAGTAAAATCACTTTTTTTAAGCGCGGAACGCGGTGGACAGTAGATAAACGAAATTTTAAGAGTACGCTGACTATTTTTAATTCGAATCGTGCAAAGTTTCAAGCTCTATCTTTAGGTCTTCCGATTGCTCGATACAGTCCTTAATAAGCAAGGATGATCCACCTCTCGCTTTTCCCGAAGGGTGACAAGCGTGGTAATCATTATAGCCTTTTATGTTTAAATGCGATTCCGTTTTGATGTGGGTTTCAGAAATCAAGCAAATATCAATATCTTTTTGGCGCATAAATATTTCCAATTCGTCAAGTTTTTGCAAAAGTCCGTTTGGATTCCAAGTACATATTTTCAACATTCGTTTGTCATTCATATTCTAGTTGAAGTGCGCGTTTTCTGTGAATTATTTTCAAGCTTAACCAGCCTATCGAGAATAATTTTATTTATTTTGCCTTGTTCTTCAAGTTTCGCGAGAATAACTGAGAAAACATGAGAAAAGGGGTCGGTCGAAATTTCAAGGTTTTTTGGTTTTTCGAAAGCCGCGGCCTGAGCATAAGACTGCATTGCTGCTGTCCGAGGGTCATTACCCGGTGGCTTTTCTAATCTTTGCTTTTCAGTACCGTTTCTTTTAAGAGCAGAGGTCGAGGACTTTTCTGTTGTCAATCTTTCCCTCACCTTTTTGTGCTCTGAACCCGGTAGTTTTAGTTTGCCTACTTTCTCCGGCGCGATCTTACGCTTTGGTTTAGTTTGTAATTTTGATTTTATATTTAGTGGCTTAAGGAGCGCATCTCTCTGTTTTTGCAACTCCTTAGCTACTTGACAGCCTCTATAATTTGCCGGGTGCTTTCCCCTAAAATTAACACATGTTGCAGAGGTTTCTTTGTTTACTCCACAAACTTGGGAGAGGTGATTTCCGGGGCATTTCACACAACGTGGTTCTTTTCGACAATACATTTGCGTATGATTGAATCCTTGGCATCGTTTGCACTGAGGTATCAATCTTGTATTCTTGCGCATGGGTTCGATTTTGACTACGACATTCAGAATTGCAATTCCGATTACGTTTATTGGCGGCGGTGATCGTACCTTAGTTCGTGGATTTTCTTCGATACATGTGTTTATTTTGTCACGCTGTTCGTTATCTTTTCGCTCATTTTGCGTGTTTTCTTGCCTCGATATCATTTCGGGTGAAGAACCAGCTTTTCTTTTCTTAACTGGTCGTTTTTTTAGAATCCAGTTAGTACCGCTTTCGAATGACCCGTTTTCTTGCAGATAAAACATTATCCCAACTTTTTGCTTTTACCGCTGCACCCTCGACAAACAAATTTTGACGAGGTTTTGCTTTTCCTTGTTACCATGGCTTCACACTCAATTTGATTTTGCGCATTCATTCTCGACTCCTCCATTAAGAGACGGGCTGTCAAAATCTTAACCGTTTGCTCACTTGCCGCTGTCGACCCCATGCACTGTAGAAGTGGTTATATGACGGTGGTACAGTCATTAAAATGTTTGTGATAATCATTGATTCGAAGACATCTTCACCCAAATCTTTAAGCTGCTAAACGATTTTTTCTAGCTTTGAAATATTAGATACATTGTCATCTTCACTCTCTGTAAAGCTGTACAATTTTTGCTGGAGCGAATGGATAGATGTTTTAGACATTTACTCATACATATTCTTGAGATTTGTCCACATGTCAAATGCATTATCACAACTCATTATGTGCAATAATGGGTCCTGTCCCATCGATGTTACAATCACTCTTTGGCTCTAGTGTCAGATTTTACCCATTTCTTGAGTGCTACGGAATCCGTCGCTACAGTTTCGGTTTTGACAATCGACTTCTTCGTCGTTCCACCGACAGTGTCCCACAAATCGTTTGCTCTTAGCAAAACCTTTTTTCAATTTTTCAATTATTTGCTCATCAGTTTCCATTTGTATGTCCAATTACGGGAGACAGTTAAAAAAAAACTCCGCATATATTCGACTATAAAAAAACTATCAAGTATATCTATATTAATTTAACGACTAAACGATTCGACATTTCGTAATTAAAACTAGTTATACAAAGAAAAAAATATATGTATATATATTTTATTCTTCCGCCGCGTGTTCTGGACCAATTACCTGTGAAACTTCTTTGTATTACAGTAAAAAACTACAACCTTTCAATATATGGTATGAGAGTAACAAAATGAGTGAGTGGATTAGTTCTAATTAAAAAAATAAATATTTGGCGTTATACAGCTCCTTAAGTGCCTAGGCCTAGCTTCTCGCAACCACCCGTGTTGTGTGCGTTATATTTTTCAAACGAATGGAAGGGACGCACAGTTTAGTGCTGTATCCGAAGAGCAATTTGTTTTGACTTCCCGAGGGATGTGACCGTGAAAAAATTGGCGTTTTCTGGGATTCGAACATGGAACCTCACGCGCAGTAATCCGACACACTAACCACTTACGCCACGGTGCAATGAGGCACCATTAAGACCATATCATATTATACAGGTCTTACGATGTATTGGTGGTCAAACGGTAGTGCATGCGATTATCTGAAAACACAAGCGTTTTCACTTAGCTGAAGCCTACCAACTCCTGCTCTCAGCCTCCACGTTGTGACCGCTGGATGCCTAGTACCTCCATCCAAGAAATTGTAACCAACACCGTTTGGAAGATCTTTAGCAGCAGCAGATGATCTTCTTATTGCAGACGGCAGCGGACGAATTTCGTAAATGGAGTCAACGGTGGCGTCTACATTTTCAGTTAGTTTGAACTTAGTGAATACCTTACACGAACTGCTTCGACATATTCGGATCACAGGTCGGTAAGGAATGTCAAAGGTTTGCCAGGACCTTAGAATAGAGATAGTGGCGGAGGAGGCCTTAGTGGGCCAACGGCAGCGCTCATACTCTCGTAGTGGACTAATAGCCCCGGTGTACCCGGCCCCGCGTCCTAGGGGTATAACTAAAGGAACTGGCCCTCTAGGTTGGGGGTTGTGCCGTCAGGTTAACTTCCCGACCACGTAGGGTAACTTATGGTTACGAAGCAACTAACAGCCTCGGATATGGGTGATTCTGCGACATCTACTAAGGAGATTGCTACAGACAACAAGAACAGCGTCTATTCGCGTGCGGATTTGTTGTTAGAGGCAGACTTAGGCAAGAAGTCTTGAGTTTCCTGCATGTGAACGATCGCCTCATGACTATCCGTATCAAGGCTAAATTTGCCAACATTAGCCTAATATGCACTCACGTCCTTCACGAGAAGATGGACGACGCGACGAAGGATGACTTTTACTCTTGGACAACAAGTATGAGCAATGCCCTAGTCACGACGTTAAATTGTCCTAGGCGATCTTAACGCAAAACTAGGAAAGAGGACGTCTTTAGTAGTGTGATCGGAAAGCATAGGCTACACGACACCACATCCGGCAACGGATTCAGGGTAGTCGGCTTTGTGACGGGACGAAACGTTGTTATAGTCGGAGAGCTGGTGAACGTTTTTGAAACGTCATTTTAGCACAGGAAATAAATATATTTTTTTGTTAAACTTGAGCTAATGATCACAAATATCAACGTCTGGCAGCTGTCTGTTGGTGCGTTTGGGGGGGGCTGGGCCCCAAAGACGTCGAAAAAAGGGATGCGGTCACGTCATTTCAGCAAAGCTGAATTTTTGTATATGAGTAGTTTACTTGTTTATATAACAGATTTTACCACTGCCAGACATTTTGGCCGGGTCTAACATCCTGCCAGACGCAAGCGAAGTTTGAATGTCGCTACTAAAGCGATGTGCGACAAATGTATCTAATAGCCGATTTTCATCGAAACTATTGAAGCATTTGAAAACTTACTAAGTGTGTCTTATAGGAAATTAAATTCTAAACAAAAAAGAGTATATACACAAAATTTTCATAAATCCAGTAGAACAGAAGATATTTTAAAAAGAGTCAGTAGCCGCGATACGAAACCATTTGTTTCGTATTAAGACATCATTTTCCTACAAAATGCATCATATGTCTTCTCCCTTCGGCTGTTCTACCTGGGAAAAACAAAACAATCATGCTTTCAATAATTTTCGGTTTTTTTATTGGGTTATATAGATGATTTGGAAGAATATAATTCCCTGTATTACGGTATTTTAATCTTGTATATCATGGCCTTCTTCGTCGTCAGGTTCAGATCCATCATCACATAAATTAAAGAATTTAACAATTTTTTTTTAGTTTGCATGGAATAATCAATATGCAATAGTATTGCAATAAAAATAATGCATTATAATATTCATAATGTATGTACCTGAACTCTCGTTTTCATCATAAATATCAGGAGGTTGGATTACAACGTCTTTCACTAAAGCAGATAATTGATCACCGTCGAACCAAAGAAACTCATATACACCATTAGATTCCAACCATCCATTTTCAATTGGGGATAAATTAGTCGAATTTTTTAAATGTGCATTTCTCCAAATGTTTGAAATATAATGAGCCCGTAAGAAATGTTAACGCAGCTCTGATTTACACTGTGGCAAATTTCCAGCGTCAACATTTTTAAATTTTTTTTGGAAATCGTCATTCATGTTCATTGCATTACATGTTTTTGTAAATATCTCATATCTGGATTTATTGACGTAATTTATATTACGGATATTATACAAACGACATACAAACTCCTCTAAGACTTCAAAAACTTGTTCCCTTGATCCTTATACATGTACATCCAAAGTACCAAGCAAGATCAGTAAATGCTTTTGATATTCATTCAATTGTATAAAAGGTCTTCGTTTTCCTTTTCTGTAAAATGTAGCATAATAATCGCAACCAGTTGCTGCATGAAATCCTGGTAAAGAATTACACAAAGACTCTCCTAGAGCATTAAACAATTTGGATAAATCTACAAATCGTCGTGAATTTCCAACGCCAACCTCCTTCCAAATGTTCAGAGAGCTCTTTAAATGTTCCATGTTACCTAACATAATCACAATAACGTCTGTATCTGAGCATTTTATTAAAACATTTGCATCTTGATCGATGTTGCAAACATGGTAGACGATTTTGGTGTCAGCTTCTTCATGTTTTTTACAAGATAAATTGTCTTCCACATTTTTTTTCACTCTTCCCTACCCCTTCGGGTAGGGGCCAGAATATACCCGAGGTAGGCATGCCTGTCGTAAGAGGCGACTAAAATCCACCCTTCGTATACCGGGGATAAAATGTATACATAATATGCAATGAGTAAAACAAATAGATATAGTACCCCAGGTGGCAGTCCAGGTTCTCTGGAAAATCCACCCTCTTCGGAGGTATTCTCTACGGATTCTGGGGAGAGCCAATTGTTGCATTTAATAAACCCCTTTTTGTGAAATTCAAGGGTAACTCGGTCTCCACCATCAAGACCGAATGTCTCCGGAAAAAGAAGTCCGCCGGAAGCGCAAGCGCAAGAGAAACGGGACTCAGTGAAATGTAATAGCTTTGAGGAAGAAAACAATGAACTCCGTATTAAGCTAAATAAAATGGATCTACTCTACCAAGAGCTTAAGAGAGAGGTAGAATCACTAAAAGAGGAAAACAAGGCGTTAAAGAATTCACTTTTGCAAAGAGAACGGGAAATTACCCCACCCCGTGCAGCTAGTCCCAAATATCACACGGATGAAGAAGAGCTAGCACGCGAAACAAATGGGGTCTCAAAGAAAAGACCCAGCAAAAAACGAAGAGCCGGTTCTTCACCTGAAGTCGAGCCACGAAAACAAGACAAAGAAAAAGACTTGAAACAGAAACAAACTCACGACAAATTACGTCCCCCGCCTGCAATAAACGTCGTCGGCTTTACGGACTACAATAAATTGCATTGCCTTCTTAAGGGAACTGTGACATCGGAATTTAAAGTAACGTCATTCCGAAACAATGATTGGAAAATTAATGTAGTTGACTCTGACGGCTACCGAGCAATATCGAAAAAACTAAACGCGGAAAAGATCCAGTGGTTCACCTACGAAAATAAATCAGAAAGACCACTCCGTGTTATAGCAAGGGGTCTCCACCCCTCGTGCACTAAAGATGACATTATAAATGACCTTAAAGGAAAAGGCTTGAAAATTATCGACGCAATTAATATCTTAAAGAAGATAAAGCAGAAAACGGAACAAGGCAATGAAATCTTGGTCAAGCATGGACTTCCGCTCTTTATGCTAACCTTCGATAGAAGCGAAAATATAGACGATATTTATAACGTAAAAAGTATTTTGAATATCGTAGTTAAAATCGAGCCTATGCGTACGAATACACGATCGATACCTCAGTGCAAACGCTGTCAAGGTTTCAATCACACCCAGTCGTATTGCCAAAAAGAACCGAAATGTGTAAAATGTGCCGGGAACCACTTATCAGAAAGGTGTGACTTAAATAAGCAGGCTCCGGCGACCTGCATAAACTGTAAAGGCAAGCACCCAGCAAACTATCGAGGTTGTGAAGTAGCAAAGGAGCTTCAAAAAAGGCGCGATACTCTCAAGAAACCGATATACCCGAACCCAAGCTTAAGAGATCGTAATACCGATAAGCCCAAGACCGCTAAGCCAGTCAAAACGAAGCGACCGATAAAGGGAAATAAAAAAATTGCGCAAGAGAACATCGCTGGTCCAAGTGCAGCGGAAAAACCGCCACAGGTTGACGCGAGATCGTACGCGCAAGTCGCGTCAAACGAAAACAAATTAAGATCAGCTACAACAGATCCGGTTAGCCAAATATTTACCATTATATTGGAAAAATTTGAGGAGCAAACCAAAGTTAATAAAATTATACTTGACAAATTGAGCAAGCTCGAGTTCAAACCTCGCAAGACAATCAAAAAAACATGAATATGAAACAGCTACTTAAGATACTAACGTGGAACGCAAACGGCCTTCTGAAAAAAATCGACGAGTTAGAAGTGTTTCTACGGAAAAATAACATTGACATATGTTTGGTATCGGAAACGCACTTAAAAAAGGGACTTAGACCCAAAATAAAAGGCTACAGCGATTACCATGCGAATCATCCTTCGGAAAATGCGAGAGGCGGGTCCTCTCTTTACATCAAAGACTGTATTAAGCACTCCGAAAACATAGAAATAGAATTTGATTCTATGCAAATAAGCTCAGTCTCCGTAAAAATAAACCACTTAGACTACAACATCGGATCTAGTTACTTCCCTCCGGGATATAAGCTAGTAGAAGACGACCTCGTTCGTCTCTTTGACTCACTCGGACCTAATTTTGTCTTAGGTGGTGACTTTAATGCGAAACACACTTTCTGGGGATCAAGATGCAATTCGACAAAAGGCAGATTATTGTACAAAGCCAGCATGAAACGTGGGGTGAACTTTTTTTCGACAGGGAAGCCAACTTATTGGCCAACTGACAAAAATAAAATCCCTGACCTCGTCGACTTCTTTATCGCAAAAGGGTTAACTAAAAATTTGACGGAAATCGAAGAATGCTATGATCTATGCTCAGATCACTCGGCAGTCACTCTGAAAATAGGTGGAAGTCTAGTAAAAAAAGAAGGACCGCCTAGGTTAACTAGTAACAAAACTAACTGGGACGCTTTCAGAAGAGACTGCAAGGAAAATGTTGCTTTAAATGTACCGCTAAAGACACCGTTCGAAATAGAAGAAGAAATCGACAAACTCGTCGAAGCCATTCAGAGCTCAGCGTGGAAAAACACTCCTTTGCGAAAGACAGAAGCGCGGAACAATAAAGTCAAATACCAGCCTGAAATCGAAGACCTCATACGAGAAAAGAGGAGAGCGCGCAAGAGATGGCAACAATCCCGCGCGCCACCGGATAAAACTTATCTGAACCATCTTTGTAACAAGCTTAAAAAAGTGCTGCAGGACCTAAAAAATCACGAGACTTCTACTTCTACTTACCTGACCTGAGCGGTCTGACCGCTGATAAGTATTCAAACTACTCTCTATGGAAAGCCTTGAAGTCCATAAGGAAACCTGTAATGCACTCGCCGCCAATTAGGAATGGGCAAAAGAAGATAAAGAGAAAGCAGAATTATTTGCCGATCACTTAGAGGAAACGTTCAAGCCGTTCGATGGACAACCGTTGATCGAAGATCCGAATGTTAATATGGCACCTGACAACTTTAGAGTAAAAACCGTATCCCTGTCCGAACTTCGAATGACAATACAAAAATTGAAAAATAACAAGGCTCCGGGATATGATTTAATCACTGGCGAAATTTTGAAAGAGCTACCGAAAAAAGTGGTGGTTAAGTTGCTCTACATTATAAATGCTTCCTTAAGACTATTATATGTTCCAAGGCAATCGAAAGTCGCCGAAGTTATTATGGTTCCGAAACCGGGGAAATGTGCAAATGACAAGAAATCATATAGACCCATTTCACTTCTGCCAATAATATCTAAGGTCTTCGAGAAACTTCTGCTGAAACGATTGCAACCAGTAATTGAAGAAAGACACTTGATCCCGGATCATCAATTCGGGTTTCGGGTCAAACATTCCACAATCGATCAGGTGTATCGAATAACGAACGAGATTGAAAAAGCTCTAGACGGGGAAAAAATATGCTCTAGCGCTTTTCTCGACGTATCGCAAGCCTTCGACAAGGTATGGCACGAAGGCCTAAGGTATAAGCTAAGGGTAATCTTACCGGAAAAGTTGTACAGAATATTGGAATCTTATCTTGAAAACAGACTTTTCCGTGTTAGACACGGGAGTGAATATTCGGATTTCAAAGATATCTACGCCGGTGTTCCACAAGGAAGTGTTCTCGGTCCAATCCTGTTCTTGCTCTACACAAGAGATATACCACAAGATGAAGGGACCGTTGTAGCAACGTTCGCAGACGACACGGCTATCCTCGTAACGGATGAGTCAGTCGAATCATCAACGGGAAAACTCCAACGAGCTTTGAACAATGTATGCGAATGGACAAAAGCCTGGCGAATAGTCCTCAATGAGACAAAATCAACGCATGTCAATTTTACGTTAAGAAAGATAAACAACTTACCTATATCCATTAACTCGGTACAAATACCTTACGCAAACGAGGCAAAATATTTAGGAATGACCCTAGACGCAAAACTTAAGTGGAAACCACACGTTAAAAAGAAGCGCGAAGAGCTCGAAATCAGATTTAGAGAAATGTATTGGCTACTCGGAAGATACTCGAAGTTAAGCGTATACAACAAACTGCTTCTGTATAAGCAAGTGCTAAAACCGTCTTGGACATATGGTATACAACTTTGGGGTTGTACCAAACCAAGCTAAGAGCAATCGTGAATGCTCCTTGGTATATAAGGAATAGTGATATTCACAGAGATCTAGGAATTGCTACCGTGAGGGACGAAGTAACAAACTTTGCTCGCAAACTTCGTACCCGTCTTCATGTTCATTGCAATAATGAAATAATCCATACTATGGACGTGACAAACCTTGAGCGCCGACTACAAAGAACAAGACCTTTCGACCTAGCGCCGTAAGGAAAAACCGCATGTAATGACAGTATTAGTAGGTGCCTTCACTGGAAAGCTACCTACCTAACGCGATTAACACTACAGAAGCGTAAACTACTCGTTAAGGCAACTTAGTCGTAGTCATCACAAAAAATTAAAATATGAGAGGAACGAATTTCCTACTACTATGAGTACGCGCAGCCGGTTCTCATAGTGCCTCTCTGAGGGGGTGAGGTTTAGCCCGTAGGCATGTACTGACTAGCACTGATGGCATTGTCAGATATATGAATCGGGCATAACCAATGGTACGGACCATTGGTATCTTTTGAAGATTCCTGCACCTCCAGGCGCAACCAAAAAAAAAAAAAACTCTTCCATTGTCAGTTTTAAAACAGTTACAAAAGTCATAATTTGTTGAAGTTGTCCAAGCTATCTCTCAAAAGATGTTCGCTATCTTCGATAGATGGTGAAAAATAACGATCAAAATGATATCCATTCTGGATGCAGAATACCTAGTAGCCACCTGCAATATTTTTTTTGAGATGTTGCCGAATGTTTTTGGAACTTCCTTTAAGAGATGCAGCATGAAAAAGCCATCGATAATTACAATATCAATATTGGGTACTGCCTGAGTATCAACTTTTGCCTCCAACAATTTCATGAGAACAGATTTATCGGTTTTGCAAACTGTTCCATCTAAATGGCACATTGATAAAGGAACAGGCATCAAAGGATACGATAAAACTTTTGCAATATCTATATATTGTTCCAGGGTATTGCTATAGGATTTGGTGCTGCTCGTCCTGTTGCAATGTTATATAAGAAATCGTTACTCAGTTCTGGTGCAAAAGGATTTATATTTTGTTTAATGTAATGCATAAAATTCTGAAGCTGCACGCAACTTTTTTTCATTCTACTTCTTTCCAAGTCTGCTGTAATATCTTGAGGTTTATGCAATCCACATTCCTCTAATACGCGCGATATTATCGTTGATCTTATGCTGTGACTTTTAGACCAGCGTTGACGAGCAGATATCGAATTGGTGAAATGTATAACTCCTGTCAATCTTTTTGCAGCATCTGCATTTATTGTCTGTTCCAACGTCAAATCTATTGGCTGTCTAGAGAATGCTTTTTCGGTTCTTTTCACAACGAAGGACCTGTTCTCAAAAAGTTCTCTTAGTCCTGGGTGAGGTTCGTCGATTCGTCGTGGTACTTGACCAACCACAGTGCGTGCGATTTTGGGCAATATGTATTTAAATAATTCGAAATCTGCAGTACGAATGCTTCGTGTCAAAATATAATTAACATCATCTACATAAATCATGTAGAACTGCGGTGTTTTGCCAAATTGTCCATTAATCGTTGTTTCTTGATATGCATTATATTCTCTAAACAATTGTATAAGGTAAGGATGGTCAATAGTGGGACTTGATGTCTGTGTAGATTGAAAGTCATTAAGATAACTGATTATATCATCGCCAATTTCTATTTGTTCTTTCTTCATAAAACTTTCAAAACGTATTATCTGAAAGCCTAAAGTGATTAAAGGATGCAGTCTCTTGCACGTGTTAAAATGCTTTACAGCTATAAATCCAGCTACTGAACCATTTGCTAAAAGTTCACTATCCACCATTACATAAGCCAATCCAGAATCATCTATAAACTTTCCGATGGCTTTGAAATAAGCCACCATAATGTGGAAGCTGCCCAGATGAATAAAAAGGCCATTGAATCTTGGCTTTTTCAGTTGCTTGAATTTGAATAGCGGCTACTGACTCTTTTTAAAATATCTTCTGTTCTACTGGATTTATGAAAATTTTGTGTATATACTCTTTTTTGTTTAGAATTTAATTTCCTATAAGACACACTTAGTAAGTTTTCAAATGCTTCAATAGTTTCGATGAAAATCGGCTATTAGATACATTTGTCGCACATCGCTTTAGTAGCGACATTCAAACTTCGCTTGCGTCTGGCAGGATGTTAGACCCGGCCAAAATGTCTGGCAGTGGTAAAATCTGTTATATAAACAAGTAAACTACTCATATACAAAAATTCAGCTTTGCTGAAATGACGTGACCGCATCCCTTTTTTCGACGTCTTTGGGGCCCAGCCCCCCCCAAACGCACCAACAGACAGCTGCCAGACGTTGATATTTGTGATCATTAGCTTAAGTTTAACAAAAAAGTATATTTATTTCCTGTGCTAAAATGACGTTTCAAAAACGTTCACCAGCTCTTAGACTATTATAGCTAAAACGCGGTTCCCACGTCTTGGTATTCACAAGTGGACATGGCTCTCTTTTGATCGAAAAACCGTAAACCAAATCGATACCATTGCGATCGCCACAAGGCACTTTTCCAGTATTCTGGGTGTCCGGACTTTCCGAAGAGCCAACGTGGACTCGGATCACTACCTAGTTGTAGCTAACGTACGGATGCGGATATCCAGAATGGAGCGAAATCAATAAAATACTGTGAGGGAGTTTGACTTCGGGCGGCTACAATTACAAGAGACCGTCTTTAATCTCCATCAAAGTCTTATGCCGCCAGCAGCAAATGCGGAAGACCAGTGACCGCGTTGCCAACAAGCCATCATGTACTGGGTGTCTCTCGGCCACCACAACGCAACCTCTGGTGCTCTTGTACCGCCTACTTGGTTCATTTGGTTTTTTAGGAGGCATATTATTATCTAGAAATTTAAAAAACGAACCCATGTATTTATGCTAGTTCTTAACAACCTAACCAACCAGTCAAAGTTAGGAACCCAACGGTCAAAATAAGGACGATGGCTAAGAATTTATGAAACACTTTTAATTTCCGATTAATTTCACATAATAATTAACTAATAAGGCACGAGTTAAAGATTATAAGTTATGTCTACATCGGGTGTCGATTTTCATACATTTGAAAACCATTTTCTATACTTCCTCTGGGGCAAGGTAATTTATTTTTTATCATACACCGGATTTGGAAGTGACGAAGTTAGTTTTTCAAACTGAAGGTATTTTCATTTCCAGCTCAATCAGCATAACATTTTTTTAAAAACCATAACTCTTTCATTTGCCTATTTTCCACAGATCATACCAAGGAGTACTTGTGGACTTTTGACGATTCTCTTGTTTGCTCATGTCCTAGTATCGCTGTCGTCCGTCATTGTAGGTGGTACCAGAATCGAAACAAGAGATGGTTTGTTATTAATTGAACAATAAATGTAATGTTAAACCGTAAATATTAACTCTTTTCTTATAGGTGTCCTTCATTGTGATTCAATGATATGTCCATCAAATTCTCGCTGTGAAGTTACTAAACGCAATGCACCAAATAATCGTTCACAAATCATTATAACCCGGAAGTGCTTTGATATAAATGGAGCCATCATTGCACAAGAAACCAAATATGAACCAAATAGGTCCCAAGGAAGTGTAAATATGATTGTTGTTTCGGGAGGAGGAGGAAACAATGTTCAACGACCATTTACGCCACAAGAGCAGAAAGCGCTTGAGGGGACTTTAATGCGAGCAGATGAAAGTTTGAGACAATTTCGGGATGGTTCATTTGAAAGAAACCTACAAAATAGAATAAGTGAGTCTTTTGGGTATGCTTTTCATTTTTGAATAATATCAGTAACTTGATACGATATGTGGGGAAGGTATAAATAATAAAAATCGTCAATGATTTCTAAAAAAAACTTCACATCAAGTGGCCTAGCTTAGATTATAGATTTAGATTTATTCCACTGTGAAGTAGATTATTATATGAATTCATGACAATAAATTAATATACCATATGTACGTATATATAATATCCAAGCTATTTTACTATGAAATGTGTGAACTTATTTTGTGGTAAAAATAGCAGTAGCAAGTGTATTATTGTGTTTTATTTAAAAAAAAAATGATCACATGGCTAAGTCATGCAGGATATGTAAGATACAAATCAAGCAAACAAAATTGAAGGTCCTCTCTTTGCGGTACATACTAACTATATAGTTGAGTGGTAGTACCTCTCCTCTCGCTCGAAAATCAAATATAACGTACGGTGTTGAAATACTTAAAGTAATTTGGAGAATTCAAGTTAATCTGTCTGGTTAACGACGGATGGTAAACGACTAACAAAGGTCTCGTAGGAGCAGCATCTCCCGATAGGTATTGCGCTGAAACGAAACACAACGCCTCAGATACGGACGGATACTTTGTTGACGACCCTGAGCTATCGTATAGGGACAAAGATCGGTTTCTGGAACGTCAAGACCCTCCTTGACTCACTCCAGGAAGCGTCTCAAAACGCCAGTTTCCACCAATTAGAGCGTGAGCTCACGCGATTAAGATAGACATCTTGGGACTGCGTGAAATGAGATGGTACGATGCCGGGGAATACCACTCCCCCTGGGAGACTTCAACATCAAGGTAGGAAGCGACAGTACTATGCTTAAGCTCGTGATGGGAGTTAACAGTCTTAGAGACCGGAATGACAACGGCGTATAACAAAAGAAACTGGTCCTCAGGATAGGGGTTGTGCCGTCGGTGTAACTTCCCTACTGCGTAAAAACACAGTGGTCGGAAACAATCACAAGCCGGATAAGGAAGATTTATCTGTTGACGACTTCAGCAAACAAAATAAGGACTGTACGCCGAATGTTCGGACCCCTAGACTGCTATAAAGCATATATAACCGCCATCCAGGAAGTGCGATAGGATGGGTCGGGCAAAAAGAGGATGAAAAACTGTGACATCTACTAAGGTAACTGGTACAGAGACAACAAGCAGCACTTATTCGGATGCGGATTTGTTATACGCGGCTGACTTAGGCAAGAAGTCTTAAGCTTCCGACACGTGAGCGATCAGTCTATTGTTTGGTAGAGAATATTTAACTCATCATTAGATAGTTATTAGAAAGATCACATCTGATCAAAAACGTTTCGATAAGTTTGCGAATTCTATCGGAAATCTGTTCTGTAAATCTAGGGTGGAGTAATGTCATGTGAGATTTAGCATTTTTTTAAATAATTTATTTTGCTGCATTTGTACTTTTTTTATATAACATTCTGCAGATTTGCCCCACACTTGATAGTCATAAAGTAGAATTGCCAGAAATGTGACTGCATTATTACAATTTTATTTTCATTTTCCAGTAAAGAGCATCGTCATAGCAATACTTATTTTATGTCAAGTCCTTGCAGTGTGTTCCTTAGACGTTAATTTTTTATCGAAATAAACCGTTAAATACTTGTACTTAACAAACGGCTCCTAATTTATCTAATGTCCACTTATTATCAACTGGTTGGACGGTAAGAAACAAAACTTTTTTTCTCTTTTAAAAAATATACAATAGCTTGAATCTTTTCCGCATTTAGTTTTATTTTGATGGCTCCATCGTCAGCAAAGAATTATTGATGTACCTCTGGATCCGTCACTTTACATTCAACCAGATAGTCAAGGACTTTATAAAGAGCAAAGTACTTAAGACGCTTCCCTGGTGCACCCCGACTTTGATTGGGAACTCTTCGGTTACTCCAGTGGGGAATCTTGCTCTTGTCTTTGCTCTTTCGTACATGTTCATGATCATCTGTACAGAGGTTTCTGGAACCCCTCCATGTCTTAGCACCACCCATATCAGATCCCGTGGTTACCTGTCGAATGCCTTTCAAAGTCAACAAATATAATATGCAAATCCTTTAAGGAATCATGATGTTTCTCCATTATGATTCTTATACTTTGGATTGCATCTGCGGTTGATTTACCTGCGATAAACCTGCACTGATCATCAGATAGCCGTATTATTTGGCTGTCAAACGGTAGTGCATGCGATCATATGAAAACACAAGCGTTTTCACTCAGCTGAGGCATACCAACTCCTACTCTCAACCTCCACGCGGTGACAGCCGGGTGTCTAGTACCTTAATCCAAGAAATGTAGAAAGGCATCGGACGAATTCCCCAGACGGAGTCAACGGTGGCGTCTATAGTTCCAGTTAGGCTGGACTTAGTGAATACCTTGCGCGAGCTGCTTCGACGTATTCGGATCACAGTTCGGTAAGGAATTTCCAATGTTGGTCAGGACATTGGAATAGAGATGGTGGCGGAGGAGCCCTTAATGGGCCAACGGCAGCGCTCATACTCCCGTAGTGGACTACTGGCACCGGTGTACCCGGCCCCTCGTCCTAGGGGAATAATTAAGGAACTGGCCCTCCAGGTTGGGGGTGGTGCCGCCTGAGTAACTTCTCTTACACGTAAAAAATCTATGGTTCCGAAACAACCAAAAGCCTTGGATAAGAATGACTCAACTAATAACGACCCCAGCAAACGAAATAAGGACAACGACCTTCGGATCTGTACGTGGAATGTTCTGTCCCTTTACAGACCACGTGCAGCCGAACAACTAGCAGAGGTCCTAGACTGCTATAAAGCAGATATTACCGCCATCCAGGAAGTGCGATGGGATGGGTCGGGCAAAAAGAGGATGGAAAACTGTGACATCTACTACGGTGATTGCTACAGAAGCAACAGGCAACGCTTATTCGGATGCGGATTTGTCATACGCGGCAGACTTAGGCAAGAAGTCTTAAGCTTCCGACACGTAAGCGAGCGTATTATGACTATCCGGATCAAGGCTAAATTCGCTAACATAAGCCTAATATGTGTTCATGCCCCCACGGAAGAAAATGACCCTGCCACCAAAGAGTGTTTCTACGAGCTCCTCGACAAGACATATGAGCAATGTCCTAAATGAATAATTAGCTGCGTTTTGTTTTCCCCGTGAACTGGTTCAGTTCATATTTTACACAGACAGATGCAAAAACAACAATTGAACCAGCACTTGAGCTGGTTCAATTTTCGTGAACCATCATTTCTAGACCCATATCTCACCACTAGATGGCTTTCCACAAAAAAAAATTATGTGTAAAGCTTGGCAGCTCTGCTGAATGGCAGAAGTAAATCATAGTTATTTGTTGTATCCTCACTTTCTGACATAAGTATCTAAAAATACTTAATTATTAAACAAATATAAAAATATTAAGCACTTTTCTCACTTCGATTGCCATTTTCTCGCCATTTTTAGTCCATATGAAACGTCAGTGTGTAGCTGCTGCTACCAACTTGAGAAAATGAAATTTCCATGTGAACCAGGAGCGTTTTTTTATTTTGAGATGAACTAGTTCAGCTCACGAGGATAACAAAACGCGGCTATTATATCTTTTTTGAAGTGACATCATCACTATTTTTATTCTTAATAAGAATGTCACTAACTATTTCCTTTTATAATACTGTTAAATGAATTTGTGTATGATTAGCTTAAGTATATTTAAGTTTGTGAATTGGGAATAAAAAATTAATAATAATAATAATAATAATAATAATACGACGTTAAAATCGTATTGGGCGATTTTAACGCCAAAATAGGAAAGGAGGACGTCTTTGGTAGGGTATTTGGTAAGCATAGCCTCCACGACACCACGTCTGAAAACGGACTAAGGCTAATTGATTTCGCTGTGGAGCGAAATGTCACCATAGCAAGCAAATGGTTTCCTCATCTCGATATTCATAAGCAGACATGGCGGTCCAATGATCATGTAACGATCAACCAAATTGATCATGTTGCGATCGACGCAAGGCATGCCTCCAGTATTCTGGATGTCCGAACCTTCCGAGCGGCCAACATAGACTCGGATCATTACCTTGTTGTAGCCAAGGTACGAATGCGGATATCCCAATCTGAGCAACAAAGAAGAATCACTGTGAGAAAATTGAACGTCGAAAAGCTACAATCGCAAGAGACCGCCAGACTCTTCGCTGAACGCGTTTCCCGCCATCTCTCAATCACCCCTATGCCGCCAGCATCAAGTGCCGAAGACCAGTGGCAACGCTGCCAACATGCCATCAGAAACGCCGCGACTGATGTGCTGGGTCTCGCTCGCCCACCACCGCGAAACCCCTGGTTTGACGAAGAATGCTGGCGAGTGCATGCAGCAAAACAATAGGCAAACAAAGCGGCGCTGCAAAGGAGGACGAGAGGTGCTCGTGAGCTCTATGAGCAAAAGAGACGGGAAGAACATCGACTTCTCCAAAAGAAGAAGAAAGAGCATGAGAAACGCGCGTTTGAGAATATCGAGAGTTTATACTCCAGGAACAGTGCACGGAAGTTTTACCAAAAGGTAAAAAGAACGTGTCAAAGAAGCAATACACGTACTGAAACCTGTAGAGATGAAAATGGAAACCTCGTAGTAGAATCACAGTTGGTGCTGAGAATATGGAAAAACTACTTCTGCAGACTGTATAACGGCGACGGAAACCAACATCTCGCTGTCAGGCAGAAAGAACCATTTAATATAGATGATGATAGTCCAAATTTCCATCCACCTGACCAAAACGAAGTGAGGATAGCAATATCCAAGCTAAAATCCAACAAGGCTGCTGGACCTGACGGGTTACCGGCCGAACTTTTCAAGGCAGCTGGGAATGAATTGGTAGAGTGCATACACCAACTCATCTCTAAGATTTTGTCAGACGAGTGTATGCCTGATGAATGGAACCTCAGCTTCGTTTGCCGATCCACAAGAAAGGAGACCCTCTCAACTGCGCCAATTATAGAGGCATCAGTCTCCCCGACATCGCATACAAGATCTTTTCTGCGATATTGTGTGAACGCCTGAAACCTTTTATCAACAGCCTGATTGGACCCTATCAGTGCGGTTTCAGGCCAGGAAAGTCCACCATAGATCAAATCTTCACACTTCGGCAGATCCTGGAGAAAACCCAAGAATTCCAAATCGATACTCACCACCTCTTTATCGATTTCAAGGCCGCCTGTGACAGCATCTATAGAGAAGAGCTTTATAGAGCCATGTCTAGTTTTGACATCCCTGCCAAACTTGTCCGTCTGTGCAGGCTGACGATGGAGAACGCTCGCTGCTCCATCAAGGTCGGTAATGACCTCACCGAGACCTTTGATGTCAAAAAAGGTTTTAGACAAGGTGACGCGCTGTCATGTGACTTCTTTAACATTGTACTTGAACGGATTGTGTGGAACTCACAAGCCAACACCGGAGGCAAAACCTATTACAAGTCTGTACAACTGCTTGCATACGCCGATGATATAGACATTATCGGAAGAACTCAGCGGGCTGTCACCGGTGCATTTGCAAGCATTGAGGCGGAAGCGGCCATAATGGGTTTAGCGATAAACGAGGGCAAAACCAAGTATATGCTGTCAACAAGAAGGGAAAGCCAACCCCGACGAATTGGACAGAACCTCACAGTGGGCAGCTACAACTTCGAGGTAGTAAGGGACTTTGTCTACCTTGGCTCTGCTATAAACTCTGAGAACAAAATCAGCGCAGAAATCAATCGAAGAATAACTCTTGCCAATCGCTGTTTTTTGGGCTTATAAGGCAATTCAACAGTAAAGCCTTATCTCGAACTACTAAGGAGACTCTGTATAAGACCCTGATCATCCCAGTCCTGCTAAACGGCGCTGAAACATGGACTTTATTAAAAGAGGATAAAGATATCCTTGGTCGCTTCGAGAGAAAAATTCTTCGTAAGATTTTCGGTCCCGTTTGTGTTGACGGGTCTTGGAGGAGAAGATTCAATCACGAACTATACGAGCTGTACAGCGACATCGACCTAGCGAAAAAGCTGCATGTTGGACGTCTGAGATGGCTAGGACATGTAGGGCGAAAGGACACCAACGCTCCGGCCCGCAGAGTCTTCGAATCTAATCCCGAGGGACGACGCAGTAGAGGAAATCATCGCCGTAGGTGGCGCGCACAAGTTCAAAGAGACCTCGACCAACTTGGAGTGCGCAACTGGAGGCAATTAGCTAAAGACCGAGCTAAATGGATTGGCTTGTTGGTTGAGGCCCAGGTATACCCCGAACTGTAGCACCACCGAAGTAAGTAAGTAAGTATTATTTCTTCCAGTCGGGCACATAATACCTGCTCAACGATCTTATGGTGTGTAACATCAGCTTGAGCGAACGGTCGTTATCACAGTTTCCCTTTGTATACAGGGAGAAGGTAACTTTCCCTCCATTGATTCGGCATTGGATCACCTCTCATAAATTTGGAGATGAGAATTCTGAGCCATATGAACCCGATGCCCTCCATCTTTTTCCAGAACTCAGAGGGTATCTCGTCTGGCCCAATCGCTTTATGTTTTTTTTTTTTTTTGAGTATGTGACCGCCTCCCTAACTTCTTCGACTGTAATGTCGGGTATTTCTTCATAGTTAGGGGTGGCTCTTGGAAAGTATAGCCGGAGAAAGTGTTCATTCAAAAGTTCTTCACAATACTGCCACCACCTCTGCAGAATTTTGTTGTCATTCCCAAGAAGCTGGACATGAGCATTGTTAATGAACTTTGGCGAACGAATCTCCTGAGCATTCCTCCTTCTTTGGGCGGCTATTTTGAAGATGGTTGCGCTCCTGTTTATAATGTGTCGTCGCAGCCCTTGGATAGGCTGGTTTGCATTAGCAGCCGGAAAATGTATTTTCTGCAACTGCCGATACAGGCCCTACTAACTCTCTGCTTGAAGGTGGGTACAATTCTTCTTCGCTTTTTCCTTTCAACATCTGTATTCCACGTCGAGGCGAGCTTTTTCGTCCCTATTTTTACAGGGGCACTTTGACCAAGCTTTGAAAGTCACTTTCTTTTCATTTATCACTTCCTTTGCTTCATCACTCCACCACCATGTTTCTTTGGCGTGTTAGTGAAGACCTTTTGAAGCTCCTACCAGTGATTTGGCCTTCTTTACCCCTGGTCTCTACCGGCAATAGTTCATTGGAAGAAACATGTCAAGCAATGGAAATTTCCAATGGACACCGAAAATTTCCTGAAATAATTCATTTCATGAAATCAATTTCTGCTTTTATTTCTTGCCATCTCTGTGGACATAAACCCATAAATTTGGCAGGGGCTCTCAATTTGAGCTTTACTACGGAGAAAACATGGCTGCTTGGTACCTGCAATTAAGTCTGAAATAAATAAATACTTCTCGTGGAGACTCGTTGTTAAGCAAGTTCGCTGTAGGGAATCCCACATATTTTGTGCTCTGCACTCTTCATCCACAGCTCCGTTGATGGTGTGAGAGAGGTATTTTTTCATCACGAAAGCAAAAGTCTCACCTTTTTCTTTGTCCAGATTGTTCTTCTTGATTTTCCCAGACACCCTTAATTGTTTGCTTTTCTTTGGTGTCTTCATAAAAATTTCTGTTGGCAGGAGACGGTTCTGCTGACCGATCGCCTCTCCCAGAATCACTTTGCAATCTTTCACCCGAGGCTTCATGAAACTGGCTACCAAATGGTAGTCAATCTGGGTTTCTTTTCCACCACTGCTGTAAATGATCAGGTGCCGGCTTTGTTTGATGAACATGGTATTTAACATTTAATGTGATAGGATGTCTTCACCAGGCAGTCTTCCTAGTCTGGTTTGACTTCCAAACATGTCCATTTAACACCTTTACTTTTAGCAAGTATTCCAATAATGATACAGTTTTATTATTGCGATGGTGTTTGTGGTTTGACACATGCATGCTCCTGTTTTATTATTGTTTGTTTGATCATTCTTCTATAACACCGGTGATCTCCAGTCGTATAAACCCACGGACTCGTAGGGAGAGTTTTTAAGGTAGTATGTGTCGCTGGGCTTACTTGCGTGTTATATTGCCTAGATCTAATTTGTCCCCTTAGTAGACTTTTACGACAAGCGCTATTTGTTGGGGGGCGCTGCAGTGATATTCTTAACCCTTCCCTGCATGGGTATTCATCGTGATCTGCTAATTGAGCTTCCAAATGAAAACTATCTACTAGCTGTGGTACCCAGCTTCGCCCCTGTAGAAAAAAACCGCTTCATCGATTTTCATGAAATTTATTTTATGATTTTAAGCAACTACGTATATCATCAAAGATTTAAAACCATCGAGAATTTTAGTACGTTGTCCTGAAGCTGAGAAATATACAAATGAATATGGAAAGCATAATATGTTTTTAAACAGCTAGTCTTTACTATAATAAATTCCACTGCGTAGTATCAAACTATTGTTATCGATCGAAGTAAATTTCAGACAATCACAATGATGAGTAATAATAGGCACTGCACTCGCCACAAGAACATTTGTTTGGTATAAGGTCAGTAAAAAAAAACATCTTTTCCGCCGCAAAAACATCTTAAAATTCAGTGAATTGCTTGAAAGCTCGCATTCGTTTCAATTCATTTAGGGTGTTAAGGTGTTTTTGAATTTTCTTTGCTTTACAGAAATAGGTACGTTTTTATAAAGGCTTGCCATAATGAAAGTGAGTAATATTTACTTATTGGAACATTAAGTATATTTGTTAAGTTTTACCGGCGCTAACAATTCGACAGTGGCATTGCTTACGATTGATTTGAATAGACAAGTGGATATATCCGTATATTTTAACATGCTGTGCAAAGAAATGTGATTAAAGAATGCGTGAAATGTACCATTACACGTGATGAATATTTTAAATTAATCTGGAGTGGCGACCGACCGATTGCATTTAAAACGAGGTTCTTTTACGTTTTATGATCAATTCCATCGCAATAATGCTGTTTTTGTGAAAATGTTCTACTTAGAATTATTTTTAAATTATATGGATGAGTCATAAATGAGTTATTGATTAGTATGATTATGCGACGTGCTTTAGCTTTTCCAACTCTTATCCAGTTGCCGAAACTCTTCATCTATTGTTCTGTGCCGTGTACTTCTCAGTCGACCCGCTCTTCTGCCATCTTGGGTCAACGGATTCCATAGCATACATTCTCTGATAAAGGTGTTCATTCGGGATACGGTTACTTACTTACTTACGTGGCACTAGAGATCGTGAACCTGGGCCTCAACCAACAAGCCTCTCCATTTAGCTCGGTCTTTACCTTATTGCCTCCAGTTGCGCACTCCAAGTCGAGTTCGAGGTCTCCTTGAACTTGTGCGCGCCATATACGGCGAGGAAGTACTCTACTGCGTCGTCCTTCGGGGTTAGACTCGAAGACTCTGCGGGCCGGAGCGTTGGTGTCCATTCTCTCTACATGTCCTAGCCATCTCAAAAGTCCAATACGCATTTTTTGACTAGGTCGATGTCGCTGTACAACTCGCATAGTTCGTGACTGAATCTTTTCCTTCAAAACCCGTCAACGCAAATGAGACCGAATATTTTACAAAGAATTTTTCTCTCAGAGCGACCAAGGATATCTCCATCCGCTTTCAATAAAGTCCATGTTTCAGCACCGTAAAGCAGTATTGGGATGATCAGAGTCTCCTTAGTTTTTCGAGATAGGGCTTTACTGTTGAATTGCCTTATACAGAAGCTAAAAAAAAGCGATTGGCAAGAGTTATTCTTCGCTTGATTTCTTCGCCGATGCCGATCTTAGACTTTATATAATAGCTGCTCACTGTGAGGTTCTGTCCAATTCGTCGGTGCTGGTTGTTCCTTCTTGTTAACAGCATACACTTGGTTTTACCCTCGTTTATCCCTTCCCTCGCTTCTGCTTCAATGCTTGTAAACGCGTCGGTGACAGCCCTCTGAGTTCTTCCAATTATGTCAATATCGTCGGTGTATGCAAGCAATTGTACGGACTTTTGATAGATTGTGCTCTGGTGTGATAGGGTTCCTCGAGGCAAACTCTGGCGTGTTCTGCAGGAGTATGGGATTGATGGTTCCCGGTTAAGGGCGATTCAGTCTTTATATACAAACTGTAGAAGCTGTGTTCGGATAAGCGGTGTTAAATGTATACCTTTCACTGTGGGCGGTGGACTCCGCCAGGGGTGCATTTTGTCACCTCTCCACTTCATTGTATATATGGATTGGATGTTGCAGCGCAGCCGTGGCGGGGAATGTTTCAAAGTGGGAGACCTAAGGATTAGCATCTGCTCCTTGCGGATGATTTGGTCATCCTTGGATCCTCTCAAACCGAACTTCAGCGCGCACTCGAAAGGTTTGTAGCCGTTTGTGATGATGCTGGAATGGAGATCAACGTGAACAAAATCGGAAGTAATGGTCGTTTCCAAAAAACACATTTAGTGCACTCTGCATGTTAGTGGAGTCCCACTGAAGCAGGTGGATAAGTTTAAGTACCTCGGGGATGGGAAGGACAATTCCGAGTTATTCTGTAGAATTGGTCAGGCTGGATCAATTTAAAGAGAGCTTGGTCAATCTATTATAAGGACGGCCGAACTTGGTGTTCAAGCTAAATTATCGGTTTTTAACTCGATGTATGTTCCATCTCTCACCTATGGTCATGAAATTTGGGTAGTAACCGAAAGAATAAGATCGCGGATACAAGCTGCCGAAATGAGGTTCCTTCGCGGTGTTGCTGAAATAACTCGTAGGGATCGAGTGCGCAACACCAAAGCACGCGAGACGCTACTGCGATGGTTTAGTCACGTGGTGCGTATGCCCCCAGACCGTCTTCCAAGACGTGCCATGATTGCCGTGCCATCCGGTACGCGACTCCCCGGTAGGCCTAGAAATAGATGTTTGGATCCAGTCCGACATCTCACCTGGAGCCGTCTAAGGACTCATTTTGATAAGTTGGACTCAATGGTGGAGGATCCAGAAACGTGGAGGTTCCACCTGAGCATCCTACCCCCGCAACTCTCATGAAGGATTATATGTATATATAATTATTATTATGATTATTTTATTATTATTCTGACCGAACTGTATGTGTCTTTAATCGGCCAACGGCAGCGCTCACACTCCCGTAGTGGACTACTGGCACCGGTGTACCTAGACCCCTCGTTCTAGAGGTATAACTAATGGAACTGGCCCTCCAGGTTGGGTAGTTGGGGTAACTTCCCTACCACGTAAAAAATAATGTTTCCAAAACAACAAAATGTCTCGGATAAGGACGACTCAACTGATGATGGCCCCAGCAAATGAAAACACAGACTTTCGGATCTGTATGTGAAATGTTCTGTCCTTCTACAGACCACGTGCAACCGAACAATTAGCAGAGGCTCTAGACTGCTATAAGTGGGCGCCGTGGCGTAAGTGGTTAGTGCGTCGGATCACTTCGCATGAGGTTTCAAGTTCGAATCCCAGAAAACACCAAAAAATTTTTTCACGGTCCCACCTCTCGCGAGCGTCTGACAAACATCCGAGAGTATTGTTGTCACGAAAAAGCTTCTCAAATCGCCGTTCCGAGTCGGCATTAAACTGTAGGTCCCTTCCATTCGTGTGGAAAATATAACACAACATGAGTGGTTGCGAGAAGCTAGGCCCTGGCACTTTAAAGAGCTGTTGCGCCAAATATTTGTATTTTTTTTTAGACTGCTATAAAGCAGATATTTCCCACTTTGTAACATTCTCCGCAATGAAGAGGAGAGGTGACAAAACGCGCCTTGGCGGAGTCCAACGCCCACAGTGAAAGGTTTTTTTTTTATAATTTGTGCGCACTCAAAGGGTTATGAATACTTTAACATGTTTACACGCTGTGTGGGCGTTGGAAAGGATGGATAGAGAGATTTAACACCGTTTATGCGAACACGGCTTCTACAAATTGTATATAAGGACTGAATGGCCCTTAACAGGGAACCATCAATCCTTTACTCCTGCAGAACACTCCAGAGTTTGCCTCGAGGAACCCTACCATATTGTAATATTCTTGCTGGGGTTCGTTTAAATAAAACTGTCTTTTGTGCATTTCATTGTTTATTTATTGTCGACTACTAACTTTTCTTCAACACAAAATTCACTCACTTTATTCTTTATTTATTTCAAGTTAAACTGTCGCTACAGATTTACTTTCAATATGTCGCTTGTTTTCACCACTGGTCGAATATCTCTTGTAATCGATGTATTCCTTATAAACAACGGTGTCGACGATGGTTGTGGTAAAATTGCAAGGGGTTCTAGAACATGCTAGATGTTTCTCCGAGTGAATTGATGATCCCGGAATATTTGGATATTGTGTGCAACAATTGCGGAACGTAAGCACATCAGGCGTGTCGACACTGCGACCAAGGAGATCTATTGTGCCATGTGTACTTGATACTACAATATGTTTTTTCCAAATCCACAAAACAAGTGTAGACAGGTTTAGCATACTCGCAGGCCTTTTCAAGAATCATTCTGAGAGTGAATAACTGGTCGGTTGTGCTTCTACCGGGACGAAAACTGCACTGCTCATCCCCCAAACTGTTCTCAACCACAGCTCTGGAACGCGTTTCTAGCACCTTAGCGAAGACTTTTCCAGGGAGACTTAAAAGAGATATACCCGTATAGTTGGCGCAATCTCTTTTATCCCCTTTTTTAAAAAGAGGAACTATCACCCCCATTTGCCAATCACCAGGTGTTTCACCGCATTCCCAGGCCACTTTAATGACACGTGAGAGCCATTGCACTCCCTCCTTACCTAAAGCCTTGAGCATTTCTGGCCGAATTTCATCCACACCAGCAGATTTGCCAACTTTTAGCGCTTTGATCGCCAAAGTTACTCCCTCTACCGTAGGACTACTTTCCGCCCAACTCTCGACAATAGGTCTGTCATCTTCGGTGCCCTGTTCGGGATTGAGCAATTCTGAAAAGTGCTCGCTCCATCTGCGTAAGATGTCCTCCTCATTGGAAAGGAGTCTACCGTCTTTAGATTTGACTCCTTCAACGATATTCAACTTTTTTCCTTTGAGTCGGCGGACGGTCTGCCAGAACATCTTATTTGCAGATTTGTGGTCACGTTCCAATTTTTCGCCAAACTCCTTCCAAGACTGTTCTGTCGCCGTTTTCACAGTTAATTTGCAAGTTCTTCGCGCCTCAGTGTACCGATTTCGAGATCGATCTGAGTTCCCCAAGTGAATCCACACCTTAAAGGCTCTGTTCTTCTCTCTGCTGGCTTCTTGAACTCCGGGCGTTTTAAACCAAGCAGTCCTTTTCTCACCACCAGCCGCCACACCAAGCCGCTTCACTCCACAAACATCTTCCGCAGAGGCAATAACCGCTGTTGAAAACAGTTGCCATTTTTCCTCTACATTTGATGGAACAAATGGAATTCGTTCAAACCTTTCAGATATTTGCCTCGCAAATGTCTCCCGTATTTCATCGTCCTGTAACCTCTCCCATCGTATGCGTGTAACCATCCTTGGTTTATGCTGTGGTAGGGGAGGCACTCTCTCGCTAAGATACAATTTGCACAGCACTAAGTGATGGTCAGTTGACAGTTCGGCCCCTCTCAATACGCGAATATCACAAACCATTCTCTTCAGACACGATGGTATCACAAAGAAATCGATCAGCGACTTCTGCTGAAGACTCCGACGGTACCATGTGTATTTGTGAATGTCTTTGTGTGGGAAGATAGTCGTATTTTTTAGTAATTGCTTAATTATCTGTGATTAAACTATGTATCTATGTTAAATGATCCGCTCATGGTACAGGGCTTTTTATTATCCGAGATAGTCTCACACAATCTGGCGAAATCCCACTGAGTGTTCTTTTTTTAATGGGATTATTGTTAATGTTCATGGGATCAAATATACGATCATAGGGGTAATTGGTGGTAAGTGAAATTGGTTGTTGTATCAGCTACAAGAGGAGCTTTTGAGTGATTGTTGTTTTGAATAGAGGAGGATTTTTCTATTGTTGGGAAAACTTTCGTGTTTAAACAAAACATGGTAAATGGCGAAGCTTCACGTGTTGCTTGAGTGGTGGGGTGAGGGTGTGGGTCGTTGGTGTACAGCTACTCGTGTGAGTCTTTGTTCAGATTTGTATTTTGGTTAAAGTTATTTTAATTTCTGTGATTACAATGATGTTTTTTGTACTTACTCATGATGCACTGTGATGTAGGTGATTTCCCGCTTTTTTATTTTTATTTTTTGAGGTGTGAAAGTGCAAACAGCTGACTGTACTGACTTATTTTTTTTTTTGATTGAATCTTTGCTATTTTTATTACTAAATATTTGTTCGACTTATATAATAACTACGCGAAATGTAGATGGTTTCTGCTTTATCCTCTCGGTGAAAGCCTTTGCACGGTTTGTGTAATTAAAGACAGATTTTCACCAAACATAAATAAATGAGCAACTTTCAACGATTTTAATTCAGAGCCACCTGGAACACAAGCACACAACACAAGCATTTTCCTCCAGGTTGGGGGTTGTGCAGTCGGGGAAACTTCCCTACCACGTTTTTTTTTTTTTTTTGTTTGGTTGCGCCTGGAGGTGCAGGAATTTTCAAAAGATACCAATGGTCCGTACCATTGGTTATGCCCGATTCATATATCTGACAATGCCATCAGTGCTAGTTAGTATATGCCTACGGGCTAAACCTCACCCCCTCAGAGAGGCACTATGAGAACCGGCTGCGCGTACTCATAGTAGTAGGAAATTCGTTCCTCTCATTTTTTCATTTTTTGTGATGACTACGACTAAGTTGCCTTAACGAGTAGTTTACGCTTCTGTAGTGTTAATCGCGTTAGGTAGGTAGCTTTCCAGTGAAGGCGCCTACTAATACTGTCATTACATGCGGTTTTTCCTTACGGCGCTAGGTCGAAAGGTCTTGTTCTTTGTTGTCGGCGCTCAAGGTTTGTCACGTCCATAGTACGGATTATTTCATTATTGCAATGAACATGAAGACGGGTACGAAGTTTGCGAGCAAAGTTTGTTACTTCGTCCCTCACGGTAGCAATTCCTAGATCTCTGTGAATATCACTATTCCTTATATACCAAGGAGCATTCACGATCGCTCTTAGTATTTTATTTTGAAATGCTTGCAGTAGAGCCATATTGCTTGGTTTGGTACAACCCCAAAGTTGTATACCATATGTCCAAGACGGTTTTAGCACTTGCTTATACAGAAGCAGTTTGTTGTATACGCTTAACTTCGAGTATCTTCCGAGTAGCCAATACATTTCTCTAAATCTGATTTCGAGCTCTTCGCGCTTCTTTTTAACGTGTGGTTTCCACTTAAGTTTAGCGTCTAGGGTCATTCCTAAATATTTTGCCTCGTTTGCGTAAGGTATTTGTACCGAGTTAATGGATATAGGTAAGTTGTTTATCTTTCTTAACGTAAAATTGACATGCGTTGATTTTGTCTCATTGAGGACTATTCGCCAGGTTTTTGTCCATTCGCATACATTGTTCAAAGCTCGTTGGAGTTTTCCCGTTGATGATTCGACTGACTCATCCGTTACGAGGATAGCCGTGTCGTCTGCGAACGTTGCTACAACGGTCCCTTCATCTTGTGGTATATCTCTTGTGCAGAGCAGGAACAGGATTGGACCGAGAACACTTCCTTGTGGAACACCGGCGTAGATTTCTTTGAAATCCGAATATTCACTTCCGTGTCTAACACGGAAAAGTCTGTTTTCAAGATAAGATTCCAATATTGTGTACACCTTTTCCGGTAAGATTACCCTTAGCTTATACCTTAGGCCTTCGTGCCATACCTTGTCGAAGGCTTGCGATACGTCGAGAAAAGCGCTAGAGCATATTTTTTCCCCGTCTAGAGCTTTTTCAATCTCGTTCGTTATTCGATACACCTGATCGATTGTGGAATGTTTGACCCGAAACCCGAATTGATGATCCGGGATCAAGTGTCTTTGTTTAATTACTGGTTGCAATCGTTTCAGCAGAAGTTTCTCGAAGACCTTAGATATTATTGGCAGAAGTGAAATGGGTCTATATGATTTCTTGTCATTTGCACATTTCCCCGGTTTCGGAACCATAATAACTTCGGCGACTTCCCATTGCCTTGGAACATATAATAGTCTTAAGGAAGCACTTATAATGTAGAGCAACTTAACCAGCACGTTTTTCGGTAGTTCTTTCAAAATTTCGCCAGTGATTAAATCATATCCCGGAGCCTTGTTATTTTTCAATTTTTTTATTGTCATTCGAAGTTCGGACAGGGATTTTTACTCTAAAGTTGTCGGGTGCCATATTATCATTCGGATCTTCGATCAACGGTTGTCCATCGAACGGCTTGAACGTTTCCTCTAAGTGATCGGCAAATAATTCTGCTTTCTCTTTGTCTTCTTTTGCCCATTCCCCGTTAGCTTTCCTAATTGGCGGCGAGTGCATTACAGGTTTCCTTATGGACTTCAAGGCTTTCCATAGAGAGTAGTTTGAATACTTATCAGCGGTCAGACCCTCGAGGTAAGTAGAAGTCTCGTGATTTTTTAGGTCCTGCAGCACTTTTTTAAGCTTGTTACAAAGATGGTTCAGATAAGTTTTATCCGGTGGCGCGCGGGATTGTTGCCATCTCTTGCGCGCTCTCCTCTTTTCTCGTATGAGGTCTTCGATTTCAGACTGGTATTTGACTTTATTGTTCCGCGCTTCTGTCTTTCGCAAAGGAGTGTTTTTCCACGCTGAGCTCTGAATGGCTTCGACGAGTTTGTCGATTTCTTCTTCTATTTCGAACGGTGTCTTTAGCGGTACATTTAAAGCAACATTTTCCTTACAGTCTCTTCTGAAAGCGTCCCAGTTAGTTTTGTTACTAGTTCACCTAGGCGGTCCTTCTTTTTTTACTTAACTTCCACCTATTTTCAGAGTGACTGCCGAGTGATCTGAGCATAGATCATAGCATTCTTCGATTTCCGTCAAATTTTTAGTTAACCCTTTTGCGATAAAGAGGGATTTTATTTTTGTCAGTTAAGCCAATAAGTTGGCTTTCCTGTCGAAAAAAAATTCACCCCACGTTTCATGCTGGCTTTGTACAATAATCTGCCTTTTGTCGAATTGCATCTTGATACCCAGAAAGTGTGTTTCGCGTTAAAGTCACCACCTAAGACAAAATTAGGTCCGAGTGAGTCAAAGAGACGAACGAGGTCGTCTTCTACTAGCTTATATCCCAGAGGGAAGTAACTAGATCCGATGTTGTAGTCTAAGTGGTTTATTTTTACGGAAACTGAGCTTATTTGCATAGAATCAAATTCTATTTCTATATTTTCGGAGTGCTTAATACAGTCTTTGATGTAAAGAGAGGACCCGCCTCTCGCATTTTCCGAAGGATGATTCGCATGGTAATCGCTGTAGCCTTTTATTTCGGGTCTAAGTCCTTTTTTTAAGTGCGTTTCCGATACCAAACATATGTCAATGTTATTTTTCCGTAGAAACACTTCTAACTCGTCGATTTTTTTCAGAAGGCCGTTCCACGTTAGTATCTTAAGTAGCTGTTTCATATTCATGTTTTTTTGATTGTCTTGCGAGGTTTGAACTCGATAATTTTATTAACTTTGGTTTGCTCCTCAAATTTTTCCAATATAATGGTAAATATTTGGCTAACCGGATCTGTTGTAGCTGATCTTAATTTGTTTTCGTTTGACGCGACTTGCGCGTATGATCTCGCGTCAACCTGTGGCGGTTTTTCCGCTGCACTTGGATCAGCGACGTTCTCTTGCGCAATTTTTTTATTTCCCTTTTTCGGTCCCTTCGTTTTGACTGGCTTAGCGGTCTTAGGCTTATCGGTTTTACGATCTCTTAAGCTTGGGTTCGGGTGTATCGGTTTCTTAAGAGTATCGCGCCTTTTTTGAAGCTCCTTTGCTACTTCACAACCTCGATAGTTTGCTGGGTGCTTGCCTTTACAGTTTATGCAGGTCGCCGGAGCCTGCTTATTTAAGTCACACCTTTCTGATAAGTGGTTCCCGGCACATTTTACACATTTCGGTTCTTTTCGGCAATACGACTGGGTGTGATTGAAACCTTGACAGCGTTTGCACTGAGGTATCGATCGTGTATTCGTACGCATAGGCTCGATTTTAACTACGATATTCAAAATACTTTTTACGTTATAAATATCGTCTATATTTTCGCTTCTATCGAAGGTTAGCATAAAGAGCGGAAGTCCATGCTTGACCAAGATTTCATTGCCTTGTTCCGTTTTCTGCTTTATCTTCTTTAAGATATTAATTGCGTCGATAATTTTCAAGCCTTTTCTTTTAAGGTCATTTATAATGTCATCTTTAGTGCACGAGGGGTGGAGACCCCTTGCTATAACACGGAGTGGTCTTTCTGATTTATTTTCGTAGGTGAACCACTGGATCTTTTCCGCGTTTCCCTACCACGTAAAAAAAACTCATGGTTCCGAAACAACCAAAAGCCTCGGATAAGGATGACTCAACTAATGACGACCCCAGCAAACGAAATAAGGACAACGACCTTCGGATCTGTACGTGGAATGTTCTGTCCCTTTACAGACCACGTGCAGCCGAACAACTAGTAGAAGCCCAAGACTGCTATAAAGCAGATATTACCGCCATCCAGGAAGTGCGATGGGATGGGCCGGGCAAAAAGAGGATGAAAAACTGTGACATCTACTATGGTGATTGCTACAGAGGCAACAGACAACGCTTATTCGGATGCGGATTTGTCATACGCGGCAGACTTAGGCAAGAAGTCTTAAGCTTCCGACACGTGAGCGAGCGTATTATGACTATCCGGATCAAGGCTAAATTCGCTAACATAAGCCTAATATGTGTTCATGCCCCCACGGAAGAAAATGACCCTGCCACCAAAGAGTGTTTCTACGAGCTCCTCGACAAAACATACGAGCAATGTCCTAAATACGACGTTAAAATCGTATTGGGGGATTTTAACGCCAAAATAGGAAAGGAGGACGTCTTTGGTAGGGCAGTCAGTAAGCATAGCCTACACGACACCACTGATAGCGGACTAAGGCTAATTGATTTCGCGAAATGTCATCAGAGCAAGCACATGGTTTCCTCATCGCGATATTCATAAGCAGACATGGCGGTCTAATGATCATGTAACGATCAACCAAATTGATCATGTTGCGATCGACGCAAGGTACGCCTCCAGTATTCTGGATGTCCGGACCTTCCGAGCGGCCAACATAGACTTGGATCATTACCTTGTTGTAGCCAAGGTACGAATGCGGATATCTCAATCTGAGCAACAAAGAAGAATTACTGTGAGAAAATTTAACGTCGAAAAGCTACAATCACAAGAGACCGCCAGACTCTTCGCTGAACGCGTATCCCGAAATCTCTCAATCACCCCTTTGCCGCCAGCATCAAGTACCAAAGACCAGTGGCAACGCTGCCAACATGCCATCAGAAACGCCGCAGCTGATGTGCTGGGTCTCGCTCGCCCACCACCGCGAAACCCCTGGTTTGACGAAGAATGCCGGCGAGTGCATGCAGCAAAACAAGAAGCATACAAAGCGGCGCTGCAAAGGAAGACGAAAGCTGCTCGTGAGCTCTACGAGCAAAAGAGACGGGAAGAACATCGACTTCTCCAAAAGAAGAAGAAAGAGCATGAGAAGCGCGCGTTTGAAAATATCGATAGTTTATACTCCAGGAACAATGTACGGAAGTTTTACCAAAAGGTAAAAAGAACGTGTCAGAGAAGTAATACCCGTACAGAAACCTGTAGAGATGAAAATGGAAACCTCGTAGTAGAATCACAGTCGGTGCTGAGAATATGGAAAAACCACTTCTGCAGACTGTATAACGGCGACGAAGACCAACATCCCGCTGTCAGGCAGAATGAACCATTCAACATAGACGATGATAGTCAAAATTTCCATCCACCTGACCAAAACGAAGTGAGGATAGCAATTTCCGATCTAAAATCCAACAAGGCTGCTGGACCTGACGGCTTACCGGCCGAACTCTTCAAGGCAGCAGGGGATGAATTGGTAGAGTGCATACACCAACTCATTTCTAATATTTGGTCAGATGAGTGTATGCCTGATGAATGGAATCTCAGCATCGTTTGCCCGATCCACAAGAAAGGAGACCCCCTCAATTGCGCCAACTATAGAGGCATCAGTCTCCTCAACATCGCATACAAGATCTTTTCTGCGATATTGTGTGAACGCCTGAAACCTTTTATGAACAGCCTGATTGGACCCTATCAGTGCGGCTTCAGACCAGGAAAGTCCACCATCGATCAAATCTTCACAAGAATTCCAAATAGATACTCACCACCTCTTTATCGATTTCAAGGCCGCCTATGACAGCATCTATAGAGAAGATCTTTATAGAGCCATGTCTAGTTTTGACATCCCTGCCAAACTTGTCCGTCTGTGCAGGCTGACGATGGAGAACGCTCGCTGCTCCATCAAGGTCGGTAATGACCTCACCGAGACCTTTGATGTCAAAAAAGGCTTTAGACAAGGTGACGCGCTGTCATGTGACTTCTTCAATATTATACTTGAACGGATTGTGTGGAACTCACAAGCCAACACCGGAGGCACAATCTATTACAAGTCTGTACAACTGCTTGCATACGCCGACGATATAGACATTGCCGGAAGAACTCAGCGGGCTGTCACCGGTGCGTTTGCAAGCATTGAGGCGGAAGCGGCCAAAATGGGTTTAGCGATAAACGAGGGCAAAACGAAGTATATGCTGTCAACAAGAAGGGAAAACCAACACCGACGAATTGGACAAAACGTCACCGTGGGCAGCTATAACTTCGACGTAGTAAGGGACTTTGTCTACCTTGGCTCTGCTATAAATTCAACAAACAAAATCAGTGCAGAAATCAATCGAAGAATAACTCTTGCCAATCGCTGTTTTTTTGGGCTTATAAGGCAATTCAACAGTAAAGTCCTATCTCGAACAACTAAGGAGACTCTATATAAGACCTTGATCATCCCAGTCCTGCTTTACGGCGCTAAAAGAGGATGAAGATATCCTTGGTCGTTTCGAGAGAAATTCTTCGTAAGATTTTCGGTCCCGTTTGCGTTGACGGGTTTTGGAGGAGAAGATTCAATCACGAACTATACGAGCTGTACAGCGACATCGACCTAGTCAAAAACGGCGTATTGGACGTCTGAGAGGGCTAGGGCATGTAGAGCGAATGGACACCAACGTTCCGGCCCGCAGAGTCTTCGAATCTAATCCCGAGGGACGACGCAGTAGAAGGAATCATCGCCGTAGGTGGCGCGCACAAGTTCAAGGGGACCTCGACCAACTTGGAGTGCGCAACTGGAGGCAATTAGCTAAAGACCAAGCTAAATGGAGAGGCTTGTTGGTTGAGGCCCAGGTTCACCCCGAACTGTAGTGCCACCTAAGTAAGTAAGTAAGTAGCACAAGCACTCTCTAAGCTTTCAAATGCAGTCTCCAGAATATCATTAGAATACCAATGCTTATAGCTTTTGTATGATACTAGCTGGTTGTACCCGCTTCGCTTGGTCATTTAATATGCGATTTCAAGTACATGTCATTTTGTCATTGTCATTTTGTCATTGAAATAGTTTACCTGATAATTCTTTATGAGAGTTGCGGGGGTAGGATCATTAGGTGCACTCTCCACCATTCTCGATTCTCCACTGTCGACTCCAACTCATCAGGAGGAATCCCTAGACGGCTCCAGGAGAGATGTCGGACTTGATCCAACAATCTATTTCAAGGCCTACCGAGGGGTCGCTAACTTGATAGCACGGCAATCACGACACGTCTTGGAAGGCAGTTTGAGGACATACGCACTACGTGACCAAACCGTCAAGGCATAAATGCTTCCATTCGGAGAAGTAGCCGCCAAACATTTCCAACCAATTCTGCAGAATAACTCGGCATTGATCTTTCCATCACTTGTCAATAAGACCCCGAGCTACTTAAGCATACCCACCTGCTTCAGTGGGACTCCGCTAACATGCAGATGCAGAGTGTACTGAATAGACGTTCTTGAAACACCAATTACTTCCGATCTGTTAAAAAAAAATACAAATATTTGGCGCAACAGCTCTTTAAAGTGCCAGGGCCTAGCTTCTCGCAACCACTCATGTTGTGTGCGTTGTATATTTTTCACACGAATGGAAGGGACCTACAGTTTAATGCCGACTCCGAACGGCGATTTGAGAACCTTTTCGTGACGACAATACTGTCTGATGTTTGTCAGACGCTCGCGAGAGGTGGGACCGTGAAAAAACTTTTTGGTGTTTTCTGGGATTCGAACTTGGAACCTCATGCGTAGAGATCCGACACACTAACCAATTACGCCACGGCGCCCACTTCCGATTTGTTCACATTTACTTTTATTCCAGGATCATCACAGACATTTTGGTTTAAGAGGACCCCAGGAAGACCAAATCATCCGCAAAGAGAAAATGACTAATCCTTAAGCCCCCCGCTTAGCAATATTCCCTGCCACGGCTGCGCTGCGATATCTAGTCCATATACTTGTATACAATGAAGAGGCGAGGTGACAAAACGCATCCTTGGCAGAGTCCAACCCCCTACAGTGAAGAGTACTGATTTACCGCTGTTTACCCGAACACAGCTTCTATAGTTTGTATATAAATACTGCATCGCCCTTAATAGGGAACGATCAATCCCATACTTTTGCATTACACTCTAGAGTTTGACTGATGAACCCTAAAACATGTTTTCACCAAATACACAAAACACTTGTACGCAGGTTTAGCATACTCCCAGGTCTTATCAAGAATCATTTTGAGAGTGAATAACTGGCCTGTCCTGCGCCTACCGGGATGAAAACCACAGCTCTGGCACGCATCTCTAACAGCTTAGCAAACAATTTTCCAGGGATACTTAAAAGAAATACGAGTATACCCCTGCAGTTGGCGCAATCTTGTTTGTCCCCTTGTATAAAAAGAGAGACAATCACTCTCATTTGCCAATCACCAGGTGTTTCACCGCATTCCCAGGCCAGTTTAATGACACGTGAGAGCCATTGCACTCACTCTTTACCAAAAGCCTTGAGCATTTCTCGTCGGATTTCATCCACACTGGTAGATTTGCCAACTTTTAGCGATTTGATCGCCAAAGTTTCGACCATAGGTCTGTCATCTTCCTGATGACACACGTATAATTACAGGTATTTCTCGAAAAACACCTTCTAAAAGGTAGGAAAATCAGCTTAAATTATGAGTATTCAACTTACAATATACTGTCTGTGCCACTTTGTTAATCATTTATTTTAAATCTATTAAAACATTCTAAAATGTGGACAAATCCAACGATCAACAACATCTCATCTAATAAAGTGGAAAAATATTGCAATGTTTCTATGTTTTCTATTAATAAAATTTAAAATGCCTTAGATTTGGCACTGATAATGATCACACACTAAAGTTCAAAACATATAATCATGTTACAGCGCTTCCATATACTCACACACATACTATTGCAACGATAGCCACTGCTGCATGACTGGTAGCCGCGGTCGCCACTGAAGGAAAATTGTGGGCGATGATTTGATTAATTCTTTTAACATTGCTCAGCTTCAGGACAACGCAGAAGGGTGTTTTATACCTTAAATGAATTAGCGGCGAATTTACTAAATTCACCTATTTTTTTTTTTTAATCCGGAGAGCCAGTATTGAGCTACGGTTGGGAATCAATATTTATGGATGGAAAATTCGACCTCAACCCCCTTTATGCCACTTAGACCTTGAATTTCGGAAAATCCCTTCTTAGCTCGCATCAAAGCAAAATGAGGAATAACTGGTGTTCACAAAGAAAATCGACTTTGCTTTTATAGTATTGTAATATTCTTGCTTGGGTTCGTTTAAATAAAACGGTCCTTTGTGTATTTTAATCGTTTATTTATTATCAAACACCAACTTTACTTTAACACAATATTCAATCACTTTATTCTTTATTTACTTCAAACTAAACTGTCGCTACAATGTCTAATCTCCCTCTTGTAATCGCTGTATGCACTTATAAACAACTATCTCCACGGTGGTTGTGGTATGGGTATTTATAGGAAATTGTAAGGGGTTCTAGAACATGCTAGATGTTTCTCCGGGTGAATCGAGGATCCTGGAATATTGGGATATTGTGTGGAACAATTGTGGAACGTAAGCACACCAGGTTGGAACGTAAGCACATCAGGTTGGAATATTTATTACTAGTAGGCAATAGATGTCGTTGCACAAAGTACCTGACGATGTACTTGATACTACACTGCCCCCCTCTTAAACTTGTTCGTCCCGAACAAGATCATCTGGATTACTGCCATGGTAACGATGAAGACGATCCAGGTGGACAATTTTCATCTTGCCTCTTACTCCACGCTGGATCCGGAAGACGACGTCATTGATGCGTGTGACCACTTTATAAGGGCCCTCCCAGTCTTGCTGCAGCTTAGGTGACCTCCCCTTTTGCCGGTGTGGGTTGTACAACCATACTAGGTCTCCCTCGTGGAAGCTGGACGTTGTTGCCTTTGTGTCGTACCTGGTTTTCATGCGGTCACTTGCTATCCTTATCCTCGTCCTGGTCCTCTGATGTATGTCTCGGATCCTTTCCCTGAGGTCTGCCACATAGTCCTCTTCACATTTGGCCTCATCGTTAGGGGATCCAAACTTCACCTCACTGGGTAGCCGAACTGCTCGACCAAACAAGACTTCGGATGGAGTATGTCCAGTCGTACTGTGCACAGCATTTCGGTAGGCCATCAAGAAGAGAGGAATTTGTCGATCCCAATCGCGCTGGTGGTCTTCTACGACCTTGGAGAGATGTTCGTTTAAGTTTCTGTTGAAGCGCTCTACCATCCCGTCGGATTGTGGATGAAGTGGGGTCGTCCTCGTCTTTTTGATTCCTAGTTGTTGACAAACCTCTTGGAATATCTTCGATTCAAAGTTTCGTCCCTGGTCGGAATGCAGTTCCATGGGCACGCCAAATCTGCTCACCCAGTTGTTGACGATCTGTTCCACGATGGTCTTCGCTTCCTGGTTAGGGATGGCGAACGCTTCCGGCCATTTGCTGAAGTAGTCCATGACGACTAGGATGTAATGGTTACCTTTGTCGGTTTCTGGAAACGGACCAGCGATGTCAGCGGCAATCCGTTCAAAGGGTGCGCCCACGTTGTACTGTTGCATCTTGCCTCGCGTTTTCGTTCTGGGTCCCTTGCTGCCTGCACACACGACGCATTTTCGGCACCAACTTTCTACGTCGTCCCTTGCGCTGAGCCAATAGAAACGTTCTCGCACTTTCTCCAGCGTCTTGTTTGCACCCAAATGACCTCCGGATGCTCCATCATGCATCTCCCGCAGCACCTCGTGAACTTTTGATCGCGGCAAGACAAGCTGCATTATGAAATCTTTCCCGTCCGGCCTCTCCCATTTCCTTTTCAGCACACCATCTTGCACATGAAGTGAGTCCCACTGAGCCCAGTATGCCTTGAGAGTGGGGCTCCTGTCCGAGATATCTTGTCCGTTTGGCTTTTCCATAAACTCCTTCCACGCTAATATCGGCTCGATGTCTGGGTCTTCTTTTTGAGCGTTGCGGATTTCTTCTGTACTCCAACCGGCGATAGGCTCAGCTCTTACCCTTTGGATGGAAGGAAGGTTCTTCTCTTCCTGTCGCACACAATGCTTGCCGTCGATCTCGCATGGTTGCCGGGATAAGGCATCTGCATAAGAATGGAGTTTGGTTTGAGGAACCTGGATGGTATTGGGGGCGTCGACTCCGACATCCGACTTCCGCCCCGCGCAAATGGTTCTTGAGCGGTCTCCCCACTCCTGGTTTCGGGAAGCCTGACCAACAGGATGGATGTTATACCTGTTGGATGGTATTTCATTACGTCGCCAATTACCATAGTGTGGATAGTTTCCGTGGCTGGGTAGAATTCTGCATTGCCGTTGTAGGTGCCCTCTTTTGTTGCAGTTCCAGCAACGAATTTGTCCTCGGCGAGCGCTGTTTCGGTCTTCGACGTCCATCCTCTGGCAAGAGCATTCGATGGCGGCTACCTCCCTCACACGGTGGATTCCCTGACAGGCCTGGTCTGCGGCCTCCATTGTCAGAGCAAACGCCAAAGCTTCGGCGAGCATTTTCTTTCCAGCCATTCTTACCGCCATTTGTAGTTTCGCATCAGCTATGGCATGGGTGAACGCTTCGGTTGCCATCTCGTTAATGATCTCCTCACCGGCGTTTGGATAGGACAAATGTGCCAGCCGCTCGATATCTGCTTGTAACTGCTGGAGCGTCTCACCCTTCATCTGGGACCTTCTGCGCAACTGAACCCTATATACTTGCTGCATGTGGTCGTCCCCAAATCGCATCTCAATGGCTTTCACCAGACTGTCGTAGTTGCGTTGTTTGTCCTCGGGAATAGTTTGTAGTAACTCTGCAGCTGATCCTCTAGGCGCAAGCGTGAGGGCAATGGACTTCTCTTCATCGTCCCAGTTGTTCGTCATTGCCGCAGCTTCGAACTGCCTCTTATATATTGGCCACGATGTCTGTCCATCGAAGACGGGAGGCTGCATCTCTTTCCTTCTCGGGCAGTCGGTTGAATACTCCCGAACTTTCTGTTTCTTCACGCATTCGAGTTCCTTTGCCAAATTCTCGAATCTTCCTTCAACAGCCTCGAATTTCGTTTTAACACTCTCGAATCTTCCTTCAATGGCTGTTTCAAATGTCTCAATTTTGCCTCTACGTTTTCAAACTTCTCATCAATTGTTCCAAATCTTGTTTCCAAACTTTTATTTTGTTCATTGAATTTGCTTTCGAGAACACTCCTTTGATCGAATAGCTGATGTTCCAGAGAGTTCTTTTGTTCGTCGAGCTTGGCGTCTAGAGAATTCTTTTGTTCAGTCAAGGACTTTTCTAGCTTCTCGAATTTTTCATTTGGAGAATTCTTTTGCTCATCGAAAGAATTATCTATCTTCTCGAATTTTTTAGATAACAATTTCATTAAAGCCGACATGTCACTTGTCGTACTTACTTGTTTTTCTTCGACGTCAAACAAAGCTGTTTCAGGATCTGTACCCTCGTCCGTCATTATTTTCCGCAACTTAATGATCAACTCTCTCTTCGTACCAGCCGTAGGCTGATCCCGCTGGCTCAGTGCTTCCTTTAGTTGCACCAATGACAAATCTTCTAGCAATTTCCGAACCATTTTCTTTTTTCACTTACACAAAAAGCAATACACAAAATTTGTTTTATTCCACTTTTCTGACACCAATGTAATATTCTTGCTTGGGTTCGTTTAAATAAAACGGTCCTTTGTGTATTTTAATCGTTTATTTATTATCAAACACCAACTTTACTTTAACACAATATTCAATCACTTTATTCTTTATTTATTTTAATTGTCGCTACAGATTTACTTTCAATACGTCGCTTGTTTTCACCACTGGTCGAATCTCCCTCTTGTAATCGCTGTATGCACTTATAAACAACTATCTCCACGGTGGTTGTGGTATGGGTATTTATAGGAAATTGTAAGGGGTTCTAGAACATGCTAGATGTTTCTCCGGGTGAATCGAGGATCCTGGAATATTGGAACAAATTGTGGAACAATTGTGGAACGTAAGCACACCAGGTTGGAACGTAAGCACATCAGGTTGGAATATTTACTACTAGTAGGCAATAGATGTCGTTGCGCAAAGTACCTGACGATGTACTTGATACTACAGTATTTAAGATAAGATAATAAGATAAGATACAAGGAAAATCGATTCTGCTTCTGCAGTATTTAAAGATAAGATTGGTGGTCACTTTCCAATATTGAGGCGGAACAGTCTTAGTTTGGTGTTTAAATTAATGGTATTGCTTCGCCGTATTTTGGACAGGATTCCTGAAGTTGGCTTCTGTCTAGCGAATCGGCTTCATCCGTTGACTGAGAAAGTCAGGGCTTCAACCAACAGGAAATTAATGCGTTTATTTTTTTTTTATACTGCACCCGAAAGTATGGAAACAAATAATCAATAGTTCTCAAACTTTCCGAATGTATAGTTTTATAATGCCTGGTTTTGTCTGTTTTTTAATCTCTGTGTTTATTTCTTTTAATATCTTAATCCCCTTAAGGAGTATCGTGATCCTAAGGTAAAAAAACCCTAAAGTTTTGTTAACATTTGTGATGCAGTTTCTGCGTGATAGCTGCCCATTGTCAACCCTAGTTATCACTTTATTATATGTGTATAGATACTAGCTGACAAGTGCTCGCCTTGCTTCGCCCGCATTTTATTTGACGGTTATTTAATTATTGAAATACTAGCTGGTTGTACCCGCTTCGTTGGGTCTTTTAATATACGATTTCAAGTACACTTCTTTCGAGCACTTTCCGTTTTGTCATTGAAATAGTTTACCCGCTAATCCTTCATGAGGGTCGCGGCAGTAGGATGATTAGGTATACTCTCCAACACTCTTGATCCTCCGGCGTCGACTCCAACTCATCAGGAGGAATCCCTCCAGGCTCCAGGATGTCGGACTTGATCCAACTATTTATTTCTAGGCCAGGGGTCACTAACCTGATAGCACGGCAATCATGACACGTCTTGGAAGCCAGTTTGAGGATATACGCACTAAGTGACCAAATCGTCAAAGTATAAGTCCTTCCGTTCGAAGAAGTAGCTCCTCAACACTGAGCGCCTCGCGTACTCTGGTGTTACGCACTCGATCCCTACGAGTTATTCCAGCAACAACGCGAAGGAACCTCTTTCAGCGGCTTTTATCCGCGACTATAGGTGAGAGTTTGAACATATAACGACTTAAAAACCGATAATTTAGATTGAACACTAAGTTCGGCTTTCCTTATAATAGCTCTTTCCATCACTCGTGAATAAGACCCCGAGATACTTAAACTTATCCACCTGCTTCAGTGGGACTCTACAAACATGCAGAATGTACTGAATATACGTTCTGAAAACAACCATTACCTCCGATTTGCTAACGTTTGCTTTCATTCCAGCATCATCACAAACGGCTACAAACCTTTCGAGTGCGCGCTGAAGTTCGGTTTATGAGCACCCAAGGATGACAAAATCATCTGCAAAGAGAGGATGACTAATCCTTAAGTTCCCAATTTTGCAACATTCTCCGCCACGGCTGCGCTGCAGCAGCCAGTCCCAGGCGCGAACGCACGGGGGGGTTTTGGGGGTTCAAACCCCCCCCCCCGAAATATCTGCCACCGTGCTACTAAGTACTAGGAAATTGCCATGGCAAAAATACGATTGTGCCACATCGCATTGAACAGTTTTCAATATGCGATCGTTATGTTGATACAATTGACAACGAATATACGAATCGGGAAGACTTTTTGTGTTTCGTTCCTGTTGATGACATTACGGGAAAAGGGCTTGCAAGTAATGATGAAAATATGACGATGAAAAATATTGGCATGAATTTGGCTAATATGAGAGGGCAAGGTGAGCGTCAATAATTCACACTATCTATGTAAATAAAACTGTCAGCAAGGCCGATTAGGTAATAAATTACATTACATGTTTAGGGTATGATGGGGCCGGTCAATGACCGGAAAATTCAACGGCTGTGCTGCCAAAGTTAGAGCATTGTATCCAGAAGCTATTTACGTCCACTGTGCTAATCATATTTGAATTTGGTCATTGCACGCGCTTGTAACATACCGTCTATACGAAATTACATAGGAACCATTAAAGAGGTTGTTAATTTATTCCGATTATCTAATAACATAAGGCAGCTCTAGTTTTCAAAGACAAAATTCAGGTGTCTTGCCCAAAAGCAAAACAAACGCGTCTTTTAAAATTTTGCGAAACGCATTGGGTTGTGCACTTGAATTCACCTCAATTTGTTCTATGAATATATCTGTTGCTCATTAGAGTACCTGGATGTACGAAATATGAAAACCGAAGGAGTCAAACCTCATGTTCTACTTGCTGCTATACAAACTTCCCCATTTATAATATCCTTAACAGTGATTAGGCCAATTTTCAGCCTAATGAAAAATGTAAGTGAACTTTTACAAAAAAAAAAAGAATGTGATCTCAGCTGCTGTATGGAATATGCAAACCATTTACATGAGGAAGTAAATGAAATGCGTCAAAACTCCGAAGTTAGATTCAGTCACACATTTGCTGGAGCTAAAGAAATGGCAGACAAAATGGATATTCTATTAGTAGTCCCGCGGCAAGTTGTAAAACAAAAGAACGGTGACAACTATGAAGGAGGTCCTGAAGAATATTTTCGTCGGTCCATCTTTGTTCCTTTTTTGGACCGACGATGTAACTAAGGACTAGATTTCTTACTTACTTACTTTACTTATATCCTTTAACCACTCGGGGGGCATAGGGCGTCAACCACGCCTGGCGCCATCGTGTTCGGAGTTCTGCAACGCGTTTGAGCTGCCTCCAACTCATTCCTAAAGAGCTCGATTCCTCCTCAACTGTTCTGTGCCACGTTTGCCTAGGGCGTCCTGCTATTCTGCCTGCCTGGTTGAGCGGATTTCACTGCATGGCGTATTTCGCAATGGAGTTGTCTTCGCGCCGTAGGGTGTGTCCAATCCATTGCCACTTTCTTCTTCGTATAGTAATGCTTATAGGTTCTTGCCCGGTTCTCAGATAAAGTTGTTCGTTGGAGATGCGGTTCGGCCAAAAGCATTGAGCATTTGTTTACGAAGACTTGTAGCTTGCGTGTGTTAATGGTGTCCACCTTCCAAATACTGCACCCATAAAGCAGCACTGATTCTACGTTGGAGCGGAACAGTCGTAGCTTGGTTCTAAAGCTAATAACATTGCTTCTCCAGATTTTGGACAGCATTCCGAACGCAGCTTTAGCCTTCCCGATTCTGCTGCACACATCCAGTTCGGTGCCACCGCGATTAGCCGAGACCACACTTCCTAAATATAGAAAGTTATCAACTTTCTAGACTTCCTGTCTGGCAATGTAAAGTTGAGCGCGGTTGTTAGAAGAAGTGCTCAGAGCTTTTGTTTTGGCTGTGTTTATTCTTAGCCCCACTTTGTTTGCCTCAGCTTCTAGATTTTGGGCCATCAAATGAAGATCCATTATCCGATGTGAAAGTACACAAACATCATCAGCGTAATCTAAGTGTTTAAGGTAAGATGTCATCGTCCAACGAATTCCATAATTAGCGTCCGTCAGTGCTGCACGGAGTACATCGCTGATAACCACCAAGAACAATAGTGGTGACAGTATGCACCCTTGACGTACTCCACTTTGGACTTCAAAATCCTCCGACACCTTACCATTGTGCACAACGTGACACTTACCGCCCTCGTATGTAGCCTTGATAATAGCTATAAGTTTTTCTGGAATTCCTCTCCCGCGCAAGGCCAACCAGATAGCATTTCGATTCAAGCTGTCGAAAGCCTTCTCGAAGTCGATAAACAGTAAATGTAGCGGGACCTATACTCAACGCATTGTTCGATTATGATCCGTAAGGTGTTTATGTGGTCGATGCAGGAGGATCCAGCGCGAAAGCCTGCGTGTTCGACATCGTTTTAGAATTATTTTAGTTATTATTTTGGCCACGGCTGGAAGAACACATATGCCTCTCCAGTTACCGCAATCCATCAAGTTTCCGTTCTTTGGAAGTTTAATGATCATCCCCCTTTTCCACTCCTGTCAAAATTGTTCGCTATCCCAAGCTCTCCGTATTAGGGGATGCAGCAAATCTGCCGATGTATTTGGCGCCGCTTGAAATAGCTCGGCAGGGAAGCAATCAATACCCACCGCCTTGTTCTACTTGAGGGACTTGATTGGTGTTATTATCTCGGTTTTACTGGGAGGTACGGTGTGAATTCGGGAATTTGTTGCTTCGAACTGCTCATTCGAATTCGAGATCATACCACTATCGTCTAAGTGGTTTAGCACTGTAGCAAAATGTTCTCTCCATCTAGTGAGCTGATCCGCTTCCGAAATCCGAAGGTTACCGTCTAGATTCTTCACTGGATGTTGTTTGAAGTTTCGACCACCAATGAGCTCCTTAGTGATGCTATAAATAGTCCCACTGTCGCACCTACTCGCTGCTTCTTCAGCCCTTGAGGCCAGTAAGTTGACATATTGACGTTTTTCACGTCTCACACTACGCTGCACTTCTTTCTTCTTCGCACGGTATTGGGTTTCAAGCTCGGTTCTCTCTACTGCTGAGGCCGCTGCAATCCGAGCCTTGATTTCTGTACGCTCATCGATCCGTCTCCAGATGTCTGTAGAAAGCGGTGTGTCTGTGTGGCGGTGTTTCTGCTTTTTACCGATATACGTGCGTGCCCCAGTCGCAAAAGCATTTTTCACAGCACTCCAGTGGTCATCCATGTTCTCTTCCAGTATGTTGCTGATTGCTTCTGCTTCTAAGGCAACATGGTTTCTGAACTGTTGGCGCACTTGGGGAACTTTGAGCCTGTCGATATTAAACCTGGTGATGTTAAGTAAATAGGTTTAAGCGGTTGCTGTTGACGGATGCAGTACGAATGCGTAAATGAACTACCATAAGATGGTGATCTCGTTCTAGTCCGACGTCAGCTCCACGTCTGTTTCGGATTTATTGGCCATCGAGAACTCCTTTCTAAAATTCAAAACATTCTACTGGAAAAGTGTTCTAAGCTGGAAACAGAAGAAATACGTAGCACTATCAACGTATTTTCAAAAGAATGGCCAAATGACATCAAAAGATGTACTGATGATATTCGAGGCGAAATGACGATGTGGCGCAGGTAAAAATTTCTTTCTTTCATTTTCTTGATATCTGTTTGAATGTTAAATTAACTATGGTTGCAGACATTGCTTAAATATTCCGATTGATAAACGGCCAACAAATTGTATAGACGCTCTCAATTGTTGCGATTCAACGTTGCACCAAACAATACATCGCTTGATGCAGATCGGTGCAGCACTTCCCGTATCTGTGGCATCAAGTAAACGGTCTTTTTCTTGTCTTCGCAGATTGAAAACTTGTCTGCGTAGCAAGACTAGAGAGGAGCGGTTAAATGGCTTGATGTTGCTTAACATATATAGAGATATTGACGTGAAATACGAAGAGGTTATAGATATGATGGCTAAAGTGCCAAGACGTAGGGATATAATTTTGTAAAATATTCCAACTATAAATTATATTATATTATTAAATACATTATATATATTATATTAATTATATTATATTATCTAATAATAAAATGAGACATTATTTATGAAAAAATAATACTTGTTTTTTAAAACCCGCCCCCCGAAATTTTTTTCTGCTCCAAAAGGAGTAAGAACTCACTTTCTTGCATCCAGTCACTACCGTTACCAGCACATGCGGATCCAAAAAGTCCATCTCGGATATGGTGGTCTTGGTACCGTTTGAGAGGAATCACGCTAAATTGAGGCGTATGCCCCCCTTGAGCATTAACAGCGATGGCCTCAATTACTAATCTTCCACATTTGGCAGATGTAAGAGCCCCAACTTACCTTATACCCCTTTTAGCAACAATTGTGTCCGGCTTTTGAACAGTGGTTATGCCTGTTTCATCTATCTTATCTTCTTAAATACTATAAAAGCAAAATCGATTTTCCTTGTGAACACCGTTTCTCGAAAACTACTAGATGTAGGTACTTGACATTTGCACAGTTATTCCTTATTTTGCCTAGATGCAAAGGTGTAAGTGGCATAAAGACGGTGGAGATCGAATTTTCCATCTGTAAATATTGATTCCACAGCCATAGCTCAGTACTGGCTATCTGGATTAAAAAAATCAAAAATAAATGAATTTAGTAAATTCACCGCTGATTCATTTAAGATATAAAACATCCTTCTGCGTTGTTCTGAAGCTGAGCAGTGCTAAAAACAATTAATCAAATCATCGACCAGCAGTCATGCAGCAGTGGCTATCGTTGCAATAGTATGTGCGTGTGAGTATATGGGCGCACTTCTTCTTCTTCCTTTTATCAGCGAGGTTATGATCCGAAAATAAGGGATCACAACCCTCCCACTTCACCGCATTTCTACTGATCCGCCTGTGGGGTTCGCCTATTGGACCTCAGAAAATATCGACAGGCCTGCCGATTTTGGATCACTCGGCTACTGAGGCCAATGAAATGCCGATGTCGTCGCATTTGTGTGATCCAGGCGTTTATAGGCCTGCCTTTCCTACATCGCGATGTCTTTGGAACGTGCATTGATATTGCCTTTTTAACAGGGTTCAAATGATCTCTTCTTTGAACGTGGCTATACCAGCTGAGCCGGTCGCGCTCTATCTTTGGTACGATGGTTTCCTTGATGTGAAAGCTTCCACGGATCTTCGAACTTCTTATTCGATCAAGCTTTGTCACTCCTGCTCTCATGCGAAGCATCTTCATCTCAGCTGCCGTTAATTTACTCTCATACGTTTTGTACATCGTCCAACATTGTGAGCCGTTTGTGAGCGCTGGACGCACAACTGCGGCGTAGAGCCTTCCCTTCCCTTCCCTTAGGTGGCATTTCTCTCTCACAGAAGATAGCGGAATTTTCTCGCCACTTCATCCACACAATAGGCCTGAGTGGATCAGAGAACGGGCAGCACAAGTACTCTGTCTTTATTGAACTAATGCGATACCCACTTCTCTCCAAAACGTCCACCCACACATCAAGTGCTCGTTGCAGGGACGTAGGTTCTTTGCTTATAATGGCTCCATCGTCAGTAAAGAATAACTGACGTACCTTGGGGTCCGTCACTTTACCTTCAAGCAGATATTCAAGAACTGCAATAATGAGCAAATGACTTAAGACGTTCCCTGGTGCACCCCGACTTTGATTGAGAACTCTTCGGTTACTCCAGCGGGGCATCTAACTCTTGTCTTTGCTCCCTCGTACATGTCCATGATCATCGGTACATAGGTTTCTGGAACCCGTCGATGTCTTAGCGCTACCCATATCAGATCTCGTGGTTGTCTGTCGAATGCCTTTTCAAAGTCAACTAATACAATATGCCCTTAAGGAATCGTTTCGGGGATATCTTCTCCCAAACACGCTGTCAATTTGACTTCCTTCCACGTACTTAGTCGTGCTGCTGCTTGCAATATCCATTGAGCTGTGTCATCGTTGTAGCAGTCAACAAGTAGTAAGCCCAGTCTGAAGTGTATACCTTCAAACTGAAGCTTGCTCTTCCAGCCTAGGGCTACTTCTTCGATAATGGCGTCCTCAAGCGCCGTTTGCTCCTCGGTGCTTAGCGTTGCCACCGCGTACTCCTTTGGGAGCATAGCCACTCGCAGGTTTCTGACTATGCCTGCATACGAGTATCTGGTGCCGGGCTCTACTCTGCGCCTTCTTTCCGGTGAGATGGTGATTGGGCCCACCAAGCTGACGTAACTAGTAGCCTTGTGTCGCTTACTATCAGGTTTCTCCGGGGGGGTGTTGTTATCCCTTCCCCCTTTTAGGTGTCCCTGTGCTTCTGGAGTGTCAGTTACCCCCTTTTTCCCTTCCACGGTTAGCTTCCTGGTCTCTTCAGGTTCAAAACCTTGGGCTAGGAAGCACAGGTACCACTTTGCACCCGCTCCACAGAGGGCTTTTCTCAGTGGGTCGTCCAGACTACCGGGCTTACTTCTGTCTGGTAGCGTGGGAGGTTTATACAGCCACTCTCTGGGTCTGCTGCTCTCTGTTCATCTCACCTCCCGGGAAGTGTATACCTTCCTTACCGGCGATCTTGGCCTATTCGTGCCAGTAGGCCAATGTCCTCTTGGAGCGCCTGTGGTGCTCCGTGCTCACCCTGTGCCTAGGGCTGACTCCGCGCTGGAGGTGTTCTTCTACGACTCGTGCTAGGCCTGTCGTAGAAGGTCTCCCAGAAGACGACTTGCAGCCGCACCGCAGCGGCACCGCAACTGCACCGCAACACCACCGCAAGTACACCGCAGCGGCATCGCAACTACACCGCAGCCGCACCGCAACTACACCGCAGCCGCACCGCAGGGACACCGCAGCCACACCGTAGGGACACCGCAATGGCACCACCGCTGCACCGCAGCCGCACCGCAAGGACACCGCAGCTGCACCGCAGAGGCACTGCAGCTGCATCGCAGAGACACCGCAGCCGCACCGCAGGAACACCTTAGCCGCACCGCAGGGACACCGCAGCTGCACCGCAGCCACACCGCAGCTGCACCGCAGGGACACCGCAACGCCACCGCAGCCACACCGCAGCCGCACCGCAGCCACACCGCAGCCGCACTTCAGCCGCACCGCAGCCACACCGCAGCCACACCGCAGCCGCACCGCAGGAGCACCGCAGATACACCGCAGCCGCACCGCAGCCGCACCGCAGCCGCACCGCAACGGCACCGCAACGGCACCGCAGCCACACCGCAGTCGCATCGCAGCCACACCGCAGCCGCACCGCAACGGCACCGCAGCCACACCGCAGCCGCACCGCAGCCACACCGCAGCCGCACCGCAGGGACACCGCAACGGCACCGCAGCCGCACCGCAGGGACACCGCAACGGCACCGCAGCCACACCGCAGCCGCACTGCAGTTACACCGCAACGCACCGCACCGCAGTCGCACCGCAGCCACACCGCAGCCGCACCGCAGGGACACCGCAGCCACACCGCAGCCGCACCGCAGGGACACCGCAACGCCACCGCAGCCACACCGCAGCCGCACCGCAACGGCACCGCAACGGCACCGCAGCCACACCGCAGCCGCACCGCAGTTACGCCGCAACGGCAATGCAGCCACACCGCAGCTGCACCGCAGCCACACCGCAGGGACACCGCAACGGCACCGCAGCCACACCGCTGCCGCACCGCAGCCACACCGCAGCCGCATCCAGGGACGCCCCAACGGCACCGCAGCCGCACCGCAGGGACGCCGCACCGCTGGGACACCGCAACGGCACCGCAGCCACACCGCAGCTGCACCGCAGCCACACCGCAGGGACACCGCAACGGCACCGCAGCCACACCGCAGCGGCACCGCAGGCACACCGCAGCTGCACCGCAGCCACACCGCAGGGATACCGCAACGGCACCGCAGCCACACGGCAGCCGCACCGCAGTGTCACCGCAACGGCACCGCAGCCACACCGCAACGGCACCGCAGGCACACCGCAGCTGCATTACAGATGCACCGCAGGGACACCGCAACGGCACCGCAGCCACACCGCAACGGCACCGCAGGCACACCGCAGCTGCACCGCAGCCACACCGCAGGGACACCGCAACGGCACCGCAGCCACACGGCAGCCGCACCGCAGTTACACCGCAACGGCACCGCAGCCACACCGCTGCCGCACCGCAGCCACACCGCAGTGGCACCGTAGCCATACCGCAGCCGCACCGCAGGCACACCGCAGCCGCACCGCAGCCGCACCGCAGGAACACCGCAACGGCACCGCAGCCACACGGCAGCCGCACCGCAGTTACACCGCAACGGCACGGCAGCCACACCGCAACGGCACCGCAGGCACACCGCAGCTGCACCGCAGCCACACCGCAGGGACACCGCAACGGCACCGCAGCCACACGGCAGCCGCACCGCAGTTACACCGCAACGGCACCGCAGCCACACCGCTGCCGCACAGCAGCCACACCGCAGCTGCACCGTAGCCATACCGCAGCCGCACCGCAGGCACACCGCAGCCGCACCGCAGCCGCACCGCAGGAACACCGCAACGGCAGCGCAGCCACACCGCAGCTGCACCGTAGCCATACCGCAGCCGCACCGCAGGCACACCGCAGCCACACCGCAGCCGCACCGCAGGGACTCCGCAGCCACACCGCAACGGCACCGCAGCCACACCGCAGCCACACCGCAGGGACACCGCAACAAGGGACACCGCAGCAATACCGCAGCCGCACCGCAGCCACAAGGCAGCCGCACCGCAGTTACACCGCAACGGCACCGCAGGCACACCGCAGCCGCACCGCAGCCGCACCGCAGGAACACCGCAACGGCACCGCAGCCACACCGCAGCCGCACCGCAGGGACTCCGCAGCTGCACCGCAGGCACACCGCAGCCACACCGCAGCCACACCGCAGGGACACCGCAACGGCACCGCAGCCACACGGCAGCCGCACCGCAGTTACACCGCAACGGCACCGCAGCCACACCGCAGCCGCACCGCAGCCACACCGCAGCTGCACCGCAGCAATACCGCAGCCGCACCGCAGGCACACCGCAGCCGCACCGCAGCCGCACCGCAGGAACACCGCAACGGCACCGAAGCCACACCGCAGCCGCACCGCAGGGACTCCGCAGCCACACCGCAACGGCACCGCAGCCACACCGCAGCCACACCGCAGGGACACCGCAACGGCACCGCAGCCACACGGCAGCCGCACCGCAGTTACAATGCAACGGCACCGCAGCCACACCGCTGCCGCACCGCAGCCACACCGCAGCCGCACCGCAGGGACACCGCAACGGCACCGCAGACGCACCGCAGGGACACCGCAACGGCACCGCAGCCACACCGCAGCCGCACTGCAGTTACACCGCAACGCACCGCACCGCAGTCGCACCGCAGCCACACCGCAGCCCCACCGCAGGGACACCGCAGCCACACCGCAGCCGCACCGCAGGGACACCGCAACGCCACCGCAGCCACACCGCAGCCGCACCGCAACGGCACCGCAACGGCACCGCAGCCACACCGCAGCCGCACCGCAGCCACACCGCAGGGACACCGCAACGGCACCGCAGCCACACCGCAGCCGCACCGCAGTTACACCGCAACGGCACCGCAGCCACACCGCAATGGCACCGCAGGCACACCGCAGCTGCACCACAGCCGCACCGCAGCCACACCGCAGCCGCACCGCAGGGATACCGCAACGGCACCGCAGCCACACCGCAGCCGCACCGCAGTTACACCGCAACGCACTGCACCGCAGTCGCACCGCAGCCACACGGCAGCCGCACCGCAGGGCACCGCAGCCACACCGCAGCCGCACCGCAGGGACACCGCAACGGCACCGCAGCCACACCGCAGCCGCACTGCAGTTACACCGCAACGCACCGCACCGCAGTCGCACCGCAGCCACACCGCAGCCGCACCGCAGGGGCACCGCAGCCACACCGCAGCCGCACCGCTGGGGCACCGCAGATACACCGCAGCCGCACCGCAGCCACACCGCAGCCGCACCTCAGCCGCACCGCAGCCACACCGCAGCCACACCGCAGCCGCACCGCAGCCGCACCGCAGGGGCACCGCAGATACACCGCAGCCGCACCGCAGCCGCACCGCAGCCGCACCGCAGCCACACCGCAGCCGCACCGCAGCCGCACCGCAACGGCACCGCAACGGCACCGCAGCCACACCGCAGCCGCACCGCAGGGACACCGCAACCGCACCGCACCCGCACCTCAGCCACACCGCAGCCGCACTGCAGTTACACCGCACCGCAGCCACACCGCATCCGCACCGCAGGGACACCGCAACCGCACCGCACCCGCACCTCAGCCACACCGCAGCCGCACTGCAGTTACACCGCAACGCACCGCACCGCAGCCACACGGCAGCCGCACCGCAGTTACGCCGCAACGGCACCGCAGCCACACCGCAGCTGCACCGCAGCCACACCGCAGGGACACCGCAACGGCACCGCAGCCACACGGCAGCCGCACCGCAGTTACACCGCAACGGCACCGCAGCCACACCGCAACGGCACCGCAGGCACACCGCAGCTGCACCGCAGCCACACCGCGGGGATACCGCAACGGCACCGCAGCCACACGGCAGCCGCACCGCAGTTACAACGCAACGGCACCGCAGGCACACCGCAGCTGCACCACAGCCGCACCGCAGGGACACCGCAACGGCACCGCAGCCACACCGCAGCCGCACCGCAGTTACACCGCAACGGCACCGCAGCCACACCGCAACGGCACCGCAGGCACACCGCAGCTGCACCGCAGCCACACCGCAGGGACACCGCAGGGACACCGCAGGGACACCGCAACGGCACCGCAGCCACACCGCAGCCGCACTGCAGTTACACCGCAACGCACCGCACCGCAGTCGCACCGCAGCCACACCGCAGCCGCACCGCAGGGGCACCGCAGCCACAAGGCAGCCGCACCGCTGGGGCACCGCAGATACACCGCAGCCGCACCGCAGCCACACCGCAGCCGCACCTCAGCCGCACCGCAGCCACACCGCAGCCACACCGCAGCCGCACCGCAGGGGCACCGCAGATACACCGCAGCCGCACCGCAGCCGCACCGCAGCCACACCGCAGCCGCACCGCAGCCGCACCGCAACGGCACCGCAACGGCACCGCAGCCACACCGCAGCCGCACCGCAGGGACACCGCAACCGCACCGCACCCGCACCTCAGCCACACCGCAGCCGCACTGCAGTTACACCGCAACGCACCGCACCGCAGTCGCACCGCAGCCACACCGCAGCCGCACCGCAGGGGCACCGCAGCCACACCGCAGCCGCACCGCAGGGACACCGCAACGCCACCGCAGCCACACGGCAGCCGCACCGCAGTTACAACGCAACGGCACCGCAGCCACACCGCAGCTGCACCGCAGCCACACCGCAGGGACACCGCAACGGCACCGCAGCCACACGGCAGCCGCACCGCAGTTACACCCCAACGGCACCGCAGCCACACCGCAACGGCACCGCAGGCACACCGCAGCTGCACCGCAGCCACACCGCGGGGATACCGCAACGGCACCGCAGCCACACGGCAGCCGCACCGCAGTTACAACGCAACGGCACCGCAGCCACACCGCAACGGCACCGCAGGCACACCGCAGCTGCACCACAGCCGCACCGCAGGGACACCGCAACGGCACCGCAGCCACACCGCAGCCGCACCGCAGTTACACCGCAACGGCACCGCAGCCACACCGCAACGGCACCGCAGGCACACCGCAGCTGCACCGCAGCCACACCGCAGGGACACCGCAACGGCACCGCAGCCACACGGCAGCCGCACCGCAGTTACACCGCAACGGCACCGCAGCCACACCGCTGCCGCACCGCAGCCACACCGCAGGGACACCGCAGCCGCACCGCAACGGCACCGCAGCCACACCGCAGCCAAATTGCAGCCGCACCGCAGGGACACCGCAGCTGCACCGCAGGTTCACCGCAGCCGCACCGCAGCCGCACCGCAGGGACACCGCAACGGCACCGCAGCAACACCGCAGCCACACCGCAGCCGCACCGCAGGGACACCGCAGCCGCACCGCAGGGACACCGCGACTGCACCGCAGTCGCACCGCAGTCGCACCGCAGGGACCCTGCAGGGACACCGCAGCTGCACCGTAGCCGCACCGCAGGGACACCGCAACGGCACCGCAGGCACACCGCAGCTGCACTGCAGCCGCACCGCAGTGACACCGCAGACGTACCGCAGGAACACCGCACCTGCACCGCAGTGACACTGCAGCCGCACCGCAGGGACACCGCAGCCACACCACAGCCGCACCGCAGCCGCATCGCAGGGTCACCGCAGCCACACCGCAGCTGCACCGCAGCCGCACCGCAGGGGCACCGCAGCCACACCGCAGCCGCACCGCAGGCACACCGTAGCTGCACTGCAGCCGCACCGCAGGAACACCGCAGCCGCACCGCAGGGGCACCGCGGGGACACCGCAGCTGCACCGCAGCCGCACCACAGGGGCACTACAGGGACAGGGCAGCTGCACCGCAGGGTCACCGCAGCCACACCGCAGCCGCACCGCAGGAACACCTTAGCCGCACAGCAGGAACACCGCAGCGGCACCGCAGGCACACCGCAGGGACACTGCAGCCACACCGCAGCCGCACCGCAGGGACACCGCAGTTCCTCCGCAGGAACACCTCAGCCGCACCGCAGGGACACCGCAGCTGTACTGCAGCCGCACCGCAACGGCACCGCAGCCGCACCGCAGCCACACTGCAGCCGCACCGCAGGAACACCTTAGCCGCACAGCAGGTACACTGCAGCTGCACTGCAACCGCACCGCAGGGACACCGCAGCCGCACCGCAGGGGCACCGCAGGGACACCGCAGGGACACCGCAGCCGCACCGCAGCCGCACCGCAGCTGCACCGCAGCCGCACCGCAACGACACCGCAACGGCACCGCAGCCACACCGCAGCCGCACCGCATGCACACCGCAGCCGCACCGCAGCTGCACTGCAGCCGCACCGCAGGGACACCGCAGCTGCACCGCAGGGTCACCGCAGGGACACCGCAGCCACAACGCAGCTACACGGTGCGGCTGCGGTGTGGCTGCTGTGCCGTTGCGGTGTTCCTGCGGTGCGGCTGCGGTGCGGCTGCGGTGCGGCTGCGGTGTGCCTGCGGTGCGTCTGCGGTGTCACTGCGGTGCGGCTGCAGTGCAGCTGCGGTGTGCCTGCGGTGCCGTTGCGGTGTCCCTGCGGTGCGGCTACGGTGCAGCTGCGGTGTCCCTGCGGGGTCCCTGCGGTGCGACTGCGGTGCGACTGCGGTGCAGCTGCGGTGTCCCTGCGGTGCGGCTGCGGTGTCCCTGCGGTGCGGCTGCGGTGCGGCTGCGGTGTGGCTGCGGTGTTGCTGCGATGCCGTTGCGGTGTCCCTGCGGTGCGGCTGCGGTGCGGCTGCGGTGAACCTGCGGTGCAGCTGCGGTGTCCCTGCGGTGCGGCTGCAATGTGGCTGCGGTGTGGCTGCGGTGCCGTTGCGGTGCGGCTGCGGTGTCCCTGCGGTGCGGCTGAGTTGTTCCTGCGGTGGAACTGCGGTGTCCCTGCGGTGCGGCTGCGGTGTGGCTGCGGTGTCCCTGCGGTGTGCCTGCGGTGCGGCTGCGGTGTGGCTGCGGTGCCGTTGCGGTGTTCCTGCGGTGCGGCTGCGGTGCGGCTGCGGTGCGGATGCGGTGCGGCTGCGGTGTGGCTGCGGTGCCATTGCGGTGTCCCTGCGGTGCGGCTGCGGTGCGGCTGCGGTGCGGCTGCGGTGACCCTGCGGTGCAGCTGCGGTGTCCCTGCGGTGTGCCTGCGGTGCGGCTGCGGTGTGGCTGCGGTGCCGCTGCGGTGTCCCTGCTGTGCGGCTAAGGTGTTCCTGCGGTGCGGCTGCAGTGCAGCTGCGGTGTGGCTGCGGTGCGGATGCGGTGTGGCTGCGGTGACCCTGCGGTGTCCCTGCTGTGCGGCTAAGGTGTTCCTGCGGTGCGGCTGCAGTGCAGCTGCGGTGTGCCTGCGGTGCGGCTGCGGTGTGGCTGCGGTGCCGCTGCGGTGTCCCTGCTGTGCGGCTAAGGTGTTCCTGCGGTGCGGCTGCAGTGCAGCTGCGGTGTGGCTGCGGTGCGGATGCGGTGTGGCTGCGGTGACCCTGCGGTGCAGCTGCGGTGTCCCTGCGGTGTGCCTGCGGTGCGGCTGCGGTGTGGCTGCGGTGCCGTTGCGGTGTTCCTGCGGTGCGGCTGCGGTGCGGCTGCGGTGCGGATGCGGTGCGGCTGCGGTGTGGCTGCGGTGCCATTGCGGTGTCCCTGCGGTGCGGCTGCGGTGACCCTGCGGTGCAGCTGCGGTGTCCCTGCGGTGCGGCTGCAGTGTGGCTGCGGTGTGGCTGCGGTGCCGTTGCGGTGCGGCTGCGGTGTCCCTGCGGTGCGGCTGAGGTGTTCCTGCGGTGCAGCTGCGGTGCCCCTGCGGTGCGGCTGCGGTGCGGCTGCAGTGCAGCTGCGGTGTGCCTGCGGTGTGCCTGCGGTGCCGTTGCGGTGTCCCTGCTGTGCGGCTAAGGTGTTAATGCGGTGCGGCTGCGGTGTGGCTGCGGTGACCCTGCGGTGCAGCTGCGGTGTCCCTGCGGTGCGGCTGCGGTGCGGCTGCGGTGTGGCTGCGGTGCGGCAGCGGTGTGGCTGCGGTGCCGTTGCGGTGTAACTGCGGTGCGGCTACCGTGTGGCTGCGGTGCCGTTGCGGTGTCCCTGCGGTGTGGCTGCGGTGCCGTTGCGGTGTGGCTGCGGAGTCCCTGCGGTGCGGCTGCGGTGTGGCTGCGGTGCCGTTGCGGTGTTCCTGCGGTGCGGCTGCGGTGCGGCTGCGGTGTGCCTGCGGTGCGGCTGCGGTATGGCTATGGTGCAGCTGCGGTGTGGCTGCGGTGCGGCAGCGGTGTGGCTGCGGTGCCGTTGCGGTGTAACTGCGGTGCGGCTGCGGTGCAGCTGCGGTGTCCCTGCGGTGTGCCTGCGGTGCGGCTGCGGTGTGGCTGCGGTGCCGTTGCGGTGTTCCTGCGGTGCGGCTGCGGTGCGGCTGCGGTGCGGATGCGGTGTGGCTGCGGTGTGGCTGCGGTGCCATTGCGGTGTCCCTGCGGTGCGGCTGCGGTGCGGCTGCGGTGCGGCTGCTGTGACCCTGCGGTGCAGCTGCGGTGTCCCTGCGGTGCGGCTGCAGTGTGGCTGCGGTGTGGCTGCGGTGCCGTTGCGGTGCGGCTGCGGTGTCCCTGCGGTGCGGCTGAGGTGTTCCTGCGGTGCAGCTGCGGTGCCCCTGCGGTGCGGCTGCGGTGCGGCTGCAGTGCAGCTGCGGTGTGCCTGCGGTGTGCCTGCGGTGCCGTTGCGGTGTCCCTGCTGTGCGGCTAAGGTGTTAATGCGGTGCGGCTGCGGTGTGGCTGCGGTGACCCTGCGGTGCAGCTGCGGTGTCCCTGCGGTGCGGCTGCGGTGTGGTTGCGGTGCCGTTGCGGTGCGGATGTGGTGCGGCTGCGGTGCAGCTGCGGTGTCCCTGCTGTGCGGCTGCAGTGTCCCTGTGGTGCAGCTGCGGTGTCCCTGCGGTGTGCCTGCGGTGCGCCCGCGGTGCGGCTGCGGTGCCGTTGCGGTGTCCCTGCTGTGCGGCTAAGGTGTTAATGCGGTGCAGCTGCGGTGTGGCTGCGGTGCGGATGCGGTGTGGCTGCGGTGACCCTGCGGTGCAGCTGCTGTGTCCCTGCGGTGCGGCGGCAGTGTCCCTGCGGTGCGGCTGCGGTGCAGCTGCGGTGTGGCTGCGGTGACCCTGCGGTGCGGCTGCGGTGCGGCTGTGGTGTGGCTGCGGTGTCCCTGCGGTGCGGCTGCAGTGTCCCTGCGGTGCAGGTGCGGTGTTCCTGCGGTGCGTCTGCGGTGTCACTGCGGTGCGGCTGCAGTGCAGCTGCGGTGTGCCTGCGGTTGCCGTTGCGGTGTCCCTGCGGTGCAGCTGCGGGGTCCCTGCGGTGCGGCTGCAGTGTGGCTGCGGTGTGGCTGCGGTGCCGCTGCGGTGTCCCTGCGGTGCGGCTGCGGTGCGGCTGCGGTGCGGCTGCGGTGCCGTTGCGGTGTCCTTGCGGTGCAGCTGCGGTGTGCCTGCGGTGCGGCTGCGGTGCGTCTGCGGTGTGGCTGCGGTGTGGCTGCGTTGCAGCTGCGGTGCCGTTGCGCTGTCCCTGCGGTGCCCCTGCGGTGCGGCTGTGGTGCCCCTGCGGTGCAGGGCCTCTATTTGTTAAATTCATTACGACTTTTTTGTTACAACTCGGCCATCCTATTCCTTAACCTCGCCCTCGAGGTCACCGTCGTCGTCGTCTCCGTAGTCGTACTCGCCCCCAGAAACTTCCTTATCGGGAAGTTCGTGAAAGCGCTTTATGCGATCAGCTGCCATCACTGTGTTTAGTTTAAGCTGGGTCCGCTGCATGTCAGGTATGTCTTCCACCACATAGCGATCGCTCGTGAGGACCTTGGAAATGATATATGGCCCTTTGTACTCTGGCTCCAATTTGCGAGAATCGCCGGTGGAACCAGAGTCGTTCTCGAGCGGTACGAGATACCCACGGCTACGTGAACAATCTGGATACAGCTATCAATAGGGTAAGTACCACTGCATGCAAATGCGTTTCGTAGATATGTAGTCCAACTATCTGGTTCGGTAAAATAGCTACCCGCTTAGGTTGCTTTACTTCAAAGTCCGTGTCCAGGGTGCTATGCTTTGGTTTAGTTTTTGCTTGTTTTACTTGTTATACCGCTGGGAGGTGGTAATCTTCAAAAGACGGGGATTTGTACATCCACTAACCATTTCTCCCTTCTCCCAGTGGTACCGCCTTGTTGGCATTTCATTGCAGAGGGTGTTCTGACTTTGGATTCGTGTTAGTCTTGCTGGACTCTGTTCTCTCACGCTCCAGTACTTTCAGCCTATTTCTTACTAAGGGTGCGCTATAGTCTGGGGTGGACCTGAGCCTCAACCAACAAACCTCTCCAGTCAGTCCGGTTGCGAGCCAACTGCCTACAGTTGCGCATGCCAAGTTGGTTGGGGTACCCATCCACTTGTTTGCATCACCTAGCGCGAGGTCGTTCTTTACTGCCGTCCATCTGGCGTGGATTCAAAGACCTGTCTGCACTATTCCATTAGTTTTGGCAAAAGCCTGGTTGTCAATGAGGAAGGCGATGGTACTCTAGTGTGCAGGGTTGCATTTCAGTAGACAACAAGCCATTCAGTCATCTGAATGAGGTATTGCCCGAGGAACTTGTTTCTTAGATGGCTGAGGAGGCTGGTACAGTGGCAAAGAAAGTTGGTTGTGTCTTCCTGAACCTCCTTGTCACCACAGCCCCTGCAAAGGTCTTCGTCTGTCCCCGTAATGTCTCCTATAAGAGTGGAGAGGGATTTTTTGTACCCCTCCGCATGAGCCTTACTTTGTCGAGTACAGGCCATAGCTTCCTTGTGGTGATACAAGTATCTAGAGAGGTCCATCTGTTGTTCGCCTCCTGGCTTCGAGTTTAAGTTGTGCAAAACGGGATGTACACTAAGGGTTGGAATGATCTGAGTTTAGTGTCGAGCCTCCCCTTGTCAGTTTGTCGGCTTTGTTGGTTCCTGGTATGACCTCATGTCCAGGGACCCAGTAGAGTCTAACCTTGTGCTGTGTTCCAAGCAACTTGAGCTCTTCTCTTTCTGTAGCAGATGCTTGATGTATGATGATGATGATGCATATTGTTGAGAGGTGCAAGCGCACTGCGACCTATAAAAGATCTATTGTGCCCCCCTTACTAAGGTTCTAGTCGATGATATACTCGGTCTAGAGCACTTCCTCCAGTCCAGCTGCTACAGCATACTGGAGCATCTTCAGTGGATCCAGCGAAGGTAAATCCGTTTCTGATAGGAGGTAGACACCAAGGTGATTCCATAGCAGATGCTTGCTTTTATTGCTTCCTGGCTGTGGATGAAAAGGGTGATATCCTCCTCTGGTATTGCCTCCATCGCAGTCTGCTATTGTCGCCGCTAGGACCTTTGCTGTAGTTTGGAAGCCAAACTGACATGGAAATTCCTAGTGGTTTAGAGAAATGCCTGCGCCACCGATGGATGCTCTATCGCTTTTCCATTCTTCCCTGCTCGGGTAGGTGCTTAGAAATGGTCGCGTGAAGTTGCCTAGATATCTCTGCAGCTATCTGTCTGGCTTGATCTTCGGCCACTAACAGCTACCGATGTTTAAACAAAGATGTCTAGCGGAAGCAGGTTGAGAATGGCCTTGAGTCCTGCTTTTGGTGTTGTTCCCATTGCTCTGATGGTACCAATGCACGCTAGTCTTTGTAATTTTGTGATGGTTGGTGGCTTACCACCATGCAATGCTACGGTCAGTCAGTATAGGCCTTGCTATAGCCGTGTACATCCATGGGATGGTTTTGGGATTGGATCCCATTCTTCTCACAGAACTGCTCAAGCATCTGCGATGTGAAGGCGGTTCCTCGGTCAGTGACGATCCTTCGGGTCAATCCAAAATAGCTGGCCACTTCGTTCGGCACACTAAGAACCCCTTTACTGTTGGTGGTTTTTATGGCTCATAGTGTGGTGTACTTGGTGAAGTTGTCGACCAGGGCCAGAACGTATCTGGTTCCGCCTTTCCCCTTTGTAAATGGTCCAAGGTGATCCAAGTGATCTTCTTCTTCTTCCTTTTATGAGCGAGGCTATGATCCGCAAACAAGGGATCACAACCCTCCCACTTCACCGCATTTCTACTGATCCGCCTGTGGGGTTCGCCAAGGTGATCCAAGTGTACCGTGTCGAAGGGGAGAGGAACGCGTTATATGCTGTGGAGTTTGCACTCAGACTTGCCCCCTCTCCTCTTTCCGTAAGCGCACTTAAGGCACGACTTGATGTGGCTCCTTCATCTTTGGGAACCAAAACGTCTGCCTTATCCTCTGCAGTGTCTTCTCGTCACCAAGGTATCCCACGTTGTCGTGGCATATTTTCAAAATTCGCCTTGAGGACCACTCTCGGCATTGCCCACATTTCGGAACAGGCGATGCCCTATAACAAGATAGTCCTTCTGTAGCTGCGTTCTTTCCCAAAGTCATCTCAGTTGCCTTCAACGTGGAAATTACGTCGTATAGCATCCGGTTACGCCACTGCATGGTACCCACCCAATCCTCTGCGGAGATATTGACATTCAGGATCAGCGCAGATGCCTCCTCCACTGCTCGCCTTCCATAGGTTGTCGGCTTAAGGCGTCAACATGGCTGATGAACTGTTTCGTAGTCGAACTCTTGGAGTTTGAGTCACCATCGTCCCATCCAGGGAATCAATTGCTGGTCGCAACTATGGCCTCACAGTCCGTGTATCATATCATACCCTATTCTATACTCACCACATGTATTCTAATTTACCATATTATCTATTCGCCTTGGTTATTTACTTCTTTAAATGTACATAAGCATCTAACCTATTGTTCTTAGAGAGCTTCAAGCTCGCCAATATGTATAATGAAATAAAGTGAGTTGAATTATAGCAAGCGACGAGTAAGGTCGTCTTGCGAGATCATTGTCACAGTTGGGTCTTTTCTTTCCCTTCGCGACTGCATGTTTTAATCCACATTTTCTGGTCCTTCGAGCCGGATAGAACAATGTACTGACCTTTCATTCGGGAAATTCTAAAACAATTTAATTGGATTTATTAAATAACGTGGATTTTTCACAAACTTTGGTGTAAAGTCCATTTCGTGCAATATACATTAATGCATGTACACCGGTACATATATTATTGGATTTCTATGAGCGAAATCACGCAATACCTATATACTGAACTTAAGCTTGTGTTAGTGGACAGTGCTTTCACTAGAGTCGTCTTATATTAGCGGTTTACTTTGCGGTGCTATCATACCCTCGCATCGTCTGCAGTCCAATTACGGGTTACAAAAATCAGCTAATTTTGCCATGGAAGAGTTATGGAAAAAACAAAACAGCGCAATGAGGTTAATTCATAATTTTCGGGTTAACTTCAATAAAGTCGGCAAAGCAACTCGTACAACAGGGTATATCAAAACGCGAATTGATCCCCTTAAAGGATACTGGCTTAAATTCCAACAAATACACGATGACTTGCTAATAAAAGGTGACCAGAAGGAAGATTATTTCGTAAAAGATAAGTATACAGAAATAGAAAATGTCTTTTGTGAAACTTTGGGATACTTAACAGATCAGTTTGATGAGAAGGTGGTAGCATAGACTTCACAGAGCAACGACTTCGAAAAACCTCAGCAAGTCATGTCCTTTCAGCTACCAAAAATCAACCTTCCTGTGTTTTCGGGGGATTATTTGTCGTGGATGTCATTTCGTGACTTGTTCACGAGCATTGTTCATACGGCACCAATTTCAAAGGTGGACAAGTTGTCCCATCCATTTCATGGATGAGGCGGCACTTCTATTAAAGAACATTGCCCTTGAAGAAGCCAACTATGACGTCGCGTGGATATTGTTGAAGAGTCGCTAGGAGAACGAGCGAATCATCGTCATGACTTATTTAAGAAAGTTTACCACGCTCCCAGTATCGAAAGGAAAAACCATCGGCGAAGTCAGACGTTTATTAGATACAACACAAGACATGCTCGATGCTTTAAAGAATCTAAGGAGGCCAGTTGATCAGTGGGGCGATTGGAACATTTTCTATCTTACTTCCAAACTCTATCCTACAAACCGCAAGGATTATTTTACTTACTTACTTAGATCCTTTAACCCCTCGGGTGCATAGGGCGTCAGCCACGCCTGCGCGCCATCTTGTTCGAAGCTCTGCAACGCGTTTGAGCTGCCTCCAACTCATTCCTTAAGAGCTCGATTCCTCCTCAACTGTTCTGCGCCACGTTTGCCTAGGGCGCCCCGCTATTCTGCCTGCCTGGGTGAGCGGATTCCACTGCATGGCGTATTTCGCAAGGGAGTTGTCTTCGCGCCGTAGGGTGTGTCCAATCCATTGCCACTTTCTTCTTCGTATAGTAATGCTTATAGGTTCTTGGCCTGCTCTCGTATAAAGTTGTTCGTTGGAGATGCGGTTCGGCCAAAAAATCCTCAACACGATTCTTAAGCATTTGTTTACGAAGACTTGTAGCTTGCGTGTGTTAATCGTGTCCACCTTCCAAATACTGCACCCATAAAGCAGCACTGATTCTACGTTGGAGTGGAACAGTCGTAGCTTGGTTCTTAAGCTAATAACATTGCTTCTCCAGATTTTAGACAGCATTCCGAACGCAGCTTTAGCCTTTCCGATTCTGCTGCGCACATCCAGTTCGGTGCCACCGCGATTAGCCGAGACCACACTTCCTAAATATAGAAAGTTATCAACTTTCTAGACTTCCTGTCTGGCAATGTAAAGTTGAGCGCGGTTGTTAGAAGAAGTGCTCAGGGCTTTTGTTTTGGTTGTGTTTATTCTAAGCCCCACTTTGTTTGCCTCAGCTTCTAGATTTTGGGCCATCAAATGAAGATCCATTATCCGATGTGAAAGTACACAAACATCATCAGCGTAATCTAAGTGTTTAAGGTAAGATGTCATCGTTCAACGAATTCCATAATTAGCGTCCGTCAGTGCTGCACGGAGTACATCGCTGATAACCACCAAGAACAATAGTGGTGACAGTATGCACCCTTGACGTACTCCACTTTGGACTTCAAAATCCTCCGACACCTTACCATTGTGCACAACGTGACACTTACCGCCCTCATATGTAGCCTTGATAATAGCTATAAGTTTTTCTGGAATTCCTCTCCCGCGCAAGGCCAACCAGATAGCATCTCGATTCAAGCTGTCGAAAGCCTTCTCGAAGTCGATAAACAGTAAATGTAGCGGGACCTATACTCAACGCATTGTTCGATTATGATCCGTAAGGTGTTTATGTGGTCGATGCAGGAGGATCCAGCGCGAAAGCCTGCGTGTTCGACATCGTTTTAGAATTATTTTAGCTATTATTTTGGCCACGGCTGGAAGAACACATATGCCTCTCCAGTTACCGCAATCCATCAAGTTTCCGTTCTTTGGAAGTTTAATGATCATCCCCCTTTTCCACTCCTGTGAAAATTGTTCGCTATCCCAAGCTCTCCGTATTAGGGGATGCAGCAAATCTGCCGATGTATTTGGCGCCGCTTGAAATAGCTCGGCAGGGATGCCATCAATACCCACCGCCTTGTTCTTCTTGAGGGACTTGATTGGTGTTATTATCTCGGTTTTACTGGGAGGTACGGTGTGAATTCGGGAATTTGTTGCTTCGAACTGCTCATTCGAATTCGAGATCATACCACTATCGTCTAAGTGGTTTAGCACTGTAGCAAAATGTTCTCTCCATCTAGTGAGCTGATCCGCATCCGAAATCAGAAGGTTACCGTCTAGACTCTTCACTGGATGTTGTTTGGAGTTTCGACCACCAATGAGCTCCTTAGCGATGCTATAAACAGTCCCACTGTCGCACCTACTCGCTGCTTCTTCAGCCCTTGAGGCCAGTAAGTTGACATATTGACGTTTGTCACGTCTCACACTACGCTGCACTTCTTAATTCTTCGCACGGTATTGGGTTTCAAGCTCGGTTCTCTCTACTGCTGAGGCCGCTGCAATCCGAGCCTTGATTTCTGTACGCTCATCGATCCGTCTCCAGGTGTCTGTAGAAAGCGGTGTGTCTGTGTGGCGGTGTTTCTGCTTTTTACCGACATACGCGCGTGCCCCAGTCGCAAAAGCATTTTTCACAGCACTCCAGTGGTCATCCATGTTCTCTTCCAGTATGTTGCTGATTGCTTCTGCTTCTAAGGCAACATGGTTTCTGAACTGTTGGCGCACTTGGGGAACTTTGAGCCTGTCGATATTAAACCTGGTGATGTTAAGTAAATAGGTTTGAGCGGTTGCTGTTGACGGATGCAGTACGAATGCGTAAATGAGCTACCATAAGATGGTGATCTCGTTCTAGTCCGACGTCAGCTCCACGTCTGTTTCGGATTTATTGGCCATCGAGAACTCCTTTCTAAAATTCAAAACATTCTACCGGAAAAGTGTTCTAAGCTGGAAACAGAAGAAATACGTAGCACTATCAACGTATTTTCAAAAGAATGGCCAAATGACATCAAAAGATGTACTGATGATATTCGAGGCGAAATGACGATGTGGCGCAGGTAAAAATTTCTTTCTTTCATTTTCTTGATATCTGTTTGAATGTTAAATTAACTATGGTTGCAGACATTGCTTAAATATTCCGATTGATAAACGGCCAACAAATTGTATAGACGCTCTCAATTGTTGCGATTCAACGTTGCACCAAACAATACATCGCTTGATGCAGATCGGTGCAGCACTTCCCGTATCTGTGGCATCAAGTAAACGGTCTTTTTTTTGTCTTCGCAGATTGAAAACTTATCTGCGTAGGAGGAGCAGTTAAATGGCTTGATGTTGCTTAACATATATAGAGATATTGACATGAAATACGAAGAGGTTATAGATATGATGGCTAAAGTACCAAGACGTATGGATATAATTTTGTAAAATATTCCAACTATAAATTATATTATATTATTATATATATTATATATATTATATTAATTATATTATATTATCTAATAATAAAATAAGACATTATTTATGACAAAATAATACTTGTTTTTGAAAACCCCCCCCGAAATTTTTTTCTGCGTTCGCGCCTGGCCAGTCCACATATACAATGAAGAGGCGAGGTGACAAAAGGCACCCTTGGCAGAGTCCAACCCCCACAGTGAATGGTATTGATTTACCTCTATTTACCGGAATACAGCTTCTATAGTTTGTATATAAATACTGCATCGATCAATTCCATACTCTTGTAGAACACTCCAGAGTTTGTCTCGAGGAATTCTAACACATGCTTTCGCTTAAATAAAAAAAACAGGTATATACTGGTTCAATATAGTCCCAGGCCTTCCCAAGAATCATTTTGAGAGTGAATAACTGGTCGGTCCTGCTTCTACCGGGACGAAAAATGCATTGCTCATCCCCAAACTATCTTCAACCAAAGCTCTGGCATTTGTCTTTAATACCTTAGCAAAGACTTTTCCAGGGATACTTAAAAGAAATATACCCCTGTAGTTGGCGCAATATTGTTTGTCACCTTGAGGGACAATCACTCTCATTTGCCAATCACCAGGCGTTTCACGGCATTCACTTTAATGACACGTGCGAGCTATTGCACTCACTCTTTACCAGAAGCATTTAGCATTTCTGGCCGGATTCCATCCACATCGGTAGATTCGTCAACATTTTGCGATTTGATCGCCAAAGTCTGTCATCTTCCTGATGGCTTGTTCGGGATTGAGCAATTCTCTTGCTCATTGGAAAGCAGTGCACTTTGATTTTGACTCCTTTCATGATATTCAACTTTCTTCCTCTGATTCGGCGGACGGTCTGCCAGAATATTTTATTTACAGATATGCAGTCACGTTTTAATGAAATAGTTTATTGCATTTAAAAAAAGTATAATTACCTGAAGTATTTCTCGAAAAACATTTTCTAAAAGGTAGGAAAATAGACTTAAAGTATGAGTATTCAACTTGCAATAAATATACCTACTGCCTACGCCCTGTTAATAATTTGTTTTAAATCTATTAAAACATTCTAAAATATGGACAAATTCAACGATCAACAACATCTCATCTAACAAAATGGAAAAATATGGCATTAGTTCTATGTATGTCTACACATGCGTATGCATGTGCAATTGCATGAAGTTTTGACAGCACATGGATATCTTAATCAATAAAATATACAATATCTTAGATTTGGCACTGATAATGCTTTTTTTTTCAATTTTAAATCTAGAAGAAATCGCACACTGAAGATCAAAACATAATCATGGGATAGCGCGTCCATATACTCACACACGCATACTATTGCAACGATAGCCACTGCTGCATGACTGGTAGCCGTGGTCGCCACTGAAGAAAAATTGTGGCGATGATTTCATTTATTGTTTTAGCATTGCTCAGCTTCAGGACAACACAGAAGGATGTTTTATACCTTAAATGAATCAGCGGCAAATTTACTAAATTCACCTATTTTTCATTTTTTAATCCGGAGAGCCAGTAATGATCTACGGCTGGGGAATCGATATTTATAAATGGAAAAAAATTCGATCTCAACCCCCTTTATGCCGCTTAGACCTTGAATTTCGGAAAATCCCTTCTTATCTCGCATCTAGACAAAATAGGGAATAACTGTGCAAAATTTCAAGTACCTACGTGCAGTAGTTTTCGAGAAACGGTGTTCACAAGGAAAATCGACTTTGCTTTTATAGTACGAGTACTTAAGATAAAGATAGATACATAGATATACAAGTACATAGATGACCGAGAAGAGGTAGTCCTAGTTATGAACACGGTCGGGCTGTGCCACAACCAACGGGAGACGTGCGGGTATTTCTCTCGGTCGTTCTGCTCGGGCTCGAAGAGCATCCGCCATTATCACGAGACGCTCAGCGAAGCGCTGCAGGGTGTGGAGCTAGAGTTCAGAGGATACGAGATCGACTACAAGGTAGAAGTAGCACTGACGAGAAGTAGCACACTGAGAAGTAGCACACGTATGCAGTACGGAACGAGTATTGGTAGTAAATGAACATCAATGGGCTGCGCATTTGGCGTAAGATGGGCCAGCGTACTTAGCGGGAAGAGAAGTTCTACATTCTCACACATAAGAACTTCGAGATTGGCTATACAAACACTTGAAAACTGAGAAAAAGGAGCTGCTGGTGTCCGGAGCTAACAAAAATACCAAATTCTCGTACGAAGTCATTTGGGAGCAAAGTACACATTTTTTGCAGCATAGGGTCCACTAGTTCAGCATATACAAGAGCTTCATGATGGTTATCTTCTTGGCGAGGTTGGTCTAAATGATTCTGACGACGACCCTGCGCAAGGACTACTCGCGCTAAATACGCGGGAATGGATGATATGGAGTTTGACCTAGGTGGTGGATATGGTTGGAGACAGGTGCATGGTGACGTGTTCCGAGCGCCCCAGTAGAGATCGCTTTTCTCCGTGATGATCGGTGCTGGCTATCGGCTTATTTCAGCACTGCTTTGCGTGATAATGTCTGCAATAGTAGGAGAACTGTACAGAGAATGAGGCTCTCTTTTGTCAACTGCGATATTTGACTATGCTGCACCTCACTCGTCAGTGGATACATACTTTGGAGGATCATTGTACGAGTACGCTCATCTAGGCGGCCGAATGTGGATACGGTAAATGCTGGTATCGGCATAAATAGTGCTAGTATACGTATATGTATGTCTGTGACATAGCGTTCTTTATCAATTTCATCGCTATCTATTATCACACATCGAAAGAGATTTCATTCTGTTATCTATTCGAACGTGAAGATCGATTCATTTTTATTGATTGCTAGTCCTCCCAAAATATTAACCTGAAGTCTACTCTTCGATCAATATAATTGTGATGACTTTGTGGAAGGTGGAGAAAAGTTAAATGAAAGAATTTCAACCTTTGTCTTAATCCACTTTATTAAACAAAAGAAACTTAACACTAGGAAAATTACTATATAGATTACTGTTTTAATCTTGTGGCGAGCTCGAGAGAAAAGAAGAACAAATTCCATTTTCGCGGACATTTTATACGGAACTTCATGGCGGGAAAATTAAGTTAATATGTATTACCTGAGACTATATGATCAACAAAAAGTTAACGATAAGCATAAGGTACATTAAGAATAAAAGTAATATAAATTTTGAATTGAACTTTTAGAGGTCGCCACATTACTCCCCCTCAAATTAACAAATTTTTATTTTTAAAAAAAAATTTAGGGCACATAGTTTTTTGAAAATGTAATTCAGCTTAATTTACGTAGGTATTCTGAGCCTGACTCTTCTTCCAGATTTCGTAGTATATGTTGATGGAGAATATTGCTTCGGAGTATGTCTCCTCAGGATAGGGACATCAGTGGTTTTTGAAGTGAATGTATCGTTGGCTGCTTCATCGGTAAATACAAAAGCTGTTTTGAGGCGATCAATAGAGATATTTACCTTGCGATTGTTGACTCTCACTCGAAAGTATTTATCTCGGCGATTGATAACCTCATAAGGTCCATCGTATGGTTGCTGCAGGGGCGTCTTGACTGCATCGTTGCGGACGAAAACGTGGCTAGCTATTAGTAAGCTAGGCTGCATAAAAACCTTGGCCTTGTCGTGATGCGATGTCGTAGTCAGCCGTACTTTGGATATTGTGCGCCGCAGATCTTTGACGAACTCGGTTTCGTTTTGACACTTGCTCCGGCTGCCGAAGTAATCACCTGGTAAGCGAAGAGATGCACCAAACAACATCTCTGCTGGGGTTGCTTTGATGTCATCCTTGTATGTAGAGCGTAATCCTAGCATGACTGAAGGCAAAACGCTGCACCAGTCGTCCGTCTCATAGCAGCGAATGGCGGTTTTCAGCGCTCGATGCCACCGCTCAATAATTCCGTTTGATTGTGGATGATAGGGCGTTGTTCTCAGGTGCTTGATGCCGAAACAGCGAGTGAGTTCCTTGAACACATTACTCTCGAATTGTCTTCCCAAATCGGTGGTAAGGTGGAGTGTGACACCATATCGTGAGATCCAGCCAGATACTAAGGATCTTGCTACGGTCTCAGCTCTGATGTCGGGAAGTGGGAAAGCCTCTAGCCATCTGGAGAATCGGTCGATGCACGTCAGTATGTATCGACAGCCGTGGGATGTAGGCAGCGGCCCGACCAAGTCGATGTTAACGTGGTCAAACCGGGCTTGTGGTGGCGAGTAGTAGCCGAACTGCATTCGGTTGTGTTTTTGAACTTTGCTCCTTTGACAAGGGATACAGCTTCTGACTGCCATTGCAACGTCTATCCGCATCCCTGGCCAAACGTAGCGATGCTGAATGATTTTTAAAGTAGCCCTTTTGCCTGGGTGAGAGAGGTTATGCAGTGCATCGATGATAACGTTTCGGAGTCTTCTTGGTACTATAGGTCGAATTCTGGGTGAACTAACATCACAGTAGAGTGGTTTTTTACTCTCTGGAATTATAAAAGACTTCACGGTTAGTGATGTTGAAAATAAGTTACCTTCTTTAAACAATTGCTGGAACTCGTCATCATTTTCTTGCTCTGCAGCGATGGTTTGAGCATCTAGGGGCATCTCCTTTTTGACCTCTGCTATTCTCGATAATGTGTCAGCCACGGTGTTGTGTTCGCCTTTAACATATCTCACATCAGTGCTGAATTGGGATATAAAGTCCAATTGCCTAAGTCGTCTTGGTGATGCTCCGATTTTTGCTTGAAAGCAAAAATGAGTGGCTTATGGTCGGTAAAAATACTGAAGTTGCGTCCCTCGATTAGATGCCGGAAGTGCTTTATTCCTTCGTACACAGCCAAAAGCTCTCGATCATAGGTGCTGAACCTCAGCTGAGCGTTTTGAAGCTTCTTAGAGAAAAATCCAAGCGGTTGGGGCACTCCATCGACAAGTTGGTGTAAAACTGCACCTATCGCCACGTCTGATGCGTCTGCACTAAGTGATATTGGTGCATTTATGACCGGATGAGCGAGGAGTGTAGCTTCTGCGAGGTCGGTTTTGCATCGGTCGAATGCTGCGTCTGCTTCTGGTGTCCAGTGAATTGGCGTTGTGTCGTTTCGTCTATTTCCGTCGATGAGGGTTTGCAAAATCATCTGGTTGTTCACTGCCCGGGGCAAGAAAGATCGATAAAAATTCAGCATAGCGAGAAATCGCTTAAGTTCTTTTGATACTTGAGGTTTTTTGAACTCCTGAATGACTTTGACCTTGCTGTCGAGGGGCTTGATTCCTTCAGCGTTGATTTCGTGTCCAAGAAATTGTATTTTGCGTTTGCCAAGAACACATTTAGAGGGATTAACCGTCAGTCCATAGTCCTTCAGACGCTGAAAAACTAACCTCAGGTGTCGCTTCTGCTCTTGTTCGTTCTCCGAAGCCACGCAAATGTCGTCAATATAGCCGAACGCGAAATCTTCGAACCCTCGCAGAACTTCGTGTATGTGTCGCTGAAAGGTTTGGGCGGCGTTTCGCAGTCCAAACGTCATATACACAAACTCGAACAATCCGAAGGGGGTTGTTATTGCAGTTTTTGATATGTCGCAGGGCTCCACGGGAATTTGATGGAAAGCTTTTTCCAAATCAATCGTGGAGAACATTGTCTTACCCTTCAAATTGTTGCGGAGGTCTTGCATGAACGGAATTGGATACCTATCTGGTTCGGTAATGGCGTTTAGACTGCGATAGTCGCCGCATGGTCGCCACTCACCGTTCGATTTTTTTTGCATGTGAAGCGGGCTGGCCCAGTTACTTTTCGATGGGCGGCAGATACCTCTTTCCATCAGGTATCTGAATTCGGCCTGTGCAGCTTTCAACTTTTCAGCGTCAAGGCGGCGAGGACGAGCAAACACTGGTGGACCCTTCGTCTCGATGTGGTGCGTGGTGTTGCCTGCAGTTTTGCTTTGTGTGGGTGGTGTGTTTGCATGGAACAGCTGCTCGAATTCGGCTAGAATACTTGCAAAAGGACAGTTAATATCGAATGCTTTGATAGTTACCTCATTCGCGAGAGTTCCCGTGGTGTTTGCTACTATCTGGGTTGTGCTGTCTATTAGGCGGTTACGTTTGAGGTCAATTAAGATTCCAAAGTGCCTAATAAAATCCGCTCCGATGATGGGTGTTGTCACTTCAGCCACGATGAAAGTCCATGTGAACGCACGTCTTAGACCCAGGTCCACTGTCAGTCTGATGTTTCCGTACGTTCTAATTCTGCTGCCATTCGCTGCGTATAAAGTTGTTGTTGAAGTCGAAAATCTGTCACTGTACGCAGGTGAAATGACAGAAATATCTGCGCCGCTATCTATTAAGAATTTCCGCTTCGATGTCGCGTCGAAAACAACTAATCTAAATAGCTGTTGGCCAATGTGTTGTTTACAGGTGGAAGCATTGGCCAACGTAGAGTGTCTTAGTTTTTTGGCGTTTTTGTAAATGAGCATGGTTCACGGCACTTTTTTGCGTTTTTACCGAATCGGCTGTGGAACCAGCACAGATCATCGATTTTTTGCGCATTGGAGGATGAATTAGCACGCCGGCGAAAACTTAGACTTCTGGCGCGACTGCGATGGTTGTAGTATTCACGTGCGTTGTTTCTTAATTGGTTGATTTGACAGCTGATTTGTTGGATTTGCTGCTGCAGTTGCTGTAGCGACATCTCGTTGTCGGATGATAAAGTCTGCTTTTTCTCTCGGTGTGATATGGATGATGTTGCGTTAATTGAGGTGTGCGAAAAATCACCGATATCCATTATTTTGTCGGCCAATTTTGATACTGCTGCTAGGTCCCCATTAGAGGCTTGAAGGATGGCACGTACCTGCGGCGGTAGTCGTTGAAGCCACAATGACTTTAGAAAATCGTTGTTTATTTGATTTCCGCCTAAATCCTTGAGTTCATTTAGTAGCTGTGATGGTCTTTTATCGCCTAAATCAACTTCAGACAGAAGCTTTTTAATTTTTCTCTGCTCGGAATCACCAAACCGTTCTATTACTATTGCCTTTAGGTTTTCGTATTTGTTCTCCGTGGGATGGGGATTCAATACAGCGTCCGAAACCTGTGATAGAACTTGTGATTCTATCGCACCAATTACTGTATTAAATTTGGCCAAGTCTGTGTAAATTTTGGCTGTTTGAAATTGCGCCTCAATTTGCGCAAACTATATTTGAGGCTTTTCGTGCCAAAACGGTGGAACGCGTATCGCTACTCTTGTGATGGTTTTAGGTGTAGTTGCCTCTGATGGGTTCGTTGCCTCAGAAGTGTTTCCTTTGGATTCGTCGTCGTTTGCCATAATTATTTAAGTATATGCAGGCGCGTGCACACGGGGTCACCAATTGTGGAAGGTGGAGAAAAGTTAAATGAAAGAATTTCAACCTTTGTCTTAATCCACTTTATTAACCAAAAGAAACTTAACACTAGGAAAATTACTATATAGATTACTGTTTTAATCTTGTGGCGAGCTCGAGAGAAAAGAAGAACAAATTCCATTTTCGCGGACATTTTATACGGAACTTCATGGCGGGAAAATTAAGTTAATATGTATTACCTGAGACAAAAAGTTAACGATAAGCATAAGGTACATTAAGAATAAAAGTAATATAAATTTTGAATTGAAGTTTTAGAGGTCGCCACAACTTAATTCTAATATTTGCTTGTTTAGTTTAGGTTCTAATGGATCGATCCTCATTTGCATAAGTCGGCAAAACTTTTGCTTAATTCTATTTTATTATTATTATACCTTCATTGATACATAAATCAATTATATGATCAATAATTCAAATGGTTTACCGCTTGCCACCAGGGCTTTTGGCTTAATATTCTGCATAATTGTAATATAAGTATTCTTTGTATTTTTTTGTTTGTTTGCGATTTGAAAAATAACATAATTGAAGAAGTCATCGTAAGGTATACTTGTTTTTTCTTGTTTCTATTATTAAACGTGAACTTGTACGCGCCACCTACGGGAAGGAGGCCCTCAACTGCATCGTCCATCAGGTTAAATTCGAAGCCTCTGAGGGCCGGAGCGTTGGTGTCTACATATCCTAGGCATCTCAGAAGTCCAATACACAGTTTCTTGACTAGGTCGATGTTGCCGTACAGTTTGTACAGACCTGCCATTTGGAATCAATCGTTCAGTTTAAGATCTATCACAGTAGCGGAAAGCATAATGTTGTGGCCGACTTGCTTTCTCGTCCATGTGAAAATTCTTCAGCCAGTTTCGATACCGATTACAAGAATTTTATATCAGAACAGGAATCCGTTGAACAAATAACAGAGTATTCAAATAATCGAAATAAGAATAACCATATTGAACTTAAATTCAGTACGCTTCCGGAACTACAAAATTAGGCCCGTTGTACCGGCATCACTGCATTAGTACAATATTTGACAGGTTAAGTGGCCTTTCGTACCCAGGAGTTCGGGTTTCACGAAAGTTAATAACAGAGCGTTAGTTTTGGTCCAATTTTAGCAAATACATATATGGTCCAAACCTGCATTTGGAATACTTAGCAATGAATATCCGATAAAAAACAAGCATGTGAAATTTATTGAATTATGAGCTTGAAAACAATTTTATTATTTTTTTTATACTGGAAACGGGGTGATGTAGTGATACCCTGTACTCACATAAAAGTAAAAACGCTTTGCAGCTATGAAAATAAATACAGATATCTGCGTTCACTACTACACATGCACATCAAGCATATATACCACATATCACAAAAAAAAAAATAAAGTAAAAAATCTTATGCTTTAGTAATTTAAGTTTCAATTGTACTCACCTCTGTAAGATTTAATCTTCTCTTACCGGTGTTTGCAGAAATCCGAGATTTTGAGCTCGTGTAATTGTAGCGGTGTACAACTTTCATAATTCGAACTTTCATTCATTCGTAATTTAAGTTAGAATTAAGCTAGTCAGTAAGTCTAGGGATCTATTAACGTGAAGATCGAATAAAATCAGTTTTTACCACTGAGTCTCATTCTCTCGTTTTTCATTTTTCCTTGTCGTCAAGTGCACGCGGACGATCTATGCATGCCCAAATAGCATAAGTTCGTCATTGAATCTTCTCCTCCTAAACCCGTCAATGCAATCGGGACCGAATGTCTTACGAAGATTTTTTTTCGAAACCACGAAGGATATCTTCATCCGTTTTCTATAGAGTCAATGTTAGCAGGATTGAGATGATCAAGATCTTATATTGAGTCTCCTTAGTTGTTCGAGATAGGGCTTTACTGTCGATTTGCCTTATCAGCCCAAAAAAACAGCGATTGACATAAGTTATTTTTTCTCTGATTTTTGCGCTGGTGTCGTTTTCAGAATTAATAGCAGAGTCAAGGTAGACAAAGTCCCTTATGTAACGCGAACCAAGGAGACAGCCTTTAGCGAACAAGGACCAACATGGTAGACAGATATATCATCGAACCCCTACAAACAACGATCGATGCAGTGAGCGAGGGACAGTCAACGAACTGAAGTAGAGACGACTGGTTTATTATATTATACTTATACGCCTACAGTTTAGTATATAAATATAACCATTTAGTGTAATCGTTAAACTTACTACCTTGAAGTCGCTCACTGCGAGGTTCTGTTCAATTCATCGGTGTTGATAGTCCCTTCTTGTTGACAGAATGCAATTAGTTTTGCGTTCGTTTAGCGCTCATCCTATTTCGGCCGCTTCTGCTTCAATGCGAGTTCTTCTAAAAATGTCAATATCGTCGGTGAATGTAAGCAGTTGCACGGATTTTTGGTAAATTGTTCCTCTCGTGAACAGACGTACAAGTTTGGCAGGGATGTCAAAACTAGATATGGCTCTATATAACTCCTCGTTACACATACTGCCATAGGCGGCCATGAAATCGATAAAGATATGGAGAGTATCGATTTGGACTTCTTGGATTTTCTACAGGGTCTGTCGAAGTGTGAAGATTTGATTGATGGTGGACTTTCCTGGCCTGAGACCGCACTGATAGGGGCCAATCAGGCTCTTGATAAAAGGTTTCAGGTGTTCACACAATATCACAGAAAAAATTTTGTATGCAATGTTGAGGAGACTGATGCCTCTATAAATGGCGCAGTTGACGGGTCTCCTTTCTTCTTCTTCTTCCTATTTCGTTGAGGTTATGATCTGAAAATAAGCCATCATAACCCTCAAACTTCACTGCATTTCTACTGATCCGCCTGTTTGACTTTTGATCACTTCATTACTGAGGCAAATCATATGCTGGTGTTGTTGATTTTGGATCACTTCTGTTGCATTTGTGTGATCCAGGCGTTTATAGGCCTGCCTTTCCTTTGCGATGTCTTTGCAACGTTAATTGATATTGCCTTTTTAACAGGGTTAACATTTTTTTTCTTTTTCCGAGGGTAGGTGAAAAATCTTCCATAGACACTATGAGAATAGCAAGCGCGTGCTCATAGTAGTGTCAGATTCTTACTGACTAAAAAAACACCACCTTTCGATATAAGCTTGTTAGATATCGCAACTAAGTAATAACTTATCAAACAATTTTTCTATCACGAAGTAAAAACGCTTGGCAGGTTACTTTCCACTGAAAGATCCTGCATGTTCCGCAAACTAGACGCGGTTAATCATTGTCTCGCCAAGTCGAAAGGTTTCGCCCTTTGTAGTCGGCGCAATAAATTGCTCTCATCCAAAATTTGTAGGACTGTATTGTTGACATGTTCGATTAGTCGGTTTCTATGCTTGCTCGCGAAGCTTCTAATTTCAGCTTGTCGGAATTCTGAGATCCCTGTGGATATCGTCGTTTCTATTATACCACTGTGCTTGGACAATTTCTCTTAGCACTTTATTTTGAAAAGTTTGTAAAATATTGGCATTTGTTTTCTTGGTACAAACCCAAAGTTGTATACCGTAGGTCCACACCGGCTTTAGCACTTGCTTGTATAAAAGCAGTTTGCTCTCAATACTGAGCTGGGAATGATTTCCGAGTAACCGGTACATTTCTCTATATTTGATTTCGAGTTCTTTACGTTTCATTTTCACGTGCGAATTCCATTTCAGCCTTGCGTCGAGTGTCATTCCCAGGTATTTGGCCTCGTTTGCAAAAGGTATTCGGACCGAGTTTAGGAAAATTGGCAAGTCATTAGTTTTCTTGTAAGTGAAATTCACGTGAACAGATTTAGATTCGTTAAGGGCGATCCGCCAGTCCCTCGTCCATTCATTTACATTATTTATTCAGCTCGTTTTGCAGTTTTGCAGTTTTGCAGTCGTTTCTTCGATTGTTTCACCTTTTGCTAGGATAGCGGTGTCATCGGCAAACGTAGCAAGAATAGTGCCATCTTCGATAGGTATATCACGAGTATATAACAAATAGATAAGCGGCCCAAGAACTCTTCCTTGCGGTACGCCGGCCGAAATTTCTTTGAGCTCGGAGTATTCGATTCCATGTCTAGGTTAGGTTAGGTTAAGTTAGGTTAGGTTAGGTAGGGTTATGAGGTTGTCATAAAACACTAGGCACCAAGTGGGCCCATCGCGATCACTAGAAAACCTTCACGGCAAAAGACCTAAACTCAATCCTCCAAGCAATTAATCTCCCTACAAAATCTGAAGAGATCCTTGTTATGGATCAAGGACCTCACCTCCTCCAAGTTATCGAAGAAGTATCTACCCAGGTACTTTAGCCTTATCCCGGCAATTCCTTGACATTCACAGAGTATATGAGTTATATCCTCTGAGACATGTAGGTCGTCGCAGTACTTACAAACATCCGTATCGGATAACCCTAGTCTCATGGCATGTTTCCTTAGGAGACAGTGGCCAGAGAGTATTCCTATCGTTGTTCTTAGCCTCGATCTATCTAACTTAATTATCTCCCCAGATTTTCTGCGATCTAACACAAGCCACAAGGCCTTAGACACCCTGTGGCCATCTAAGTTTGACCATCTTAGATTAGCCGTGTCAATGATTTTATCCCGGATAATTCCCTTAGCCACGCACCCTGGTGGTTTAATACTACCAACTATATCGCTACGTGGGAGCTCCGCTCCTCTTTTAGCCAGCGCGTCGGCTTGCTCGTTGCCTTCGATATCGCAGTGTCCAGCTACCCAACATAATCTGACTCGGTTCTGCGTACATAACGCCCTAAGCATTGTGCGGCAATTCCTGATTAACTCAGATTTGGTGACGTAAGACTCTAGCGCCTTAAGCGCAGCCTGACTGTCAATCTAGATGGCGATATTCTTATCGGATATTGATCCAATCTCAAGTAATTCCGCAGCTTTTAGTACAGCTAGAACCTCTGCTTGGAACACACTGCATGTGTCCGGAAGTCTCAGGGCCACCTGTAGGTTCGGATCTCTCTAGTAAATACCTGACCCCGTGCCCTCACTGGTCTTAGAACCATCTGTGTATATTGCAATCTCGTTATGGACAGAGACTGTCTTCCTTCGCCAGTCCTCTCTAATAGGATACAGTACTTCGTATGGTGTGTTGAAGTCTAAGGTGCTAAGTATATCGTCCGATTCGTCAGGGATTCCGGGAAAAGATTCCTTGAGAATGGAGCTGTGTCCTATGTTATTAGTCCTGAAGAGACCAACGTTAGTGAGCCGAAGCGCACTGTTGCCCGCTTGAAATTTGATTTGTAGGTCTAATGGTAAAAGATACAGGAAGATCTCGAGTGCAGCCGTAGGTGTTGCGCGTAGAGCACCTGTGATGGCAATGCAACCTGTTCTTTGTACCATGGCCAACATATCCCGTGTGTTTTTAGTATTCGTTGCCTTCCACCACACAAGTGCCCCATACGTAAGGATGGGTCTGACTATCATGATGTATAGCCAGTGCATCATTGCGGGCTTCAGGCCACATTTTTTCCCCGCGGTCCGTTTACAGATGAAAAGAGCATTATAAGCTTTGCGGACTCTTTCCTTTATGTTAAGTTTCCAATTTAGTTTCCTGTCCAGCATTATCCCAAGATATCTAGCGCGATCTGAAAGGGAAAGCTCCAACCCTGCTAGCTTAGGCAGTTTGAAGGGTGGGATCTTGTATTTTTTACTGAAGAGTACCAATTCGGTTTTATCCGGGTTGACGTGTAGTCCACACCCTCTAGCCCATTTTTCAAAACTATTAAGAGCTGATTCCATAATTTCACTTAATGTGTCAAGGAACTTGCCCTGAACTAAAATCACCCCGTCGTCTGCGTGAGCAGTGAGGCTTATGCCTGTGTTGCTTAGTTCTTTAAGTATCCCATCGATGACTATAACCCAGAGGAGGGGTGAGATAACGCCTCCCTGGGGAGTCCCTCTGGTAACGGATTTTCTTATTGAACTGTTTCCGATAGTGGAGTTAATGTTTCTAGTGCCGAGCATATTGCAGAGCCAATTGGTAATGCTATGCCCGATATTCATAGATTCCAGGGCCTGTTTGATGGCCCTTCCTTCTACATTATTGAAAGCACCTTCTATGTCTAGGAAGGCTGCTAGTGCGAATTCCTTATGGTGAAGGCTAGCTTCTATCTTCCCTACTACGTCGTGTAAAGCTGTTTCCACCGATTTCCCCTTCAAATATGCATGTTGAGCTTTGCATAGAATGCCGTTGCAACACTTACTTCTGATGTGAATATCAAGAAGCCTTTCAAGTGTCTTGAGGAGGAATGACGAGAGACTTATGGGTCTGTAGTCTTTCGCTGAAGTGTGGCTTGGTTTACCTGCCTTAGGTATGAATATAACCCTCACTTCCCTTCATGCCACTGGTACGTAGCATGCCGTTAAATAATGTTTAAAAATTTCCCTAAGCCTGTTTCTGACCTTGGCTGGAGCTTTTTGCAGCATAGCTGGCAAAATTCCATCAGGGCCTGGTGCCTTGAATGGTGCGAATTCTCTTCTTGTAATGAGATTTTCTACGTCGTCCCCTATTGACCTACCATTATACGAGTAGCTATGAGTAGTAGAATCCATTGGCGATCTACTTCCTGGGAAATGAGCTTCAATTAACGTTTCTAAAAATTCTTCGCTACTTTCTGCCCACAAGCCGTCAGATTTTTTGATGAAGCTTGGGACAAAAGTGTCTTTAGCTAGCATCTTGCGAAGTCTGGAAGCTTCACTAGTATCCGCAATGGACTGACAAAATTCCTTCTACGACTTTCTTTTTGATTGCCTAATTAAGTACTTAAATTCCCGCTTGCGGTCCGTATATTCATCCGATGTAGTACCGTCCCCTATTTCTTTGGCCCTGTTGTAGAAATGCCTAACCTGTTTGATTCCATGTCTAACACGAAAGAGTCTATTCCCGAGATATGATTCTAGAATATCATATAAGCATACAGAGAGAACTTGTCGTAGTTTGCATTTCAAGCCATCATGCCACACCTTATCAAAGGCTTGCGAGACGTCAAGAAATATGCTCGAGCAAATCTTTTTTCTTCAAGTGCTTTCTCGATTACATCAGTAATTCTATGCACCTGGCCAATCGTCTTATGCTTACTTCTGAACCCAAACTGGTGGTCAGGGATTTTTTTTTTTTTTTTTTTTTTTTTTTTTTATTTCCCAATGCAGTAAATACATCTGTCTTAGAAAAAGACATCTAATATTTGTTTTAACAATTTGAATTTCGGGATTTAATTTGGACTAAGTGACCATTGTTCTTAGCCCTTTTCTAGGAATTTTAAACTTAACAACAGTTTAACAATTAAACAAAAAAAAAACAAAAGCAATTAAACAGTTTAAACAATTATGAAACGAGTAAACTAGTTATAATATGTTAAAATTTAATTTTTTTATGTTTAGGATGTTTTAGTATGTTGACGTTGTGGTCCCTCTTATCAAGTCACTGGGTCTATTTCTCTTTAGTCGTCGTCTTCCGAAGAATTCCTTCATTGGTAATGAATTGACTTCGATGTTAGGATGAACTACTAATTTTATATGATGTCTTCTGCTTATGTTTAGTATCTCTTCTTCCACTGTTGGTATTTTTAGGTCGCGATGGATGTCGATGTTAGGTATGTACCAGTCCGCATTGATTATGGTTCGTAATATTTTTGATTGTTTTCTTTGGATTATGGCGATGTTTGTTTTCTTTGACGTTCCCCAGAGTTGTATCCCGTATGTCCAGATAGGTTTGATAATGGATTTGTATAGTAGTAATTTATTGGTTGTCGAAAGTTTAGAATTTTTACGCAGGAGCCAGTACAGTTGATTATATTTTAGTTTAATTTGGTCCCTTTTTTTTTGTATGTGGTTAAGTTAAGTTAGTTTGTTGTCCAAGTACATACCAAGATATTTGGCCACATTGTCGATTGGAATAGTTTTGTCTTTTATTTTTATTGGGATTGGAGAGTAGTTTAATTTAGTGGTAAATATTACTTGTTGGGTTTTGTCTTCGTTAATTTGTATGCTCCATTCGTCAAACCATTGCATTGTCTTATCCAGAAGTCGTTGGGCTCGAGTAGTTACAGTGTCCAGGCTTTCGTCGGATATCAGCAGAATAGTATCGTCAGCAAAGGTTGCCATCATGGTTGTAGCTCCACTCGATCCTTGCGGTACTCCAGCTCTTGTCTGTAGTATTTTGGATTGTTGGTCATTATATTTTACGAAGAAGTGGCGTTCGCTTAGGTAACTTTCAATGATTTGGTAGAAGTCTCGTGGAAGTAAGTTCTGAAGTTTGTATAGTAGTCCTTTGTGCCAAACTTTGTCGAAAGCTTTTGCTACGTCAAGAAACACCCCTATGCAGTATCTTTTTTCCTCTAGGTTCGTTGTGATTTTGGTAACTACCCTGTGAATTTGTTGGATAGTCGAGTGTTGTCTGCGAAAGCCGAATTGATGGTCTGGTATCATTTTATTATTGGTCAGTATTGGCTGTAGTCGATCATAGATTAATTTTTCGAATATTTTCCCTAATATGGGGAGTAAACTTATTGGTCTGTAGGATGAAGTAGTCTTTGCGTCTTTACCAGGTTTAAGTATTGCAATTATCTGCGCAACTTTCCAAGTTTTTGGAAAATATTTAAGTCGAATTAATGCATTATAGAGATATCATGGCTTGTCTGGGTAGTTGGGTTAATATCTTTCCGTTAATAGAGTCATATCCTGAAGCCTTCTTGTGGTCAATCCTTTTTTTGATGCAGTGTTCGATTTCATTTATTGTAACTTTTTTTATTTTTACATTTGTGATGAGTGTGTTTGGACGTGAAGGTGGGACAGCCGTATTGCCCTTGTCGTTTGTGAATACTTCTTCGAAGTGCTTAGCCAGAATATTTGCTTTGTCTTGATTGGTTCTGGCCCAAGATCCGTCTGGTTTCTTTAGAGGAGTTTGATGTACTATTTTGTTCTTGAACTTTTTAGTAGCTTTCCAAAGTGAATAGTTGGTCTCAGAAGTTGGGGTCAGATTTCTTAAGTAGTCATTAAATTGATTGTTTTGGATTGCCTTAAGTTTTGCTTTGAGTTCTTTGGTTGATTTGTTGTATTTTGATTTGTCTTGGGGTAGCCTAGTGATTTGCCATCGTTTTCTGAGTTTTCTCTTTTCATCTATCTGTTGTCGAATTATAGTTGGTGTTATATTGTTGTGTGTTTTCGGCCTATTGATTGGGGTTGTTTTATATACTGCAGCAGTTACTATGTCGTTAAAGTGAACTACAGCTCGTTCGACGTCATTTTGCGATTGTAGTGGTATATTAAGCAGTAGATGTCGTCCTATATATTCCCGAAAAGAGTCCCAATCGGTTTTTTTGTTGTATAGTTGGGACGAATTAGTTATGGGGGTTATTTTGGACGAGTATTTGAGTTGGATAGGGGAGTGGTCCGATGAAAGTTCAATTCTAGATTTAATGCTTAGTGTCTTTAGTTGGATGTTTCTAATGATGCAAAAGTCGATTAAGTCCGGTGTTTTATTTGGATCAGTAGGACAGTAGGTAGGTTCGCCGGTGCTTAGATATCTACAGTTATTTTTAAGGATTGCTTTTAGGAGGTTTTTGCCTTTAGTGTTGGATATCCTCGAACCCCAGTAGATGTGTTTTGCATTGAAGTCTCCAGCTGCTATAAATCTGCACCCTAGTGATTTGATGTAGTCTTCGTACTGTAGAGTTGTAATAATATGCTTAGGTGGGCAATATAGGGCTGAAAGTACTAATGGTCCGTCTTTGTCTTCTATTTGGATTGTAGTCGATTGAATGTGTTCGTAGTTATGATGTTCTAATTCAATGTAGCTGATTTTGTTGTTAATTATAATAGCTGTGCCACCGTGTGCGGTTCCGTCAGGGTGATTTGTGTTGTAGATGCTATATCCTGGTATTTTGAAAAAGCTTTTAGCAGTGAAGTGTGTTTCTGCTATCATTAAAACGTCGACGTGATTGTCTTTTATAAATTGTTTTAGTTCTAGTGCATGTTGGTTAAGTCCATTCGCGTTCCAGATGATGATATTAAGTTCTTTATGCATGTGGTCCATTAAGTTTCGTCGTTAGGATGGTCAATATTTGTAGCATATTCGTCATTTGTTGAATAAGGTTCCTCATCATTTCTTTTAGTTCAGCGAAGTCCTCTTTGTTGTTGTTGCTGGTAGTTTGTTGGGAAATTCGTCTAGCTTCTACTACAGGAATACCTAGTGTGTCATTGGTTGCACTGACGCTTTCATTTGTCTTGCCGCAATCTCGGGGATTGATATGGTGGGGTCTTTTGCATGCAGCTGCTTGGGCGTAGGTTGTATCTGGTCTGATGTTGGTGAGGGTTTCAACATTTGTCTCTTCTCTAGCTGTCGGGAGATCCTTTTTACGCATTGGGGGGAAGCGCTCTATTTTTAAAGCTTTATAGATTTCGCATCCCTTGTAGTTTGCCGTGTGGCTACCATTACATAAAGCACATTTCACTGTACCTTCTTCTGATGGCATTTGGCAGTCCAGGGTCTTGTGGGATCCCGCGCATTTAACGCACACTGGGTCCTTTGTGCAGTAATTTTTAGTATGTCCATACCTTTGACAATTTGTGCACTGGAATATAGTTCTTTTGTAGTGTGGCGGTTCGAAGGAAACCTTGCATTGGAGTAAATGTGTAATGTCATATATGTTTTTGTTATTGTCACCCATGGCTACCTCAACATTGAAAAGTGGCAATGGTTTTTTTGTATTTCACTGTAGAATGTTATGTATATTCATGACTTTATGTCCTTTTTCTTCTAGCTCATTCTTGATGTCTTCTGTGTCAGCGGAGTGGTGCATGTTTCTTAGTACGATTTTAAATCCTCTTTCTTCTTTTGGTCTAAATGTGAAGTATTTTGTGTCATTTTTCGTAGCATTTTTATTATAGCCGTGTAGTGAGTCGAGTCAGAGGGTTGTATTCGGATTTCATTGTTCTTTAATACTTTGAATTCAAAATTGTCTTTTGCAACTTCGTTAAGCGCGTTGTTTAGAATTTTAATGCATTCAACACTTTGCACGTAAATCGGCGGTGGTTTGCTGGGTCTCTTAAATTGCGTTTTGCTAGGTTGGTTAATTTTATCGGTTGTTTCGTTTTTTTCATTATTATAGTCGACGTCTTCATCCACGCTGAGAATATCGAAACGATTTGACGAGCTTAACTCCTTGGGTTTGCTTAACCAGTAGTTCAAAGTTGGTTGGTTTTTTGTTTTAAGTTTCTTTTGGTTGTTGTTGTTGTCTGTTATTTTGATTGGGGATGATCTGTCTCTTTTTTGACTTGTAGGATTGTGTTTGTCGATATTTGTCATGGTATAAGTGGCGACAATGGGTTTGGGAATTGTTTGGTTTTGTGAGTGATTTGTATTTTTGCGGTCCATATGGGCAGAAGTAGGGGTCTTTGATTTTGGAGTTTCAGCACGGTTGATTGATGTTCTGTTGTTGCTGTTGCATGGTTTTTGTGTTTCATTAATCGAATTTATTATGAAGGGTGTTGTTTTTGTTTGTCCTATATGTGTTGTCATAGTTGATGTAGTACTTGCTGAGGCAAGTGTTGTTATGACGCTAGTAGATGTCGAGGTTGTTGAAGTCATCATTGTGATGAAGTTATTATGGACATGGAGATCCGGGAATGCGTTAAGATCGCGCCCCGTTGGGGGCGATCGTACAACACTCATCTAATTTGCAGTACAAGCCTAGAAGTATGCAATTGGATAAGTGCAGCTTTTGTAAGCTTTTTTAGAGGTTTTCGCTATGCCTAGCGTAGGTCCAAACCCTTAAGCTTGTGCAGCTTTTAGTACTGAGAAGTACTGATATTTCGGTGTTTAGGTTCCACACCTCTACAAAGAGCTTTGCGCCAAATCAGCTGTCACTGAAGAATATGGTATTGTTGGAGTTTGATAATTTACCTATTTACTTCAAGATCAGCAACCACTGGATGAGATTAGGGTAAGATTATTTTCTTCCTGCCTTAGTAATATCCTCTCGAAAAGTTTGGATATAACTGGAAGAAGTGTAATTGGTCTATACGATTTCACCTCAATTGGCGATTTTCCTGGTTTTAAAACCATAATGACTTCCGCAGCTTTCCATTGGCTCGGCACGTGTTTTAATCTAAGCGCATCATTTACAATATGGAGAAGCTTAATCAATGCTTTCCTATGTAAAACTTTGAGACTTTCTCCGGTAATCAAATTATAACCAGGAGATTTCATAGGTTTTAGATTCTCGATTTCATGTTTAAGTTCCCTTAGCGTTGCACTTGAGAGTGTTAAATCGTCAGATGGTAAATCTGGCCTATTGATGTTGTCGAAAACCACTTGACCATCGTACGGTTTAAAGGTTTGTTCCACCAGCTTTTTCTTTATTTTCCCTAACCCATTAATTTTAATTTAATTTAATTGGTGGCGCGGGGACTTTGGGCCTTTTGGTGTCTTTTACAGCTTTCCAAAGTGAATAATTGTAATCTTATTTCGCTGTTAAACTTTTTTAGGTAAGAGCCTATCTCACGATTCTTAAAATCCTTAATAGTTTTCTTCAACGAATTGCACAGACGATTAAATTCTGCTTTATGTTGCGTAGCACGACTCTGTTGCCATTTCTTACACGCTTTTCTCCAATTCTTTTATTTCCGGAGGATATCGTAAACCGAGGATATCGATCAACTTCAACCTCAAGTTCATAGCGTGTCGTAAGTGGAGCGCTCAGTTCAACATTATCTACAATTTCATTCCTAAAGCCTTCCCAGTTAGTTGTTCGACCAGTTAATCTCGCTGGCTCTAGGTTATAGACTAGTTTTTCGCTCAATGTCAAAATAACTGGGGAATGATCAGACGACAGATTAAAGCTCTCTTTAACTTGTATGTGGTTGGTAGATATTCCTTTCACAACGAAAAAATCGATCAGGTCAGGTATGTTCGAAGTATCAGTTGGCCAGTAAATCAGTTTACCCGTCGAATGGAAATCACAGCTGTACTCCATACCTGCCCTGTAGAGCATTCTACCTTTTTTCGAGCTGTATCTTGAGCCCCGGAACGTGTGTTTTGCATTAAAATCACCGCCAATAATGAAATTAGGTTTCAGCGATTCAAACAAGTTAGTAAAATCACTTTTCTCAAGCGCGGAACGCGGTGAACAGCAGATAGATGAGATTTTAAGAAAGCGCTGACTTTTTTTTTTACTCGAATCGTGCACAGTTGCAAAGTTTCAAGCTCTATCCTTTCCCGAAGGTGGCAAGCGTGGTGATCATTACAGACTTTTATTTTTAAATGCGATTCGTTTTTTACGTGGGTTTAGGAAATTAATCAAATATCAATATCTTTTTCACGCATAAATATTTTCAATTCGTCAAGTCTGTGCAAAAGTCCGTTTGCATTTCAAGTACATATTTTTAACATTCGTTTTTCATTCATATTCTACTCGTAGATGAAGTACGGGTTTTTCGTGAATTATTTTCAAGCACTTTTACTTTTAAGCCGTTCGACGGCCCTTTGTAAACGCCCAACTTCCCAGTCACGACATCTGATAACTTTAAAGTAAAAAAAGTTGCATTGATTGAACTGAGGGAAGTGATTAAAAATTTAAAGGCGAAAAAAGCTCCGGGTTACGACTTGATTACGGCGCAGGTAGTCAAGGAATTGCCGAATAAAGCTCTTATCAAACTGCTCTATTTGATTAACGCTTCATTCAGATTGCTCTACGTTCCGAGACAATGGATAGTCGCCGCAATTATAATGGTCCCGAAACCAGGCAAACCGCTAAATGAGAATAAATCATATCGGGCTATTTCCCTATTCCCGGTTATGTCAAAAATATTTGGAAAACTTTTTTCCAAACGTCTACAGCCCGTAATCGACGAAAGACGTCTCATTCCTGACCATCAGTTTGGATTTAGAATGAAACATTCTACAATCGACCAAGTCCACAAAATAGTTGACGTGATTGAGAAAGCTCTCGAAGAAAAAAAAGATTTGTTTTGGTGTATTCCTTGACGTCTCACAAGCTTTCAATAAGGTTTGGTACGAAGGCTTGGAGTACAAAATGCAACTACTACTGCCGCGGCAACTCTTTCTAATCTTATGATCGTACCTACCTATTGAAGCAGCAACTGGAAAGCTGCAACATGCTATTAATAAAGTCCACGCTTGGACGAATGCTTGGCGTATTGTGCTGAACGAAAGCAAGCATCTATGTAGGAACCAGATAAATCAAAAGAATATAACAAAATAGTTTTATTATATGAAAGAAAGAATAGGTAATAAACAGTTAATAGAATTGTAAAGAAAAGAGAATTTGATATTGTCGAGACAGCTTAGAGACTACTCTTCGGCTTGACGGCTTAGTTCACACTACCCTGTTATGTAATCTCCAATACCGGTGAGAGCAAGAGTTAAACAATGACGTCACAATATGCAATAGGGCTGCCACTCCGCCTACATCCGGCCATCCTGCATTTCATCCGCCTCGGATGAATGGTTACTTTCACTATGAAGTCCGATGTCACTTCGCCAAAGCTTTATATAATCACAACTGGCAGTAGTGGTGTTGGGGCCTTCATGAGCTGCAACTTTCTTCACCGAATAACGTCCACCTCTGCACCTGGAGACAACTTCATATGGACCTAACAAAATTGTAAAGAGTTTGTTACCCGCCCCAAATTGTGTTCTTTTAATAGCTACTATGTCCCCCACATCATACTCAACTGCTGGCTTTCTCTTACGTTAAAAGTTTTTCTGTTCTCAGCTTGAACTCTCTCAATTTGCTGTCGAACGTCAAATCGTATTTGTTCTCTGTTGTCATCATGTTGCTTGAGTTGTTGTTGTTGAGACTCTAGCCTCACCATCTCCAAGATTTCAACGTCATCTTTCTTGCGCATTGGAACACAGAACAGCACTTCAAATGGTGTGCGTTGAATCAAACTTTGTAGGGTACTGTTTATGGCAATTTGCACCTGTGATACAAACTTGTACCATTTCTCCGGCGAATCGGCTGATAACCGCCTGAGAACTTCAATGACTACTCGGTTCGAACGTTTAGCTTGGCCATTTCCCCTCGACACGCCCGTGGTCACTGCAATATGCTCTACACTTTGTTCAGTGCAAAAATCTTGAAAACTGCTGGAACGAAATGCACTCCCTTTGTCTGTTACGAATCGCCTAGGGTTTCCAAGATGTTGTTGCAACTCTCTTATTTTTCGTAGAGTTTCCTATGCTGATACCGTCTTCGTTGGAAAAATCCATAGAAATTTTGAAAATCCATCAGTAACAGTTAAGATATATTTGTATTGCTTTGTTGTTACATCCATTGGGCCGATGTGATCGAGATGGAAAGTATCAAATGGTTTGTCTCCTTTATCCAGCTGATTCAGAAATCCCTCTTGTTTGCCTGCTTTTCTATTCGCCAATATACACTTGACACAATTGTTGAGACGTCTCTGTACTTTGTCCCTTAGCTGGGGGATGAAAAAGTCTTGCGAAATGAGGTGCATTGTTTTCTGCATACCAAAGTGTCCCTCCTCATGCTTTGAGTTGATGATTTCCGTTTCCATATTGCGACGAACGACCAAAAGTGAAAGACCATCTACTTCTTTAAAAAGTAACTCAAATCGGATCTGGAAATTATCATATGTCTTCTCCTTGAGCACTTCTTTTACTGCCGTTACAAAGCTGTCTGCGTCTTGTGCCTTTCTTATGCGAACCAATAGCTCCTGTTGAACAGCGTACACTGCTGGTGAACGGCTTAACGAATCGACATGAGTCATCCTAGATCCGGCACGGTGTTTCACCTCATAGTCATAATCCTGCATATATAAGATCCATCTTTTGACAGCATTAGGTATTTCCTTTTTGTTCACAGTCCGACGGAATGCAGCGCAGTCGGTCAGAACTCTGAACTTGGTACCAAATACGTAAATCCGAAATTTTTCCAGCGCTTTGTAGACAGATAAGTTTCCAGCACATAACTATGCCACCTCTGTTCAGCTGTGTTGTTCTTTCTGCTATAGTAGAAGACTGGATGCAGCAGATTATCGTCATTAAGTTGCAGTAGAATCGCTCCTATGCCTTCTTGACTAGCATCTGTATGCGATTCGGTGTCTACTCCCTCCAGTGCTGCGATCGCCTGTCGTTGGAGATCTGCAATTACAAATTTACACTTGTTCTTTGCCAAAACTGAATAGGAGTTTATGAAACGTCTTAAGGAACCCCTTAACCCAAGAAACTCCTACAGCTTTTTCAAATTTGTCGACTCAGGAAACTTAGACACAGCATATATTTTTTCTGCAGAAGGACTTACCGTCCCATTTTCTACTACATGTCCGAGGAACGTGACTCTCCTCTGAAGGAACTTAAATTTTGTCCAGTTAAAAACCAATCCATTGTCTGCTGCAACCTGTAGTACGATGATTAGTTTTTCCAGGCATTCCCCACTGCCTTTCCCAAATATGATGAGATCATCTATGAAAGTTCTTAATATCTTTCGCCTGACTAGATACAAAATACAACAGCGAAATACAACAGTGATAAACCTCACAAAAACAGCAAGACTGTTTTTCATCCCGAACGGCCTAAAATTGAATTCCCATTTACCATCTTCAGTAGCAAAGGCAGTATTATTTTTTTTACTTCTTTTTTTCATGGGAACGCGGAAAAACTCATTCTTCAGGTCCAGCGTTATAAATACTACAACATCCTCCAAGCTGTCTAACACGCTCTCAATAAGTGGTACTGGAAATCCGTCTCTTATTGTCTTGGCATTGACTCTCCTGTAGTCGATGCATACTCTGAATGAGCCACCCTTCTTTCTCACAACAACAAAACGGCTTGTAAACGGTGAGGACGCGGGTCGAATGATTCCAGCTTCCAACCAGTCTTCAACCTGCTTCTTGACCAGTTCAGCTTCGTTAATTGGAAGGCGTCGTGGTTTGAGTAAACCGGAGTTTCATCACTCAATGCGATAGTCATTTTAATAGGACAATCACTTACAGCTTTCGGCTTGTAGTTCGAAATAAGTTCCTTTACCTGAGATTCATACTGAACTGGTACTTCCATATCGGTGTTTCCATCTACTTCGATGTTCATGATGCAATTTCCGCCTTCCTTCTCGTAAAATGTTATCTCTCCGTCTATCATGACCACCTTGGCTTGTACCATTACATCACGTCCGATTATTGCATCGACACGAATGCAATTGTCTGGAACCACGTGTTATATTCTCATCAGCTTAACATCGTCAATCATCATATCACCTTCGAAATTACCTAACGTACTATGTTTTCCTGAACCCAGACCGACTAATTGTATCTTTTCGTTATTTAACAGCTCTACTTCAGCCAGCTTTGCAAAACAACTTTTCCGCATTAAAGAAATTTCAGCACCTGAATCGATTAATGCCTTAACAGAGCAACCGTTTATGTAAATCGGCTTTGAATTAATTACGGAAAACGCATTAGCTTCTTTAGATTTTGTTGACGGACAGATATTCGACATGTGGCGTGTTCCACTACATCTAAAACATTTTGTTGCAGAACGGCAATCTTTCCTTTGGTGTTCAGAAGAACCGCAATTGAAGCAAAGCATATAGCTTGCACCACGCGACATTTTACTGTAGTCTTGCCGCCCGCTATTTTTTGATGACGATCCGTATGAAAACGCACCCCTGCTGCTGCCACCGCCTGCGCTCCTACCTCCGCCGAAACTCATGCCAACTTTACCTTTAAATTTCAAAAAGAGTTCTTATTTTTCGAAAAGCTCTGATAAAGATTTTGCACCGTACAATATGAGTTTACGGTCTTCGCGAGCATCGTTACCACAGATTATATACGTGATCTACGAAGTATCATCTACGTCAGCTAACTGTCCAATTTCTTTAATTTTATAGGCATATTCCCGAAAACTTTCATTTTTCCCCATTTTCTATATTGCAGTCGCATATATGGTATATGTCCGCTTTGCAAAATGTTTTGTCAAATTCTGCACACATAATTTTTTTGACATCGTAAAAGGACTTATAAGTGCACGTTTTTCCAAAGCACTTTGCCGAACCTGTCAACTGTTTTCTCGCAAATATCAATTTTTCTAGCTCTGACCATTTTAAGAGCAACGCAAAGTCCTCAAACTCCGTAAACCATGACTTAATTGACAAACTATCATCGCCACTGAACTTCGAAATTGAATCTTCCACATTTCTAACAGAAAAGCGAGAAGATGAATCATCGCCAGCCTCACGTGAACTATACAGTGATTGACCCGATCCCGCAGAACGATCGGCTTCAGCTGCTCGTGCTTTTTGGCCATCTCCACTGCTTTTTTATTAGCCAAATCAGCATTTGCTTCTTTCAGCCGATTAAATAAGGCAGCCTTAACTCCATTTGTGTCCAATCCTAGTTTGGACAGTTCCGCTTTTAATTGATCCACAGTCCAGAAATCCATTGCAAACAATTTTCGCGAAAATTTATGCAAAATAAAAATATTTCGTATGATGAACTTTAGGTTGAGACCCCAAAGATGTAGGAACCAGATAAATCAAAAGAATATAACAAAATAGTTATATTATATGAAAGAAGAAATAGGTAATAAACAGTTAATAGAATCGTAAAGAAAAGAGAATTTGATATTGACGAGACAGCTTAGAGAGTACTCTTCGGCTTAGTTCACACTGCCCTGTTATGTAATCTCCAATACCGGTGAGAGAAAGAGTTAAACAATGACGTCACAATATGCAATAGGGCTGTCACTCCGCCTACATCTATTGTCTCGCCAACTTCACCTACAAAAAAGTGGATAGATTGCCTGTATATCTAAACTCGGCTCAAATACCGTACGTGAAGCAAAATATCTAGGAATGACTCTAGATGTTAAGCTCAAATGGAAATCGCACGTAAAAAAGAAACGCGACGAGCTCGAAAACAAATACCGACAGATGTACTTGCTACTCGGAAAACATTCGAAGCTGAGCCTACATCACAAACTGCTTATCTATAAGCAAGTGCTTAAGCCAGTGTAGATGTATGGTATTCAACTATGGGGTTGTACCAGGACAAGCAATAGAAACATCATACAAACTTTTGAAAATATAGTTGTTAGGACGAACGTTAAAGTACCGTTACGATGATAAGACCGTACCGTCATTCAACTGCTTGACGCGAACAATTCAATTCTAAGTCTGCAAAGGACAAAACCTTTTGACCTCGCGTCATAGTATATGTCGGTTTTGAAAAACGCAGGGATTTTCGTTCGAATTTAACTTGTCTAAAGTGCTATATTTCTTTTGATTTACATACGAACATTTTTTTCAAAAAATCAAAAGTCTCGTAAGCGAAAATAAAACTGCTGGATAACCATCAGTCTTAAGAAGATTCTTCACCTGATCTCGGCAAAAAAAAAAAAAGTCATAGTTTGATCTTTCTTTTGTGACATCGTGATCTCCAATCGTGTCAACCCACGGGCTGGCTGGCATGCACACTTGTAGGAAAGTTTTGAAGGTATTGTGGATCGTCTGACCAAGGTGGAGAGTAGGAGTTAGTAGGCCTAGGCTAAGTGAGAAATGTTTTCATGTAATCTCATGCACTACTGTTTGACCACATAAGCTGATATACATTGGATTTGATTGAAGGATCACAAAAAGACACGCTATGGAACACAAGGTGAGGATATACATTATCGCAATATTGCACAAAGTAAGTAGCAAGTAGATTATATGTGCTTATACAGGGTGGCCGATAAGTCACGGTGGTGTTTCAACATCCCACTTTTTATTTTTTTATTTGTTTTTTTTTTTTTTTCATTTTTAGTCATTAATTAAGTACATAGGTAGTATGGAAATCTTATAACATTAGTTACGAACATACATACTCGTATACCTTTTCTTTCAGATAACCCCACAAAAAGAAGTCAGGGGCCGTTAGATCTGTAGAACGTGGTGGCCAATCAATTGCTGATCTTCTCGAAATTATGCGTTCCCCAAAAATGTCTCTGAGAAGTTGCATTGTGGCTTCAGCAGCATGGGAAGTGGCTCCACCTTGCCGATTTTTCTTTGCAGATCGCATAAAATTTCGAACCATGGCCCGATACCGTTGTCCAGTGATAGTCACAACATTACCACTAGCATTCTGGAAAAAGAACGGGCCAATAATCTCTCATGACGTTATTCCTCAACAAACCGTGGACTTAAGGGGGAGCAATTTCACCTGGAGTATAACCCTTAGATTTTCTATAATCCAAATGCTGCAATTCTGCCTATTGATAAAACCGTTGATGTGAAAGTGAGCCTCATCAACAACGTTATCAAATTGTGAATAAAACTATTGTCTTCTCTTGCCAATTGTTAAATTTTAATTGCACAGTCAAGCTGTCGTTGGTAGTCATCTTGATCTTACTTCTGTATCAGTTGAATATTCTACGGTAAAAGGCTTAAGCCGTGTAAAGTACGCTGCAGTGACGTGCGAGCAATACCCAATTGGGTACATCTCGGGTGAAAGTTCCAGGTTTTTCTGTGACACTCTCCTTCACTTGTTCAATATTCGCCTCCGTCCTAGTTAAACGTTGTCTTTTGGCACATGGAAGATCACTCACGGAACCCTGTCGCTGAAAACGGTCAACTAAGCGACGAGTTGTTGATTCTGAGGGAGCAGGTCTAATATTAAAATGTCTTCCATACTCTCGTTGCGTCATGACAATCGATTAGTTCTGAAAAAAAGAAGAGAAAAAAATGATTGGGGGTGGCAATGGTGTAGTGGTAAAGTCGTCAATTGCCACGTTCATGGTTCAAATCCTGATGTCAGCAAGCATTTAAAAAAAACGACATGTACTCACTTTTAACTAATTTTTTAAAGTAGAAGCATCTGAAATTTACCATATGTGGCGGTAATTTTATCGATGGCAACACCCTTTGAGAAACAAAGCGCAGTACAGTCAAAGAAACTATTTTGTTCCGTGAAGGTTGCTGTCATAGCTTATTTAAGCGAAGGCAAACAATTTTGATGAAGAAGCCACCTACGATTCAGATTAAAATTGAAATCTATGCGCCGTACTCACTTTCTATAGCCACTTTGTTTTCTGACTAAATTATGCTAATTTTATACTCATTTTTGTTTTGTTTTTGCTTTGCGTGTAAAATAAAAGTGAGCTGAGTATAGATTCGTAAAAAAACACGCCAAAAGTCAGTCCAATCAGTTGCGAAAGCTTATGTGAACACTACTGGGAAGGCAGTAGCGTGGTCATACGGCTAGAAAAATTGTTCGCTCTGCTATGATTTGCCTATGACATTCGCTATCGGGGAAAAAAATACTGTGAATCATAAGCAAAGACAATAAATAATAAAAATCTTCCCAGTTATCTGGCCCTGGAGTTTCTCTGAAGCATAAACAACTGAGCTTCAAAAAACTACGCCAAATGTTCTTCTCTCTCTCTATCTATCCTTTCCAACGCCCGCACAGTGTGTTAACAAGTTAAGGGTATTCATAACCCATTGAGAGCGCGCAAATTATAAAAAATATATAATAAACAAACAAATTATAAGCTATTTAAATACCGTCGTGACTTATGGGCCATCCTGCATTTGAGTTTTATATTTCAGATGCAGCGACCAGAAAGAAGACGTCTCCTCTAAAGCGAATCCAGGACAGAGCATACAAATATCGGTCAGCCTACCATTCAGTCTACATCGCCCCGGGTAGTAAAATATATCGTATCTGGTTTTAGGCACTTCGCTTCTATGGAACCAGGTGCTGCCAGCTTAGTTGCTAGTAAGAGAGCACTGGGATATAACGATTAGCCGGCTTCTATTCCATGTTTGCAAAATGGGTTTGTTGCACTTGGCTGGTATTTTTTTCCGTTGTCCGTGAAAGCATTAAACATATCTTCTGAGAGATCCTTGTCTTGAAAGAAAAGAATTTGCAGCTTTTGGTTTGCTTAATTGTTCGGTTTTCCATCACATACCAGCATCTGCAGCTCAACTTTTTCCACATAATCTACTTGCAAAGTGGTACCAGTATTAAAAGCTGATAAGCCTCAAAAAAGGCCGGAAAGTTATAGACCTATAAGTCTATTAAGCAACTTTAGTAAAGTATACGAAAAGTACTAAAAGAACAAATTGTAAAGTTTATAGAAGTTCATACAATTTACCACAACGAACAGTTTGGCTTTAGGCACTGAGAATATGCAACAGTGTTTAAAATAATCGGCCACAAGAAAAATTTACATGTATGGTCCTACTAGACATTGTAAAGGCATTTGACTCTGTTTGGCATGAATGTCTAATGTACAAAATGATAAGTTTAGACTTTCCTTCTTAAGTCTGTAAAGTAGTCCAAAGTTTCTTGTCCAGTCGTCCTTTCAGAGCCCGTGTTAATAGTAGCGTTTCTGACTTGGTATATTTCCAATCGGGTGTTCCTCAAGACTCAGTTCTAGCCCCAATCCTATATAACATTTATACAGCTGATATTCCAAAGCTATCCCACTGTGATATAGCTATTTTCGCAGATGATACCGCAATATTCATCTCATAAACTCGCTTTCAACATTGAGAGGAATCTCCAAAAAGGAATGGAAATATTAGTAAAATATTATCACAAATGGAAAATCAAGCAGACCGAAGAAAATCTTGCCGTCCAAGCAGCCAGCTTCAGCTAAATGAAAATAATATTAATTGGGAGCCCTCTGTTAGATGTATGTGTATTTATTTAAGGAAGCTGACATAGTTAGTGAATAGTTATAAAGTTTTTTTTTGGTCGCGCCTGGTGGTACAGGAATCTTTAAAAGATACCAATAGACTGTACTATTGGTTATGCCCGATTCATATATCTGACAATGTCATCAGTGCTAGTCAGTATATGCCTATGGGCTAAACCTCACCCCCTCAAAGAGGCACTATGAGAACCGGCTGCGCGTACTCATAGTAGTAGGAAATTCGTCCCTCTCATTTTTTAATTTTTGTGATGACTACGACTAAGTTGCCTTAACAAGTAGTTTACGCTTCTGTAGTGTTAATCGCGTTAGGTAGGTAGCTTTCCAGTGAAAGCACCTACTAATACCGTCATTACATGCAGTTTTTTCTTACGGCGCTGGGTCGAAAGGTCTTGTTCTTTGTAGTCGGCGGTCAAGGTTTGCCACGTCCATAGTACGGATTATTTCACTATTGCAGTGAACATGAAGACGGGTACGAAGTTTGCGAGCAAAGTTTGTTACTTCGTCCCTCACGGTAGCAATTCCCAGATCTCTGTGAATATCACTATTTCTTATATACCAAGGAGCATTCACGATTGCTCTTAGCATTTTATTTTGAAATGCTTGCAGTAGAGCCATATTGCTTGGTTTGGTACAACCCCAAAGTTGTATACCATGTGTCCAAGACGGTTTTAGCACTTGCTTATACAGAAGCAGTTTGTTGTATACGCTTAACTTCGAGTATCTTCCGAGTAGCCAATACATTTCTCTAATTCTGATTTCGAGCTCTTCGCGCTTCTTTTTAACGTGTGATTTCCACTTAAGATTTGCGTCTAGGGTCATTCTTAGATATTTTGCCTCGTTTGCGTACGGTATTTGCACCGAGTTAATGGATATAGGTAAGTTGTTTATCTTTCTTAACGTAAAATCGACATGCGTTGATTTTGTCTCATTGAGGACTATTCGCCAGGTTTTTGTCTATTCGGATACTTTGTTCAAAGCTCGTTGGAGTTTTCCCGTTGATGCTTCGACTGACTCATCCGTTACGAGGATAGCCGTGTCGTCTGCGAACGTTGCTATAACGGACCCTTCATCTTGTGGTATATCTCTTGTATAGAGCAGGAACAGGATTGGACCGAGAGTACTTCCTTGTAGAACACTGGCGTAGATTTCTTTGAAATCCGAATATTCACTCCCGTGTCTAACACGGAAAAGTCTGTTTTTAAGATAAGATTCCAATAGTCTGTACAACTTTTCCGGTAAGATTACCCTTAGCTTATACCTCAGGCCTTCGTGTCATACCTTGTCGAAGGCTTGCGATACGTCTAGAAAAGCGCTAGAACATTTTTTTCCCCTTCTCGAGCTTTTTCAATCTCGTTCGTTATTCGATACACCTGATCGATTATGGAATGTTTGACCCGAAAGCCGAATTGATGATCCGGGATCAAGTGTCTTTCTTCAATTACTGGTTGCAATCGTTTCAGCAGAAGTTTCTCGAAGACCTTAGATATTATTGGCAGAAGTGAAATGGGTCTATATGATTTCTTGTCATGTGTACATTTCCCCGGTTTCGGAACCATAATAACTTCGGCGACTTTCCATTGCCTTGGAACATATAATAGTCTTAAAGAAGCATTTATAATGTAGAGCAACTTAACCAGCACTTTTTTCGGTAGCTCTTTCAAAATTTCGCCAGTGATTAAATCATATCCCGGAGGCTTATTATTTTAAAATTTTTTTATTGTCATTCGAAGTTCGGACAGGGATACGGTTTTTACTTTAAAGTTGTCGGGTGCCATGTTATCATTCGGATCTTCGATCAACGAACGGCTTGAACGTTTCCTCTAAGTGATCGGCAAATAATTCTGCTTTCTCTTTGTCTTCTATCGCCCATTCTTCGTTAGCTTTCCTAATTGGCGGCGAGTGCATTCCAAGTTTCCTTACGGACTCCAAGGCTTTCCATAGAGAGTAGTTTGAATACTTATCAGCGGTCAGACCCTCGAGGTAAGTAGAAGTCTCGTGATTGGTTGGTTGGCTTTCCTGTCGAAAAAAAGTTCACCCCACGTTTCATGTTGGCCTTGTACAATAATCTGCCTTTTGTCGAATTGCATCTTGATCCCCAGAAAGTGTGTTTCGCGTTAAAGTCACCACCTAAGAAAAAATTAGGTCCGAGTGAGCCAAAGAGACGAACGAGGTCGTCTTCTACTAGCTTATATCCCGGAGGGAAGTAACTAGATCCGATGTTGTAGTCTAAGTGGTTTATTTTTACGGAGACTGAGCTTATTTGCATAGAATCAAATTCTATTTCTATGTTTTCGGAGTGCTTAATACAGTCTTTGATGTAAAGAGAGGACTCGCCTCTCGAATTTCCCGAAGGATGATTCGCATGGTAATCGCTGTAACCTTTTATTTTGGGTCTAAGTCCCTTTTTTTTACGAAAAAGCTTCTCAAATCGCCGTTCGGATACGGCACTAAACTGTAGGTCCCTTCCATTCGTGTGAAAAATATAACGCACACAACATGAGTGGTTGCGAGAAGCTAGGCCCTGGCACTTAAAGAGCTGTTGCGCCAAATATTTATTTATTATTAACTGAGCGACAGTCAAGCTCGGACTGTAGAAGAATTACTGATGAAGATCAGTGTGGTTCCTTTTATAGTTTTTATGGCTGTAGCTTGCGTGCTATATTTTCATGTCCATATAAGGGCGTCTTGGCTTGGGTCTATTTATAGATCGGATGTGCTTGTGCATTTCAGTGCGTGGGTGTGGTTTGAAGATAATAACATTCTGGGGTTTTGGGCTGATGAGATAAGATGATGTCATGCTCTGGAGCGATGTCATAACTTATATGGCGCAAAATTATAGTCGCAAAAAGTACACTTTAAAAGGATTTTAGCACGTACCAAAGTCAATATTAGTGTTTTCCTATTTATAGTCGACATAAAACCAACTTTATAGTTATCACCTCGCGCTAACTTTAAAACCACCAAAAGCACCTTTTACTTTTAGAGTGGGCTTTTAACAATCTGTCATCCGCCATTCTTTTTCACTTTTTCAAATTCAAATTTCAGCCAACCAACGGCTGAAATTCATATACGACATTGTTCCCTAAACTGTGTTTTTGTTCTCAAACTTTGAATTTTTGGGTTTGGGTCGATACTAGTTGTAGGTAGCTTAACAATTGTTCATAATTCAATTCAAAGTTAAGTACCGGCTTTAAAGTTAAAGAGATTATAGTTAGTGGCTACTAACATTCTTTAAAATCAGATGACTATAATTTTGCGCCTATATATTTATCTCTATTTTTATTTTTATTAATTTTGTTCATATATTGTATATAAGTATTATTTTTTTTTGTAGGTATTGAAGATTTTTTTTCTCGTATTTTCCTTTAAACTTATTTTCTGGTTTTCCTCTATACGCTCTTAATAAATATTTAAATAATGTTTCAGTTGAAAGATAATAATCCAATAACCAAATCTTTTTAAAATGTGCGATAACACAAATTCTGTTAAAAAAAATGAATATACTAAACAATTAATATCTTTCTACGCATCTATTTTGAATTTAAATTAAATTATTTTCAATATCATTGCCAGCGTTTAAAGACAAATATTATTTACATATGTTATTATAACAATAATGCCGCAAATTATAGTCGGATAAAGTGCCTTTAAAATTATTCTAGTACGTACCAAAGCTAACATTTGTGTTATCTTAATTATAGTCGATATATTGGATCATTGCAAAAGCTCGTGCTCGATCTTCATCAGTGGCGGGAATTTTGCGGTATGACGCAACCATTGTTTGTTTTATGGACTTGTTGTATACCAATGGATAGGTCGTGGCATCAGAAGTCATTTTATCGCTAGACCCCGTTGAGTTAAGTCAAATTGTGTGTGAAAAAAAATTTCTAAAATGGAGAACGAAAAGTTACACCTTCGCCAAGTAATGCTGCACAAGTTTCGAAAAGGAGTGAGTGTTGGAACTGCAACAAAAAATATTCAGAGCGTTTATTCAGATCGTGCTCCTGCTCTTAGGACCGTTAAAAAATGGTTTAGTAGATTTCGTAACGGTGATATGACGTGGGACGATCAACCCCGTTCTGAACGCCCTTCCGAAATTGATGACGACATTTTGCGAACCTTAGTAAAAAAATAACAAGAAGATTTCAGCTGAGGAGATTGCTGAGAGGCTTAATATTGATCATTCGTCAACACTTCGTCATTTAAAGAAGCTTGGATGCACTTCCAAGCTCGATAGATGAGTGCCGCATTGTTTGACGGAAAAAAATAAACTGGACCGCGTCTCCGTGGCCATATCTCTGCTTAGACGCCATGAAAACGAACCTTTCTCGGATCGATCGTAACAGGTGACAAAAAATGGATTCTGTACAACAACGTGCAGCAAAAAGGAAGCTGGAAACAAGCAGGTGAAGGTGCAGAACCCGTGGGAAAAGCTGGCTTACATCCAATGAAGGTACTGTTATCTGTTTGGTGGGATTCTAGGGGTATAATTTTTTTCCAGCTTCTTTCACCTGGCGAAATAATCACAACGAATAAGTACTGTTAGCAACTCTCTAAGCTTAATGCGAAAGTTGGAGAAAATCGTCCGGTTTTGGCAAATCGAAAAGGCGTCATCTTCTATCATGATAACGCCAAGCCACATGTCGACCGACAAACGCTGCAAAAACTGAAGGAGTTAAAATGGGAAATCCTTCAGCACCCACCGTTTTCCTCAGATCTTGCCCCTTCAGATTTTCATCTGTTTCGGTCCCTTCAGAACGGTTTGAATGGAAAGCAATTTGGTTTCCCCGAAGCTGTCGAAAACTACCTTACGACATTTTTTTGGACGAAAGCCACGCAGTTTTTATGAGAACGGAATCCGCAAGCTTGTAAAACGCTGGGAGACAATTGTAGAAAATAACGGGGATTAATAAAATTGTTTTCTTTAAAGTGTATCTAATCGCTTGTGTTTCATTATCAAATCGGGCACGAACTTTTGCAATGATCCAATAATACCCACTTTATCTTTATAACCCCGTACTAAACTTAAGAGGAACGATAGCCCATATTAATTTTCAGTATCGGCTTTGAACCTTCTGTCATCGTGAAATTCAATAAAATGTTTTCTGAGGATATTTTTGAAAAAAAAAAAATGGTTATTGTTAGTAAAATTTTTTAAATCTGTCAAAAGAGTATCTCTCAAACTGTGTTCGTTTTCCTAAACTGTCGTTTTTTGGGTTTGTTTGACTAAAATTCATTACGGATTCATTCGAAAGCTGATACTAGTTAAAATTAGGGTAGGTAGGTTAAAATTGTTTATAATTATACCATGTTCCCACCGAACCGAAATCCCGAGATTTCGATGAACTTTTACCGAAATCTCGAAAGGCTGGAGTGCGTTTCAAGTCAGGCAAATATCACGAATAATACCTTACATCTCGGAACGGCTGAGATAACCAAATTAGTCATGTACGGGAGTGGAGGTTGTATCGGATTCAAACCATGAACCATTAGAATGGCAATTGACGACGTTACTACTAGACCATTACCACCCCCAAAGATAGCCGAAAGGAGAACTGTCATGGGACGTGTTCCACTGACGGAAGAAATAACTTCGTATCGGTGAACTTTGTAACATTTTTTTGTTTTGTTGATACATAGTTATCACGCAAATAAGGTTTACGTACTTTTATTTTATTTCTGTGTCTTACAACTCACCCCCATGTTGATTTTAAGATCAATATCCCCTTCCGAGAATGTTGTTTCACTTAAAAATAGGAAATTCAACTAAGAAATTTGAGAAATATCCCTTTTTCCTTTTTATCTCAAGCATGCTTACGAACACAAGGAAAGAGAAATGGCAAATGCTTTCAGCTTGTGTGAAATTAATAAATTAACTCGATCTAGTCCCAAATCAAAACTCGCACATTGATTGATCTGGAACGCTCTACTAATGTTTTGACATCTATAAATGAACACCAAAATGAACCAAAGTTCACGCTGTAGGCTTGTTCGGTTTGACCACCTCTCACGTGTGGATGAACTCATGGAGATTTCAAGTAGATTTCGCCGAAATCTTGAAAATGTATGGCAAAATCTCCTAGATTTGGAGAGATTTAGCGAAATCTTGGGATTTCGTTTGGTGGGAACATGGTATTAGATACAAAGTTAGGATCTGGTTTTAGAGTTAACATGGTACTACTTAATATGCACTTAAACTACAATACTTAAAATACGGTGACTATAATTTTGCGTCAATATTAGTCTTAGCGATAAGAAGTTTGTTACCGCGAGTCACAAACGTCGTCACTTATATAGTAATAACGATTCGCAATCATTAAAAGTTTGGGAATTCCCCTACAGATGTCCAAAAGGGGAATTTTCTTGATGTAGTCAAAGCTGGCATTTACAATCAGTCTGGCGGACAACCTCACAATATGAACTACTTTCACATATTCGGACCGTAGTAGGAGGAATCTCCTCCTCCAAGTTTGGGGTTGTGTCTTACCAAGTAAAAGGCCACACTTTTTTTAAATAATGAAAAGCCTCTTTAGGGACAAGTAGATCATTAAAATTGTTTCATTCGGTTGTGCATCGGCATCAGAGTGTGCCTCCTTCTTCCTCAATAACAAACAAATATTTAAAGAAAAACTATTTGGTCTTCTCTCTCTGCAGATCATATTAAGGACTACCATCGCAATTTTAACGATTGTCCTTTTTGCTTATGGTGTGGCTTCGCTGCCTTCTACTCTTGTTGGTGATATAAGAATCGAGATGCAGAATGGTTTGAAATTTATTATATAACCAAGCGAAGATGAAAACTTTACATATTACTTTTACAGGCGTAATGTATTGCGATTCACTAATATGTCCACCAGGTGCTATTGCTTGCCATGTTACGAAACGCAATGACCCAAAAAATTATGGACTAATCATCAGAAAACGAAAGTGCTTTGCTTACAATGGGGCCATTACTGCCGAAGAAACTTTGACCGAACCAAATACATACGAAGGAAATGTAAATATAACTATTGTTTCAGGAGGGGGAGATCCAGAAATTGTGCATCGACAAGACGTTCGAAGAAAACTTGAGAAGAGTTTAAACAATCAGTAAGACCATTGCAGGACGGTACATGTGAAGTAAAGCTGAGAAGTGGATTTGGTTCGCGAAAGCTTTGACAATGCTTTTAATTCTTTTTAATAATGTCCATAGCTTATCATAATAAATACTAGTAATGATTTCTAAAAAAAACTTGTTGGTTAAGATAGAGGGTACCCATTTTTTTTTATTTACATACGTTGTTACGGCGATCTCAGGGAAATGAAATGTAGCCTTTTAAATGAAATAAGGCCGCACTGTCCTCGTGTGGAAAAAAATATGGACTAGCAATGTATATCGTCAAGAACAGGTGGGAATATGGCATAAAGGGCATGACTCCTCGACTTAAAATACTTTCCAATAGAAGTTAAAGTAGTAAATACTTGTCCTGTATCCCCCTGCGGGTCCTATAGCCTCTACTACGCCTACGCTCCATCGTATACGGTTTCTGGCAATGTGCCTCAGCTCTCCCCAACTTTTCCCCAATTACCGTGCCTCCTACTCGACTGTTCTGCGCCAGCTCTTCTGTCATCCTAAGTTAAAGGGTTCCATTGCATAGCATGGTTAGCTATGGAACTGTTACTTTTTCGAAACGTGTGCCCAATCCACTGCCACTTCCGTCGTTGGATGGTTGTACCTATTGGTTCCTGACCCGTTCTCTGGTAGAGATGTTTGTTAGAGATACGATTGGGCCAGAAAATTCTTAAGATATTGCGTAGGTACCTATACACGAACGTTTCCACCTTTCTGGTGATAGTAATGGTCGCTACGTACCGCATCCATATAACAGCACAGATTCAACGTTGGAGCGGAACAGTCGTAGCTTGTTCTTAAAACTGATTGCATTGCTTCGCCATATTTTGGACAACATCCTGAACGCGCACTTTGCTTTGGCGATCCTGTTGGTTATATCCAGTTCGGTCGAGACAATACTCCCAAGATTCTGGAAATCTTTTACTCTCTCGACCGGTTGTCCAGCAATGCATATCTGAGCCGATGAGTTTGGTCCAAGGCTGATCATTTTAGTTTTTGCCGTATTAATTTTCAGCCCGACGAGGCCTGTCTCCCTCTCTACATCTACTGTCATTCGCTGGAGGTCCATAATTCTGTGATAGAGTAAGCATACATCGGCAGAATAGTCAAGATGTTTCAGTTGGGATGTAAGAGTCCGTCGACTTCCTTCGTTTCCCGTCGACAAATCGCTAACAGGAATAGTACTGGTGAAAGAATACAGGGTTTTACCCCACTTTGAACCCAGAATACCACAGATAAGCTCCGTATGTGCAGAACGTGACATTTGGAACCTTCATATGTAGCTTTGATAATAGCAATTGTAGAGCTGTGACTCTTCGTTGTTGAATGAAAGATGGTGTGGTATTTTTCTTTAACTATTTTATTTTATTAGTGACGAGAAAAAAGAACAAACGATACTTTTATTAACTTGTATAGAAAAACACAACTTGAGCATTAAGGAAGACCCGAGAAAGCGCCCAGTTTGTTCCTCAATACCCAAGTAATGATTGCGGCTTGAACACAAAAAAAAAGACCTCCTAGGTATTTACCTTAGAGTGTCTCCCTTTGAAGCTCCGATAATAATCTGTGTGTAAGCTGTCTTCTGTGGGGCTTTATATACTCTGTGCCGCAACCACAAAAGAGAGCTTTTACAATGATCTTAAACTTTTACGATATTACAGCTGATATTAAGCTTTTATGACATTACAGCTGATATGAAGCTTTTATGAAAGCGCTTGGAAAATGTTATAACTTTAACATAGGGTAAATCAGCAATTAGTTGGCAATATAATTATTTTATTGAATATAATGCAAAAGTATAAAAGTATAAAGTATTAAGTATTACATTAATATATAATATAAGAAAAAAATAAAAACGGAGTATAAAGCTCTGCTACACAATTAATTTATCGGGAATAAATCTTCTGCGTAGGGCACGCCAAATAAACTCCCTTTTGACACTATCGAACGCCTTCTCAAAATCGATGAAGAGCAGGTGAAATGGCGATCGATATTCAACACACTGTTCGATGACAATCAACATGGTGTTGATCCGGTCGGCACAGGAGGATCCAGAGCGGAAACCTACTTGTTCGGCATGGAGTTTATCATCGAGATGTTGTTTGATTCGCTCAAGGATTATTTTAGCTATTATCTTAGCTACAGTAGGCAGCACGCGCCTCGTGCAGGAACAGGTTAAGAATATCACTACAGCGCCCCCCAACAACTAGCGCTTGTCGTAAAAGGCGACTAAGGGGACAAATCAGATCTAGGCAATGTAACACCCAAGTGAGCCTAGCGACACATATACTACCTTAAAAACCCTCCCACAAGTGTGCATGCGAGTCCGTGGGTTGACACGACTAGAGATCACTGGTGTCATAGAAAAAAGATCAAACAATACTAAAACAGGAGCATGCACGTGTCAAACAACAAACACCATCGCAATATGGTAATATTGCAAAACTGTATCATTATGCTAAAAGGAAAGGCACTACCCCGCCAGGCACTGCCACTGCTGTGCACGGTACTGATCCCGGACCGAGCAGAAATGTTCGGGTCAGAGCTATACGGATTCCGGGGGCTAGCAAAATAATGAAACAGTTTGGAAGAAATTTGAGGGTCGCGAGTTGGAACGTTGGAAGCATGACTGGTCGAAGTTACGAGCTGGAAGAGATGATGAATAGAAGGCGGGTGGACATCTTGTGTGTCCAAGAGACGAAATGGAAAAACACCGGAAATCGGGCGCGTTTCTTGGACGTTAGGGCAAAAGATTACAAGATGTTCTAATACGGAACGGAAAAGGCTAAGAACGGAATCGGTATCATCCTTGCAGCAGAGCTACTTGGTAACGTCTTGAGCATTTCGAAGTCCAACGACCGTTTGATGTCTCTCAAACTAGTAATACAAGGAGAGGTGTGGAATATTGTCAGTGCATATGCTCCCTAAAATGGGTGCAATCAGAGAGATAAAGATGCATTTTGGCTAGATTTCCACAATCTCCTTAAGAAGATCCCAAAGCAAGAGTTTGTGTTTGTTGGAGGAGATTTGAATGGACATGTCGGGAAGTCAAACGAAGGCTATGAAGACTGCCATGGAGGACTAGGATATAGTATCAGGAACCTTCCTGGTAAAGACATCCTAAGCATGTGCAAATAACACGGTCTTATCGTGTTAAATTTAATGTTCATCAAACAAAGCCGACACCTGATCACTTACAGCAGTGGTGGAGATGAAACTCAGATTGACTACCATTTGGTAGCCAGTTTCATGAAGCCTCAGGTAAAAGATTGCAAGGTGATCCTGGGAGAGGCAATCGCTCGGCAACACCGTCTCCTGCTAACAGAAAGTTTTATGAAAACACCGAAGAAAAGCAAACAAACAAGGGTCGCTGAAAAAATCAAGTGGTACAATCTGAACAAAGGAAAAGGCGAGGCTTTTGTTTTCGTAATGAAAAATTACCTCTCTCACACCATCATCGGAGCTGAGGATGAAGAGTGCAGGCACAAAATATGTGGGATTCGCTACAGCGAACTTGCTTAAATAAGGCCAAATCACTGCTAAGAGCTTCAAAAGGCCACCACCAACACGCCAAAGAAACAGGGTGGTGGAGTGATGAAGCTAAGAAGGTGATAAATGAGAAGAAAGCGGCTTTCAAAGCTTGGTCAAAGTGCCCCTCTAATAATAGTGACGAAAAAGTTCGCCTCGGAATGGAATACAGATGTTGCAAGAAAAAAGCGAAGAAGAAGTGCGCCCAGCTTCAAGCAGAGAGTACTGAGGGCCTGTATCGGGAGCTGGAGAAAATATCTTCTCCGGTTGCTGATGCAAACCAGTCTATCCAGGAGCTGCGAAGACACAACATGAACAAGAGCGTAACCATCTTCAAAATAGCCGCCCAAAGAAGGAGGAATGCTCAGGAGATTCGTTCGCCAAAGTTCATTAACAATGCTCATGGTCAGCTTCTTGTGGATGACTACAACATTCTGCAGAAGTGGCGGCAGTATTGTGAAAAACATTTAAATGAACAGTTTCCCCGGCTATACTTTCCAAGAGCCACCCCTAAATGTGAAGAAATACCCGACATTACAGTCGAAGAAGTTAGTGAGGCGGTCAAATACTCCAAAAAACGAAAAGCGGTTGAGCCAGACGAGATGCCCTCTGAGTTCTGGAAAAGGATGGGAGACATCGGGTTCAGACGGCTCAGAATTCTCATCTCCAAATTTGTGAGAGTCGACCCAATGTCGAGTCAATGGAGGGAAAGTTACCTTCTCCCTGTATACAAAGGGAAGAGTGATACGCGAAACTGTGATAACTACCGTTCGATCAAGCTGATGTCACACATCATGACGATCGTTGAGCGGGTATTAGGTGGCCGACTGGGAAAAGTAATACGGCTATCTGATGATCAGTGCGGGTTTGTAAATTTACCACAGATGCAATCCAAAGTATAAGGATCATAATGGAAAAACATTGTGATTTCTTAAAGGATTTACATATGGTATTGGTTGACTTTGAAAAGGAATTCGACAGACAACCACGAGATCTGATATGGGTGGTGCTAAGACACGGAGAGGTTCCAGAAACGTATGTACGAAAGAGCAAAGACAAGATGCCGCGCTGGAGTAACCGAAGAGTTCCCAATCAAAGTCGGGGTGCACCAACGAAGCGTTTTAAGTCCTTTGCTCTTTATTACAGTCCTTGATTATCTGCTAAAAGGTAAAGTGATGGACCCCAAGGTACATCATAAGTGAGGATCCCACATCCCTGCAACGAGCACTTGATGTGTGGGTGGACGCTCTGGAAGGAAATGAGTATCGCATTAGTTCAAAAAAGACAGAGTACTTGTGCTGACCGTTCTCCGATCCACTCAGGCCTATTCCAGACATTTATTTGAATGGAACAGTGCTTCCCAAGTGCAAAAAGTTCAAATATCTGGGATCTATGATCAATAGCAAAGCAACTTGTGATGACGACATCAATCATCGCGTAAGCGTAGGGTGGATGAAGTGGCGAGAAAATTCCGCTATCTTCTGTGACAGAAAAATGCCACCTAATTTGAAAGGAAGGCTCTACATCGCACTTGTGCGTCCAGCGCTCACATACAGTTCACAATGTTGGACGATGTACAAAACGTATGAGAGTAAATTAATGACAGCTGAGATGAAGATGCTTCGCATGACAGCAGGAGTGACAAGCTTGATAGAATAAGAAGTTCGAAGATCCGTGGAAGCTTTCACATCAAGAAAACCATCGTACAAACAATAGAGCGCGACCGGCTCAGCTGGTATTGCCACGTTCAAAGAAGAGATCATTTGAACCCTGTTAAAAAGGCAATATCAACGCACGTTCCAAAGACATCGCGATGTAAGAAAGGCAGGCCTATAAACGCCTGGATCAGACAAATGAGACGACATCGGCATTTCATTGGCCCTCAGTAACCGAGTGATCCAAAATGGGCAGGCCTGTCGATATTTTCTGAGGTCAAATAGGCGAACCCCACAGGCGGATCAGTAGAAATGCGGTGAAGTGGGGGGGTTATGATCCCTTATTTTCGGATCATAACCTCGCTGAAGAAAGGAGACCCTCTGAACTGCGCCAACTACAGATGTATAAGTTTCCTCAACATCGCATATAAGATCCTGTCTGCCGTACTATGCGAACGCCTAAAACCGATCGTCAACAACCTGATAGGTCCTTATCAGTGCAGTTTCAGGCCTGGAAAGTCCACCATTGACCAAATATTCACACTACGGCAGATCTTGGAAAGAACCCATGAATACAAAATCGATACGCACCACCTCTTTATCGATTTCAAAGTTGCCTATGATAGCGTGTATAGAGACGAGTTATACAGAGCAATGTCTAGTCTTTGCATCCCTGCCAAGCTCGTCCGTTTGTGCAGAATGACGATGGAGAACTCTCGCTGCTCCATCAAAGTCGGTAAGAACATCACCGAACCATTCGATGTCAGGAAAGGTCTTAGACAAGGTGACGCGCTATCATGCGATCTCTTTAATATAGTACTTGAGGGAATTGTACGAAACTCACAAGCCAACACCGGAGGTACAATCTTTTACAAGTCTGTACAACTACTCGCTTATGCCGATGACATTGACATAATCGGAAGAACTCAGCGGGAAGGCAATGGGGTATTTACGAGTATTGAGATCGAGGCAGCAAAGATGGGTCTAGCGGTCAATGAAAGCAAAACAAAATATATGCTGTCTACAAAAAGGACACCCAACATCGGCGTCTTGGACAGAACGCCACAATGGACAGATATAATTTTGAGGTAGTAAAGGATTTTGTGGCTCTATGGTGAACTCTGCAAATGACATCAGTAGGGAGATCACATGAAGAATTACTCTTGCCAATCGTTGTTTCTATGGGCTAAAATGGCAATTGAGTAGCAAAGCCCTATCTCGAACTACTAAGGTAACTCCCTAGAAGACACTAATCATCTCAGTCCTGCTGTATAGCGCAGATGCATGGGCTTTGAAAAAACCGGATGAGGATGCCCTTGGTTATTTCGAGAGAAAAGTTCTTCCAGCGATCTTTGGTCCCGTCTGCATAGAGGGAGAGTGGAGGAGAAGGTACAATGCCGAGCTATACGGCCTGTACAAGGACATCGACTTAGCCAGAAGAGTTCACATACAGCGACTAAGATGGCTGGGTCATTTAGAGCGGATGGAGCCCAACGTTCCCGCTAAGAAAGTTTTCGAATCCACCCCGGATGGACGACGCAGTAGAGGACGACCTCGCGGTAGGTGGCGCAAACAAGTGGAGGGGGACCTCAATCAACTTGGCGTGCGCAACTGGAGGCAGCTGGCTCGTAATCGTGCTGGCTGGAGAGGTTTGTTGGTTGAGGCCCAGGTCCACCCCGGACCGTAGCGCCATCTAAGTAAGTAAGTAAGTAACCTCGCTGATAAAAGGAAGAAGAAGAAGATAGTAGGCAGCACGCAGAAACCGCTCCAGGTTCCGCACTTCATTAAATGTCTTTCTTGGGAAGCCTGATGATCATTCCGTTTTTCCACTCGTCAGGAAAGCTCTCAGCTTCCCAGGCTCTCTTCATAAGTGGAAGCAGTAGCTCAGCCGATGTTGTTGGCGGTGCTCGTAAGACTTCTGCCGAAATACTGTCAAGTCCTACCGTCTTATTGGTTTTAAGTGCTTTGAAAGTAGTAACTACAGTATTAAACATTCATTCACCATTTATCGAACTCTTATCATTCTTACTCTTTTTACTTTTCCCATTTGCAGTTTCCCATTTATTATTGCTTTAAGTTCAGTTTTCGCCATCTCATTTTGTGAAAAGTGGTGTACCCTCATTAGCAAACGTTAATTTAACTTAATTAGATTTTCATCATTAACACTAACCACCTATTATACAGGACTACTGCAAATATCAAACCACGTTAGATTGCTATTAAATGCTATATTTTGTCTAGGCTAATTGGAGGTTAGTCTAGCACCGGATCAAATTGCCTTAATTGGACATCGACAAGATAGTTAGATTTTATTTTCATTGAACTAATGATGGTGTATCTCATTAGTTGTGTACATGCATTGTGCGGTGGATTAGGCCAGAGTTGGTATTTGTGTTATATTGGTCTAGTGACGTTTCTCAACAAAAATATTTAACTCATTGGTAAGCTGGTAAACAATTTTGTTAAATGTGTTGCTTTCTCTATTAAAGGAAAAACATAATCTAATGGAAAATGCGCTAATGATTCCTCCTTTTATTGCCCTTATGTTTAGTACAATCAGCTGTCGTAAATTAATGCATTCATGTGAATGCTGGATATATATACTATACTTATATACTTTCAAATTTTCTAATAACCTGTTCACAATAATTATACAGCGTTATTCATAGGTGGTATGGATAAAAAGAAAAAAAAAATCGAAGCAGATGCTCAACATGAAGAGGATCAGGCGATCAAATACTTTGATTTTTACTCAACAATTTGGAGCAACTGCTCTATGTATGATTTTGAAAAGTGTCCCGAATTCTGAATAAAGTCGAAAAATCTCTCCCTCTTTTAACGAAAGTTACATTATTTATTAAAAATAAAAATCATCAAAAATAGAGGAAAAAAGAATATTCCAGAATTCATGCATGTTGTAGAAAGAAGTTCTAAGCTATTTCAAAGATAAAGTATGAAGAGAAATGTGAAAGTCAATTTGAAACGGATCGTATGCTACCTTTTACCTTATATTTCTATTCATTAGCGAGTAAATGATGCATACTTTCTTTTTTTTCAATTCATTTCAATTTTTATTTGGCTTTTAAAAATTCATTAATTACAAAAGAATCTGCGAAGCCCTGTTAGGCTTTTCTGCAGAAGATTGTTTTTACAATAGTTGTGTTTTTAATCTTAAGTATTCTTGAAAGAGAGTTAAGAGTTAATTTAATACATCTTAATACATAAAGTATACACATATCAATAAATTCATTTTTCTTTTTCTTTTACTAATTAGGATTTTATGGTTGACGTAGTAGGTAGTTCTTCAGTAGTTTCTTCCTTAAGCGATCTTTTCAAATCCCATTTGAAAAAGCAGTCATCTTCCACACCGAGATATTTTAGATGTTGTACATTTTCAATAAAGCTGTTACAGCTATCGTTGTAATTTAGACTTGCCTTGTCGGCATTGTGATGCAGGCATGTTGTTTCATGGCATTTGATGTAAATTTTGGTTTTTAATACATGTGTTGGTCTGATGTGCATTAACTTTGTTTTTTTAGAGTTTATGATTAGTCCGAAATCGTGACACCATTGTACTATAGAGTCAAACTCGACTTGCATGATGTTGGTCGCCGTTGGTAAATCCCTGTGGCTGACTACTATCGCTGTATCATCCGCAAAAGCAAATCCAACACTATTTTGTAGCACAGTAAGTATTTGATTTACATATATAATAAAGAGTAAAGGTCCCAGTATAGAGCCTTGGGGAACCCCGTATTTGATATATTTTTCTTGGCTATATGTGTTTGAAATTTTAACTTTCATTCCTCTGTTTTTCAAGTAGCTTTTGAACCTTTCCAAAATATGCCCTCAGATCCCTATTTTCTCTAGCATTTCGAACATTTTCTCATGTCTTAAAGTGTCGAAAGCCTTTTACAAGTCGATGAAAATTACGAGACTATGGTACTTTTTATTGAGATTGACATTAATTAAGTTGGCGAATTCCGCAAGAAGTTTAATTGTGTTTTTATTTTTTACAAAGCCATATTGGTTTTTGTTTATGATTTTATATTTGTCAGTATAATTTTGAAGCCGATCTGCCATTACTTGTTCGAGTATTTTATCAATAGCAGGGAGAATTGAGATGGGTCTATAATTGAGGACGTCTGATTTCGTCCCAGCCTTATAAATTGGTCGTACTTTTGCTTTTTTGAGGTCTTCTGGAACACATGACTGCTCCAAGCTTAAGTTGACAATGCATTCTAGTATCGGCGCTAGAGTTTCTGCGTTTGATTTAAGATCTTTTGCCCGGATCCCATCCACTCCTGGCGATTTGTTAGTTTTTACGTTTAAGCAAGTCTTCAGGATTTCTTCCCTTGTGACCGGTTGTACATAGATGGATTGCTCCGTACTCGGTACTTCTGTATGATATGTCTTTATGCTGCATGTATGTACAACATTTTCTATTTCGTTTATGAAACTAGAGGCGAATTTGTTAGTTAGCCTGATAAGACTCCTTTCCATACCGAAATTAGTTTGTATAATTTCATCCAGATTTTTAGTCGTTCTTCCTATTATTTCATTGATTAAACCCCACGTCTTTTGTGGATCCATTCGGAATTCGGTAAATTTGTGCCGGTAAAAATTTAGTTTGGTTTTTTCGATTCTTTTGTCAACGAAATTTCGGTAACTTTTGTATCCAACTTCGTATTGTATGCACGTCCTATTATTTTTCCATCGCTTGTATAGAATATCCCTTTGCTTGCACAGTTGAAGTATTTCTTGATCTACCCAGAAGTTTGTCACATTTCGCTTTTTCATTTTGGCTTTCCGTGTTGAATTTTTATATGCCATCTTAAAAACCTTTGGATGGCAAACGACTAACAAAGGCCTCGTAGGGGCAGCATCTCCCGATAGGTGCTGGTCCGCTAAGTAACGAGTAGGAGCCACTGCAGCCGAAAACCTAGCAGCTCTGTTAGTAAGCCCTACTCCCACCTCCTCGTGGTGCCATCTGGGAATTTCTTCGGAAATTGCTAACGGGAGAGGACGAATGGCGAGCTTCCTGCGCCAAAAAACAGGATAAGTGTCGGTTGGTCTGTGGCCCAGCGAGCCGCAACCGTAAAACAAACTATTGCTCCGAAACGGAAACATACGCCTCGGATACGGACTGATCATTTGTTGACGACCTTTGGCTATCGGACACGGACAACGATCGGATTCTGGAACGTTAAGACCCTCCTGGACTCACTCAAGGAAGGGCCTTATAACGCCAGATTCCTCCAATTGGAGCGCGAATTCGCACGGTATAAAATCGACATCTTAGGGCTGAGCGAGATAAGATGGTACGATGCTGGGGAATACATCTCCCCAACAAAAAGCACTGTCATGCTCTACTCTGGTAAACCAGCTGGAAGTGCACGGAGTTCTGGCGTAGGACTCATGCTAACTCCAGCAGCACGTAGTAGCCTCATATCCTGGAAACCCCATAGTGACCGGATATTGACGGCTAGGTTCCAGAGTAGAGTTAGAAAAATTACCATCATACAGTGTTATGCTCCGACTCTAGACGCGACTGAGGATGAAAAGGATAATTTTTATAGCCACTTAGGTGCCGCCTACAACCAAACGCCTAATGGGGACATCGTAATGGTAATGGGAGATCTCAATGCCAAGGTGGGTAGCGACAACACCATGCTTAAGCACGTGATGGGAGTTCACGGCGTGGGAGACCGTAATGACAATGGTGAGCGGTTTGTGGACTTCTGCAATACCAACCGCCTAGTCATCGGAGGTACGCTGTTTAAGCATAACACCTGCCATAAGATCAGTTGGGTCTCTACTGATAGGCAACGAACATCCAACCAGATCGACCACATTGCGATCAGTCGCCGCTTTAGAAATTGTCTCCTGGACGTCCGAAACAGACGTGGAGCTGACGTCGGACAAGAACGAGATCACCATCTTATGGTAGCTCATTTACGCCTTCGTACTGCATCCGTCAACAGCAACCGCTCAAACCTGCTTAACATCACCAGGTTTAATATCGACAGGCTCTAGGTTCCCCAAGTGCGCCAACAGTTCAGGGACCATCTTGCCTTAGAAGCAGAAGCAATCAGCAGCATAGAGAACATGGATGACCACTGGAGTGCTGTGAAAAATGCTTTTGCGACTGGGGCACGCACTTATGTCAGTAAAAAGCAGAAACACCACCGCACATGGCTTTCTACAGACACCTGGAGACGGATCGATGAGCGTACAGCAATCAAGGCTCGGATTGCAGCGGCCTCAGCAGTAGAGAGAACCGAGCTTGAAGCCCAATACCGTGCGAAGAAGAAAGAAGTGCAGCGTAGTGTGAGACGTGACAAGCGTCAACATGTCAACTCACTGGCCTCAAGGGCTGAAGAAGCAGCGAGTAGGTGCGACAGTAGGACTGTTTACAACATCACTAAGGAGCTCATTGGTGGTCGAAACTCCAAACAACATCCAGTGAAGAGTCTAGACGGTGACCTTCTGATTTCGGATGAGGATCAGCTCACTAGATGGAGAGAACATTTTGATACAGTGCTAAACCACTTAGACGATAGTGGTATGATCTCGAATTCGAATGAGCAGTTCGAAGCAACAAATTCCCGAATTCACACCGTACCTCCCAGTAAAACCGAGATAATAACACCAATCAAGTCCCTCAAGAAGAACAAGGCGGTGGGTATTGATGGCATCCCTGCCGAGCTATTTCAAGCGGCGCCAAATACATCGGCAGATTTGCTGCATCCCCTAATACGGAGAGCTTGGGATAGCGAAGAATTTTCACAGGAGTGGAAAAGGGGCATGATCATTAAACTTCCAAAGAACGGAAACTTGATGGATTGCGGTAACTGGAGAGGCATATGCGTTCTTCCAGCCGTGGCCAAAATAATAGCTTAAATAATTTTAGAACGAATTAATGAACATTTACATTCAACTCTCGATGTCGAACACGCAGGCTTTCGCGCTGGATCTTCCTGCATCGACCACATAAACGCCTTACGGATCATACTCAAACAATGCGTTGAGTATAGGTCTCCGCTACATTTACTGTTTATCGACTTCGAGAAGGCTTTCGACAGCTTGAATCGAGATGCTATCTGGTTGGCCTTGCGCGGGAGAGGAATTCCAGAAAAACTTATAGCTATTATCAAGGCTACATACGAGGGCGGTAAGTGTCACGTTGTGCACAATGGTAAGGTGTCGGAGGATTTTGAAGTCCAAAGTGGAGTACGTCAAGGGTGCATACTGTCACCACTATTGTTCTTGGTTGTTATCAGCGATGTACTCCGTGCAGCATTGACGGACGCTAATTATGGAATTCGTTGGACGATGACATCTTACCTTAAACACTTAGATTACGCTGATGTTTGTGTACTTTCACATCGGACAATGGATCTTCGTTTGATGGCCCAAAATCTAGAAGCTGAGGCAAACAAAGTAGGGCTAAGAATAAACACAGCCAAAACAAAAGCCCTGAGCACTTCTTCTAACAACCGCGCTGAACTTTACATTGCCAGACAGGAAGTCTAGAAAGTTGATAACTTTCTATATTTAGGAAGTGTGCTCTCGGCTAATCGTGGTGGCACCGAACTGAATGTGTGCAGCAGAATCGGGGAGGCTAAAGCTGCGTTCGGAATGCTGTCCAAAATCTGGAGAAGCAATGTTATTAGCTTAAGAACCAAGCTACGACTGTTCCACTCCAACGTAGAATCAGTGCTGCTTTATGGGTGCAGTACCTGGAAGGTGGACACCATTAACACACGCAAGCTGCAAGTCTTCGTAAACAAATGCTCAAGAATCGTGTTGATGATTTTTTGGCCGAACCGCATCTCCAACGAACAACTTTATCTGAGAACGGGGCAAGAACCTATAAGCATTACTATACGAAGAAAAAAGTGGCAATGGATTGGACACACCCTACGGCGCGAAGACAACTCCATTGCGAAATACGCCATGCAGTGGAATCCGCTCAACCAGGCAGGCAGAATAGCGGGACGCCCTATGCAAACGTGGCACAGAACAGTTGAGGAGGAATCGAGCTCTTTAGGAATGAGTTGGAGGCAGCTCAAACGCGTTGCAGAACTCCGAACACGATGGCGCGCAGGCGTGGTTGACGCCCTATGCCCCCCGAGGGGTTAAAGGACATAAGAGATCTTAAAAACCTTATTGAATTCTCCATACAGATCATTTGCATTATTGAAATTTTCCATAACAGTGTTCCAATTCACACTTGTTGATCTTGATCAATTGTTTGATCTTGAGTATCATCAATGTCATTACCCAAAATCCCGCAGAACAATATATAATGATCTGATATGTTGGTTTCAACTACTGTGGCGTATATCTTTTCGCCTCTCATACGAGCAAGGCAATGATTTATTCTTGTTTTACTTCTTTTGCGCAAATCGACTCTTGTATACGCTTTTATAATATTAGTCAATCCTTTAGAAGCGTACATATTCACATAGTTATTGACTAAATTACTGTCCCGTTTATTGAAATCAATATTCATATCACCTACTATGATTAACATTTTTCTTGCATCGATTTTGTCAATTTAGACTTTTTGACTATTGACAGTATGCATTCCTTTTTTCGTAATGGGCACCATTTAATGTATGAGTGTATAACATGATGTTGGCACCATGGCGTAAGTGGTTAGTGTGTCGGATCACTACGCATGAGGTTCCAAGTTCTTATCCCAGAAAACACCAACAAGTTTTTTCACGGTCCCACCTCTCGCGAGGGTCTGACAAACATCCGAGAGGCAATTAGCTAAAGACCAAGCTAAATGGAGATGATTGTTTGTTAAGGCCCAGGTTCACCCCGAACTGTAGCGCCACCTAAGTAAGTAAGTAGGTAAATCCCAGAGTACGAGGACTCGCCGGTCCATTGTACTACAGGGCAGGAACCTTTCTTCGATAGAGGGGTTGAAAAATGTTGATGTAATTCGTTTTCTTTTTATATATTGTACTTCGATGGTTGATGTTTACTGTTTTACGCTGGAGCTTGAACCTGCACAGATTGGTTAACGAGCAAATACATTACAAAATTCAGCATTGCCACCCTTAATGTAGATGAACATTGAACAAATGCGAGAAATAAGAAACAGAAGGGGAAGTTAAGCTCGGGTCACAGTACTGAATGAGGAGGAATAAAGAATAAAGGAATGGAAGAATAAAGAGCGCAGAATAAAGCACCGTTGCTTCACAAGGTGAGGAAACACCGAATAGATGCGTCACTACATAACTTCACGACCGCTTGTAGAAAACTGATAGGTGGTCATAGTTTCAGTAAAAATTCTGAACGACGTTTAGCTGTTTTTAAGAGTCAGATAAACAATAAAAGCGCTGCTTCAAACTTAAAGAAAGTGCCCGAACCGAACCGAAGCAACAAACTCCATAATAGAGATTTTAAGTCTCGAGCCGCAGACCTCCTACATCCAATCATAAGAACCAAATGGGAGAGCGAAATACTCCTCGAAGAGCGGTAAAAGAAAATGATCATCAAGCTTTCAAGAAAAGACTGCTAAAAAAATGCGGTAACTGGAGAGCCATTTGCCTCCTTCGGGTGATTTTCAAAATAAATTAAAACTTCGTAACTTACTCCTTGCAATGGCGATATAAATTGGGCACTTCTTCATGTTATAGGAACAAGAACTATTTTTCATATGGTGGTTTGAAACTTAACTGATTGGTTCCATTTCAGTGCAGACTTAGCCCATGGGTGGTGTCCGAACTAATCGGGTAAAACTTGCTGTGTCATTCACAAAAGAAGTGCTAAAGACCACGTCTTGCGAAACAGTAAGGTATAATAACTAGCGTCTGATACCGCTGATATTTTTCGTAGTTACTATTGATATCTTAAGCGCTTGACATCAACTTAAATCGACATACAATGCTACGATGGCGTGCAGGCGTGGTTGATGTCCTGCGCGCCATGAAGTTTTACAGAATCCTAATTAAATTTGAAGTGGAGAGAAGATATACAATATCTGTACATTCAGTATACCTATCTCACGGGTTAAAGAACACATTAGAGTGGTTTATTCATTAATAACATTCTACCACATTCTACTATAATTACATTTTTTTGCATATTGGCCTATTATATGGACAGGATACTGTAAGTGTCTCAAAGCCCAAGGCCGTAATACCATAATTGCATCTGCTGACCAATTTAATGCAATTTATACGCCAGCCGTCTACAACAACCAACGATGCGAGGAGGTAGTCTCAAACGATGTCCTACGACGACGACAACGGATGACATCGCTTTTGTTGACATGACTCTATTAAAAGCCCATTATTAAGCGAAAAATTCACTTGTAGCAATGATTAATCATTTCGCACCATTTCCTCTTGCCACAGACACATCACACTCATTACACACATTACTCTGGCCAACAATACTCTTCACTTGCACTTGCTGCAATTTACTATAGCCGGCGGCCTAACGACTGCAATTATTTACCATCAGCTGAACCTCCAGTAGGTACTGCTAATGCCTCAGAACTAAACATATAGCCCCGAATCATTTTCCACTCAAGTATCAGGTGTTAGAGGTGATAATGAATGTTGGTCATTTAAGTGATTTCAATAAGAATTTCAATGTTGCGACGACGACGAGGACGATCTTCGTGGAGTGGTGGAACCCCTGAACCAGGTTGAACGAATCGCCTCCATCTATATGCATACCTTTGCATATACATATGTATGTAGGTTTGTGGTGTGTATAGGTAGTCGGGTGGTGTTACTATAAACAGGTATCCAAGGAGTGATTGGTGGCAAATAGCAATTGGAAAATAATTGCCGCACCTTCTTGAATTCCCTTACTGGCGAGCAGTGAGTGGAGCTAGCTCTATAAAGTACAACAGAATCATCCTTCTGGGCTCCAGATAAATTACGTAAGATGACAAACGGAAGCAATTTGCCGTATATCAGTTTAATTTTTGATGTGAGATCGCCAGGAGATTCGCTTAACTTAGAGACTTGAAATCACTTATCACCATGTACTGCTCTTGAGTAGCACTTTAACACCACAGTGGCCTTCTGGCCGGTTAGAATAGAATTGTAATTATTGTGTTCGATGGATTGCATTAATTCTCCTTTTTTTTATTCAATAAATAGTGAAGGACGTTCAGAGAATTGCAATAGGGTGAGTAGCGGGATATACGTAAGTTTCCACTACAAAGTGTGTAAAATATTTATTCATTTTACTTAGAAAAGTATCTTAGCATACAGTTAGCCTTGTTCACACTTAGTGCCAATTGTATGAACGCAGATTAACTAAAGATAAGGGTTTAAATTAAGTTCAAGGCGATTCGAGAGTTGTACCGAGCGAAGTCGGGAACTATTTTTGTTTAACTATTATATTTTTTGAGCTAGCAGCAGTGATAGCTTAGACCCATTTCAGTCGAAAAACATATTTGTTTCATAAAGACGTCCGGTTATCTGGCGTTATACCAATAACGAAGAATATATAGTTTAAAAGACGATGGTGTGTGTTGCTAGAATTTCGCTGCCCAATATAAACATTGTATTGCTGTTAAGCTGTTTAGAAGAAGTAGAACACGTCAGTAAGGATTGTCCGGTAGTGCCTTGCTTCAGTTGGCCCGACATTGGTAGAACACAAGACCGAGGCGAACTAGTTCCACGTCAAGCATCCTGGACAACATAAGAGCCAAGATATAGTCAAAGGTAGCTTCTAGAATAGTTACATTTATACTCCTACACCGCACCAATCGGTGCGGACTACGAAGGTTAACTGGAACAGATTTAACATTGTGTGCCTTTAATTCATGTTGTGTATTCCGGACTGCCGAAAACGATGCCTACTGCATGGAGCCGAGAATGTCTCCAATAGAAACAGCAACGTGAACACTGCTCGATCCTGCATGATACCGATTAAGAGTCTAATTTTGGTGAGAAAAAAACAGATAAGCGGGGGAGATTTGTTTTGTCATTTCATCTTTGCTCCTGATTCACAGAATTTTTTTCGCGACCACCTGATGTCATAGGCATAATAATCATCCAACAAAGGGAACAATTTTTCCAGCCGTATGATCAACCTACCTGCCAGTGGTATGCTTTCGCAATGGTGCAGTCGGCACAAGCCTTCGCATTTTTTCTGAACCATGGAAGCTGCAACATTTGGTACTGCTACCAAAAGGAAAAAAGCCACCTACAGAACTATCGTTAGATCACCCAGTATGCCTACTCGACACTTTGAGAAAGATCTTTAAACGAATACTATACAACCGACTGCTCGTGGTAGCAAAGGCGAAATGAGTATTGTCAGAACATCAATTTGGATTCATCGTTCTACCGGTGATGCCATAAAAGTGGCAGTCAAAACAGCAGATGAAGCGATCCAAGGAGAAAGATGGTGCGGGGGGACAAAGACATACTGTCCAGTAGTGACTCTGGACGTCAAAAACGCGGAGGTCGGTGGCCAGAATCGAAACTCCATACTACCTGTTGAGGATAGTTACAAACTACTTCACCAACAGAAAGCTGAGGTACCAAACCGACTTGGGAGTAAAGTACTACAACTTCACTGCGGGAGTCCCGAAAGCATCGGTACTAGGCCCTATCTTTTGAGGGTGGCAATGGTGTAGTGAGTAGTGTGTTTGTTCTTTAACCGATGTATGGAGGTTGAAGCCCCATCGGTAAACAGCAATCATTAGCCACCCAAGTATAAAGAAAAACGAATTACATCGAAGTTTTTCCAACCACTGCACGAAAGAAAGGTTCCTGCCTGATGGTACAATGGACCGGAGAGTTTGAGTGCTCTGGGATTTGGGTTCTCTCTTATAGAATCTCATGTAAAACGGAGTCCTGGGACTAACATTGCCACAAGAAGTAATGATAATTGGGTTTGCTGACGACATCGCCGTAGTTATCGTGACTAAACATATTCACGAAATAGAACCAGCAACAAACGGAGTTTCTCTGTAGCATACAAAACTGAACTTAAAACCGCTATACCAAATCTTTCACTCTCTCACCCTATCTATCCTTTCAAACGCCCGCACTGTGTGGAAACATGTTAAGGGTAACCATAACACCTTTAGTGCGCGCAAATTATATAAAAAAAAATACTGGATAGGATCCGCCGGTTTAGAATTAGCAGACTACAGAACTGAGGTTATTCTTGTAACAAGTCGAAAAGCTATTGAATATGCGAATATTCGAGTCGGTAGACAGGCTATATGATCCAAGGAAGCAGTAAACTATAGTAGTAATTATAGACAATAGATTAAAGTTTAAAGCCCACTTGGAATACTCGGGCAAGAAAGCCCTTCCTCGAATACTACCAAACATCGGTGGACCAGGATACGCTAGACGTATTTTACTATCCACAGTTATCAGCTCGCTTCTTCTACTCGTATATGCTGCCCTGGTTCGGCCGGTCGCATTAGTGAATACTAAATCACAGAGAAAACTGTCGGCAACATACAGACTCTGCGCGATAAGAACAATCAGCGGTTTCTGAGCAATATCAGACGTAGCAGCATGTATCATAGCCGGAGTAATCGCTATCGACGTCCTCGCGAATGAGATGGTAAGGATTCACGAAAGGAGAACATCGAGCCATCAAGAAGTAGTTAATATCACGAGAATAAGGGAGGTGGAGAAGGCAACATCAATAGCTATGTGTCAAGCCAGGTGGGATAGCATAATAGTACAAGAGGCAGATCCGCAGACTACCGAGGTCTGGGCAAAACTGCTTTCTTGGAACAGTTTCAAATAATCGAGAAAGCAAGAAGAGCAAAGTAGCAATGGAAGAAGTACACCATGAACTGCTAATCATCCCTTCGAAGCAATATTTAATGGCAGTCCCGCGAGGAGAGTGGTAGAAGTATACAGGGTTTGGATTATTACGTCGGCGCGTTACTGGTCTCGATTATTCGGGTTACTAGTGTCTTTCGAAGTTTACCACATCCTTTGGCGCGACCACAAAAAAAAAAAAGTTTTCGCAATTGATCGGACTGACTTAATATATATCAGGTGTATTTTGGTGAGAATTATGCAAAGCAAAATAAAAGCTTCTTACCAAATCGATTCACAGTCAATCTGTTTTAAAACTTTATTTTAAATAATTGAAAATTGGTGCACCTGCTCGCTATCAGCCTCTGAAACTATAAAAAAAAAATCTTTTCAGCGCCCTCTGAAGTTGAGTGTTTCAAACTACACATCGCAACTCACTTTTGCCTGAACGTAAAAGCTAAAGTAGTTCCCAGTCATTTTTTGTTGTTGTACTCCGTGCTAGATTTTACTTTACGGAGAATTGCTGAGTAGCGAGGTCTCACAAAAACACACTTTTCATGAGAATCTACGTACGATAGTAAAATTGTAAAAGGTCGAATGTTCTTGTCCTTCTGTGCACGTATCACGCAGAAACTACCACAGGGATTTTGATAAAACTTGGCATAGTGATAGCGTATGTCCTGGGTCAACATTTAAGATACTCTTTAGCTGTAAATGTAAAACTATTTCCACCCGCACCACGCAAAAACTACTGTACGATTTCGCAGATGCATTGCATTGCTTAATGCCACTAATAAGTTCTCTATTGTGGGACAGCACGGTCAGCTACTTGCGAGTTGAAGTGTATTCAGGTACCTTGGGGTCTGGCTAGATCAATATTTATATTTTAACAAACATATAGATGCTGCTCTGGCCAGAGCCAAAGTTGCTTTTGCCCTTACAAAGAGACTGTTTCTTAGCAGCCAACTCGACGCGAGGGTTAATGTAATCTGCTACATTGCCCTCATTCGGCCTATGCTCGTATATGGATGTCCCGTGTGGTTCAACGTGGAGCCAAGCTTGTTGGAAAAAATGCGGGTGTTTGAGAGGTATTGCCTCCGTTAGTACACAACACCAGAATCTGAGTACATAAAATTCTATCGTAATGAGGTCCTGTACAACAGAGCGAATCTGATCAGAGTGGATAATTTCTTGATCAAGATGATTCGAAGGCACATTGCTAGAGCAATGACCTCGATGAATAGCCATCTCTATTACGAGAGTGTGCGCCTTAATGGCTTTGTCCCTCCAGAAGCGTTCCTATATTTCGATCAAAGAGGTCTGATCCAGGATAAGTTAGCGGTGCCGCTAATCTTCCACGTCGCCAGAACAGCTGTGGATAGGCGACTCAACTACGACCGAGATGTCGCACAGAGTAGTGTAGAGCGTCTCCGGTACAGTAGGGCAGTCTCAGACCGCGATATTGAAGACCTTAGTAGACAGCATGACCAATTTTGGTGGCTTATTGAAGGAGAGGGAACGCCGTTGTCGTTTCCCCCCAATCCGGGGTAGCCTCTAACGGGGCAAATCGGGGTGTGTATTGTTATTCTTATATAACAGTCATAGCCGGCTTACATAGTTTCTAGGTAGTCTTAAGTTTGTATATAATAAATAAAAAAAAAAATAAAAATAAATGAATAACAAGCAAAAAAAAAAATAAAAATAAATATAAACAAAAGCACAGCACTTGGCTTAAATAAAAAAAAAAAAAATAAAAAATGTGCACAGCACTTAGCTACAAAAAAACTACGCAAGGTAGTTAAGTTAGCTAAGATTATTTTAAAATAGTTTGTAAGTTTTATTTATTTATATACAAAAAAGTCCGTATACTAAGTTTTTTACGATAAAACATTTTTCTTAGTCTGTTAAATTAGTTACGAAAATAATAAAGTTACTTTAAGTGAGATAAGGTCGAAAGACAGATTAAGAATTTGGTTTAACTTAGAGCGCCCGCATGGGGACAGTAAGTTAGAATAAGGTCATTTAAGTTAATTAAGCTAGTTTTAAGCGTTTCTGTTAGGATGTAAGTCATAATAAACTGGATTAATAACACGCATTGAAAATGAAATGAAAAATGCCATTTTAAAATGGTGCGGCGTATGTTTTATCGTTATGCGCCATCCAAAAGCTGAGATCTAATCAAAAATATCTCGTGGAAAATTCAGAATTCACTTAATTATTTCTTGATCATGATCTCGAATCTTCACTCAGTGGAGGAAGTAATTATTATTTTTCCTCTAATCTCCTTTCTGGTTGACGAAAGGGGGTGGTATGGGACTCTTCATGTTTTCTTATTCAATGGTTTCCTTTTCAGTTATTCCTGCTTGGTAAGTTGCATGTTGTGTGTGGGTTTATGTGTGCTCTGATGGGGATTCCCACTAGGGAAGTCATAATTGAGTTTACACATTTTTGATGATCTATTTGGTTGGCAATTACATTTCAACAAGTGTCTTATATATTAATACGTGAACATGAGATTTATCGTACGTTTTTTCAGTATTTATTATAAAAGGACGGGGGTGAATCATTCGAAAGGTACTGTGCCATAGATGTGCGCTGTATGGGACAATATTAAAAAAAAAGTTATATAAACAAATGCAGAGCGTTGTTAGTCGTGTTAGTTGGTCAAACGGTAGTGCATGCGATCATATGAAAACACAAGCGTTTTCACTTGGCTGATGCCTACCAACTCCTACTCTCAACCTCCACTCGGTGACAGCCGGGTGCCTAACACCTTAATCCAAGAAATGGGTAACTAACCCCGTTTGGAGGATTCTTAGCGGCAGCAGATGAGAGAGGGGGGAAGAGTGCTTTCTCACTAGAGCACTCCTTCCTGTTCCAGGCGGCAGCGGACGAATTCCCTAGACGGAGTCAACGGTGGCGTCTATAGTTCCAGTTAGGTTGAACTTAGTGAATACCTTGCGCGAGCTGCTTCGACGTATTCGGATCACAGGTCGGTAAGGAATTTCCAATGTTGGTCAGGACATTGGAATAGGGATGGTGGCGGAGGACCCTTAAATGGGCCAACGGCAGCGCTCATACTCCCGTAGTGGACCACTGGCACCAGTGTACCCGGCCCCTTGTCTTAGGGTAATAATTAAGGAACTGCCCCTCCAGGTTGGGGGTTGTACCGTCTGGGTAACTTCCCTACCATGTAAAAAATGTATGGTTCCAAAACAACAAAAAGCTTCGGATAAGGATGACTCAACTAATGACGACCCCAGCAAAGAAAATAAGGACAACGACCTTCGGATCTGTACGTGGAATGTTCTGTCCCTTTACAGACCACGTGCAGCCGAACAACATGTAGAGGCCCTAGACTGCTATAAAGCAGATATTACCAGGAAGTGCAATGGGATGGGCCGGGCAAAAAGAGGATGAAAAACTGTGACATCTACTACGGTGATTGCTAAAGAGGCAACAGGCAACGCTTATTCGGATGCGGATTTGTCATACGCGGCAGACTTAGGCAAGAGATTTTCAGCTTCCGACACGTTAGCGAGCATATTATGACTATCCGGATCAAGGCTAAATTCGCTAACATAAGCCTAATGTGTGTTCATGCCCCCACGGAAGAAAAGGACCCTGCCACCAAAGAGTGTTTCTACGAGCTCCTCGACAAAACATACGAGCAATGTCCTAAATAGGACGTTAAAAGCGTATTGGGCCTTATTTTAACGCCAAAATAGGAAAGGAGGACGTCTTTGGTAAGGCAGTCGGTAAGCATAGCCTACACGACACCACGTCTGATAACGGACTAAGGCTAATTGATTTCGCTGTGGAGCGAAATGTCACCATAGCAAGCACATGGTTTCCTCATCTCGACATTCATAAACAGACATGGCGGTCCAATGATCATGTCACGATCAACCAAATTGATCATATTGCGATCGACGCAAGGCATGCCTCCAGTATTCTGGATGTCTGGCCATCCGAGCGGCCAACATAGACTCGGATCATTACCTTGTTGCAGCCAAGGTACGAATGCGGATATCCCTTTTTCTTCTTCTTCCTTTTATCAGCGAGGTTATGATCCAAAAACAAGGGATCACAACCCTCCCACTTTACCGCATTTCTACTGATCCGCCTGTGGGGTTCGCCTATTTGACCTCAGAAAATATCGGCAGGCCTGCCGATTTTGGATCACTCGGTTACTGAGGCCAATGAAATGCCGATGTCGTCGCATTTGTCTGATCCAGGCGTTTATAGGCCTGCCTTTCCTATATCGCGATGTCTTTGGAACGTGCATTGATATTGCCTTTCTAACAGGGTTCAAATGATTTCTTCTTTGAACGTGGCAATACCAACTGAGCCCGTCGCGCTCTATTTTTTGTACGATGGTTTCCTTGATGTGAAAGCTTCCACGGATCTTCGAACTTCTTATTCGATCAAGCTTTGTCACTCCTGCTGTCATGCGAAGCATCTTCATCTCAGCTGCCGTTAATTTACTCTCATACTTTTTGTACATCGTCCAACTGCGGTGTAGAGCCTTCCTTTCAACTTAGGTGGCATTTTTCTGTCACAGAAGATAGCGGAATTTTCTCGCCACTTCATCCACCCTACGCTTACACGATGATTGATGTCGTCATCACAAGTTGCTTTGCTATTGATCATAGATCCCAGATATCTAAACTTATCGCATTTGGGAAGCACTGTTCCATTCAAATAAATATCTGGAATGGGCCTTAGTGGATCAGAGAACGGGCAGCACAAGTACTCTGCCTTTTTTGAACTAATGCGATACCCATTTCCCTCCAAAACGTCCACCCACACATCAAGTGCTCGTTGCAGGGATGTAGGATCCTCACTTATGATGGCTCCATCGTCAGCAAAGAATAACTGATGTACCTTGGGGTCCATCACTTTACCTTCAAGCAGATAATCAAGGACTGTAATAAAGAGCAAAGGACTTAAAACGCTTCCCTGGTGCACCCCGACTTTGATTGGAAACTCTTCGGTTACTCCAGCGGGGCATCTTACTCTTATCTTTGCTCCTTCGTACATGTCCATGATCATCTGTACATAGGTTTCTGGAACCCCTCGATGTCTTAGCGCCACCCATATCAGATCTCGCGGTTGTCTGTCGAATGCCTTTTCAAAGTCAACCAATACAATATGCAAATCCCTTAAGGAATCACGATGTTTTTCCATTATGATCCTTATACTTGTGATTGCATCTGTGGTTGATTTACCCGAGACAAACCCCCACTGATCATCAGATAGCCGTATTATTTTTCGCAGTCGGCCACCTAATACCCGCTCAACGATCTTCATGGTGTGTGATATCAGCTTGATCGAACGGTAGTTATCACAGTTTCGCGTATCACCCTTCCCTTTGTATACAGGGAGAAGGTAACTTTCCCTCAATTGATTCAGCATTGGATCACCTCTCCCGAATTTGGAGATGAGAATTCTGAGCCACCTGAACCCGATGTCTCCCATCCTTTTCCAGAACTTAGAGGGTATCCCGTCTGGCCCAACCACTTTTCGTTTTTTGGAGTATTTGACCGCCTCACTAACTTCTTCGACTGTAATCTCGGGTATTTCTTCACAGTTAGGGGTGGCTCTTGGAAAGTTTAGCCGGGGAAACTGTTCATTTAAAAGCTCTTCACAATACTGCCACCACCTCTGCAGAATTTTGTCGTCATCCACAAGAAGCTGGCCATGAGCATTGCTAATGAACTTTGGCGAACGAATCTCCTGAGCATTCTTCCTTCTTTGGGCGGCTATTTTGAAGATAGTGGCGCTCTTGTTCATATTGTGTCTTCGCAGCTCCTGGATAGCCTGGTTTGCATCAGCAACCGGGGAAAATATTTTCTCCAGCTCCCGATACAGGCCCTCCGTACTCTCTGCTTGAAGCTGGGCGCACTTCTTCTTCGCTTTTTTCTTGCAGCATCTGTATTCCATTTCGAGACGAGCTTTTTCGTCACTATTATTAGAGAGGCACTTTGACCAAGCTTTGAAAGCCGCTTTCTTCCCATTTATCACCTTCTTAGCTTCATCACTCCACCACCATGTTTCTTTGGCGTGTTGGTGGTGGCCTTTTGAAGCTCCTAGTAGTGATTTGGCCTTCTTTAAGCAAGTTCGCTGTGGCGAATCCCACATATTTTGTGCTCTGCACTCTTCATCCTCAGCTCCGTTGATGGTGTGAGAGAGGTAATTTTTCATTACGAAAACAAAAGCCTCGCCTTTTTCTTTGTCCAGATTGTACCACTTGATTTTTTCAGCGACCCTTGTTTGTTTGCTTTTCTTTGGTGTTTTCATAAAAATTTCTGTTAGCAGGAGACGGTGTTGCCGAGCGATTGCCTCTCCCAGGATCACTTTGCAATCTTTTACCCGAGGCTTCATGAAACTGGCTACCAAATGGTAGTAAATCTGAGTTTCATCTCCACCACTGCTGTAAGTGATCAGGTGTCGGCTTTGTTTGATGAACATGGTATTTAACACGATAAGACCGTGTGATTTGCACATGCTTAGGATGTCTTCACCAGTAAGGTTCCTGGTGCCATATCCTAGTCCTCCATGGCAGTCTTCATAGTCTTCGTTTGATTTCCCGACATGTCCATTCAAATCTCCTCCAACAAACAGAAATTCTTCCTTTGGGATGTTCTTAAGGAGATTGTGGAAATCTAGCCAAAATGCATATTTATCTCTCTGATTGCACCCATTGTGGGGAGCATATGCACTGACAACAATCCACAACTCACCTTGTATTACTAGTTTGAGAGACATCAAACGGTCGCTGGACTTCGAAATGCTCAAGACGTTACCAAGTAGCTCTGCTGCAGGATGATACCGATTCCGTTCTTAGACTTTTCCGTTCCGTAGTAGAACATCTTGTAATCTTTTGTCCTAACGTCCAAGAAACGCGCCCGATTCCCGGTGTTTTTCCATTTCGTCTCTTGGACACACAAGATGTCCACCCGCCTTCTATTCATCATCTCTTCCAGCTCGTAACTTCGACCGGTCATGCTTCCAACGTTCCAACTCGCGACCCTTAATTTGCATCCAAACTGTTTCATTATTTTGCTAGCCCCCGGAATCCGTATAGCTCTGACCCGAACATTTCTGCTCGGCCCAGGATCAGTACCATGCACAGCAGTGGTAGTGCCTGGCGGGGTAGTGCCTTTCCTTTTTGCAAGTATTACCATAATGATACAGTTTTGTAATACAATTTTTTGCACCATATTGCGATGATGTTTCTTGTTTGACACGTGCATGCTCCTGTTTTAGTATTGTTTGATCTTTCTTCTATGACACCGGTGATCTCCAGTCGTGCCAACCCACGGACTCGCATGCACACTTGTGGGAGGGTTTTTAAGGTAGTATATGTGCCGCTAGGCTCACTTGGGTGTTATATTGCCTAGATCTGATTTGCGCCCTTAGTCGCCTTTTACGACAAGCGCTAGTTGTTGGGGGGCGCTGCAGTGATATTCTTAACCCGTCCCTGCACGGGGACGAATGCGGATATCCCAATCTGAGCAACAAAGAAGAATCACTGTGAGAAAATTTAACGTCGAAAAGCTACAATCGCAAGAGACCGCCAGACTCTTCGCTGAACGCGTATCCCGAAATTTTTCAATCATCCGTATGCCGCCAGCCAAAGACCAGTGGCAACGCTGCCAACATGCCATCAGGAACGCTGCGACTGATGTGCTGGGTCGCGCTCGCCCACCACCGCGAAACCCCTGGATTGACGAAGAATGCCGGCGAGTGCATGCAGCAAAACAAGACGCATACAAAGCGGCGCTGCAGAGGAAGACGAGAGCTGCTCGTGAGCTCTATGAGCAAAAGAGACGGGAAGAACATCGGCTTCTCCAAAAGAAGAAGAAAGAGCATGAGAAGCGCGCATTTGAGAATATCGAGAGTTTATACTCCAGGAACAATGTACGGAAGTTTTACCAAAAGGTAAAAAGAACGTGTCAGAGAAGCAATACCCGTATAGAAACCTGTAGAGATGAAAATGGAAACCTCGTCGTAGAATCATAGTCGGTGCGCAGAATATGGAAAAACTACTTCTGCAGACTGTATAACGGCGACGAAGACCAACATCCCGCTGTCAGGCAGAATGAACCATTCAACATAGATGATGATAGTCAAAATTTCCGTCCACCTGAAATAAACGAAGTGAGGATAGCAATATCCAAGCTAAAATCCTACAAGGCTGCTGGACCTGACGGCTAACTGGTTGAACTTTTCAAGGCAGCTGGTGATGAATTGGTAGAGAGTATACACCAACTCATCTCTAAGATTTGATCAGACAACTGTATGCCTGATGAATGGCATACCTACCACAAGGTAGGTGACTCCCTTAACTGCGCCAATTATAGAGGCATCGGTCTCGCCAACATCGCATACAAGATCTTTTCTGCGATATTGTGTGAACGCCTGAAACCTTTTATCAACAACGTGATTGGACCCTATCAGCGCGGTTTCAAGCCAGGAAAGTCCACCATCGATCAAATCTTCACACTTCGGCAGATCCTGGAGAAAACCCAAGAATTCCAAATCGATACTCACCACCTCTTTATCGATTTCAAGGCCGCCTATGATAGCATCTATAGAGAAGAGTTTTATAGAGCCATGTCTAGTTTTGACATCCCTGCCAAACTTGTCCGTCTGTGCAGACTGACGATGAAGAACGCTCGCAGCTTCATCAAGGTCGGTAATAACCTCACCGAGACCTTTGATGTCAAAAAAGGTTTTAGACAAGGTGACGCGCTGTCATGTGACTTCTTTAATATTGTACTTGAACGGATTGTGCGGAACTCACAAGCCAACACCGGAGGCACAATCTATTACAAGTCTGTACAACTGCTTGCATACGCCGACAATATAGACATTATCGGAAGAACTCAGCGGGCTGTCACCGATGCGTTTGCAAGCATTGAGGCGGAAGCGGCCAAAATGGGTTTGGCAATAAACGAGGGCAAAACCAAGTATATGCTGTCAACAAGAAGGGAAAGCCAACACCGACGAATTGGACAGAACGTCACATTGGGCAGCTATAACTTCGAGGTAGTAAGGGACTTTGTCTACCTTGGCTCTGCTATAAACTCTGAGAACAAGATCAGCGCAGAAATCAATCGAACAATAACTCTTGCCAATCGCTGTTTTTTGGGCTTATAAGGCAATTCAACAGTAAATCCCTATCTCGAACAACTAAGGCGACCCTGTATAAGACCCTGATCGTCCGAGTCCTACTTTACGGCACTGAAACATGGACTTTATTAAAAGAGGATGAAGATATCCTTGGTCGCTTCGAGAGAAAAATTCTTCGTAAGATTTTCGGTCCCGTTTGCGTTGACGGGTTTTGGAGGAGAAGATTCAATCACGAACTATACGAGCTGTACAGCGACATCGACCTAGTCAAAAAACTGCGTATTGGACGTCTGAGATGGCTGGGACATGTGGAGCGAACGTATACCAACGCTCCGGCCCGCAGAGTCTTCGAATCTAACCCCGAGGGACGACGCAGTAGAGGGAATCATCTCCGTAGGTGGCGCGCACAAGTTCAAGGGGACCTCGACCAACTTGGAGTGCGCAACTGGAGGCAATTAGCTAAAGACCGAGCTAAATGGAGAGGCCTGTTGAGTGAGGCTGAGGTTCACCCCGAGCGCCACCTAAGTAAATAAGTAAAGCGTTGTTTCTCTAGCTGTTTGTTTATTTGCCCTCGGTCGAATTTCAACAACATGCGATACTAGTTATAATTAAATTAGTGTCAACTAAAATACGGGTGACATCAGGATTTGAACCATGGATCATTAGAGTGGCAATCGATGACAATCTGTGACGTTACCACTACACCATCATCGCCACCCCCACGTAATTTGTTATTGAACGTCTCGAATACATACTGAAAAAGAAGGTTCTACCGTGGATCCAGCAAACTATCGGGGTATTTCTTTTTTAAATGCATCCCATGAAATATTCACAGCAATGATGCAAAGCCAACTTAATGAGTGGATAGGAGTCAATAATTTGATAAAGGAATTCCAAGCGAGTTTTAAGCTAGGATATTCAACTGTTGATCATTTGTTTGTACGGAGCAGTATTGTGGACTCTTTTCTTGTGCGAAATAAAAAACCCTACACATTTTTTTGTGGATTTTAAGGCAGCCTTGGACACAGTGGATCGTAACGCGTTGTTCTATAAGCTCTACAACTTGGGTTGTAAACAAATTTGGACGGGTTATCTAGAACATATACCTATAGTGATACCAGGGCGGCTATGTGGACTGAGTATTCTTTAAGTTTAAGTCTTTATGCATTCTTCATCGGGGACATAACTGAGTTCCTTCCAGGCGGGGTAGAGTATGCAGGGGTCCTAATCGAAGCCCTTCTATTCGTAGACGACGTAGTCTTATTGGCAAACTCTCCAGAACAGTTACTGCTAATAATTAACCGACTTAGTGATTACTACAATCTGTCGAGAAACAACTAAGATACGAGTATTGCCCCAAAGAATATTTCATATCCCGCCCAACACGCCAAACTATATGCTTATGCTGAAAACAACCTTATTACCACTTTTCGCAAAAACGTTGGAACTTCAAGTGGATTGTGCTCTTAAGGTTCTTAGCATGCTATACAAAGGAGAACTGAATGGTTCAAAGAGTGGTTGGAATTCACTCTCGGCTGCGGCATTGAAATTAATCACTAGGATTCAAGGTGTTTGAAGAACGAGCTTAATCGTGTGAGCTACACGGAGAGAAAAAAAAAATTGTAAATTCAACAGCTCAAAGTTGTCAAAAGCAAATCAGTAAAAAAAATTCTTTCAAAAATATATATTCAATTCAATTCAATTAATTTTTATTTAACAATAGCCTTGAGATGGTGATCTCATTTGTGGCCATTGAAACTAACAATATTACATTATTCATATACATGTCAAATTCAAGTTTAATGTTAATATTCATACATACATATAACATTCGAAAATAATAAAATAAAAAACTAGGAATGCATTTTAACTAATAAAAATTGAGTGAAAATGCGTAGCTACATCTGGGTTCTGAAGGTGATCTTTCAACGAGCGGACAAAATCGTTTAAATTGCGTATATTTTTAATTTGATTAGGTAATGTATTCCACATTCTGGCACATAATGGGAAGAAAGATCTATGCGTTTGCAGGGTTAAGGTTCTATAAGTGTTTATATTTAAGGTCCTCGATGAAGAGGAAACATTTATTTTCTTGAATAAATAACTCGGGGTTTGACAGTGGGTTTCGGTATATATGTATACTGATATTCTCCATACCCACCTAAGACATCCATAGATTACCACCAATTACTTTATTCACATAGTCATTCCATGTCAGCGTTTTTTAAAAAGATGAATCGTAAATTTTTAACTTTCGATTTGTATGGAATAACATGTGTGTTCAAAGACATTTCTGGAAAATATGATTCATCTAAGGCAGGGGTGTCAAACTCAAACTCCTTAAGTGCCATTTTTTGTCTCAACTATGATAGCGAAGTGGGTTACTGACATCGGTGTATCCGGCCTCTTGTCCTAGGGGTACAAAAAAAAGGGTCTGGCCCTCCAGGTTGGGGGTTGTGCCGTCGGGTTAACTTCCCTACCACGTAAAAAACCTCTGGTTACGAAGCAACCAACAGCCTCGGATACGGATGATCTTACTGTTGACGACCCAAGCAAACGTAAAAAGGACAACGATCTTTGTGTCTGCACATGGAATGTTAGGTCCCTCTACAAACCACGTGCAGCCGAACAACTATGGCGCAAATACATGGGCTTTGACAAAACCGGATGAGGATGCCCTTGGTTATTTCGAGAGAAAGGTTGTTCGAGCGATCTTTGGTCCCATCTGCATAGACGCTGAGTGGAGGAGTAGGTAAAATGCCGAACTATACGGCCTTTACCTTGGAGGCAGCTGGCTCGTAACCGTGCTGGCTGGAGAGGTTTGTTGGTTGAGGCCCAGGTCCACCCCGGACTGTAGAACCATCTAAGTAAATAAGTATTCGACTTATCATGTAGCTTTCATTTCACGAAATAAGGACGATTTGCAGGTACCCATTAAAGTTCCTGCTAGCTCCGCAGTTTAGACGCGGTTACTTATCGCGCTAAGCCTAAAGGTTTGGTTTTTTGTAGACGGCGTAGTAAATTTCTTTCATCCAATACTTGGAGGACTATAATATTAACGTGACTTTCTAGTCTACTTTAATACTTTCTCGCGTAGTTTTTGATTTCGTCTTCGATTGTTTTAATGCCAAGATCTCTGTGGATATCGCTATTTCTGATATACCATGGCGCATTTACAATACCTCTTAGCACTTTATTTTCAAAAGTTTGTAAAATTTTAATATTACTTATTTTGGTACAGCCCCAGAGTTGTATACCATATGTCCATACAGGCTTTATCACTTACTTATATAAAAGCAGTTTGTTCTCTTTATTAAGCTTGGAATAATTTCCAAGTAACCAATACGTTTCTCTATATTTATTAACTAGTTCTTTGTGTTTTTTCTTTACATGCGCTTTCCATTTCAGCTTTGCATCACGTGTCATTCCAAGATACTTAGCCTCGTTTGCAAATGAAATTTGAACCGAGTTTGAAAACTTCGGCAATTTATTTACTCTCTTATAAGTAAAATTGCATGAACAGATTTGTTCTCGTTGAGTGCGATTCGCCAAACCTTTGCCCATTCATTTACTCTATCCAAAGCTTCTTGCAGTTTTTCTGTAGTATCTTCCACCGTTTTACTTACTGCCGATACAGCAGTGTCGTCGGCAAATGTAGCTAGCTCAGTGCCTTCTACTTGCGGTATATCACGAGTGTATAATAGATATAAAACTGGACCAAGAACGCTTCCTTGCGGCACCCAAGCCATTATTTCCCTAAAATCTGAATATTTGTTTCCACATTTGACGCGGAATAGTCTATTCGTAAGGTAGCTCTTCAAAATATTATATAGGTGCTCTGGCAGAACTTTTCGTAATTAAAACTATAAGCCTTTATGTCAGACCTTGTCAAATGCTTGAGAGACGTAAAGGAATACGCTTGAACAAATCCTTTTTTCTTCAAGACAATTTGCGATTACATGTGTTATTCTATACACTTGTTCAACTGTAGAATGCTTACTTCTGAATCCGAATTGATGGTCTGGAATGAGTTTCCATTCTTCTATAACCGGCTGTATTCGCCTAATCAATATTCTCTTGAACACTTTTGATATAATTGGAAAGGAGCGAAATCGGTCTATAAGACGTTTTATCATTCGGCGGTTTTCCGGGCTTCAAATCTTATTCTCAATGTGTCTAAAATATAAATAAATGTTATACATATACATTATACATATGTACATAAAATATTTCATTCTCTCATGTTTTCGTGTTTTTTGTTTTATATATAGACCTAGAGTCACTACCTAGGCAGATTAAGGAGAAAATAAACTTGGTGGGTATTCTGTTAAATGGCGCAGCGTAATAATAACCAAACTATTTGATGTTGTATATTTACTAAAACAAAAACATTTTAAAATAAATTTGAAAAGAAAGATCCAACCTGTCTAGCCACTGAACCTAGAGTTTGCCTTATTATATCCAAACTTTCAGTTATATTCTCAGTATTTGACTGCTGCGAACTGGTCACATACGATCTTCCATTCGAGTACACGTCAATTTGAATATTTACTCTTTGGCTTCCGCTGTATTCTTCAGTCCATGATTTTTGTTGGAGAATTTTATCATCGGCATCGTAACAGGTATTTTCTCTGTTGAGTTTCGATAAAGTTTCTTCAGTATTCTGCTTAACAACACGGCAGCGTACGGTTCCCTCAGGACATTTTAAGCGGTCGCATTCCAGCGCTCCTATAAAATAAATATTGATGTGTTTTAAAAGTAATCTGAAACTTACAGATTTGAATTAACCATTTGTATTGGTAACTGTAATGTCTCCGAATTTCGAAACTGAATACCCGGAGCTTGAGCTTGATGCTATTAGTGCCAGAGCGACTATGACTATCCATATAGGTGTGCTACACTTGCCCATAGCGTTACAAATTTGAATGTTCGGTACGGAGTAACGAAACATTAGTTTATACTGGTGAACAATTTAAACTTATTTTCGCTTATCTGTATTTCACATTTTTATAATCCATAAAACGAAAGGTACTAGCGCGTGTAAGAAGCAGGTGACAAAATTACTATTATGAATGACTATTTAAAATAAAACGTGACAGTAATTTTATAAAAATGGAATTCGTTTTGTGGCGATAAGTAATAAGTTTTTGCATATTTGCGCAGTTTATAACTAGTGGGTTTTAGATCGTACTTGACTTTTATGAATGAGTCAAACAGCACAAAAACAGATTAACATATTACTTTGTTTCAACCCGTATAATTTTTTTTTTATTTTTAATACATAAATGTCGAAGAAGCGCATTTTTCGAAAAGTGGGCCTGTCAGTCGATACTGGGCAGTTACTGCTTCGGAACCTCAGAAGATCATAAATTTAGGTGATAAAAGGAAACAACATGCATACGGGCATGGCTTAAGTAACTCGGCTGTTGGTGCTCATCATTTGTATATAAGATATAAAGTAGAATATAGGACCTGTCTTTACATTTTTTCTATATTACAAGCAACTTATAAAAATAATTATATCGTATGTATTAGGGTATAATGCATATATTTTCTTAAAATGTCTCGCATATCTAGGTCTTAAACTGTTGCAGTTGAGGGATTAGTTTGGGTTAGGTTGAAGTGGCTGCCAGCTGAGAATCGCTAACACACTTAGGCCAACAATAGGTCCCTTGTGATACAACGTTGATCATAGGCGGAAGTTTCTCTCTACCTACTCGTTAAACCACTTTGAGCTTCTTATGAAGCGTAAAAAAGTTGTTCGCAAAATGGCCCAGCCTTGTAGCATGCTTGCCTATTAGACAGTGCACAGTGAGACACCTATTGTATGCATCGAGAAAAATCAAATTCTTAGAACGTTTTAAATCCTGCTTTGGCTTAATCTGTTTTGTCGATAGATATGTATTATAGGACCACTTGTCCACCCAAGATTTGTACTCTCGATAGCATCCAGCTTACATTTGTCCGGCAGGATGAGTATAGTTGCTCCTATCCTGGTGAGTTCATCGGCCTTACAATTCCCCGGAATGTTCCTATGCTTCGGCACCCAACACAGGTGCATATTGAACTGCTCAGCCATCTCAGCGAAATACGATCGGCAGTTTAGAGCTACTAAGGAATTTATAGAGGTCGATTCCATGGATTTGATTGCTGTTTGGTTGTCTAAAAAGATGTGGAAATCTCTAGCAGATATTACGTTAAGCCAAGATAAGACCTCTTTAATCGCCATAATTTCCGCCTGAAACACGCTACAATTTTTTATTTTTTTTTTCCCAAGGTAGGTGAAAACACGCTACAATGATTTGGAAGACGAAAGAAGAGCTTAAGATTAAGACTGCCAGAGAAAACACTTCCACCCACTCCGTTCTTCGTTTTTGAGCCGTCAGTGTAGAAGTGGATCAATCCATCTTCTAAAAATGCATCGTCTTTCCAGCGGGATCTGGAAGGGCTGGTGACGAGGAAGGTTTTGTCTAAATTTAGACGTGGGATGGTGTAGTCCGTATTTTTGGGAGAGAGTTTAAATTTATTCAGAATGGAAGCGTGGCCAGAATCTTTTCTTGACCACTGTTGAGTAGCTTCACGACGAACGGCTGTCATTCGTTGTCATTTGCTTGCTAAATATGTCGATACATATAATCATAATGTCAAGTAGAGGGATTAAGTCAAAGTGCATTTTCTAAAACCATTAAAGACTTTGTATGCAAATATACTGGTGGATTCAGAAGAAACCACAATTTTAGCAAAAAATGAAGATATTCATAAAAACGTTCAACGGACTGAGTAGATTATGCCATTTTAAGTATTTAAAAAAAATCGACAAACAATAAATTATTGAAATTCATGTGTGAACAATCACATAAGTAAATGGGGCCCCTGGCGACAAACGCACTCCGTTAGCCTGTGGGAAAAATTAGCAATCCCCGCTTCTCAGCAAAAAATTCATTTGAACCACCAGTTAAGAAAACGTCAAGAAAAGCTCCAATATAAAATCCATTCTGTTGAATAGGTGCTTCACTTGGAAGGGGATCGTTACTATAAAAAAAAAGAAGCCACAGATATTTGTAAACCGATGTCTATGAAACATTTTAAGGATTTTCTGGCCGAACCGTGTATCAAATGAAAACCTATGTCAGAGAATAAGGCAGGAACCTATCGACACTACCATATTATGTACAACTTAAGTGGCAGTGGATCGGTCACTAACTCAGAAAAGATGACAATTCCTTAGCAATACACGCCACGCAATGGAATCCGTTAATCTAGGAGGGTAGAATACCTGGCTATCCAAGAAGTACATGGTGCATGGCAGTTGAGGAGGAATCACAGCAATTGCGTAAGAGTTGGAGTTGAACTAAGACAGAAACCGTACACCATGTTGAGTAGGCGTAATAGAGGTCCTAACACACACTAGGAGAAAGAGGACCTAAATGGAAAAAAGAAATTATTTTCGAACCTCCTGAGAAAATTACGATTGCAATAGGAATATCATCACTGATTCATACTATTACAAGCTTTCTTTTAATTTGTTACCCTCTACCTGTAAGTAACACACGAGTATTCTCTTCTGTGTAAGACTATAAACTTTCGTCAAAGAAAGTGTTAAGATTTGTACTTCCAGTGTGCCTTCAATGGAAAATCGCTCCATAAATGCATGTTAGTATGTGCACTGGTTCAATGGTGCAAAATTGCCATTTGAACAATTAATGTTTGCCAGTTCTGTTTTGTTTTCATTGTTCGAAGACATAAATTAGATAATTAAAAGCAAAAGTTTGCACTTCTCACTTTCTTTCATTTTCATAGCTGAAACAATGCACATAGGCATGCTAGATTGATCACTAATTGCGTTACGTTTCTTATTGTTTCGATGAACATGGTATACTCAACACCATTTACTCTTTCTATGGCTGTTTGTGCGGAATTAACGCTATGATACAGCAATAATTGCTGAAAAATTAGATTCAATTTTTTCTTTTTTTGCTGGAACCGTGGCATTATCTAGGATTACACGATTGACGGTTTGCGTCAATATTTACGCTTTTTTTTAAGTTCAATCGACATCAATCGTGTAAAGGCACAATTTTTTTACGTGAATCTACGCCAATTTGTTTGACTCCCAGATTGTCCCAAATTTCCGTCAACCAAAATTTACGCGATTACGTCAATTGTGTAAACGAATCAATTGATACACCAGCGTCAACTCACAGTTCAATTCCGTCAACCAGTGGTTAACGACCCGACTGTTAACCACAGACGTCAATATTGGATCAATTTCGCAGTGTAATTGGAATATCTGCTGTTTTTTCGTTTCAAGGAACATGTACGGTTTGATTATACTCGATTTTCATTCATTTCTGTGAAATTTTAGTTTATTTACAAAAAAAAAAAAAATTCCACATATCATTGAATTTCTCGCTAGTTGAACATATTTACATACATACATCATACATTTTCAATGGCCCGCTAATCCTTCATGAGGGTCGCGGGGGTAGGATGCGCAGGTAGACTCTGCATCCTTCTCGATCCTCCGCCATTGACGCCAACTCACCAGGAGGCATCCCTAGACGGCTCCAGGAGAGATGTCGGACTTGGTCCAACCATCTATTCCTAGGCCTAACGAGGAGTCGTCTCTGCATTGCTCTTCCCATCACTCGTGAATAAGACCCCGATGTACTTAAACTTATCCACCGGCTTTAGTGGGACTCCACTAACATACTCGTATAGAGTGTACTGAATGGGTTTTTTGGAAACTACCATTACTTCCGATTTGTTCACGTTGATCTCCATTCCAGCATCATCACAATCGGCTACAGACCTTTTGAGAGCGCGTTGAAGTTCGGTTTGAGAGAAACCAAGAATGACCAAATCATCCGAAATCCCCAAGTCTCTCACTTTAAAACATTCTTCGCCACGGCTGCGCTGCAACATCCAGTCCATGTATACAATAAAGAGAGATGTGACAAACGCACCCTTGGCGGAGTCCAACGTAAAAATATTGATTTAACACCATTTATCCGAGCACAGCTTCTACAGTTTGTATATAAAGACTGAATTGCCCTTAACAAGGAACCATCAATCCAATACTCCTGCAGAACACTCCAGAGTTTGCCTCGAGGAACGCTATTATTATGCTTTTACATACTCCCAGGCCAACATACATACTCAAAAACCATTCTGAGAGTGAATAACTGGTCGGTTGTGCTTCTACCGGGACGAAAACTGCACTGCTCATCCCCAAAACTGTCCTCAACCACAGCGAAGACTTTTCCAGGGAGACTTAGAAGAGATATACCCCTGTAGTTGGCGCAGTTTTTTTTTTGTCCCCTTTGTTTGTTTGTGTTTCATCGCATTCCCAGGCCACTTTAATGACACGCGAGAACCATTGCACTCCCTCTTTACCTAAAGCCGTGAGAAATGCTCAGCTGGCCGGATTTCATCCAAACCAGCAGATTTGCCAACTTTTAGCGCTTTGATCGCCAAAGTTACTTCGTCTACCGTAGGACTACTTTCCGTCCTACTCTCGACCATAGGTCTGTCATCCTCGGCGCCCTGTTCGGGATTGAGCAATTCTGAAAAGTGCTCGCTCCATCTGCGTAAGATGTCCTCCTCATTGAAAAGAAGTGTACCGTTTTTGGATTTGACTCCTTCAAGGATATTCAAATTTTTTCCACTGAGTCGCCAAACTCCTTCCAAGACTGTTCTTTCGCCGTTTTCACAGCTAATTTGCAAGTTCTTCGCACCTCAGTGTACCGATTTCGAGAATCGGAGTTCCCCAAGTGAATCCACACCTTGAAGGCTCTGTTCTTCTCCCTGATGGCTTCTTAAACTTCGAGCGTTTTAAACCAAGCAGTTTTTTTCTCACCACTAGCTGCCACACCAAGCCGCTTCACTCCACAAGCATCTCCCACAGAGGCAATAACCGCTGTTGAAAACAGTTGCCATTCTTCCTCTACATTCGATGGAACAGTTGGAATTCATTCAAACCTTTCAGATATTTGCCGCGCAAATGTCTTGCGTATCTCAACGTCCTGTAGCTTCTCCCATCGTCTGCGCGTAACCATCCTTGGTTTACGCTTTGGTAGGGGAGGCACTCTGTCACTAAGATACTATTTGCACAGCACTAAGTGATGATCAGTTCACAGTTCGGTCCCCTCCCAATACGCGCACATCACAAACCATTCTCTTCAGACACGATGGTACCACAAAGAAATCAATCAGCGACTTCTCCTAAAGACTCTGGCGGTACCATGTGCATTTGTGAATGGCTTTGTGTGGAAAGATTATGTTCATGATGGATAAGCCATTTTCACAACAAAAATCCAGCAACTTCTGTCCGTTCGCGTTTTGATCAGGGTCACCGTTCCCCCCAATCACACTCCCCCATGTCATAACATCTACATCCACGTGAGCATTGAAGTCACCCATCAGGACAAAAGAATCCAAAGCTGCAACCTTTTCAAGGGCAGCACCAACTTCATCTTAGAAAGCTGCATTCTCTGGGTGAAGGTTCGGTGCATTCATATGCACCAATGATCTTTCAAGCTTCAGCTTTAAGATCGCAACTCTCCCTCCTAATGGTATCCGCTCCAATACTCTGTCTGTCAACCTGGGACTTGTGAGTATCCCCACTCCCGCCCGAGAAGACATTGAAGATGCGACTCCTGACAGGAAGAGCTTCCACCCATCCGTAAGGTCCACAGTTTTAGAACCTCTCTGCTTTGTTGAAGAGACGCCAACTATATCTAGTCGGCTTTTAACAGCCTCTCCAACAAGCTCAAGGGCCTTCCCTGTGAGCTGTGAGACGTTCCATGTGCCTATCCTAAGTCGATGCCGTTGTCGAAATTCAGAGAGTCCATTTGTGCCCTTATCGGCGCACAGCGCGCTCACCCCTTGACCCCCGTATTGGTTCGCGAGACCATTGACGGGAAGCTCGTAGCCATTTCGGGTTTGACCCGGTCGGCTGCTGAACAAGACAGACCGACCACCAGACGCTCGCATACTGACACCCTTCAGGCCTGGCTCCAAAGGATGCCCTGGCCTACCAGGCTTGGCAATATCCGAGGCCCGTTTATGTCGTCTTGTCATCATGGGGTGTGCGCTTTGTTAGCCGTGACTGGATTGTATGGATAGTCACGTTGCCCGCCCCCCACCACCAGGAGGTTAGCTGCCTGGGGGGTTGAAAATATTTTCTTCTGTCAAAATTTACGTTGGGAAATTCATTTGGCACTAATGAGAGCAAGCGTCAACCAATAATCATTCGATTGACATAAAAAAGAGTCCTTCCTTCCTTTTATCAGCGAGGCTATGATCTGAAAACAAGGGATCACAACCCTCCCACTTAACCGCATTTCTACTGATCCGCCTGTGGGGTTCGCCTATTTGACCTCAGAAAATATCGGCAGGCCTGCCGATTTTGGATCACTCGGTTACTGAGGCCAATGAAATGCCGATGTCGTCGCATTTGTCTGATCCAGGCGTTTATAGGCCTGCCTTTCCTACATCGCGATGTCTTTGGAACGTGCATTGATATTGCCTTTTTAACACGGTTCAAATGATCTCTTCTTTGAACGTGGCAATACCAACTGAGCCGGTCGCGCTCTATTTTTTGTACGATGGTTTCCTTGATGTGAAAGCTTCCACGGATCTTTGAACTTCTTATTCGATCAAGCTTTGTCACTCCTGCTGTCATGCGAAGCATCTTCATCTCAGCTGCCGTTAATATACTCTCATACGTTTTGTACATCGTCCAACATTGTGAACCGTATGTGAGCGCTGGACGTACAACTGCGGTGTAGAGCCTTCCTTTCAACTTAGGTGGCATTTTTCTGTGACAGAAGATAGCGGAATTTTCTCGCCACTTCATCCAGCCTACGCTTACGCGATGATTGATGTCGTCATCACAAGTTGCTTTGTTATTGATCATAGATCACAGATATTTGAACTTTTCGCACTTGGGAAGCACTGTTCCATTCAAATAAATGTCTGGAATGGGCCTTAGTGGATCAGAGAACGGGCAGCACAAGTACTCTGTCTTTTTTGAACTAATGCGATACCCATTTCCCACCAAAACGTCCACCCACACATCAAGTGCTCGTTGCAGGGATGTAGGATCCTCACTTATGATGGCTCCATCGTCAGCAAAGAATAACTGATGTACCTTGGGGTCCATCACTTTACCTTCAAGCAGATAATCAAGGACTGTAATAAGGAGCAAGGGACTTAAGACGCTTCCCTGGTGCACCCCGACTTTGATTGGGAACTCTTCGGTTACTCCAGCGGGGCATCTTACTCTTGCCCTTGCTCCTTCGTACATGTCCATGGTCATCTGTACATAGGTTTCTGGAACCCCTCGATGTCTTAGCGCCACCCATATCAGATCTCGTGGTTGTCTGTCGAATACCTTTTCAAAGTCAACCAATACAATATGCAAATCCCTTAAGGAATCACGATGCTTTCTATTATGATCCTTATACTTTGGATTGCATCTGTGGTTGATTTACCCGAGACAAACCCCCACTGATCACCAGATAGCCGTATTATTTTTCGCAGTCGGCCACCTAATACCCGCTCAACGATCTTCATGGTGTGTGACATCAGCTTGATCGAACGGTAGTTATCACAGTTTCGCGTATCACCCTTCCCTTTGTATACAGGGAGAAGGTAACTTTCCCTCCATTGATTCGGCATTGGATCACCTCTCACAAATTTGGAGATGAGAATTCTGAGCCATCTGAACCCAATGTCTCCCATCCTTTTCCAGAACTCAGAGGGTATCTCGTCTGGCCCAACCGCTTTTCGTTTTTTGGAGTATTTGACCGCCTCACTAACTTCTTCGACTGTAATGTCGGGTATTTCTTCACAGTAAGGGGTGGCTTTTGGAAAGTATAGCCGGGGAAACTGTTCATTTAAAAGCTCTTCACAGCTGCCGCCAACATTGACAACATTGACATTTGCTTGATCTCTGAAACTCATTTGACAAAGGAATCCGGAGTCAAAATAAGAGGGTATCGTGCTTATCACGCATACCACCCTTCCGGAAGAGCTAGAGGCGGATCCTCCTTATTCATTAAAGACTGCATTGAGCACTCCATAAATACGACGATTGAAATCGATACAATGCAAACAAGCTCAGTTCGAGTTAAGAATAGGCACTCGTATTTCAACATCGCGTCCATTTATTGTCCTCCGCGATGCACGTTTCGAAGTAACGACTTTGTACGTCTCCTTGACTCACTTGGACCGAATTTCATTATAGGTGGCGATTTCAACGCAAAACACACCTTTTGGGGTTCCAGATCCAATTCACGGAAAGGCAGACTTCTGTACGAAGCCGGTATGCAATTCGGGGTTGATTTCTTCTCGACGGGGAAACCGACGTATTGGCCCTCTGATACAGCAAAAACATCGGACCTAATAGACTTCTTCGTAGCGAAAGGAGTATCTTCAAATTTTGCGAAAGTAGAGGAAAGCTTTGATCTCTCCTCAGATCACTCGCCGGTAATCTTGACAATAAGTGACCGACTAATGACAGTAGAAGCTGTGCCTAGATTAACTAACAAAAAAACTAACTGGCGCGACTTTAGAACTGATTGCGAAGAAGAAGAATTTGCTAAGAAGAGCACTTAGAAGAGACTTTTAAGCCATTTGATGGAGAAACATTGGTAGACGATTTTACCGGTACGACTACGACATCTGACAACCTTAGAATAAAAAGTGTGTCACTTATAGAACTTTGCCAGGCAATAAAAAACCTAAAAAATAATAAAGCTCCTGGCTATGATTTAATAACCGGACAAATCCTCAAGGAATTACCAAAAAAGGCACTATTAAAATTGCTTTATTTAATAAATGCTTCCATTAGATTATTATACGTTCCAAATCAATGGAAAGTCGCAGAAGTCATAATGGTTCCGAAACCGGGGAAATCTCCAAATGACAAAAAATCGTACAGACCGATATCGCTACTACCAATAATATCGAAGGTATTTGAAAAACTCCTTCTGAAACGGATTCTTCCGGTCATTGAAGAGAGACGCCTAATACCTGACCACCAATTCGGGTTCAGAATCAAGCATTCCACAATAGACCAGGTTTATAGAATAACCGACGAAATTGAAAAAGCCCTTGAGGAGAAAAAGATTTGTTCTAGCGCTTTTCTTGACGTATCTCAAGCCTTCGACAGGGTTTGGCACGATGGATTGAATTATAAGCTAAGACGAATCCTTCCGGAGCAACTTCATAAGATCTTAGAATCGTACCTTAAAAACAGACTTTTTCGTGTTAAGCACGGAACTGAATATTCTGATTTTAAAGAAATCGCCGCCGGAGTTCCGCAAGGAAGTGTCCTTGGGCCTATCTTATTCTTGCTGTACACTCGGGACATACCTCAAACTGAAGGCACTATTGTAGCTACGTTCGCGGACGATACGGCTATTCTGGCAACGGAAAGTTCAATCGAGTCAGCAACCATAAAACTCCAACGAGCCTTGGATAAAATCTGTGAGTGGACAAAAACTTGGCGCATTGTTCTTAACGAGACCAAATCGACGCATGTTAACTTCACTTACAAGAAAATAATCAACCTTCCCGTTTTCATTAACTCGGTACAAATACCGCATGCAAACGAAGCTAAATATCTGGGAATGACACTAGACGCGAAACTTAAATGGAAACCTCACGTTAAAAAGAAACGTGACGAAGTCGAAAATCGACTTAGAGAAATGTATTGGCTAATTGGAAGATATTCCAAACTAAGCGTATATAACAAACTGCTTCTGTATAAGCAAGTGCTTAAACCCGTGTGGACGTACGGTATACAACTCTGGGGTTGTACCAAACCAAGCAATAGGAATCTCATACAATCATTGCAAAATAAAATTATAAGAATAATCGTGAACGCTCCCTGGTATATCAGAAACAATGATATCCACAGAGACTTGGGGATAGCTACCGTGGAGGACGAAATAAAAAACTTCGCTCGCAAGCTTCGTATTCGTCTTCATGGCCATTGCAACTGTGCCATACTCCAAACTTTGGATGTGACAAATCTTACGCGCCGACTTCAAAGAACGAAACCGTTCGAATTAGCGCTATAAGACAAAAAGCCGCATGTCATGACGGTTTCAGCAGGTGCTTTTATTGGAAATCTACCTGCCTCACGCGAATATAAATCTGAAGCTTAAACTACTTGATAAGGTCAAACTTAGTCGTAGTAAACAAAACGAAGGGAAGGGTGTTTTTAGTCAGTAGAAATCTGACACTACTATGAGTACACGGTCTCATAGTGTCTCATGAAGATTTTCACCTACCCACGAAGAAAAAAAACAGTTGCCGCCGCCTCTGCAGAATTTTCTCGTCATCCACAAGAAGCTGGCCATGAGCATTGCTAATGAACTTTGGTGAACGAATCTCCTGAGCATTCTTCCTTCTTTGGGCGGCTATTTTAAAGATAGTTGCGCTCTTGTTCATATTGTGTCTTCGCAGCTTCTGGATAGCCTGGTTTGCATCAGCAACCGGGGAAAATATTTTCTCCAGCTCCCGATACAGGCCCTCCGTACTCTCTGCTTGAAGCTGGGTGCACTTCATCTTCGCTTTTTTCTTGCAACATCTGTATTCCACTTCGAGGTGAGCTTTTTCGTCTCTATTATTAGAGGGGCACTTTGACCAAGCTTCGAAAGCCGCTTTCTTCTTCTTTATCACTTTCTTATCTTCATCACTCCACCACCATGTTTCTTTGGCGTGTTGATGGTGGCCTTTTGAAGCTCCTAGCAGTGATTTGGCCTTCTTTAAGCAAGTTCGCTGTAGCGAATCCCACATATTTTGTGCTCTGCACTCTTCATCCTCAGCTCCGTTGATGGTGTGAGAGAGGTAATTTTTCATTACGAAAACAAAAGCCTCGCCTTTTTCTTTGTCCAGATTGTACCACTTGATTTTCTCAGAGACCCTTGTTTGTTTGCTTTTCTTTGGTGTTTTCATAAAAATTTCTGTTAGCAGGAGATGGTGTTGCCGAGCGATTGCCTCTTGCAGGATCACTTTGCAATCTTTTACCCGAGGCTTCATGAAACTGGCTACCAAATGGTAGTCAATCTGAGTTTCATCTCCACCACTGCTGTAAGTGATCAGGTGTCGGCTTTGTTTGATGAACATGGTATTTAACACGATAAGACCGTGTGAATTGCACATGCTTAGGATGTCTTCACCGGGAAGGTTCCTGATACTATATCCTAGTCCTCCATGGCAGTCTTCATAGTCTTCGTTTGATTTCCCGACATGTCCATTCAAATCTCCTCCAACAAACAGAAACTCTTCCTTTGGGATGCTCTTAAGGTGATTGTGGAAATCTAGCCAAAATGCATCTTTATCTCCCTGATTGCACCCATTGTGGGGAGCATATGCACTGACAATATTCCACACCTCTCCTTGTATTACTAGTTTGAGGGACATCAAACGGTCGCTGGACTTCGAAATGCTCAAGACATTACCAAGTAGCTCTGCCGCAAGGATGATACCGATTCCGTTCTTAGACTTTTCCGTTCCGTAGTAGAACATCTTGTAATCTTTTGTTCTAACGTCCAAGAAACGCGCCCGATTCCCGGTGTTTTTCCATTTCGTCTCTTGGACACACAAGATGTCCACCCGCCTTCTATTCATCATCTCTTCCAGCTCGTAACTTCGACCGGTCATGCTTCCAACGTTCCAACTCGCGACCCTCAAATTGCATCCAAACTGTTTCATTATTTTGCTAGCCTCCGGAATCCGTATAGCTCTGACCCGAACATTTCTGCTGGGTTCAGGATCAGTACCATGCACGGCAGTGGTAGTGCCTGGCGGGGTAGTGCCTTTCCTTTTTGCAAGTATTACCATAATGATACAGTTTTGCAATACAATTTTTGCACCATATTGCGATGATGTTTGTTGTTTGACACGTGCATGCTCCTGTTTTAGTATTGTCTGATCTTTCTTTTAAGACACCGGTGATCTCCAGTCGTGCCAACCCACGGACTCGCATGCACACTTGTGGGAGGGTTTTTAAGGTAGCATATGTGTCGCTAAGCTCACTTGGGTGTTATATTGCCTAGATCTGATTTGTCCCCTTAGTCGCCTTTTACGACAAGCGCTAGTTGTTGGGGGGCGCTGCAGTGATATTCTTAACCCGTCCCTGCACGGGGATGACATAAACGGCCCGATAGCACGGTTGACGGTTTACACTTTTTATTAAATTGCGTCAATCGATATTTTGGTTGACGTTGACAAAATTGACGCTTTTAAGTCAATCGTGTAAATTGGGCGAAAATCTATTTACGCTTCTATCAAAACTACATCAATGAGGCGTAAATTACGCTAGATTTACGCTTTTTCGTCAATCGTGTAACCCTAGCTTGTTGCGTTGTTTATAGCGAACTGGGTTAGGTTATTGTCTAAGAGTCCGTAGTCATTTTTGCCTGTAAAGGGTGTCCGAAAGGTATGCACATTAATATGTAGCCCTGATGAAGAAGACTTCAAATTCAATCGTTTGACCTTTTTGATGCAGCCAAGGTCTTGTCAGACGCAGTCTCAATTTGTAAAAATTATCAATTTTTGAATAATTCGAACCCATAAAGCATAAAGCATGGCACCCTGAACAGATAGAAAGTCCAAGACGTTTTGCTTGTCGCTATGGTCTTGCCAGACGTGGTTAAAATATCTCGCGTATAATTTCCGCTGCAGTCGTCGTTTAATCACCGTGCCCTGAGAACCAGTATAAGGGTATTAATAGTCCCTTTGGCACGCGCAAATTATAAAAAAATAAAAATAAAAATTCTTAAGAAATAATTTATTTTCAGCGAATAACGAATCTCCTTTCAAATACAAGCGTCGGGATCATGTGATTAGTTTCCGTCGATCCGTTAGCAGCATCCCATCGGCAAAGTATAAAGGCTTGGCCGTCAGGGTTCGATGACCATAGTCGGCCTTCCCTCAGCCCTACAGCGGTTTTAGCCTCCAGACTGCGGCAGAATAGATCAAACGGAAAAAAATTAAGCATGGTTTCTATTGGCGTTTTTGCTGTTGTTCTTATTGATTCCGATGCACGGTGCCCTCTGGATCTTAGCGAGGTTTGAAAGCTGATATTGATTCTCAAGTACCTTCCACCATAGTAGCGAACCATATGTAAGAAAGGGTCTAACAACCGCCGAGTATACCCAGCACACCACACCTGGTTTGAAGCCCCACGTATTACTGAACGCCTTTTTGAAGGAGTGCAACTTTATGGTTGCTTTTTTGATGCGTTCATCAAAGTTATCCTTCCAATTTAGTTTGAAATTGAAAACTATACCCCGGTAACCTGCTGCTCTTGAGATACTGAGTTCAACACACTATTGATGTTTGGGGGTCTGAATGTTGGGATCGAATTCTTCTAAGTGAAAAGAATGACCTCCATCTTTGAGGCGTTGGTTCCCATCCCTTTGCTGCTAACCCAATTATCCACTAGTTGTACCGCGAAGTTGAGCTTTTCACTTAGGACCCGTAGAAATTTCCCCGAAGCCAGGATGACCAAGTCGTCAGCGTAGGCCGTCACGTGGAAGCCGTTTTCCTTCATTATAACCAAGATCTCATTCATTGCAAGGAGCGATATTAGGGGAGAAAGAACTCCGCTTTGGAGATAGTTCCCATTGCTATTGGTTTCTCTGTAGGCCTTCGTATGGTTGTGTCTCCTAGCGTTGAGTGCATAACCCTCGATTTGAGCATCAGTATGATCCGTCTACAGAGGTCGGTGTCTAGTTGCGCACATTGAACGCCCCTTCAATGTCTAGAAATACCACAAGAATGAATTCTTTGAGATGGGGAGACCTTTCTGATACGAATTCTGTGGAGGGCTGTACGAGTATCTACCGGTGATAACGTCTCTTATGTATCCATCTATTAAACGTTTCAATGTTTTCAATAAAATGTTTGGCAGACTTATCACTCTGAAGTCATCAGAGGTTGCAGTCATTGCTTTCTCTTCTTTGGGAATGACACAAACTTTCTGCCATGCTTTACGAACATATACTAGCTTAATGCGACCTATGAAAATTGACTTGAACCATGGAATGACAGCTTCCACTGACCTATGCAGCATCACAGATCGAATGTTATCCATTCCTAGTGCCTTATATGGAGCAAATGATTTAATTGCCCAAGCTATCTTATCACCAGGTATTTCAGTATCTAGATTGTCCAGAGTTCTTTCATGCGACTCTAGCCAAGTACCATCACTTTTCCTGATAATGGGTGCTAGCGTTGGTCTCTTGACTAAAATCTTCCTTGAGCGGAACGCTTCATACAAGTTTCTTTTTTGACGAGCTTTACGCTTTCTTTATATGTGTACCATTCGACGACCATATTTTTAGCGAGATTTCCGTCTACTCTTGAGGTGTTTGAGGCTTCTGGCGGGACATTAACGCCTTTGTCGTGAGGTAGGTACGCAGACCACTGTGCAGTTTCGTTAATCATTCTAATATCTATCACTGTCAAGTCGCCAGAGCTGAAATGAGACTGAATTAGTATGTGAAGACTTTTCTCAGCCACGATACAAGTCCTAATCTTGCCAGCGTCGCTTCTATAATATACATTATAGTATTGGGTTCCTGTACTCTAGCCCGAAATCGGGCGCTCAATATCCCATCTCCATGAGGTTGCCAGGAAATCCGGGTGGTTTTCTGGAATAAAGCATTACGCTGTGTCCAGCGTAAATGCGGGCACGGGCTATGCGTGCGATGCGGTGTCCGCACGCACCGCATTAGTTTGCGGGGAATGCGGAAGTGTCCAATTACAACACGATAAATGCGTTCATGCGGGTTGCGTTAATAACTTTTTTAGTTCTGTGTGAGATGGCTTCAGCTTCGGTACGTAAAATTTTATTGGTTGAAAATAGTTTGTTAAAAATAAAAATACTAAGAAATCTTTAAAAAACGGAATAAATTAAAAAGTCATATCATATATAAAAAAAGATTAATTTATGGCGAGTTTTATCACCTCTACCCAGAATTGCGAGCGGATGAAAATGCATTTCGCCAGTATACGAGAATGCGCATAAAAACTTTCGATTATATTTTAAGAACCATATTTGATACTTGTTATCATCACACAACAAACTTTCAGAGACCTATCTCTGTTGAAGAAAGGCTTTTCCTAACATTAAGGTAAGAAATAGAAAAAAAACTATATTTATTTTAGACAATATTTATTTGACCGTCCGTATTTTGTAATACAAATCGAGTTACATTAGATGGTTGTGTTTTAAGTGGTTCTTTAGCATTTTGTAATGTGCATTGAGATGTAGAATCAAGACTCACAGTAGATGATTGTGGAATTGTATGGTGATAAATGCTGTAGATAGGGGAAGCAGGCGCAGTTTTGTCTCGGGTTTGTCTCGGGTAAATCATCCACAGATGCAATCCAAAGTATAAGGATCATAATGGAAAAACATCGTGATTCCTTAAGGGATTTGCATATTGTATTGGTTGACTTTGAAAAGGCATTCGACAGACAACCACGAGATCTGATATGGGTGGCGCTAAGACATCGAGGGGTTCCAGAAACCTATGTACAGATGATTATGGACATGTACGAAGGAGCAAAGACAAAAGTAAGATGCCCCGCTGGAGTAACCGAAGAGTTTCCAATCAAAGTCGGGGTACACCAGGGAAGCGTTTTAAGTGCTTTGCTCTTTATTACAGTCCTTGATTATCTGCTTGAAGGTAAAGTGATGGACCCCAAGGTACATCAGTTATTCTTTGCTGACGATGGAGCCATCATAAGTGAGGATCCTACATCCCTGCAACGAGCACTTGATGTGTGGGTGGACGTTTTGGAGGGAAATGGGTATCGCATTAGTTCAAAAAAGACAGAGTACTTGTGCTGCCCGTTCTCTGATCCACTCAGGCCTATTCCAGACATTTATTTGAATGGAACAGTGCTTCCCAAGTGCGAAAAGTTCAAATATCTGGTATCTATGATCAATAGCAAAGCAATTTGTGATGACGACATCAATCATCGCGTAAGCGTAGGTTGGATGAAGTGGCGAGAAAATTCCGCTATCTTCTGTGACAGAAAAATGCCCCCTAAGTTGAAAGGAAGGCTCTACACCGCAGTTGTACGTCCAGCGCTCACATACGGTTCACAATGTTGGACGATGTACAAAAAGTATGAGAGTAAATTAACGGCAGCTGAGATGAAGATGCTTCGCATGACAGCAGGAGTGACAAAGCTTGATCGAATAAGAAGTTCGAAAATCCGTGGAAGCTTTCACATCAAGGAAACCATCGTACAAAAAATAGAGCGCGACCGGCTCAGCTGGTATTGCCACGTTCAGAGAAGAGATCATTTGAACCCTGTTAAAAAGGCAATATCAATGCACGTTCCAAAGACATCGCGATGTAGGAAAGGCAGGCCTATAAACGCCTGGATCAGACAAATGCGACGACATCGGCATTTCATTGGCCTCAGTAATCGAGTGATCCAAAATCAGCAGGCCTGCCGATATTTTCTGAGGTCAAATAGGCGAACCCCACAGGCGGATCAGTAGAAATGCGGTGAAGTGGGAGGGTTGTGATCCCTTGTTTTCGGATCATAGCCTCGCTGATAAAAGGAAGAAGAAGAAGGGGAAGCTGGCGCAGAGAGGTCGGAATAAGCAGATGATATGGTATTTGAAGGGAAATGAGTTTCTTGACTTCGCACTGCTTCCATTTCTTGCAGTAAGATGTTTTGAAATTTCGTCCTTACTCGAAGTTGTCGAATTGGATCCAACTTCCTCATATAAGGAATCAGCGACCTCAGAAAAAGTGAATTTTCATCCTCTGATCCTTCAAGTAACGCGAGCTTTTTTTCTTCAATATCTAGAAGCTTTAGCTCAACCTGCTTTCCTTCTTCATTTATCCTTCTTTTCTTCCGACGAGGTGGTGACTGCTTAGGCGAAGTGCATGTTTCAATGAAACTAATTTCTGTGTCATTTGTTTCAGTATTTAGCACTTCATTATTCGCTTCAGTATTTAAATTATCTAATTCCAGCGACAAATTTCCATCAGTATCTCTCGGGGTCATTGTATCCTTTAGGAAAAGTAAGCTAGTAAAATATTGCCACTTTCCAGAATATATTGCTGCATGGTCTTGGGAATCACCAGATTTACTTTTCGGAATTTTTTTTAGTTCTTTGCTGAACTGATCGCGAAAATTCCGCCAATTTTTCTTAGCATCATCTTCTGGAAAAAAAACATACATAACCAAATTTTTTTTGTTTCAGGTACTTGTCAATGGGAATATCTTTTAGGCAAATTGCTTTTTCATTCAGAATATCGAAATCGTCTGTTGCCTATATAGTTAAAGAGGTTTGCAAGTTATTTGGGAATCGCTGCAGAAGATACATATGCCTGTACCAAGAACGGAACATTTTGAAAAGATTTCAGAAGAATTTTTTGAAAAATGGAATTTTCCCAACTGTTTGGGAAGCATTGACGGAAAGCATATTCGACTCAAGCGTCCAGCAAATTCAGGCAGTATGTTTTACAACTACAAAGGCTTCTTTTCAATAGTACTATTGGCGGTGGTTGATGCAAGATATCGTTTTTCAATGATCGATGTGGGCGCATATGGGAAAGATAGTGACGCAGGAGTTTTTGCAAATTCAGCCATATATGAAAATATCGAAAATGGTAATCTAGCTTTACCAAGAGATAAGCCACTACCCAACTCTGAGCAACAAGCTCCATTTGTATTTGTAGGAGATGAAGCATTTCCCTTAAGAACATATCTAATGAGACCTTACCCTGCAAGGCAACTTCCAAACAATCCCGCTGCTTCAGAGTTTAATTACCGTTCGTCAAGAGCCAGAATGACAGTAGAGTGTGCATTCGGCATTAGTTCTGCCAAATTTAGAATTTTATTAAAAGCAATAGAAACTAATGTTGAAAATGCAGTTCATATTGTGAAAGCTATTTGCATCCTACATAACGTTATTATAGATATGGAGAAAGAAGACACTTTTCCCAACATCTTTGAACAAAATTTAAGCAGCTCAAGAAATCCGATTAAAAGCCAGAATTTACCGTTTTCCAGAACAAATAATCACCCGCCACGAGAAGTAGTGGCTAAACGGAACATTTTTTGTGAATACTTTTTAATAAATAAAATATAGAAATAAGCATTGCTTGCTCACTTGAAATTCCCACACTTTTAGCTACTTCGTGCCATTCGTTGTCTGCAGTTATTCGATCTTTATAGCGACAATGGCTTTTGTTCCACAACACATTTCGCTTTTGTACTTCCGATATAAGAACTTCCATCTTTTAATTTCCGCACGATAATGCGGGCAAAATCAAACCAGTTTGATTTTCAAACAATGCGTGCGATGCGGGGACGTCGCAACGCACGCGTTGCCCACAATATCGTGTTTACGTTGGACATCTACATATTACAACATCAGTTTGATTTTGAAATCTGCCCGCATTAAACGTACCGCAACGCACGCACCGCAACGCACGCACCGCATTGCCCGTGGTTACGCTGGACACAGCGTTACAGTGCTATGCGTTGGGGATTGGTACTCCCATTGCACTTCGCTCAATCCCAATGTATCTAAATTTTATGAAAGAATATAATTCGCTCTAAACAGTGAGCCATTCTTGAAAACTGTTCTTTCAGGTCCACAAATCAGGCTGTGTCACACAATTTTACCTCGAAGACACTCAAGCATTTTTTTTTAAAACATACTGTAATGCGGAAGTTGATACTCGCTGGAGGCTAGACCCTTTACGCACTATACGTTAAGTCAATTTATTACGGCCGCCAACAAAGAGCCGCATCGCCCACATTGCCAACTCAATGCGAACGCTAGAGTCCGCATCGCACAGGCTTACGAGTACTGTCCAATTTAGAACGAAGTGTATTTCACCCCCGTGGAGACAGCTAAACGTGCATACAAAATCAATTGCAAGTGCGGCTATTAGCTTCGGACTCAAGTTATTTATCAAAGTGTCCCTTGATCTCAGGCACTATTAGCCGAAGGTGTGCGATAATCTATTAACTCCGAGAGAGACGCAAACTGGGTTCCGGAGAAGGGAATTGTTCTTGTTTTCTTGCCATTAAGACTGCCTGACGGAGCCTTCATCTCCTCTGGTCGGCAGAATTTATTATCGCGAACGTTGCGGCTAGTGGGGGACACGTTATTCTATTTTGAAATGCTTGTCAAAAGTTGTACAAAGTGTGGGTAAGTTCACTGGACCTTAGTCTATTTTATGTCTAGAGATTGTAACGGTATACGTACCTATCTTGCTTTCGAGGTCGGAATTGCGTGCTCTTTTGTGCGTGTGTTCTTTTGAAGAACGCATTCTCATGCATGAATTTCATTACCGCAGGCGTTGTATACGCTGCCAATAAAGTGTATAGAAACCTATTCCATTGTGGGCTGGTTAGCAATAATTTTACAAAGAAATTCCTAAGATGTTCAGTGTACGAGTGTGACCCAAATTGAATTTAAGATTAGTTTACGCTGGCCTGGGCAGGAGGAATTTAGTCGAATTTTCGTTGAAAAGTAAGTAATTGTGATGCAGAATGCTGTTTAAGATACTGCGACGCGTTGCAATAGTCACCATAATTATAAGTACAGTTAATTAAGACTTGAGGGTTTTACTCGTTTGCCTCAAATATTCATATTCTTCATGAAAACCTTTGACCATTTGTCATTTCTCAATGTTCGACAGAGTTTGGAGTTAAATTAAAGTTGAAACTTGATTGAAAAGTGGACCCCGTTTACCAAATGGTTAGACGTCTTCTTTCCTCTTTCGGGTGAATATTCTGAACCGATACTCATCTCCGGACTTCAAGACTGGGGCAGCAGCACGGTTTTTTTTTCCGGAAACTAAACGTTTCATTGGACCAATCCAATGTACTGCCGTAGAGCAAAACCCTGATTTATCCACTTTATATAAATTTTCTTGTGTTACTAGTATACGTAATAAAGAGCTTAACGTACTTGATACAGGCCAACGCAGGACAATAGCAGATGAAGTACTTACTACACATATTTCGTGAAAGAAAAACTACTCGATAAGTCGAGAACTTAGTTTTTTTTTTTATAATTTGCGCGCACGCAAGGGGTTATGAATACCCTTAACATCTTTTTTACACAGTGCATGCGTTGGAAATGCGACGACATCGGCATTTCAATGGCCTCAGTAACCGAGTGATCCAAAATTGGCGGGCCTGCCGATATTTTCTGAGGTCCCTTGTTTTCGGATCATACAAAATACAAATATTTGGCGCAACAGCTCTTTAAAGTGCCAGGGCCTAGCTTCTCGTAACCACTTGTGTTGTGTGCGTTATATTTTTCACACGAATGGAAGGGACCTACAGTTTTAATGCCGACTCCGAACGGCGATTTGAGAAGCTTTTTTCGTGACAACAATACTCTCGGATGTTTGTCAGACGCTCGCGAGAGGTGGGACCGTGAAAAAACTTTTTGCTGTTTTCTGGGATTCGAACTTGGAACCTCATGCGTAGTGATCCGACACACTAACCACTTACGCCACGGCGCCCACTTCGGATCATAGCCTCGCTGATAAAAGGAAGAAGAAGAAGAGTGCATGCGTTGGAAAGGATAGATCGCAAGAGAGAGAAAGATTTGGTGTAGTGGTTTGAAGCTCAGTTGTTTATGTTTCAGATAAACTCCCGGGGTGGCGTCCAAATAAGTGGGGATATTTTTTGTCTTTGCTTCTGATTCACAGCATTTTTTTCGCGATTACCAACATCATAGGCAAATAAATCATCCAACAGAGCGGACAATTTTTCTAGCCGTATGAACAAGCTACTGCTAGTGTTATGCCTTCGCAGTAGTGTTCGCACAAGCTTTCGCAAATGATCGGACTGACTTTATATATTTCATGAGAAATAAATAAATGGTTGCTAACATCAGAATTTGAACTATAAACCATTAGCGTGGCAATTGACGACGTTACCACTACACCATTGCCACCCCCAACTAGTAGTTGCAGGAAAATAAACAAACATTTTATTTAAGGGAAGTTTTTTTAGTGAGTACGGGTAGTGTGGGATACTACTACAATTTTTGTTTTTGCCGTGGATATGGAAAGGCGTAATAAATTACAAAAAATAACTGTTTCATTATTAGTTTTCAAATGTTATTTGAAGTTTCTGAATACTGCGTGTCGTGCTTCTTGTGCGGAAAAGAAAAAAGAATATGGACGCGGTTTATTTATAGTGTAAATGAAAGGCAACTCTATGGATTTTTTAATAAATTGTTGTTATTATATCAAAAATAATGTTACAATCGAATTTAGAAAAGTATGGGCATATGTGAATTTATACTTTTGAAAACTTTAATGGAAAATGGAATTTAGAAAAAGGATTTTATTCGGCAATCCATAAGCACAGAATGTCGACAAGTTATCACATTGGTGATCTGTGCATTTAATAAAAGCTTCTGTATTTACCAAAGGAACATCAATTTTAGATACTTTTGACATGGTGTTTGTCGCCAAATGTTGACCTGGTCATTCCACATAGGAGTCTCAACTGTGTGCCAAATAGTTACCGAAACCTGTGAAGCCATTTGGACTGAGCTATAAGGGATTTGTTTGGCTCAGCAAAACGAAATGAAATGGGAAAATATCGCCGAAGAGTTTTACGAGAAAACGCTACTGCCGCATGTAGTAGGCGCTATTGATGGAAAACGCATTGAAATAAAGTGTCCTCCCAAGGCAGGATCGCTTTATTTCAACTACAAGCAGTATTTTAGTATTGTACTACTTGGTGCATGTGATAGAAATTATTCATTTATAGCTACTGACATTGGAGCAAAAACCCCAAAACCAGTTCATTGTACAGAAAAGAATTGTATTTACAAGTGCCAAAGTAGTTTCAGGTTTGAAGAACGCGTGCGCATTTGTACAATGTTTTGGATATTGGACTACTCACGTCAGAAAGACTTTAAACTTTCTAACGTTAAAGTTAATGAACCCAAAAGGAGATGAAAGTTTGCAGAAAGTTCACGGGCTTTTTCAAGAGCTTATCACTTCGTCACCTCGGTATTGAAGTGATCTAAACGACAAAAACATAGTTTCGAGAAAACGACTTTTGAAGTTTGAATGCGAATAAAACAAAAATCGTATGTTGCACAACCATATACAAAATTTATTAAAATAGTGGGCACTGAGCTTTACTTATAATCGATTATTGTTTAAATTGGGCTACTCGTTTTTTTTATCTTAATTAAAAAAAAAAAGGAAATTGCATATAGGGCACAATTTTTTTTTCCAACTTGTGCGGATTTGTATGGTATGTGGCACCATACGGGGGAGGCGGAGGAGGCGAACCCTACATGCGGATCAGTAGAAATGCGGTGAAGTGGGAGGGTTATGATCCCTTGTTTTCGGATCATAACCTCGCTGATAAAAGGAAGAAGAAGTGTCACTTTTCGGTCAACCTATGTGTCATTTAAATACTGAACGCGATTGCGATTTATGGATGCATATGTGTCATATTTTCATACAAAAGTATAAGAAAAAACAGTTGTTATATTTTTCCTCATTTTTTTTATATAAAACTTTATTTTAAAAAAAAAGGTTCGCTAACATTTTCAAGGAAAATAACTTTTTAAAATAAACGCGTTTGGACATAACTGAGATCTAAAAATCCAACTTTTTTAGGTTTTTCGAAATTTTAGAGAATGTGGTTTTAGTACCTACACAACCTTTAAACAAAAAATAAGTAAAACAAAATACATATTTTATTAAATTTTTATTTAGTAAAAACTAAAAAAAAAAAACCTAAAATATTTTTCTTCATTGTCAAAAAAAAAAAAGAATATAAATCATTTAAAATGCTTGAAACGTCGACACTCGCAATTTCGCTCTTATGAAGCATTTAACCCTTTCATGCCAGAATTAATTTGGGAGTGGCTAATACTTTTTCAAGGATATGGAGTTGTTAGCCTAGACGTAAATATGAAGTGATATCAATTTCAAAGTCCTATGTACCCTGGTTTAGAAGTTATGAAATGTTGCCTAAAAAGTTTAAAAAAATTTCTGACCATAAACTAAAATGTTTTTTCGATTTTTGTTTGTTTTTCCTAATTTTCTTACATGTGTTTAATTATTTTACGTACTTGGTTTTGTACACTTAAATTTCTTTATATATTTTTTTAAATAATTTGCAAACTCATATTTCGCATAAAAAAAATTGTACATGTGCACTCACCGAAGATCAGCTACAAAGTGATCACTAGCAATACTTTCAATAAAATATTCGAAAAAAAATTGTACAATAAACTTGCACAACATATCAACCTATTCTAAAAAAAAAGTGGTTAGAGAATAAATTAAAATTACGCGACTTAGAAGCTAAAACATACAATGTTGCCTATAGGCAACATTTGGCATGAAAGGGTTAAATACTGAAAATAATCACGCATATGAAGAACTATTGAATGAAAATTGTTTGTATGGAGCATTTCAGCACTGAATTATGTGTTTGCAAATTAAGCATATCTGAGTTCAATTGTACGTATGGGTCATTTAAAACATTTAAAAATTTTCCAAAAATAAATAAAAAATTAATATTTGGCGCAACAGCTCTTTTAGTGCCAAGGCCTAGCTTCCCGCAACCACTCATGTTGTGTGCGCTATATTTTTCACACGAGTGAAAGGAACCCATAGTTTAATGCCGTATCCGAATGGCGATTTGAGAAGCTTTTTCGTGACAACAATATTCTCGGATGTTTGTCAGACGCTCGCGAGAGGAGGGACCGTGAAAAACTTTTTGGTGTTTTCTGGGATTAAAAATGTTCCAAAAAATTCATACAAAAATGTGAGTTTCCCATACAAAGGCTTATGTGGCAGATCAATACTGAGCATTTCTTCCCAAAAGTGCGTATATGTCATTTGTAACACTTATATCTTTTCAAATAATAGAGATAGGAGAGATTTTATTGGACCAATCGAACGATCTTGTTCTATTCACTAACAAAACATTCCTAACTCAAATTCGGCGAAAACGCATTTAGGTCACTCCAATACTGAGGTGACGAAAGACATAACCAAGCAACGTGTTTGTCAGAATTTTTTTTTTTTTTAAGACCCTTTGCATTAGCAATGGACCGATAAACACTCCAGTCAAAGAGCGAAACAAATCAGGATTTTTCGATGGTGCTGACAAACGGGGTAGACGTGCACCATTAAAAAAAACATTTGAAAACAACTATGGCAGACGTTAAGCGACATATCGAAAGCTTTCCGACAAAGCGGTACTTAGATAAAAAGCTATCCATTTTAAAAATGTATGAGTTGTACAGGTCCTACTGTGCGGAAAATGAGACAAGAACCGTTGTTAGCCAAAGTTGTTATCCTTAAATACTATAAAAGCAAAGTCGATTTTCCTTGTGAACACCGTTTCTCGAAAACTACTACACGTAGGTACTTGAAATTTTGCACAGTTATTCCTTATTTTGCCTAGTTGCGAGATAAGAAGGGATTTTCCGAAATTTAAGGTCTAAGCGGCATAAAGGGGGTTGAGATAGAATTTTCCATCTGTAAATATTGATTTCACAGCCGTAGCTCAGTACTGGCACTCCGGATAAAAAAAATAAAAAACAGGTTCGCCGCTGATTCATATAAGGTATAAAACATTGTTCTGCGTTGTCCTGAAGCTGAGCAATGCTAAAACAATTAATCAAATCATCGCCCACAATTTTCCTTCAGTGAAGACCACGGCCAGCAGTCATGCAGCAGTGGTTATAGTTGCAATAGTATGTGTGTATGAGTATATGTGTGCGCTATCCCATGATTATGTTTTGATCTTCAGTGTGCGATCTCTTCTAGAGTTAAAATTGAAAAAAAAACATTATCAGTGCCAAATCTAAGATATTATAAATTTTATTAATTAGGATATCCATGTGCTGTCAAAACTTCATGCAATTAAGGGACTTGGGAATATACGCGTAGGTACATATTGCAATGTACATAATGCAATATTTTTCAATTTCGTTATATGAGATGTTGTTGATCGTTGGATTTGTCCACATTTTAGAATGTGTTAATGGATTTAAATTTAATTGTGTGTTGTGAGCGGGTTTGTGTGTGCTCTGGTGGCGATTCCCACGGGGAAGTTATAATTGAGCTTACACATTTTTGGTATTGTATACAGTTGGTTATTATGTTTCAACAATTAAATAACGGTCAACTAAAATGCGGGCGAAGCAAGGCGAGCACTGGCCAGCTAGTATTCCATATTTTTGTGAAAAATACACCTATACTTTCTTCAAGCCAAAAAAGAGCAATATTCCGTTTGTAGCAAATTTGAATAGGCTGAAGACAAAGAAATCTTAAGAGCCATGTACGGTGCCCATATTCAAAGGAAGGACGAATGCAATTCTGAAAAGCGAAAGATAAGTCAATTGCTAGAACCTATCCGACTTTTGTAACCGAGCTGCAGAGTGTACTTCAGCTTCTATGTTCCGATGTTTCGCAGTTCTATTACTGCAGAAAAATTTGTGCTTATAACCTAACAATCTGCCCCCTTATGCAAGTGGAAACGCGTTCTGTTACATGAAGAATGAATTGAATGGCAAACTGGGAAGCTCCGAAATTGGGACAATTCTTTTAACTTAACTTAGTTCCTTTAACCCCTCGGGGGCATAGGGCGTCAACCACGCCTGCGCGCCATTGTGTTCGAAGTTCTGCAATGCGTTTGAGCTGCCCCCAACTCATTCCTAAAGAGGTCGATTCCTCCTCAACCGTTCTGCGCCACGTTTGCCTAGGGCGCCCCGCTATTCTGCCTGCCTGGGTGAGCGGATTCCACTGCATGGCGTATTTCGCAAGGGAGTTGTCTTCGCGCCGTAGGGTGTGTCCAATCTATTGCCACTTTCTTCTACGTATAGTAATGCTTATAGGTTCTTGGCCCGTTCTCAGGCAAAGTTGTTCGTTGGAGATGCGGTTCGGCCAAAAAATCCTCAAGATGATTCTTAAGCATTTGTTTACGAAGACTTGTAGCTTGCGTGTGTTAACGGTGTCCACCTTCCAAGTACTGCACCCATAAAGCAGCATTGATTCTACGTTGGAGCGGAACAGTCGTAGCTTTGTTCTTAAGCTGATAACATTGCTTCTCCAGATTTTGGATAGCATTCCGAACGCAGCTTTAGCCTTCCCGATTCTGCTGCACACATCCAGTTCGGTGCCACCGCGATTAGCCGAGACGACACTTCCTAAATATAGAAAGTTATCAACTTTCTCGACTTCCTGTCCGGCAATGTTAAGTTGAGCGCGGGTATTAGAAGTGCTCACGGCTTTTGTTTTGGCTGTGTTTATTTTTAACCCCACTTTGTTTGCCTCAGCTTCTAGATTTTGGGCCATCAGATGAAGATCCATTATCCGATGTGAAAGTAGACAAACATCGTCAGCGTAATCTAGGTGTATAAGGTAAGATGTCATCCAGATGTCCAACGAATTCCATAATTAGCTTCCGTCAATGCTGCATGGAGTATATCGCTGATAAACACCAAGAACAATAGTGGGGACAATATGCACCCTTCACGTACTCCACTTCGGACTTCAAAATCCTCCGACACCTTACCATTGTGGGATAGGGGACAGAATATACCCACGGTAGGCACGCCTGTCGTAAAAGGCGACTAAAATGCCAACCAGCCGTCTTTCCTACGGTAAAATTAATCATGCAATGAACAAAACTTGGATGGCAAACGACTAACAAAGGCCTCGTAGGGGCAGCATCTCCCGATAGGTGCTGGTCCGCTAAGTAACGAGTAGGAGCCACTGCAGCCGAAAACCTTGCAGCTCTGTTAGTAAGCCCTACTCCCACCTCCTCGTGGTGCCATCTGGGAATTTCTTCGGAAATTGCTAACGGGAGAGGACGAATGGCGAGCTTCCTACGCCAAAAAACAGGATAAGTGTCGGTTGGTCTGTGGCCCAGCGAGCCGCAACCATAAAAAAAAATCATTGCTCCGAAACGAAAACATACGCCTCGGATACGGACTGATCATTTGTTGACGACCTTTGGCTATCGGACACGGACAACGATCGGATTCTGGAACGTTAAGACCCTCCTGGACTCACTCAAGGAAGGGCCTTATAACGCCAGATTCCTCCAATTGGAACGCGAATTCGCTCGGTATAAAATCGACATCTTAGGGCTGAGCGAGATAAGATGGTACAATGCTGGGGAATGCATCTCCCCAACAAAAAGCACTGTGATGCTCTACTCTGGTAAACCAGCTGGAAGTGCACGGAGTTCTGGCGTAGGACTCATGCTAACTCCAGCAGCACGTAGTAGCCTCATATCCTGGAAACCCCATAGTGACCGGATATTGACGGCTAGGTTCCAGAGTAGAGTTAGAAAAATTACCATCATACAGTGTTATGCTCCGACTCTAGACGCGACTGAGGATGAAAAGGATAATTTTTATAGCCACTTAGGTGCCGCCTACAACCAAACGACTAATGGGGACATCGTAATGGTAATGAGAGATCTCAATGTCAAGGTGGGTAGCGACAACACCATGCTTAAGCACGTGATGGGAGTTCACGGCGTGGGAGACTGTAATGACAATGGTGAGCGGTTTGTGGACTTCTGCAATACCAACCGCCTAGTCATCGGAGGTACGCTGTTTAAGCATAACACCTGCCATAAGATCAGTTGGGTCTCTACTGATAGGCAACGAACATCCAACCAGATCGACCACATTGCGATCAGTCGCCGCTTTAGAAATTGTCTCCTGGACGTCCGAAACAGACGTGGAGCTGACGTCGGACAAGAACGAGATCACCATCTTATGGTAGCTCATTTACGCCTTCGTACTGCATCCGTCAACAGCAACCGCTCAAACCTACTTAACATCACCAGGTTTAATATCGACAGGCTCAAGGTTCCCCAAGTGCGCCAACAGTTCAGGGACCATCTTGCCTTAGAAGCAGAAGCAATCAGCAGCATAGAGAACATGGATGACCACTGGAGTGCTGTGAAAAATGCTTTTGCGACTGGGGCACGCACTTATGTCGGTAAAAAGCAGAAACACCACCGCACATGGCTTTCTATAGTCACCTGGAGACGGATCGATGAGCGTACAGAAATCAAGGCTCGGATTGCAGCGGCCTCAGCAGTAGAGAGAACCGAGCTTGAAGCCCAATACCGTGCGAAGAAGAAAGAAGTGCAGCGTAGTGTGAGACGTGACAAACGTCAACATGTCAACTCACTGGCCTCAAGGGTTGAAGAATCAGCGAGTAGGTGCGACAGTAGGACTGTTTACAACATCACTAAGGAGCTCATTGGTGGTCGAAACTCCAAACAACATCCAGTGAAGAGTCTAGACGGTAACCTTCTGATTTCGGATGAGGATCAGCTCACTAGATGGAGAGAACATTTTGCTGCAGTGCTAAATCACTTAGACGACGGCGGAATGATCTTGAATTCGAATGAGCAGTTCGAAGCAACAAATTCCCGAATTCGCACCGTACCACCCAGTAAAGCTGAAATAATAACAGCAATCAAGTCCCTCAAGAAAAACAAAGCGGTGGGTATTGATGGCATCCCTGCCGAGCTATTTCAAGCGGCGCCAAATACATCGGCAGATTTGCTGCATCCCATAATACGGAGGGCTTGGGATAGTGAACAATTTCCGCAGGAGTGGAAAAGGGGGATGATCATTAAGCTTCCAAAGAAGGGTAACTTGATGGAGTGCGGTAACTGGAGAGGTATATGTGTTCTTCCAGCTGTAGCCAAAATAATAGCTAGAATAATTCTAGAACGAATTAATGAACATTTAGATTCAACTCTCGATGTCGAACAGGCAGGCTTTCGCGCTGGATCCTCCTGCATCGACCACATAAACACCTTACGGATCATAACCGAACAATGCGTTGAGTATAGGTCTCCGCTACATTTACTGTTTATCGACTTCGAGAAGGCTTTCGACAGCTTGAATCGAGATGCTATCTGGTTGGCCTTGCGCAGGAGAGGCATTTCAGAAAAGCTTATAGCTATTATCAAGGCTACATATGAGGGCGGCAAGTGTCACGTCGTGCGCAATGGTAAGGTGTCGGAGGACTTTGAAGTCCAAAGTGGAGTACGTCAAGGGTGCATACTGTCTACACTATTGTTCTTGGTGGTTATCAGCGATGTACTCCGTGCAATTCTGGAATTCGTTGGACTATGACATCTTACCTTAAACACCTAGATTACGCTGACGATGTTTGTCTACTTTCACATCGGATAATGGATCTTCATTTGGTGGCCCAAAATCTAGAAGCTGAGGCAAACAAAGTGGGGCTAAAAATAAACACAGCCAAAACAAAAGCCCTGAGTACTTCCAATACTCGCGCTCAACTTAACATTGCCGGAAAGCAAGTCGAGAAAGTTGATAACTTTCTATATTTAGGAAGTGTCGTCTCGGCTAATCGCGGTGGCACCGAACTGGATGTGTGCAGCAGAATCGGGAAGGCTAAAGCTGCGTTCGGAATACTGTCCAAAATCTGGAGAAGCAATGTTATTAGCTTAAGAACCAAGCTACGACTGTTCCGTTCCAACGTAGAATCAGTGCTGCTTTATGGGTGCAGTACCTGGAAGGTGGACACCATTAACACACGCAAGCTGCAAGTCTTCGTAAACAAATGCTTAAGAATCATCTTGAGGATTTTTTGGCCGAACCGCATCTCCAACGAACAACTTTATCTGAGAACGGGCCAAGAACCTATAAGCATTACTATACGAAGAAGAAAGTGGCAATGGATTGGACACACCCTACGGCGCGAAGACAACTCCATTGCGAAATACGCTATGCAGTGGAATCCGCTCACCCAGGCAGGCAGAATAGCGGGACGCCCTAGGCAAACGTGGCGCAGAACAGTTGAGGGGGAATCGAGCTCTTTAGGAATGAGTTGGAGGCAGCTCAAACGCGTTGCAGAACTCCGAACACGATGGCGCGCATGCGTGGTTGACGCCCTATGCCCCCCGAGGGGTTAAAGGACATAATTCAATGAACAAAACTAATGGTATTTGTACCCCAGGTGGCAGCCCAGTTCAACTGGAATATCCACCCTTGCAAGAGGCATGCTCTACGGATTCTGGGGAGAGCTATTTATCGCATCAGAACTTAATCAACACATTTAGGAAAAGCTCGTGGCTACAAAGATCTCCGCCTCAGGAGTTTTCACCTAAAGCGCAAAATAAAAGTCTCGCAAATCCGATCCCGGGATCCGGGACGTTTTTTGCTCTTGAACGATCCCGGGATTGCCAGTCACCAATCCCGGGATTTTCGGGATTGAAAGTTGATTTTATTTGATACTCTCATACGCAAATACCTAAGTAATTTTTGATTTTTAAAATTTAGATTATTAATTTTTTGTGATCGAAATTAACCTTTGCCTTGCTGTTTTCCAAAAATTATGTACAGAAAAGAAACATATCTAGAATAGGTTAGATTACGGTAGTGCTTGACAGATCGGGCGCCGTTGAAGCGCAAATCAAGGTATGCGTTCATCTATTTTATTTGTATTATGGTTTCTTCAGTGCTTGCTACCTGTTTAAAGGAGAAAGAGAAACAAGTATTTTCGAACAAGAGTGAGCGATGTTGCAAGTGCGTCATAAAAATACTGTGCGAGAAGCAAGTGTAGTTATGGTTTAGTTTCTATTGTGTTTGTGGTGTTCTCGCACGCGTTATAAATAAAGTACTAGTCCCTATAATTATTGTGTGATCTCAAAAATGTCAAGTGAAACCCATTTTACCAAGCATAAAAAAAGATTGTGGATCTGACCCATCACCATCAGTTTGGCATCATTTTTACACATCAAAAGATGGAAAAAGTGCACAGTGAAAAAAATGTAAGGGTGTCCTGAAGACTTTGGGAGGTTCAACTAAAGGCTTACACACGCACTTATTAGCCATCCATAAATCCAAAGTGGGAGGTGAACTGAGTATTGCTTCGACTAGTCGATAATCAAGAGAGAAGCAAACGGCAGGACCATCGGTTAAACGGAAAATGGATGATTATATTCCTTTTGAATCATTTTAATAATAAAAAAATTTTGTTTTTGCCGAGAGTAGGTGAAAAATCTTCTAAAGACACCATAAGGCCCGACCGAGCGTGCTTATGGTAGTGTGAGATTTTTACTCACTAAAAAAACACCTCTCTTCAAAAGTAATACTACAACTAAGCCGACGCTTATCCAGCAGTTTTATTTTCGCTTACAATACACGTGATTTTTGTAAAAAAAAAAAAAAATTCGTACGAAGTTAAAAGAAATGTAGAAGGCAGGTTAAATTCCAAGGATAGTTCTTGCCTTTTTCGCGACCGGCATATACTATGACGCGAGGTCAAAAGGTTTTATCCTTTGCAGACGACGAATTGAATTATTCGCGTCAAGTAGTTGGATGATGGTACGGTTACAATGGCCGTGAACACGATCTTTGTGTTTACGCGCAAATTTTGTTATCTCTTCGACGACGCTGGGAATTCCCAGATCTCGATGAATTTCTTCGTTGCGTACATACCACGGTGCGTTGATGATCGTTCTAAGAACTTTATTTTCAAAAGTTTGTATGATGTTTCTATTGCTTTCCTTGGTACAACCCCATAGTTGTATACCATACGTCCACACAGGCTTTAGCACTTGCTTATAGATAAGCAGTTTGATATGTAGGCTCAACTTCGAATGTTTTCCGAGTAGCCAGTGCATTTGTCGGTATTTGTTTTCTAGCTCGTCGCGTTTCTTTTTCACGTGTGATTTCCATTTAAGCTTAACATCTAGAGTCATTCCTAGATATTTTGCTTCGTTCGCGTACGGTATTTGAGCCGAGTTAAGATATAGAGGTAATCTATCCACTTTTTTATAGGTAAAGTTTACGTGAGTAGATTTACTTTCGTTTAGCACAATACGCCAAGAATTCGTCCAAGCGTGAACTTTATTAATAGCATGTTGCAGCTTTCTATTCGCTTCTTCAATAGATTCGCCCGTGGTCAATATCGCCGTATTGTCCACAAATGTGGCGACGACACAGTTTCTTACCTGTGGGATATCACGCGTGTAGAGTACATATAGAAGTGGGCTAAGGACACTTCCTTGTGGAACTCCGGCCGCAATCTCCTTGAAGTCAGAGTAATCATTTCCGTGCTTAACACGGAAGAGTCTCTCGGTGAGATACGATAGTAAGATTAGAAAGATTTGTCGTGGCAGTAGTCGTTGCAATTTATACTCCAAGCCTTCGTGCCAAACCTTATCGAATGCTTGTGAGACGTCAAGAAATACACCACAACAAATCTTTTTTTCTTCGAGAGCTTTCTCAATCACGTCAGTTATTTTGTGGACTTGGTCAATTGTAGAATGTTTGATTCTAAATCCAAACTGGTGGTCAGGAATGAGACGTCTTTCTTCGATTACGGGCTGTAGACGTTTGGAAAGAAGTTTTTCAAATATTTTTGAGATAACCGGCAATAGGGAAATAGGCGGATATGATTTCTTCTCATTTAGCGGTTTGCCTGGTTTCAGGACCATTATAAAAAAAAAAATGCAGAGCATAATAGTTACGCTGTTTTTTATTTAAAAAGATAAAAAGAAAAGGCACTTTTAATTAATTTCTACATTCTTGTGAGCAATTATCGGAAGTTGATTTTTTTGTTAAAAACATGTCTTATCAATTTTTTGACCTGTGTATCGGATTCTGTCCAATCCCGGGATACCCCGGGATCCCGGGATTCATTTTTTCAAATCCCGAAATCCCGGGATTGAAAATTAGCTTCGGGATTGAAATCCCTAACTGTGAGCCTTCTCCGGGTAGCCATCACTACAGCACGGATGAAGAAGAACTCACGCGCGAAACGGATTGGAAACTCAAACGAAAACCATCTAAAAAACGTAAGGCCGGTTCATCGCCTGAAGTTGTTCCACAACAGCAACCTAATCGCAAAGCGCAGCCGAAACCGGAAAAGCAAATTGAAAGCAAACGCGCCCCTCCACCAATAAATATCACGGGCGTTGCCGACTATAATTCTCTGAGGAAAATTCTAAAAACGACGATCGCTAGTGAATTTAAAGTAACTTCCTTGCGAAACGATGTGTGGAAAATCAAAGTTAATGACGCTGAGGGCTATCGGGCTGTATCTCAAAGGCTAAATAAGGAAAAAATTCAATGGCATACTTACGAAGACAAGTCTGAGAGACCCTTGAGGGTCGTAGCTAGAGGGCTTTATCCATCATGCACTAAAGAAGACCTTATAGATTATTTACGCGTTAGAGGTTATAACATTCTAGACGCCGTGAATCTCTTAAAAAAAGAGAGAAAACGACAAGACCGTGATGAAGAAACTACATTGAAACGTAAGCTTCCGCTTTTTGTGCTATCATTCCATAAAACGGAAAGCCAGCAAAAGATATTCAATATTCGTTCAATCATGATTATGGTCGTTAAAATTGAGCCGCTACGTGTCAACACGAAGACAATCCTTCAATGCAAGCGATGCCAAGAGTTTAATCATACACAAGCGTACTGTCGGAAAGAGCCGCGCTGCGTTAAGTGCGCTGGGAAACACTCTTCGGAAAATTGCAATTTGAGCACAAATGAAAAAGCTACTTGCGTTAACTGCAAAGGAAGGAACCCAGCAAATTATCGCGGTTGCGAGGTAGCTAAGGAATTACAGATGCGACGGAAAAAATCGACAACGCCGATTGTACGGGGAACGAAATCAGTCGATCGGGCTCCTACGTCGTAAGAACGTATTGCTAAGCAGACTGAGCGGTCTCGTAAGCCAGTTGTACAGATTCCTAAGCCGACTGAAAGGACGCTCGAATCAGCAGTGCAGACTCTTGAAACAGTCAATCAGCCTTCTAAGCCGGGCAAACGTACGTCAAAGTCGTCCACTAAAAAGGCTGAACGAAAAATAACCTCTGACAAGCCAGAGAACCCCGTACGTCTGACGTATTCTCAGGCTACAGTCAAAGCAACCAAACGAAACGTCGGATCACCCTCTGATCCGTTGAATGAAATTCTAAACTGCATCTGCGCTAAGTTCGAGGAACAATGTAAAATTAACAAACGGATTCTCGAACGTCTCAGTAACGTCGAAAGCTTTTGTATGGCTAACCATAAATCTAAATCTAAGTAAATATGAACTCTTTGCTTAAAATAGTAACATGGAATGCAAACGGACTCTTACAAAAATCTAACGAATTAGAAATGTTTCTAATAAGAGAAAATATCGACATATGTTTGATCTCCGAAACCCATCTAATAAGGGAATCGCAGATAAAGATAAGACGCTACGCTGGTTATCACGCCTATCATCCTTCTGATAGAGCGCGGGGCGGTTCGTCCTTATTCATTAAAACTAACATCGAACATTCGGTCGACATAAGCATAGAGCTGGAAAAACTTCAGTTGTGCGCGGTAAGGGTTAAAAATAAGCACCTGAGTTACAATATAGCGTCTGTTTACTGTCCGCCGCGATGCAAACTAGAAAAATACGACTACTTTCGTTTCTTCAATGGTCTTGGTTCAAATTTTCTTATTGGTGGAGATTTCAACGTGAAGCACACCTTCTGTGGTTCAAGATGTACATCTTCTAAAGAAAAAATTCTCTACGAAGTGGCAAATGAATTCGGTTGTTGTTTTTATTCGACAGGAAAACCGACCTATTGGCTAACTGACTCACAAAAAATTCCCGATCTTATCGATTTTTTTTGTTATAAAAGGCATTTACGAGAAGTTTGTTACAGTTAAAGAATGTTTTGATCTCCCTTCTGACCACTCGCCGGTAATTTTATTACTTGGAGAAGCGCTGATCAAGAAAAAACGACCTCCAAGACTCACTAGCAATAGAACAAACTGGGAGGGCTTTAGAAATGATTGCGAAACAAATATCGCCTTAAATGTATCACTTAGAACACCTTGTGAACTAGAGGACGAAATTGATCGTTTCGTGGAAGCAATTCAAAGAGCGGCATGGAGAAACACTCCTTCTAGAAGCTATAAGATCAACCGCAACGAAAAGTATCCCAGAGAAATCATTGAACTGGTGAGGGAGAAACGAAAAGCACGAAAGAAGTGGCAAATCACTCGTGCACCGCAGCATAAAACGGTCCTTAACCGACTATGCAATCGCCTTAGAGATAGTTTTCGTGAATTTAAAAGCAAAAAGATAGCGACCTACCTTGAAAATCTGTCCGGTGAAAGAGAATCAAATTATTCGCTTTGGAAAGCGCTAAAATGCAGCCGGAAACCTCAAATGCAAGCACCACCAACTCGGAAAATCAATGGTAACTGGGCCAAGAGCGACAAAGAAAAGGCAGAACTTTTTGCTTTGCACTTAGAAGAAACGTTTAAGCCATTCGACGGCCCTTCGTTAACGCCCGACTCCCCAGTCACGACATCTGACAACTTCAAAGTAAAAAAAGTTGCATTTATTGAACTGAGTGAAGTGCTTAAAAATTTAAAGACAAAAAAAGCTCCGGATTATGACTTGATAACGGCGCAGGTAGTCAAGGATTTACCGAATATAGCTATTATCAAACTGCTCTATTTGATCAACGCTTCGTTCAGATTGCTTTATGTTCCAAGGCAATGGAAAGTCGCCGAGATTATAATGGTTCCGAAACCAGGCAAACCGCTAAATGAGAGGAAATCATATCGGCCTATTTCCCTATTGCCGGTTATCTCAAAAATATTTGAAAAACTTCTTTCCAAACGTCTACAGCCCGTAATCGACGAAAGACGTCTCATTCCTGACCACCAGTTTGGATTTAGAATCAAACATTCTACAATTGACCAAGTCCACAAAATAACTGACGTGATTGAGAAAGCTCTCGAAGAAAAAAAGATTTGTTGTGGTGTATTTCTTGACGTCTCACAAGCTTTCGATAAGGTTTGGCACGAAGGCTTGGAATATAAATTGCAACGACTACTGCCACGGCAACTCTTTTTAATCTTACGATCGTATCTCACCGAGAGACTGTTTCGTGTTAAGCACGGAAACGATTACTCTGACTTCAAGGAGATTGCAGCCGGAGTCCCGCAAGGAAGTGTCCTTGGCCCACTTCTATATGTACTCTACACGCGTGACATCCCGCAAGAAAGAAACTGTGTCGTCGCCACGTTTGCGGACGATACGGCGATATTGACAACGGGAGATACCATTGAAGCAGCAACTGGAAAGCTTCAACATGCTATTAATAAAGTCCACGCTTGGATGAATTCTTGGCGTATTGTGCTGAACGAAAGCAAATCTACTCACGTCAACTTTACGTACAAAAAAGTGGATAGATTGCCTGTATATCTCAACTCGGCTCAAATACCGTACGCAAACGAAGCAAAATATCTTGGAATGACTCTAGATGTCAAACTCAAATGGAAATCGCACGTGAAAAAGAAACGCGACGAACTTCAAAACAAATACCGACAAATGTACTGGCTACTTGGAAAACATTCGAAGTTGAGCCTACATAACATACTGCTCATCTATAAGCAAGTGCTAAAGCCAGTGTGGACGTATGGTATACAACTATGCTCGAAACCAGCCTCAGAGGAGACACCGCCGGAAGTGGAGCATCCAGTTCCGCTGACGGTTGAAGCACCAACTGTAACTGCAGAACGGGACGCCCAGAGCGCAGATGAATTTATGTCCATCTCAGATGACTCGTTATCTGAGGAGGACATAAACAGTACAGTAATCTCTCTCCCTCTGAACATTGAGGAAGAAGAGATTCTGCTGGCGGAGGGTGGGGCAACAGCCCCCGACGAGCACTAGCTCGATGACCTCCACCGGCAAAATAAAGGTCGCTCAGGTAAACATCCACCACGCCATAGCGGCATCAGCCGCAATAGCTAGGATGTTTACCAAACAAAACATGGGCATTGCATTGATTCAGGAGCCATGGATCTTGAAAGGAGGAGTCAAAGGACTGTCATGCAAGGAGGCAAAGGTAATTTGGGATATAAGGGTGACCAATCCAAGGGCATGTATCCTTATCAATAACAAAATTAACTTTCTCCTACTTTCAGAATTTGCGACGCGAGACTTGGTGCCATTACAGGTTTCCCTGAACATCGACGGAGTACACCGCACCATCATCATCGCCTCTGCATACTGTGCTGGGGATGAACCAGCTATCCCAACAGAACTGCAGCGCTTAGTGGAGCACTGTAACAAGCTCCAAATGCCGCTGCTGATTTGATGTGACGCCAATGCTCACAATATTATATGGGGGAGCACCGACACCAATACCAGGGGTGAGTCTTTACTAGAATTCATTCTTTGTTCATCCCTTGATATATATAATGTAGGGAATACCTCAACCTTTGTTAGTAGAGTTAGACAGGAAGTTCTTGACCTCACGCTGGGTAGTCCGAGCATCAGTAGGTTAGTCAGGAACTGGAAAGTATCAGATGAGCCGTCATTATCTGACCATAGAATCATTGTGTTTGAGTTAGATAGTGCATGTATCACAAGAAATCCAGTCAGGAACCCAAGAAAAACAAATTGGGAGGTTTTTAAAGAAACCCTAGACAGTAATCTGGAGCATATTGATCTGAGGAGGGCTCCAGCACACTATCTAGAGTTAGAAAACGCGGTAGAGGGCATTAGCACCGCAATCACAAACGCGTTCGAATCGAGTTGCCCCATAAGCAACAGAAATGGTGGGAAAGATGTGCCATGGTGGAGCAGCAACCTAACAAAGCAAAGCAAAGCGTAATGGGGATTGGCAAAGCTACAGGGCGGCACTCACAAACTACAACAAGGAGTTAAGAAGGGCGAAAAAGGAAAGTTTCAGGAAGTTCTGTGAGACAATAAACAGTACTCCTGCTGCAGCCAGGTTACATAAAGCCCTTGCAAAATCCGGGGGAATGCCAACATCCCTTAAAAAACCTGACGGCAGCTTTACTAAAGATGAAGAACAAAGAGCATCACTGCTCTTAGAAACTCACTTCCCCGGAAGTTTGCAGAACACCTGTGACGGGAGCATGACCAACACGACCAGACCTCGGAAGCAAGATTGGGAGATTGCAGGGGCTATCTGTTCCAGAGGGAGAATCGAGTGGGCAATTAGCTCCTCCCAGCCTTTCAAGTCACCGGGTGCGGATGGTATTATACCAGCCCTATTGCAAAGGGGGCAAGAAGAACTACTACCACACCTGGTCAGAATAACAAAAAGCAGTCTTGCACTGGTATATATTCCAAACCAATGGAGACAGTCGAGGGTTGTGTTTATACCAAAAATGGGGAAGAAGGCCTAAGTCATACAGACCGATCAGCCTAACATCGTTTCTTCTCAAAACAATGGAGAAAGCTGTGGACAACCATTTAAGGGAGGATGTACTTAATACATCCCCACTGCATTATCGTCAGCATGCATACAGAGCGGGCAGGTCCACCGAGACTGCTCTGTATAAGCTGACGGAAACAATCCAAAGTGCTCTTGAAACAAAAGAGATAGTAATCTGCGCCTTCCTAGACATTGAAGGGGCATTTGATAACACTTCACATGAAGCTATTAAACGAGCCCTTGACAGAAAGGGAGTTAGCAGAACAGTATCTAAGTGGATGTATGAATTGCTGAGAACAAGATCAACAGAAACTCAAACTTCACATGGAATTATCAAGGTCAACACAACAAGAGGATGCCCACAAGGAGGAGTGTTATCTCCCCTAATGTGGAGTCTTGTTGTGGATGAGCTTCTTGAAAAATTAACAAGCCTTGGAATTAACTGTCAAGCCTACGCCGATGACATAGTATTCATTGCCAGGGGGAAATTCGAGGAAACCCTATGTGAAATTATACAAAGGGGCCTAACAGTAACTCAAGAATGGTGCAGCACAGCTGGGCTTAATATTAACCCGGCCAAAACCACAATAGTACCGTTCACGAGGAAGAGAAAACTTGAACTGAAGCCAATCCGACTGTCGGGAACGATACTGACTCCGGTAAAGGAAGTGAAATATCTAGGATTACACCTAGATAGCAAACTCTTGTGGAAGAAACACACAGAGGAGATATCCAAAAAAGCTACCCGTGCTCTAATGATATGCAGGAGCCTAGCGGTAAGTCTTGGGGATTTAGTCCAAATATTCTAAGATGGATGTACATTGCCATTGTGAGACCAATGATCACTTATGGAGCAATAGCATGGACAAAGCGAACTAGTCTAGTCACTACGAGGGAGACACTCACTAAAGTGCAAAGACTTGCGTGCCTCTGCATCACTGGAGACATGCGAACGTGTCCAACTGCAGCCATGGAAGTACTCCTGGAACCAACACCGCTACATCTTGTAGTGGAGCAAAATGCACAGCGAACGATCCTAAAGATGGCAAAAGAAGGTATCGGAAGGGAGAAATGTGTTAGTATGAGAGAATACGATGCACTTCTCAAAAAACTTCCCCTTCTGGCCGTCCCCAGGGACGACAGTATCAGGAAATTTAACTTTGGGAAAAACTTTAGTACAAAGTTAAGTAACTACAAAGAGTGGAGCAACGAATCCACGATGTACGGACTGGCCAACCACACGATAAAGTGGTATACAGACGGTTCGAGAACTGGAGAGGGAATAGGGGCGGGCGTATTTGGGCCAAGGACCAAGCACTCAGAACCTATGGGCAAGTACACCAGCATCTTTCAAGCTGAAATATGTGCTATTAACAGATGCATCTAACTCAATCTCGAAAAGGGATACAGCAACTGCGACATAGCAATACTGTCAGACAGCCAAGCAGCTATCAAAGCACTTGACTCCTATGTCATTAAGTCAAAGCTTGTGTGGGAATGCCTATGCAAACTTAATGAGCTGGGCAGAAACAATAAAGTTACATTTTACTGGATACCCGGTCACGTCGGGATAAAAGGTAACGAAGCAGCGGACGCCTTGGCAAGACAAGGGGCCGCAGAACCCTTCATTGGACCTGAACCGTTCTGTGGAATGGGGGAACACACCATACGCGAGAAATTCAGGAAAATGGAGAGAGAAGACAGGGCAAGAACCTGGAACAACACCACAGGCCTGAGGCAGGCTAAGAAACTACTGGGATGTTACAATCGGAAAAGATTCGAAGCCTGCATCTGCCTTAGCAAGAATAACCTACGGTTCCTAACAGGCTTCCTAACGGGGCACTGCAAACTCAGGGAGCATCTACGGAAACTAGGTATAACAAATGAAGGCCTTTGCAGATTCTGCAACGAGTCATGTGAGACTCCGGAACACCTTCTGGAGTCCTGTGGGGCACTGACCCACAAAAGATTGAAATACTTGGGCAAATACTAAGTATCAGAACCATGGACCCACTTCTCATTCTCAGATTCTTAAAAGAAACTGGTCTGGAGAAAGAGCTCTAAGGTGAAATATTCTCGCCAAGGCAAAGTAAGAGCATATGACCTTCAAACACAATTCCTCAGGAATTGCAGTTGCGAAGGGGACTCTAACGAGGGAACAAATCTCCCCAAGGTATTAGCAGGGGGCACAATAGACCATTAGGTCGCAGTGCAAAATAACCCTACACAAATAATAATAATAATATCCTATTTTTTGGCGCAGGAAGCTCGCCATTCGTCCTCTCCCGTTATCAATTTCCGAAGAAATTCCCAGATGGCACCACGAGAAGCTGGGAGTAGGGCTTACTAACGGAGCTGGTAGGTTTTCGGCTGCAGTGGCTTCTTCTCGTTACTTAGCGGACCAGCACCTATCGGGAAATGCTGCCCCTACGAGGCCTTTGTTAGTAACAATTCTTTTGGGATAGCTGAATTCGCTACCAGATAAAGTTAAGACCGTAACGTTTTTTCCGAAACGTGTCCAGGGTATAATCGAAACAAAAACGTTGCAGCTCTAATGCTCTACGCCATTCAAAGCTCACGCCACATAGAAGTGATTGAGCAAACATTTCTTGAATCAGGGCATACTTGTATGGAGTGCGACAGTATGCATTTTGCTTTTGAAAACGAAAGCAAGGGAAGAGAAATTTTTGGAATGAGCGACTGAAAGTGTGTACTGAAAAACGCCAGGTTTTTAAGAGGAAAAGCTTCGAAAAAAGATCCTTACCATGTCAAAGAGTTGCGCTTCAGTGATTTTTATGACCTACAGGCTCTCTCAGATGAGCTTATAAGAAAGATGAGCAAGGTCAATGAGTATGGTGGCTTAAGATGAGATCCTTGCATTTTGAAAAAGAATCTCCAGACATAATTTCTTACCGGTATGACCATTACAGTGCCTACACAAAAATACATGTTGGAGCTAAACGGGGAAGAACAGCTGATGGAGTACAAGGGCTGCGTAAATTGTACAAAGTTTTAATCTCTTTAAGCAAAGAGAAGCAAAAGAATTGTGGTAAGACTAACGGCGAACTTTAACTCTATATAATTTTCCAAACACTTCCTACACTGTACTACCATTAGATCCCGAATTTGACAAGAATTTCAAAATCATAGCGCTAGTAACGAAAATGAAAATTTAGAAAATCGTTTATCTCGGAATTTTGATTTTGTTAGTTAATGAGTTTTGGTGGCACATAGACGATATGTATCCTAAAAAACAGTTACCTGATAAAGACGATTTCAATAAAAAACTATCGAAAGCCCGAGTACGAATTGGGAATTAACTAAAGGTGCTATCAAATAAACTATCAAATAAAAAATGTATTCTCTGAAAATTCTGAAAAAATTGTCAAAGCGTGTAATTGTCAAGAAGTAAGTCCAGTGCGACAAAGTAGACTATTTACCAGATTCAACGCAACTAGAAACGTATTTTATGTTCGCCATCATATGAAAGATTATTTTTACAGTATGAATTAATAATTGGGTTCTGTTGGCACCGCAAACACTTCTTTAGCCAGTGATATGACCTGTGGACCATTGTCTACTTCCCCCAACATGTCTTCGATGTTGCTTCTGTTTTTTATTTTTTGCAGTGGTGGAAACATTTTCTGCGTCCGAAAATATTTCGGCAAATTCGGAGACACCAGCTCCTGCAGATGTTGAAGTGCATGCGGATGGAGACGCAGAGCTAGAGGTTGGTAGCTTTGGCACAACGTGAATTTCGTCCTTGATTCCCTGGTCGCGTCGCACCAAGTGGGCAAACACTGTGGCGTAATTGGGCATCAATAGGCGATCTTTAGAGCGAATTTTAGTGAAAGACTTGAAGATATACCCACATAAAGTGCAAACAGTGTATCATCTATTACCTGCAGACCGAAAATCGCGCGTAAATTACAAACAAACCCTCCTAAGCCTTGATCGCGATGAGGATGATTTTTCTTTGAAAATCATCATGAGCGATGAGGCACATTTCCACCTATGCAGAGACATTTATGAAATGACATTTCTGAAAAGACAAAAGCTGCATTTTCTTGAGAAAAGTATTTTTTTTCGTTGTTTGGTATTTCAATAAACAATATTAATGACAAAATTGAAAAAGCAGCATTTATTGTTGAAGTATAATAGCTTTTACAGTATATTGTGGCTATATGGAGATGCTGAATCAAAAGGAAAAGGAGACCGAAAGGCGTTGGTGGGTTCGGAACTCAATCTACGGAGAGATGAGGAAGGGTTCTATGCCCTTAACTTTGATCCGATGAGAGAAAAGGATCCCGAGTATTTTATAAAAATAACGAGGATGTCTCCTCAAGTATTTGAAATACTCCGTGCCCTTATTAAACCTCTTTTTCCGAAAGCGTCGTGGAGAAAGTCGATTGAATTTAGTGCTTGGCTATTTTTGCTTCTATTGTAAGTCGTTGAATTTAATTCATTAATTTTTCACTTACGACATATTTTATAAAGATGTCTGTCACAAGGAGTACTGAAGCAGGACCTGGCTTGGATGTTCCGTATAGGCTATTGAGCAGTTAAAAACAACATATGTGTATGAAACGTGTGATATCTTTTGGACCTGACTGATGCCCTTTTACCTGATATAGTCAACAGAAAGTGACTGGAAGAGGATAGCAAAGGAGTTCGAACAAATATGGAATCCCACTTGTGACGCAAAGTATACATTTACTGCAGTAGAAATAGAAGCATACGGAAGTCAGAGTGATGGCGGAATATTTGCGGAGTAGTCATTTGGAAGAAAATTTAAAATAGGTGATCTAAACTTTCCAATTCGGATTATGTTTGTAATCATTTTATGGTCGGTGATGCTGCTTAAGCCTTAAAGCCTTATTTAATGCGCTCCTATCCTGGCTTTCCTAAAAGGCTTTCTCGGGCTTGATGTGTGATAGAAAACGTCTTTTCGGATATTGCTCGCAAAACGTCGTATTTTTAGAACGGCACTTAACATGCTGCCAAGCAATGCTGACAAAGTTGTGAAGGCCACAGTGGTCTTATATAACTTTATATTAATTGCACGCCAGAATTCGTCGATGGTTGTTATGAAAATGACAAAATTATCGTAGGTGTCTTGCGCAGCGAAGCGGCTAAATGTAAAGCAATTGGTTCCCACAACTCCTATCAAGTCGCTTTTGCCATGCGAGAAAAATATAAAGAATACCTATATAATAACATGATCTGAAAACCTTAATTCTGAAATGAATTTTCATAAAAATAATTAGTCCTTATTTTCACTTAATTTTTTATTCGAAATTTAGAACAAAATAACAAAATTTATTTCATGTACACTGGTATTCGTATATGCATACAAAAAAAAAAAAAATAACAATGCTTATTCTAAGAATTTCAATACTTCCTCATTTATATCCGTCAAAATCTTCTCATGCAAGGCCATACGAAAAGCTTCTGGCAACTGCTTAATCCTCTTCGCCATATTTAACATTAACTCTTCGTCTATATCTCGAGCAGGAGCAGCCAAAGTAAGGTGGGTAGCAACTGCCTCGTTCAACCCTACCAGAAAAGTCTTAAACTCTGCTTCGGCTTTTTTTTTATCCCCAGGGAGTTACTTCCGCGCCATAAACATTGAAATTAAAAAGATGTCCATCTGGACTTATTGGGGATAAAAGGTCCTGCGAGTCTTGCGACCCAGATGTTGTTTCGGTATGCATGGGGTGGCAATGGTGTAGTGGTAACGTCGCGTCGTCAATTGCCACGCTAATGGCTCAAGTAAATTCGGATACACAATATTCCTAGCACCTAAAATCATGGAATTAATTAAAACACTGCCGCAATCACAACGCCATTTTTTAATTGATGGCACGTTTAATGTTCTTCCATCGTGTGGGTGTAGGCAATTATTGATTGTTTACATAGCCCATGCGGAACATGTAAGTACCTTTACTCTTTTAATTTTTTATAAGATAATGTAAGTTTTTGGGTAAACTCTAGCTAGTTATTTGTTATATCGTTTTTCAAATGCTTTTTTTTTTTTTTTTTTTGTCGGGATAGGAAACACTCGACTGGAGCACTCAGACACAACTGGTCCATTGTACTGCCAGAGAGCAAACCCTGATTTACCCATTTTACTGGAATTTCCTTGACTTTCGAAGAAAGCCAAGCAAGCACTTCAGTGATGAGGAGCTTACAGTACCAGCACTCACCACATCCGCACCGAAGATCTGCCACCTGATACGAGCAAAGGCCGGACACTCACAGAGATAATGTTCCGCGGTGTCGTCGCTCTCTCCACAAGCGTCGCAGATTGTAGTGTCACTTAAGCCTAACACGTTAAGGTGCTTGGCAAAAGCGAAGTGGCCTGTTAAGACGCCGATAAGTTGTCTACAGTCTTTTCTGCTGAGAGACAGCAAGAATGCCGCTGATTTCTTACAGACGTCCGGGAGCATGCGTTTAGTCAACCTGCAACCTGGAGAGTCATGCCACACACAATTGTGCTCGTGAGAGACCCAATCAGCAATGGAAGCCCTAACCGAAGACGCTGGAAGACCCAACGCGGGTTCGGGACCTGAGAAAGCCTCCTCTGAGCCTTGTCTAGCAATCTCATCGGAGATCTCGTTCCCCAAGATCCCAGTGTGACCTGGGACCCAGATAAGAGACAGAGAATTCAGCCTTGCGACCGAGTTCAAAGAGTTTTTGGTTTCACGAACTATTTTGGAAGTGGTTAAAGGGTTAAGCAAGGCCTTAAGCGCAGCCTGACTGTCACTACAGACACAAATGCTACGTCCCTTCCACCTGTTCTTCACAACATAGTTCATGGCCATTAGGATTGCATAAGTTTCCGCTTGGAAAACATACGCATATTTGCCTAACGAGAAGTGAAGTCTAATGTTGTCGACTTCCACGAAGGCACCAGCGCCAGACCCTTGACTGGTTTTGGAACCGTCCGTGAAAATACGACTACATTCCATTCCCGGCTCAGACTCTGACCGAAGCCAGTCCTGGACACAAGGAAAGTCGACTCTGAATTTTCGCATCAGCTGGAGTTCTGGTGTCATTGCATCAGACGGCATATCCATAAGACAGGAGTCGTAAGATAAGTGTCGCTCAAGTTCATCAAAGTTCCAGTGTGGAGTATACCAAAAACCGCCTCGCCTAAGACGATGGATGGCTTTGATAGTGCAACCCATGATATAAGTATCAAGGGGAGGTAAGTTCAGCAAAGCGTCTAGAGCAGAGCCAGGCGTACTCGGGAAAGCTCCCGAGCAGCCGAGACAAGCCGTTCTTTGGAGTTTCGCACAAAAGGCAACCACATATTTACGCGATAGCCCCTTCCACCAAACAACCGACGCATATGCGAGGAATGGTCTTATCATAGCCGTGTAGATCCAGAGAACCTTATTCGGTGATAAGCCCCAAGTCTTGCCAAAAGCACCCTTACACTGCCAGAAGACTGAGAGCGCCTTGGATGTTTTTGACTCGACGTGTTTGGACCAATGAAGTTTCTTATCTAAAATCACTCCCAGATATTTGGCTTCATTGGAAATGCGAATGGTGACGCCTTTTAGTACTGGCTGAGTCAGACCGGTCAAAATCCTCCTTCTCGTAAAAAGAACAACCTCAGTTTTAAGAGGATTCACCGAAAGCCCACTCCTAGTACACCATTCATCGATCATGTCCAGCGCCGCCTGCGCGTTAGCACAGACCGTCGCCAGGCATGGCCCGACAGAAAGTACGGCGACATCATCCGCATATGCCTGAGCGTAGACGTTAGAACTATTTAGAGTGTTCAACAGAGAGTCGACCACCATGCACCATAACAATGGAGACAGAACGCCACCTTGCGGATAGCCCCTGTTTACCCCTGTCATAACATATTGGCCACAATCCGCATCCACTACCAACGTTCTATTCATTAGCATTGCTTTAATCCACAACACTAATGTTTCATCTACCCCGTGTTGTCTGGCAGAGTCGCACATGCAGTCAAAAGTCGCATTGTCAAAAGCACCCTCAATGTCGATGAAGATACCCATCGCGTATTCTCTCCTATCAAGCGCGCATTCAATTCTGGCCACTAGATTTTGAAGTGCGGTCTCACAGGATTTCCCACGCTGATAGGCATGCTGCATCTCCGATAGTGGATGCAGTTTCAAAGCAACTTTGCGCACGTGAAATTCTACCAGTCTCTCCATACTTTTCAGTAAGAAGGATGTCAAACTTATAGGTCTGAAACTCTTGGGGAGCGAATAGTCTTCCTTACCAATTTTCGGTATGAAAGCTACTCTGACTGTCCGCCAAGGTGTAGGAATATATGCCAGCGCCAAGCCAGCGGTGAAAATTCTTTTCAGAGTTGGCAATAGCTGATCTATACCCTGTTGCAGCATAGCTGGATATATTCCATCGGTGCCAGGCGATTTGAAACCATCAAAAGATGCCACAGCATATTTGATGGCCTCATCTGTTACCACGGCTGATGCAATATACCAGCTGCGCCGAGTTTTCTGACTTAGATCAAGCTCAGCCTGGGTAAGCGGACCAAGCTGCGACCTAGTGGTTATCTGATTGCCAGGAAAGTGAGTCTCCAGCAGAAGACTAAAAGTTTCCGCTTTCGTCTCAGTAAACTTGCCATCAGATTTTCTCAGTGACTCCAATTTGGTCGGCTTGCCCCTTTTGAGAACATTAACCAACCTGCTGGTTTCATCGAGTGTCTCGATCTTTTCACAAAAATCTCTATAAGAAGCACTTTTCGACAACCGAATTAACTTCTTGTTGTCTTTTTGCTTCGATCTAAAAAGATTCCAGTCACCTTCTAAATTTGTCTTGAGTGACCTATTTAGAAGTTTTCTGGATTCTTTCCTAAGTCGCTGCAGTTCCGGGCACCACCAGGGAACCGGAGTTCTGCAGGGGGTTTTTGTCAATGGGCACGTCAGTTCAAAACAGCTGGTAAGGACACTAGTCAGGTTTTGAACAGCATCCTCAACCTTTCGTTTCGTTCTGAGTTTAGTTGGAGTTTTGACAGATCTGTCTAGCTCTTCCCTTAACCGCACCCAGTTGGTTTTCCTCGGATTCCTCCTCTCCTGCAAAGTTATGGCCTCGCATTCGATTTGGAAAACGATGTATCTATGGTCTGACAAGGACACCTCCGGCAGTACCCTCCAGTTAGTAATTGACTTGAAATACGTACTTACTTATGTCCTGTATCCCCTTGTGGGTCCTAGGGCCTCTACTACGCCTACGCGCCATCGTGTACGGTTTCTGGCAATGTGTCTGAGTTCTCCCCAACTTTTCCCTAACTGCCGTGCCTCCTTCTCGACTGTTCTGCGCCATGTTTTCCGCGGACCGCCAGGTCTTCTGCCATCCTGAGTTAGAGGGTTCCATTGCATAGCATGGTTCGCTATGGAGCTGTCACCCTTTCGGAACGTGTGACCAATCCACTGCCACTTCCGCCGTTGGATAGTTGTGCCTATTGGTTCCTGACCCGTTCTCTCGTAAAGGTGTTCGTTAGAGATACAATTGGGCCAGAAAATCCTTAAGATATTGCGCAGACACCTATTAACGAACGTTTGCAGCTTTCTGGTGATAGTAGTGGTCACTCTCCACGTGCTGCAACCATATAGTTGCATATATATTTTGGACAACATCCCGAACGCGGACTTTGCTTTGGCGATCCTGTTGGCTATATCCAGTTCGGTTCCACCATCGGTCGAGACAATACTCCCAAGATACTGGAAATCCTCTACTCTCTCTACCGGTTGTCCAGCAATGCATATTTGAGCCGATGAGTTAGTTCCAAGGCTGATGATTTTAGTTTTTGTCGTATTAATTTTCAGCCCGACGACACCTGCCTCCCTCTCCACATCTGCTGTCATTTGGTGGAGGTCCATAATTCTGTGGGAGAGTAAGCATACATCGTCTGCGTAGTCAAGATGCTTCAGTTGAGATGTAAGAGTCCATCGAATTCCTCCGTTTCCCGTCGACAAAGCTGCATGAAGCACATCGCTAATCACCAATAGGAATAATATTGGTGAAAGGATACAGCCTTGTCTTACCCCACTTTGGATCTCAAATTCCTCAGACAACCTTCCCCTGTGCAGAACGTGACATTTGGAGCCTTCATATGTAGCTTTGATAATAACAATTAGTTTATCGGGGATGCCTCTCCTGCGTAAGGCACGCCAAATAAACTCCCTGTTGACACTATCGAACGCCTTCTCAAAATCGATGAACAGCAGGTGCAGTGGCGATCGATATTCAACACACTGTTCGATGATAATCCGCAGGGTGTTGATGTGGTCGGCACAGGAGGATCCAGAGCGGAAACCTGCTTGTTCGGCATCGAGTGTGTCTTCGAGATGTGGTTTGATTCGCTCAAGGATGATTTTAGCTATTATCTTAGCTACAGCAGGCAGCACGCAGATACCCCTCCAGTTTCCGCACTCCATTAAATTTCCTTTCTTAGGAAGCTTGACGATCATTCCCTTTTTCCACTCGTTAGGAAAGCTCTCAGCTTCCCAAGCTCTATCTATAAGTGGAAGCAGAAGCTCAGCCGATGTTGTTGGCGTTGCTCGTAAGAGCTCTGCTGGAATACCGTCAAGTCCTACCGCCTTGTTGGTTTTGAGTGCCTTGATCGCGGTAATGATCTCATCTTTACTGGGAGTCGTGGTGCGTATTCGGGAACTTCTCACCTCGGGCATCTCAGTCTGATTTGGGAGCATATCGCTAGCGAATACACGGTTCAAAACCGTAGCAAAATGCTCTTTCCATCTCTTGAGCTGGTCCTCATCCGAAATGAGCAAGGAGCCGTCTAGGCTTTTCACTAGGTATTGGCTGGAGCTGCGACCACCTGTCAGCTCTTTCGTGATTCTGTAGACAGTCCTGCTATCGCACCTCCGTGCAGCTTCTTCTGCTTCTGTAGCCAGCGCGTTGATGTAGTTGCGCTTGTCACGTCGTACGCTACGCTGAACTTCTCTCATCTTCATGCGATATAGGGACTCTAGCTCGCTTCTCCCTGCTGCTGGGGTAGCTGCAACGCGAGCTTTTAGCAGTTTTCGTTCGTCAATCCGTCTCCAGGTATCCTCGGAAAGCCACGCCCTATGTCTTCCCTGCGATCGACCGACAATTCTTTCAGCACCAGATGTAAAAACATTTTTCACAGCACACCAATGGTCTTGGATGGTTGCGGGCATTGAGCTGCTGATTGCTTCCACACCTTGCGAAAAGTGCTCCCTTAATTGTTGGCGCACTGAGGGATCACTAAGTCTATCGATGTTGAACCTGGGCATTCTTGTGTTGTCGTGGGATCTTCGAACTGCAGCAGTGCGTAGTTGGAGAGTAGCTATCATAAGATGGTGATCACGTACTATCCCCACATCTGCCCCTCGTCTGTTTCGGACGTCCAGGAGACTGCTTCTAAAGCGGCGGCTGATAGCAAAATGGTCAATTTGGTTGGAGGTTGCTTGCCTGTCATTGGAAACCCAGCTGACTTTGTGGCAGGTCTTGTGCTCAAACATGGTGCCACCTATCACAAGGCGGTTGGCATTGCAGAAATCCACAAACCTTTCGCCGTTGTCATTGCGGTTGCCTAGTCCATGCTTCCCGATTACATGCTTGAGCCCTTCGTTGTCGCTGCCTACCTTGGCATTCAAATCCCCCATCACTATGACAATGTCTCCATTTGGTGTTGTGTTGAAGACGGCGCTTAAGAGATCGTAGAAGCTCTCCTTTTCGTCCTCAGACGAACTATTCGTTGGGGCGTAACACTGTATGATGGTGACGCGTCGTACTCTAGTCCGGAATCTGGCCGTCAAAATCCTATCACCATGAGGCTGCCAGGAAATCAGGCCCTTGCGTGCTGTTGTTGTTAGCAGTAGTCCGACTCCATATTCCAGCGGACTTCCGGATGGTCTTCCAGAATAGAGTAGTACAGTGTTACGCGTTGGAGACTGGTACTCGCCCGCTTCTAACCATCTTACTTCACTTACCCCCAAAATGTCCAGTTTATATCGCATGAATTCCTTTTCCAGTTGGAGGAATCTGGCATTGTAAGGACCTTCTCTTCCCGAGTCGAGGAGCGTCTTTACATTCCAGAAACGTATCTTTGTCCGGGTACAATAGCCAAAAGTCGTCAACATGTGATCAGTCCTTATCCGAGGCATAGTGTCGGTTTCAGTAGCGAGCTGGTTTCAGTAACGCAGGTTGCTGGCCCACGCTACCTAGCCTAGAATCAAGGCCCTAGACAACCCGCACTTACAATTTTGGCCTATACGTATAAGGGTTTATACGTATAGTTGCCCGGGGACTACCACTAGGAGGTAAAGTAAGCACTTCATCACGAACTTGATTGTTGCGCTACTGGCCCAAGCCAAGTTTTGGGCAGTCAGTAGTTTCCCGATCAATCGCAATGCAGGTCCCCGAAATACTTGAAATACGTGTTAGATAAAGTCAAATCAATTACCTCCTGCCTCCTTGCCGTAACAAAAGTTGGCTGGGAGCCAATATTGTTAATTACCATGCCAGACGATAGTATAAAGTCTAGGAGATGGTTTCCTCGTGTGTTACATTTGCTGCTGCCCCAGACTGTATTCTGAGCATTCGCGTCGCAACACATGACTAGTCCCATCTCCCGAGTGTCACAGTACTTTATGAGTTCGGCAACCGCCTTCGGTGGTGGAGGCATTACCGAATCATAAGGGAAGTAAGCCGACGCAACGACGAAGGTTTTCCAACTTCCGGTCGTTTCGTAGCTTACAGCTGCAGCAACCAGGTCCTGTCCACAAAATTGTCCAAGCTTGGTTACTGATAGGAAATTCGGCACAATTAGACAAGCTCTCGGTCTTTCAGATCGCTCGTCACATAGCACCGTTACTCCACGAACACCCCCAAAACCACATATGCGCTTGTTCCGCACGTATGGCTCCTGGATAGATGTTATGTGGGGTTTTGTACGCACCACGGAAAGTCTGCTACTTAAGAGAGCGGTAGCAGCCTTTGAGTGGTGGAGGTTTATCTGCGAAAATATCAAAGATATAGTCGCAGTTTTATTAGCAGAACGGCGCGCACCAGGTGCGCACATGCTTCCGGCGAGGCGAGCGCCCCTACCCGTGGCATTGCTTGCGTCAGCCATTTTCTGTCCACTAGTGCTGGGACCTTTAGGGGTAACAGCACCAGTATCCACCAGATTTTGTGCGCAGATAACGCCACCGGTAAGAGTGTGCCCGGGAGAAGAGCGCGCATCACATGCGCACACGCTTCCACCAAGAAGAGCAGGCGAAACTTGCTCCATCAGATTGGACCTGTTCGAGCCGACCGAAAAGGAGCCAGCGTTAGGTCTGAGGGATTGATCGGCTCCAGTTGGAATACTTTCTGCCGACCTATGCTTCTTTCCTGTCGCTACTGAAGGATGACTGCTTTTGGCGCTTGCGCCTTCAGCTGACTCTGCAGCCTCTTTGCACCGCGCCATCGCCGCCTTCCTTCTTCTCCTTTTCAGTTGACTCTTAGTCAGGAGCCCATCGGAGTGCGCCGCTTCGGGAGCTCGTTCAGCCTTATTGGTTTCCCGAGTCAAACCGTCACCGACACAACTTCGACCAGCTACCCTTCTATTGAGACAGAGATTAGACGTTCCAGCCGAAGCCTTTCCGCCACTTTCTTTGCCATTCCAGCCCAGTCTACCAATCGAGTCAGAGACAGAGCTGCAGGAGTCTTCTGAAACAAGCGTCGCTACTACTTCTGATTCAACGCCAGAGGCGGGGGGTAAAAGTATGGTGGTTGGGACCTTCAGAATCTTCGTCCCGGCCGTAGTCAAAAAGACCACGGGTGGATTATCGTTTTCACGAGTACCACCTGGAGTAGATACCGTACAAGTTTCTTCCATCATACCTTCAACAGGTTTTGCGTCACAGTCAAGACGTCCTCAGCCTTTAGTTCGATGTCTCACCTGGGGTCCTTTCGGACCCTTAGGGTCATTGACTCTTAAGCCGTTCCGCCACGTCAAGGCAGCTGAAGAATGGGAACGGAATTTCAAATGCATGCGCAAACTCCCAAATCGTACTTAGTTTTAGAAAATTCCCGCGAATTTTTAACTTACGATTTATCAAATTCTCTACAACTAAATAGGGCTTGAGAGTATTGAGAATGTGCATTAGACTGGTCCAAAAATGTATGAGAATTTTAGAACATATTTTTTCCTTTAGTGCGCCACGACTTTCTGAAAGTTTGGCTTCTTAACCCTCTCATGCCAAATGTTGCCTATAGGCAACATTGTATGTTTTAGCTTCTAAGTCGCGTAATTTTAATTTATTCTCTAACTACTTTTTTTTTTAGAATAGGTTGATATGTTGTGCAAGTTTGCTGTACAATTTTTTTTCGAATATTTTATTGAAAGTATTGCTAGTGATCACTTTGTAGCTGATCTTCGGTGAGTGAACATGTACAATTTTTTTTATGCGAAATATGAGTTTGCAAATTATTTAAAAAAATATATAAAGAAATTTAAGTGTACAAAACCAAGTACGTAAAATAATTAAACACATGTAAGAAAATTAGGAAAAACAAAAAAAGAAAAATGAAAAAAAACTTTTAGTTTATGGCCAGAAATTTTTTTAAACTTTTTAGGCAACATTTCATAACTTCTAAACCAGGGTACATAGGACTTTGAAATTGATATCACTTCATATTTACGTCTAGGCTAACAACTCCATATCCTTGAAAAAGTATTAGCCACTCCCAAATTAATTCTGGCATGAAAGGGTTAAACTTGTAATAAGCCCTTAAAACGGAAGGAAATATGTTGTTTAGAGGTAGCTCAAAGAGCTCAAAGCTTATTTTATGATTTGAACGACCTATATCACTGAATTTGCTATAACTTTTGAACTGAACAAGATTTCTGAAAAACGTTACTGAACGTTTTTTAAAAATACTTCAAAAATATACAGTTTAAAAATTATCAATTTTCTTAGCTCCGTTACTTTTTGGCAGCGTTTTAAACACGATATTTTATTCCTTACCTTATATTTTACTATTTTTAGAGTGCGATATTTCCGTTATATTATTACAGCGAATTTAAGTTTATATTTTGAGTTTTTATATAAGGTCTGAGCTTTAGAAGCAAGTTAAAATCGTTACTAACTAACTACTTTAAGTCGCTAAGACTTGAATATTTCTTAGTTACCCTACGATTCAATAATGTTCACTGAGTTCAATTTATTATAGTCGAAGTACGTTATTCTTATCTAATTTAATTAATTTAATGTTCACATTATTCAGTTTGATTCAAAACACTTCCTAAATAAAAATCCAAACAAGGAAATCCAGGCAAGGATTGTAAGGATGTTAGTGAAAACACAATTCAGGTACCTACTCAAATCTATTTTTTTATTTATTTATTTGCTTAAAAATTGATTTTTGCTTGTACTCTGAATTTTTTTCGGTTATTGGATACTACTTGAAGAAAGTACTGGTTTTGCTCTTCATTGCTAGTCAATGATGAATTGTACTCACAGATTAGAGCCATGCTTCATTCAGCCGGGTCGTTAACTACATAAAGTTGTTTTACTATTTGGAAACCATTAACGTAAGAAGCCTGGTTTATTCATTCTTGTGGATAAACATTTAAAAATTCAAGTGATATTTTAAGATTTAAAAAAAAATGTAATGGATGGTATATGTTGTGATGAAATGGTCAAGGTTCATTCCCATATATGGTTTTGGTCGTGCTTTTTTTTTTGTGCAGCTCCCGAGCCTGGTTTCGTTTGCTGTGCTTCCTGCAGTTTTTTTTTGTGAGTTTCATTAGTCACTGATCTATCGAAGAACGAAAAACCCACCAATTCCTCACCCATATACCACAAATGGTTCTCCAGTTTTCGGGTAGCAACCTATTGCGCATTAATGGTTTATACTTGTTTATGATAGACATTTTAAGCCATTCATTTTTAAACTTATAGACAAAGGCAAAGCCTCCCTTTGTCTTTTGATGGTAAAACACCGAATTTTGGTATAACTGTTTCCTTACCAACTAAATAGATGACATTACTTAAACTTCTCGTTTTACCCATTTTAAATAAAAATTAACATTGCACTCTAAGAAATAAATGACCAGCACGGATTTAATTGTTGACTTTATAGCAAACGATTGCGAGGGAGAGAGACCCGGCTGAAAGACAATAGAGGTTTACCTAACTATCGTAGTTAGAATAAGCTTGACTTTTTTTTAGTAAGGTGCTTTTTTTAATTCATTCGCTTTTAGCGGCGCAATCACGTAACTGATTGGACCTAGTAAACATTATTTTATCGTAGGATAACTAAAAAATATTCAAGTCTTAGCGACTTAAAGTAGTTAGTTAGTAACGATTTTGACTTGGTTCTAAAGCTCAGAACTTATATAAAAATTAAAAAAATATAAACTTAAATTCGCTGTAGTAATATAAGGGAAATATTGCCCTGTAAAAATAGTTAAATATAGGGTAAGGAATAAAATGTCGTGTTTAAAACGCTGCCAAAAAGTAACGGAGCTAAGAAAATTGATAATTTTTAAACTGTATATTTTTGAAGTATTTTCAAAAAACGTTCAGTAACACTTTTAAGAAATCTTGTTCAGTTCAAAAGTTGTAGCAAATTCAGTGATATAGGTCGCTCAAAACCATAAAATGAGCTTTGAGCTCTTTGAGCTACCTCTAAATAACTTTTTTTTTCGTTTTAAGGGCTGATTACAAGTTTAAGAAGTCAAACTTCCAGATAGTCGTGGCGCACTAGAGTAATTCTACACTTTATAAATGTGGACTAGTCTAGTATGCATCAAGCTCTCAAACTGTATTTAGTTATAGAGAATTTGAAAAAGTAAAAGTAAAGAATTCGCTCGATTTTTCCACTTTTACTTTATGGAATTCTCTGAAACTAAATATGAAACACTTCAATTACCTTATAACAAAACAAAAGTTTTATATTTTTATTTTATAAATATAAACATTTTCTTAAATTCACTACTTTAGGTATATCCTTTTCTCTACTCACTAATGAGCAGTAAGTCTGAAGAAATGTGTGTACACATGTTTCAATTTATTGAAGCGAATGTGTTAAATTTTCATCCCGCTTCCTTCACCACTGATTTCGAACAGAGCCTTCGAAATGGACTTCAGAAAATATATCATGATGCTGAAATTAGAGGATGCTGGTTCCATTATATATGAGCACTTAGGAGAAAAGCGTCAAGAACCAAACATTTTATGGCAAGCATACGAAAGGACAAGGAAAGCTTTAGACTTTTTAATAAGTTTTTTGTTCTTGCGTTGCTTAAACCGTCATTGATCGGCGAAGCATTTGATTTGTTTGAAATTGCAACTTTTAAATACCCTTATTTTGAGGAATTTGTTAAATATTTTAAAAGACAATGGATATCTAAGGTGTCTATTTTGCACAAAGTCTTAATATTTAGTTTTAAATTCATTTTACTTTTTTATGACTCATCAAAACAGTTTTCGGTCTATAAAAAAACGATGCGAACTACAAGTATGCTAGAGGCATATAATCAAAAATTGGCGCAAATATTACCTAAACATGGTAATTTTTTTTGAATTTTGCAACACTTTATTAGACGAAGAATACAAATCCACTATCGATTTTACTACGTCACTGGATGGAGAAGCGTGAAGGATGTTTGAGCGCCCAAAAGGAAAATTCGAAAAAAGAAACGAGTTCATTGATATGTTGACTAATAAACTGGACAAACAAAGCATCACAGTTTCGGAGTTTATCAATCAAATTACGTCAAAATTGTATGGTGTTTCTAACCAAAATGTTGAAGGACATTCCGAAGTTTTTGACTTATCATCAAGTGACAACGAAGAAGATGTTTTTGACGACCTTGGGCAACGCCAAAATAACGAAACCATAACCTGCGGCATTTGTTTCGAGAATCCTCGAAACATTCTACTTCAGCATTGTAACCATTGCAAGATGAGTAGTAACTGTTTTGCGAAGCTGAACGAAGAAGCAATAACTCGTAAAAATGAATTATTGTGTCCATTTTGTCGGCAAATCATTAAAAACACATCTTTTGTTTACTTCTTTGTTTATCCTTCTTGGACGATTTCCATTGAAATTCTTTTGTTTAATTTTTGTTGAAAAACAAGACTTTTTGGCGTTATTTTTTTATAAAAGGATTGTTTTGTTTATATTAAAATATTTTGTTAATTTAGTTAGTGTTTAGATATGAAATAATAAATGAATATTATTGCAATCTATCAAATTGTTTGCTCCTTTCTCTTACATTATAAAGGACGATTGTATAATACCATATGTATAGTGGCAAAAGGGGGTTTCGATGGCTAATGGAAATCCATAAATTTCGTTTTGAATAGTTATTAACTCTCCAAACATTTGGGACTTATGTCCCATTTTTGTGAAAAAAAATTGGGACTTATGTCCCTGCGCCTGTGTAAACATGTTAAAGGTATTCATAACCCTTTGAGTGCGCGCAAATTATAAGAAAAAAAAAAATTATTTTTATTTATTTATAAACAATGGTACTGCCTTAGTAAATCGAGTGGGGTCTTTTGCGCCACCTTGTATATGCCTGACGAGAAATTAAGCCTAATGTTGTTGTCTTCCACGAAGACACCCGCACCAGAAGCTAGGCCTGCTCCTGGTTAGTCTTGAACACAATGAACGTTGACCTTTAATTTACACAACAGCCAAAGTTCTGGTGTCTTTGTGTCAGTCGGGAACATCGGATAGATAATGACTGTGATGCGACAGCTATATGTGCATACGTGTTGTAGATATGTATTTTAGGACTTATGTAAGGAATGCATCAATATGAATAACTTGCGAAATATTATGGACCAAAATGAATCCTTAATGTACAATCCGCTTACCTTTTTCCTTCTAACCAAAATATTTTTTCTTTATAATAGAATTTTTTTTTCAGTTTTTGTCAGCTGTTTGCGTTTGCGGCAGGAATGTCAAATCAATGCAAAGAACGTTATGTAGGTTAATGCAAATCTTTGAATTCAGCTGAACATTTAGAGCCAAGGATTTAAAAATGTTCAATATGGAGGATGTTTTTCTTGCAAAATGGTGCCAAACAAGCACCCCGATTTTTTGGTATTTTCTTAAATCACACCTGGAACAAATTCCAAGGTTCCATATTGTTATTTCACATGCCTAGGACCTCATTTTACTACAGTAAGGTAAAGCTTAGTGAACGAAAAAGTGGAAGCAGGTTATTTATAAAAGGATTCCATGTTTCTTACCTGAACGGCTAGTAATAGACAAATTTGATGTAAAATGTCAGCAGCTGTACTAGCTTTTTGTTGTATTTTATAAATAAGGTGGACCTTGATTTATTTGAAGTCCATGGCGTTGGTATTCTAAAGACATTCAACTACCATTAACGTTCAAGCGTGATGCATGACTATGGAACAATAAATGAAAAGTACATAAATATCCAGTCTATTTGTTGTGGCATGGACACACCCGTCATCTACTTATGAATGGTGTTGCAATGCCCCATGGACCGGTTGTGCTGTGTGTGTTCATCAGATTTATTTCAAATTTTCTTTTTATTTCGTTCAAGATAAACCTACAAATGGAGGGCGGTTGCAATTTACAATGAAACTGGGTTCTGCTCTGACGCTTGCAAACAGCTGCAAATTACAATTTATTGCCGCTGGTATAACTTGACTTCAAGTTGCAGCTTATGAAGTTTCATTATTTTTTTTGTCACCGCAGAGTTGAAATTGCAACATAGATAGTTCAAATTGTTTCATGGATCTACTAAAGCTTATTTTAGGTTTTGTGTCTTAGGGTATTAATGAAGACGACAGAGAGCCATATACATGTATGTACTTGACTAGATGTGGGATATGCTGCGTGGGTGACGTTTTTCATATTTATCTGCCTTCAGTATAAGGGTATTAATAATCCCTTTGGCACGCGCAAATTACCAGCCCAAACGCAAAATAGTTGGTCTACCAAGCAATTGATACTTACACGTGCTCATCCTTTGCAGTTTTGAAGCAAATAACACACTATTTAATGATTAACGTAAAGTTTAATTCAGGTTAAATAAAATAAGCAACAAATAAGGAAGTAACCTATTATAAAATAAATATTATAAATACACGATAAGGAGTGATTTTATGAAACAAAATAATATTTCCAGTACTTTTTTGAACGCAAAATAGTTGGTCAATGAGCCAAAATTTAAATTTTACCACTCTGTTACGTTACCTTTTTTAATTACTGCTGCTATTCTTCATGGCATAGTACAATATCAACTAGTTTTTCACATTCTTCAGAAGTAAATGATTGCCAAATATTAGTAATTTTATTTCTTAAGCCCTAAAGATTCCTAGCCGGCTCTTGTCTCAGTTTCTGCTTCATCTTGTGTCAAACAGTTTCGATTGGTGAAAGGTCAGGGCTGCTGGAAGGCCATTCCATTAAAGGAATACCTGCAGCAGATAACCATCGCGTTGTGGACCCGTATGACAGGAAGCGCCATCTTGCTGAAATATATAATTTCCGTCACTTGATTGAAGCCGTGGTATTGATGGAAGAAGTTGCCCTTGCAGAATATGTTCGTACTCCACAGCATTAACCAATCCGTTATCAAAGTGTAAATTCCCAACACCACGCCCAGACATGCATCCCCGTACCATGAGAAATGCTGGCAACTTGACGGTTTGTTTTAAGCAATCCTTGTGAAAGGGTTCTTTGGAGGTTCGAAACGCAAAACGCAAACCTCAAACCTGGATTCATTGCTCCAAATAACGGTTCACCATTGACTTGATGTCCGGTTTTTACGTTATTTCGCCCACTCAGTCCACCTTTTCTTATGTTTAGGCGTCAAAAGTGGCTTTACTTTCGCCTGGTAGTCCATTTTTTCATTGCTCTTTTGCAATGCGACTTTTCCATTCTACAGTTAAGGCAGCGGCAGTTTGGCGTCGGTTTTCTTTAATCATTTTTTTCAACACACGACAATCACGAGGTTTTTGCTATCGTTGGACGTCCGGTTTTTTTTTACCTATTTCCACATTTCCGGAATTTTAATATTTTGTAATTATGTTTTGCACTGATGATCGCGGCAAACTAAAATTTTTAGCAATTTTATAGCTGGATAATCCCGTTTGGAATGCCTTAATTATCGACTTCCTAGGTTAGGTTAGGTTAGGTTGGATGTCCACACGAGAGTGCAGACACCCTTAGACCAGTGAAGGTCCTTTGTGATACAATGGATCAAACCATTAGACCACTCAGGGACTAACAAAACCAACCGGAGCTTTTGACATGGTGGTGGATGCTCATGACGTCCAGGGACGCCAGATCGCAGAGGTCGTCAAGGAAGGGGGAACCTAGATGGAGCATTCTTTTATGCGACAGGGCCGGACATGTGCATAGGAGGTGAATGATGGTTTCCTCCTCCTCCTCGTCCCTACAGCTCCTGCAGAAGTCGTTGGAGAAGAGACCAAGTCTTCTGGCGTGTTGGCCTATAAGACAGTGTCCAGTGAGAACACCGACAACGCAGCTGATTTGTGTACGCTTTAGCTTGATCAGGTCGGCACTACGGTTTTGATCCAGCTTAGGCCAGATCTATCTCGAAATGTGACACGTTGAACCGTTTCCCCATCTGAGGTTGGTCTTGCTAATAGCGTTCAGCTTTAGTAGATGCTTACATGTAGCGAGGGGCATACCCAGTGCTTGCCTTTCAGGCAAAATCCTTAGAGTGGTACCCTGTCTGGCGAGGTCGTCAGCCCTGCAGTTACCTGGAATGTCTCTATGGCCCGGCATCCAGCAAAGGTGAATGTTGAACTGCTCTGTCATCGCCATAAGAGATAGACGACAGTTTAAGGCAGCCTTTGAAGTGAAGGAGAACGATTCCAGGGACTTGATTGCCGCTTGGCTGTCAGTGAAAATGCTAATATCCCTGACAGATAATACATTACATTTCAGCCAGGACTGGGCTTCTTTAATCGCCATGATTTCCGCCTGGAAAACGCTACAATGATCAGGGAGACGGAAAGAGGTGTTCAGATTGAGCTGTTCGTGGAAAACACCACAACCCACCCCACCCTCCGTCTTAGATCCATCTGTAAAGAAGTGAACCGAACTACTATCGACAGGGGAGGACGTGTCCCATACATCCCGGTTAGGGATGCTCGTACGGAAGTTATGGTCAAATTTCAGTTTCGGCGGGGTGTAGTCCGTGTTTTCGTGTTTGAAGTTGAGAAGATCAAGGTTCGAGGAGTGGCCCAAGCGATAGCTAGACCACTGAGAGGAGGCTTTCAGGCGGATGGCCGCACAGGCAGCCATCTGTTTGCCGAAAATATCTAAAGGTAGCAGGTTGAACAAAATGTCCAGTGCCGCGGAGGGAGTAGTATCGACTTCCTAAGATCTCGCGATAGTTCAACGCCACGAGCCATGTTTGACCAAAAACTGTTACTAACTTTGCATAAACAAAATGGTCATGCAGCAATAAATATTATTTCTCTCAATTCTTTCGTAACGATTTAACAGATCACTATTAAAATAATACTAGACCAACTATTATGCATCCAGAAGAGAGTAGACTAACTACAATATTATGCTCTTATCCATGTTTCAGTAAAACTTACATTGCTACCGTGTGTTTCATTTATTTTGTTTCTTTTGCTCTAATTTTATTAAGAATAAATACTTTATTACTATTTTCATACACTTTTTTATAAATGGCTGCTACCAACCAATTAATTTCAGCATAGGAAAGAATTTTTGTGTTAAAAAGCTAAGTAGACCAACTATTTTGCGTTTGGGTCGTATAACAAGAAAAAAATTTGCGTGCATACATATGTAAACTAAAATAAGTATCAGTTTTTGTGTACTGCGCTTCCTATCGCTACTGTTTTACTCACGATAGCCATTTATTGTCACAAGCAATGTATTCGCGCAAAATATATGATATAACGCACACAACAAGAGTGGTTGCGAGAAGCTAGGCCTAGGCACTTAATGAACTATCGCGCCATTATATGTCATATATCCTAAAAAGCTAATATGCTGAGTTTCATCTTACTGGCGAAATATGAACTGGCATTTTTGCTTCATTGTACATTACTTGCATACCACCTTGATCAAAAAGTTCCCGGAATAAAAACCGTGTGCTCCCATCGTTCCGATTTGAGTTCTGTTTTCTTTGTTAAGTTGGTACATCTGTTGTTGATATTCCCTCTAAATCTTAGCGTCATAGCTTGACATTTGCAAAAGTTACATAGTCAAGAGTACATCTATCTCTGTGTGTGTTGGCGATTTTTTACCAGACCAGAATTGTGGGCAGAAAACTCGTGGACTTTGCACCATGATAACGCAGCGTCGGACAGTGCCATCATTATTTGTAATTTTTTGACGAGAAATGCAACAAATACCATCCAACAGCCACCGAATTCACCTGATTTGGCTCCCTGTGACTTCTTTCTGTTCAATCGAGCTAAAAAATCATTACGGGGAACGCGTTTCAGCAGCCGAGAGGAAGTAATGGAAAAATCGCAGGAAGCACTGATGGACATACCAAAAACCGAATATAAAAAAATGTTTCGAAGATTGGATCAAGCGCTGGCATAAGTGTGTTGCAGTCGATTGGGATTACTTTGAAGGGGGCAATATACATTTAGATGAATAAATTTGTATTTTTAATTTTCTGAATAAATTCCGGGAGCTTTTTGATCAAGGTGGTATATTTCAGCAAAGTTTGTTTTTCACTCACTTAGTAAGGCTGATTTTAGTCACTATATTTCGATAAAAAGCAAGAGAAGGTTAGCCAACTTTCGCTGAAGTGCACCGGCTTAAATTTAACCACCAATTGATACCCGGCTTTTGTGTACCGAAATGGATTCAGGTGACTGATAGCCGAGCTTGCTGGAGTAGATTATTGACTGATTCCGAGGTCCACCAGAAAAGACGAAAGTTTTGTTCCTTGCCATTTTGCAGACTTTTCCGCTTATGGCTAAATGGCTGTTCTCTCATGATCATCTGCTTTTTTAAATCTAGGTTACTCTAGTCCATAAGCTGCTTTAAAAGTCATCAACCGGAAACAATAAAAAATTATTGTGTTATACACTTTTCAAAATTCCACCACTCTTCTGGAAAATCCTTATATTTTATTACCTCTGAATCAAAATGTAGAACAAAATAAATTAAGAGTTGTAGTGTATGTATATCTGAATGCTTAGCATTCAAATAAAAAAAAAAAGTAAACGCAGTGAGAAGGACCCCTCTTCCCAACTTCTCCATTTTTTTGTGTAATTCTGGTTTAATCAGCACATTTATCCACACAGGCTTTGACAAACCTTAAAATTTATTGACGGACTTAATTCAGCTTCGGGTCCACCAAAGCGTTGGGATAAATCTGGTAATGGAAGTTGAGATGGGGGGTATTTCATATCCACCCTCTGCTGTACTTTCGGCTTATATCCATTCTTATCAGCAGTGAACATGGTAATATACTGAATACCTGCTTCTGTAAAACCATACGAACCCTTTATAACGAGTTCTTCCTCATCAGTTCCATGATTGAGGAGAATGCCAATTTCTGAGCGATATGAGCCATCAGACGAATAGTATCTGAATGAAAAGAAAAATGAAAATGGCAATCTTTAGTGATATTAAGATATTATTAATGTCATTACTGCTTTGTTTGGTATGAGTAGGAAGAACGAACTGTTGAGGAAGGAAGAAACCTAAACGATGTAGCCCTTATTCATTATTAAAAGAGCGATACTGACGCTCAACTCTTTCAACAAGCTTAATACGACTCCAAATCTAAAAAAAAACTGAAGCACTAGGACGTGAACTTATATGCAAAAACAAGTATCGGAAATAATAAGGAAATCATCGATTGTATGCAGCAGGACTTAAGAGAAAAAAACAATGTAACCCCTAGACTATAGCTAGGAGACTACAAGAACTTGCCAAGATCCGGCATTAAATAAATATTCCGTTAAGAGATTGCTGGGTGGCGATACTAAAGACTTGCAAATAATAAAATCGACAATTAAAAGTTTGAAAGGGTACATAGAATGATAAATTGTCTCGAGGAAGCTTCTCAAAACAAATTGCCCTTTGGATACGACACTTAACTGTAGGTCCTTTCCATTCGTGTGAAAAATATGACGCACACAACATGAATGGTTGCGAGAAGCTATTCCCTGGCACTTAAAGAGCTGTTGCGCCAAATATTTATTTATTTGGACAAACCATGTACAAGACGTGCCATGATTGCCGTGCCATCAGGTAGGCAACCCCCAGATAGGCCTAGAAATAGATGGTTGGACCAAGTCCGACATATCTCCTGGAGCCGTCTAGGGATTCCTCCTGATGAGTTGGAGTCAGTGATTGAGGATCGAGAAGGATGAGGGGTCCAAATGAGCATCCTACCCCCGCGACCCTGATGGAGGATTAGCGGGCGATGAAAATGTATATATGTATGTAATATGTATATATGTAGTTTTAAGTGTTGCCACTAAATTTTGTATTAATGTAAAAAAATTAAAAATTTGCATTTTCACTTCTCCGTTTTAAAAACAGTGAAAAACTTTATTCGGGGTTTTGAAAAGTTGTTCACTTATGAGGAATTCGCACTTAAACGTTTTGCACTTATACGAACAAATTTGCATAGAAATCGCCTGAAATGGCTCTAAAGTTGTTGCCCTTGTGCGATTTTTCCACTTATCCGTTCTCGAGTGTATCTCATCATCCTAGAAGTAAACATACCGTTATCATTTGTTTTCAGATATGTACCTGTCCGTTGCTTACCAGACTAAAATTGCTTTTTGTTTTTCGCAGCACTATGACATCTTCCAGAAAATAAAAATCCTTGTATTAAAAAAGATGTGGTTGCTATACATCATCGCAGCACGCGATTTTCTGGAATCCATAACGTAAGTAAACACTTTAATTTTTTTCATTTATTTCCTGGGGATATCTGCACAATTCGTGAGAAAATTCATCCCACGCCTTTTTTTTCAAATCACTGCGTTTATATAAGTGGCTTCTATAGTTCCACAGACATTCATTGCGTTCGTACGCTTTTATTAAATTAATTGTTTCTATTTGCGAAATTCACCACTCTGCCATTTTGCTTGAATAAATTTGAATTCACAAACACAAAAATAAAAAAAATGGTCGGCAAAACTCAAATGTCAAAATTATTTCAGGGTCGATGTCTACGAAGAAGACAAGACAAAAATTCAGATACAGATGTCAGGAAGCATGTTATGTCGGAAAAATGGTTGTCTCCACTAGAAATATTTATGTCGCATTTCACGACACAAATTATGTCTCATGGGGACACGGTGTTATGAATATACAAAGTTAGGACTCTATGAAGTGTCTTAACACATATATTTAAAAAAGTTAGAAAAGTGGTGTTAATCGATTTGGCCTGTGAACGGCTCATCTATGAATATATCGTGGGCAAGTGATCCTAATTTATTGTATTGCTCATATATTTTTATAGCCGTTTTCTCTATATTTTTTCTGCGGACGTGAGGTAGTCGTTGTGTGCACAAAGGCGCTGCACCAAATCACACTAAATTGATTCCGCACTCACGATTTTAAGGTAAGGATTTAAATTTTTGGCGACCACTACCTCAATTTTAGGCGGTATGTGGCCGTCTTAGGACACTATACATATGTATATACAAAAAAAAAAAAAAACATTAAGTGAAATCCCTCCCAATATACAAAAAAAAACTAACAAAATAACAAAATTAGCACTGCCATATGGAAAGGGCTTTTTATCTTGTGATGCAATTTCTTGGGTTGATCAGACCGCAACGTCTCTCCATAATCCCTCTGTTTAAAAATCATCCGATTGTGGAAATGTTCTCTCTGAGAGAACCAGAATCTTTCACCCCTTACCCCCTAGCTTCTGTAAATTCTTCATATCTGGTGTGTTTGAAGCCACCCTGTATCTCTGCACTTGTTATTCTAAGGCCCAGCTTTTCAGTGCGAGATCATCAGATTTTCGGGATTAAACTAGAGTTAACCCCAGAAACATGTTTTTCAGTCAATTTTAATCCTGAGTTAACTCCGAGTTAACCCTACAAATATGGTGAGTTAACCCTGGATAAATGAGCAAATGTTTTTGACAGATGCCGAAATAGTAAGTAAATGGGGTTAATTTCTTTTTTATTTGTCTGAATATTTTATTAAATCGATAAAGAAAATGAACACGTTTTCGCTATATTCAGACTCTGATTCAGATGTCAGCGACGCGAGATTGTTCGAAATATTAAGTTTAACCGTTTTAAGAAGAAAAAGACTTGTACGATCGCGACCAAATCATTTTCATTTGTTTGGAGAAAAGGATTTTTACGACCGATTTCGCCTTTCAAAGGCATCAGCTTTCAGCATTTTGGAGCTTATCCGGCCACATATAAAAAATAAGATAAATTGGTAAGTTAATACATGCATATAACTAGCACGCCTGTTTCGATGCTAATATATTCATAATCCATATTAATAATTATAACAATCTACAGCTAAAGGAATATGGCTTTAACAGAAGAGCAGATCACTTTGAGAGTGTACGCAACTGGTTCCATGTTGAGAACAATAGGTGATATTTACGGAGTATCGGTATCAACAGTATCCAAAGTGGTGAAAACTGTTACACAACACATAGCATTGCTACGAAGTCATTTCATTGTTTTTCCGAGTACGGCTGAGGATTTGTCAAATAAAAAAAAAGGAGTTTTACAATGTCGCAAAATTCCCGAAGTTATAGCAGCTCTAGATTGCACCCATGTCAGAATTCTTAGTCCAGGTACGTGTTTTTAAATTTAAAAGAATATTGTCTGAAGAATATATGTTTTCAAATCATTAAAATAGGCGGAAATAAAGCGGAACTGTACCGTAATCGCAAAGGATTCTTCTCAATCAATGTGCAGACGACCTGTGATGCTAGCCTTAAGATAACAAATATTGTTGCTCGTTGGCCTGGATCAGCACATGACGCAAATACTTTCAGAAATTCCAAAATTTACCGCTGTCTGGAGAGAGGGGACTTTGGCCAAAGTATCATAGTTGCTGATAGTGGATACCAAAATAAGAAATACATTATGACTCCTCTTGGAAACGTAACAACTCCGGAAGAAAATTTATACAATTAGTCTTTAATTAGAGCACGCTGTTGGGTTGAAAGAAGCTATGGAGTTTGGAAAAGGCGATTTCCAATTCTGTCTGTGGAAATGCGATTGAAATTAGAAAAAGTGCAGTGCATAATCGTTGCAACAACATATGGTATGTTGCATAAATGCGGAAAATGAAGCACCAACTCTATCTACTGAATTCGAAGGGGCAATAGATTTCGTATTGTCAACTCCAAGCAATAGAGAGAGAGGAAGCTCGAATTATAACAACGTATATAGACGCATTTTGGTAAATGATTATTTTAAAAAGTTTATAATGATGCGAGGAAATAATTAATTTGATTCATAATTTCATTTTATATACCTAAATTTACAAGGTACTACATTCAAAACCGTTCTACTATTCAAACTCCTATTATATTTAATAAAACATATTTTAAACATTTATCTTGTAAATCAGTTCTTTATTAAATTCACTATTCATTGACAAAATTCACATTTCACAGTATTCACAGAAAATAAGTATTCAAACCATAACTCAAAATAAAAACTTTAACATAAAAATAACATTTATACGTTACGGCTGTTTCATTAAAATTTGAATTTCGATTTCATGTTTTTCTTTCATTTGCTTAATTTCCAACCTTAGTTTTTCTTTTTGCAGGTCACTTTCTTCTCCTTGAGAAGGGGCCACATCGGCCCAGCAGTCTTTTGTTGTTTTGCGCCGGATAGCCGGGTGTGGTGGTTTTTTTAACATCTTCGTGGTGTAGTGGGTCCAATTCAACAACTCCTCCGTTTCATTTGCAAGTATGATCAACGAAATTTATTTACAAATAAAGCCTCAGCTGAATTAAAACACAAACCTTTTTCTTTCTCAGAAAAGTCGTTTTCTAATTCATTTGGCACTGGTTCGTTCTTCCCCTCAGATGCGTCGTCATCCCACAGCGCCTCAATCCCCAAAAATTTCTCCTCCTGGCATACCTTCAAACAGCATTATCAATTGCGGTGACAGTGGATGCTGCCTTAGGATCTTCTCCTGTACAGAATATACTGCGCTTTTCCTCAGCAAAATTGACTTTCGCCACCTTTTTTAAATTTTTGTACTTCGTCCGAAGATTATTACCCGTTCTGTTGGTTTCGCATTTGCTGTTAATTTCCTTGGCAATTTCAACCCATGCTTTTGCCTTATCATCGGAATTTGCCCGGTACGTTCTTTTACACTCTATGACTTCTTTTTCTTTGTTAACACAATCAAGTAAAAATTCAATTTCTTTTGAAGAAAAATTAGAACTTCATTTACTCATTGTGTTTGTGTTATTAACAACCGATCTAACAGTATAGAATCGATAGATTTCGATAGCTTTTTGACAGCTAAATTGATAAATCATACAGTGTTACCAAATGCAACTACCACTCATGGAGTTAAGTTAATCCTGTACTGAAAAACTGCTTCAGGAGTTAACTCTAAATTATTTTAATCCAGAGTTAGTTAACTCTGGTTTAACTCAGAGTTAACTCAGCACTGAAAAACTGGGCCTAAACAAATTGACTGCCATTGTTAAATGACAGAAGGAGACAAACAGATAGTGGAAGAGGGACAAAAGGAGTTTGGCATAAATGTTAAAAAAAACAATGTTTACACCAAGGTAATACGTAATATTATCAGCTTTTATTTTCTTGTTTTCCTTTTATTACATTTTATTATTTTGTTCTTTTTTTTCAGGTCGCTCGGATTCGAAATTTACAACAGGTAGCAACAAGAGGAGAGGAGAGGGACATTAGACAAGGCAGCTACCGGTGTTGCCAGGAAGAACACTCTGGTAAGTAAAATTACGAATTCTCGGACTGCTGTGTTTCGTTTATTTTTTGTTTACTTCTTCAGGTAAGCAGCCGTAAGAAAGTAATACTAATATTTTTTTTTAATAAGTGCTAAGGGGAATTGTTAACACACCATGGCATATCAGAAACAGTGATATTCACAGAAATCTCGGCATTAAAACTATTGAATGTGAAATCAAAGAGCAAAAAAAAAATGATTAGAAAGTGACAAAAGAAGAACCAATTTAGACCTATAGATAGATAGCGAGTAACTGCGTCTAAACTAGCATGGCTTTCCAATGGCAAGATATCTGCTTAACGTCCTTATTTTGTGAAAGTTTGAACGGAGGTTTTTTAGTGGGTAAAAATCCCAAACTAGGCTTGCTTACCGAACAAAAAGTAAAACGCTTGCAAAGTGAGGGAGCTCATAATGTTATTTATAAGTTCAAGACTTGTGTATCGAGGGCTGCCCAAATCCTGAAAACTTTTTTTTAGAAATTTACTTTCTAAAAAACTTGGTTAGTTCATATATGTACCTAACATAACCTGGAAAAGACCAATAAGTTTTAAGTAAATTGATACGAACACAAACGAATAAAAGTACCCATTTATTGTACTACACAATTTAATAAAAAAAATAGTGCGGAAGAGGTTAGATTAGGTTAGGTGGAAGTGAATGCCAGCTTACGTCAGCACGCATAAACCAAGTAAGATCCGTTGTGGTACCACGAAGGATCATGTAATCCCAGCCTACTCGGCAGAACCAATTAAAGCTACTAATGAAGCGAAGGAAGCTCCTGATGTCGAAATCTTAAGGGCGATGAGCAGGTCGACTTTATGTTTTATAGATGTTCCGCCTGTTCAATGATCGACTACTGTCTTGCGCGTGGGAAGACAATGCAACCAATGGAAGCGACTTCAGGTTTGATCGTGGTATGGATGTTCTTGTATCTTGCATCACAGAGGCTGCACAGCCTTTTCAAAATTATGGAAGACACAAGGGAAAACAAATATGGTACGACTGGAAGTGTGCGACAGCTAGGAGAAGGTCATTTGCTTCTCTACGAATAGTCAGCAATGCAAAAGGATGTATCAAGAAGTGAACAAAGTATTCAAAAAAGTTGCATGTGCCGGGATAAATAGTCACGGTCGTTGCGATTTTTGGAATTTGGTCAGGACTCTTAAAGAATGGACGTTTGCTTGTAGTATTCAAGTCGAAACATCAGTACCAGCTGATCTTTATGAACAATTATTAAACACATCAAGTTGTGAGTTTCAAATGAATTATGAGATGCCTTACATAGCGATAAGCTCACTTGACCGGTCAATTACATTTCAAAAAGTCTGCAGAGTATTACACCACTGCAAGTTAAATAAAGCACCGGGAGAAGACCAGATTCCTTACGAGTTCTACAAATTGCTTCGAGGGAATACGAAAAACTTACATTAGCATACAACTATATTTTCAACATGGGTGAAGTACCGGATAACATCAGAAGGAATATAATACTTCCCCTGTTCAAAATAGGAGACGTGGTAGATCCGAATAACTACAGAAGAATATCATTCATCAACTCGAGAATGAAAATATTCACAGGTTTTATATTAGAACTCAATGGGTACATGAAAATGATTAAATGAGCGAGTTCCAGGCGGGGCTTAGAAAAGGCTACTCTACAGTGGACAACATCTTCACGCTAACAAGTATTGTGTGGACCTACCTGAACAGGGGAAAGAACATTTTTCTCTGATTTCCAAAACACCGCTGACAGGAAAACGCTTTTCTACAAGCTGAGTAACCTAGTAGTGTCAACGAAAATGCTAAAGGTGATTTAAAGTCTGTATACCGATAATAGGACTTCCGTTTGGGATGGACGCAACCTGTCCAACTGGTTTGGGTCTGAGATGGGCGTCAAACACGGATGTCTGATGAGCCCACTTCTTTTCTTATATTTCTGGATGATCTCTCAACGTTTTCTAAAACTTCTTCTCTACGCTGACGATATTGTGATTTTGGCTGGATCTCCAACAATGATGCAAATGATGATCAATAGACTACAGCAATACTGTGGCACAAGTCTGGGGTATATATCTCTTCATATTGAGTAGAGAAACTTCTGAGATACTTAAAAAAAAAATGTTCCGATTACCTGAAAATACACCGAACTACATGTTGCATTTGGAAACGGAATTGTCCCCATTGTACATTTCCACGCTAAAGTTACACTTCCTGTATATTTTAAAAACATTGCAACTCCTCGGATACCGCCTACCACATCTTCTTCTTCCTTTTATCAGCGAGGCTATGATCCGAAAACAAGGGATCACAACCCTCCCACTTCACCGGATTTCTACTGATCCGCCTGTAGGGTTCGCCTATTTGACCTCAGAAAATATCGGCAGGCCTGCCGATTTTGGATCACTCGGTTACTGAGGCCAATGAAATGCCGATGTCGTCGCATTTGTCTGATCCAGGCGTTTATAGGCCTGCCTTTTCTACATCGCGATGTCTTTGGAACGTGCATTGATATTGCCTTTTTAACAGGGTTTAAATGATCTCTTCTTTGAACGTGGCAATACCAACTGAGCCGGTCGCGCTCTATTTTTTGTACGATGGTTTCCTTGATGTGAAAGCTTCCACGGATTTTCGAACTTCTTATTCGATCAAGCTTTGTCACTCCTGCTGTCATGCGAAGCATCTTCATCTCAGCTGCCGTTAATTTACTCTCAGGCTTTTTGTACATCGTCCAACTGCGGTGTAGAGCCTTCCTTTCAACTTAGGGGGCATTTTTCTGTCACAGAAGATAGCGGAATTTTCTCGCCACTTCATCCACCCTACGCTTACACGATGATTGATGTCGTCATCACAAGTTGCTTTGCTATTGATCATAGATCCCAGATATTTGAACTTTTCGCACTTGGGAAGCACTGTTCCATTCAAATAAATGTCTGGAATAGGCCTGAGTGGATCAGAGAACGGGCAGCACAAGTACTCTGACTTTTTTGAAATAATGCGATATCCATTTCCCTCCAAAGCGTCCACCCACACATCAAGTGCGCGTTGCAGGGATATAGGATCCTCACTTATGATGGCTCCATCGTCAGCAAAGAATAACTGATGTACCTTGGGGTCCATCACTTTACCTTCAAGCAGATAATCAAGGACTGTAATAAAGAGCAAAGGACTTAAAACGCTTCCCTGGTGCACCCCGACTTTGATTGGAAACTCTTCGGTTACTCCAGCGGGGCATCTTACTCTTATCTTTGCTCCTTCGTACATGTCCATGATCATCTGTACATAGGTTTCTGGAACCCCTCGATGTCTTAGCGCCACCCATATCAGATCTCGTGGTTGTCTGTCGAATGCCTTTTCAAAGTCAACCAATACAATATGCAAATCCCTTAAGGAATCACGATGTTTTTCCATTATGATCCTTATACTTTGGATTGCATCTGTGGTTGTTTTACCCGAGACAAACCGCACTGATCATCAGATAGCCGTATTATTTTTCCCAGTCAGCCACCTAATACCCGCTCAACGATCTTCATGGTGTGTGACATCAGCTTGATCGAACGGTAGTTATCACAGTTTCGCGTATCACCCTTCCCTTTGTATACAGGGAGAAGGTAACTTTTCCTCCATTCATTCGGCATTGGATCGCCTCTCACGAATTTGGAGATGAGAATTCTGAGCCGTCTGAACCTGATGTCTCCCATATTTTTCCAGAACTCAGAGGGTATCTCGTCTGGCCCAACCGCTTTTCGTTTTTTGGAGTATTTGACCGCCTCACTAACTTCTTCGACTGTAATATCGGGTATTTCTTCACAGTTAGGGGTGGCTCTTGGAAAGTATAGCCGGGGAAACTGTTCATTTAAAAGCTCTTCACAATACTGCCACCACCTCTGCAGAATTTTGTCGTCATCCACAAGAAGCTGGCCATGAGCATTGCTAATGAACGTTGGCGAACGAATCTCCTGAGCATTCTTCCTTCTTTGGGCGGCTATTTTGAAGATAGTGGCGCTCTTGTTCATATTGTGTCTTCGCAGCTCCTGGATAGCCTGGTTTGCATCAGCAACCGGGGAAAATATTTTCTCCAGCTCCCGATACAGGCCCTCCGTACTCTCTGCTTGAAGCTAGGCGCACTTCTTCTTCGCCTTTTTCTTGCAGCAAAGCCGCTTTCTTCTCATTTATCACCTTCTTAGCTTCATCACTCCACCACCATGTTTCTTTGGCGTGTTGGTGTTGACCTTTTGAAGCTCCTAGTAGTGATTTGGCCTTCTTTAAGCAAGTTCGCTGTAGGGAATCCCAAATATTTTGTGCTCTGCACTCTTCATCCTCAGCTCCGTTGATGGTGTGAGAGAGGTAATTTTTCATTACGAAAACAAAAGCCTCGCCTTTTTCTTTGTCCAGATTGTACCACTTGATTTTCTCAGAGACCCTTGTTTGTTTGCTTTTCTTTGGTGTTTTCATAAAAAATTCTGTTAGCAGGAGACGGTGTTGCCGAGCGATTGCCTCTCTCAGGATCACTTTGCAATCTTTTACCCGAGGCTTCATGAAACTGGCTACCAAATGGTAGTCAATCTGAGTTTCATCTCCACCACTGCTGTAAGTGATCAGGTGTCGGCTTTGTTTGATGAACATGGTATTTAACACGATAAGACCGTGTGATTTGCACATGCTTAGGATGTCTTCACCAGGAAAGTTCCTGGAGCCATATCCCAGTCCTCCATGGCAGTCTTCATAGTCTTCGTTTGATTTCCCGACATGTCCATTCAAATCTCCTCCAACAAACAGAAATTCTTCCTTTACTTACTTACTTAGGTGGCGCTACAGTTCGGGGTGAACCTGGGCCTCAACTAACAAGCCTCTCCATTTAGCTCGGTCTTTAGCTAATTGCCTCCAGTTGCGCACTCCAAGTTGGTCGAGGTCCCCTTGAACTTGTGCGCGCCACCTACGGCGATGATTCCCTCTACTACGTTGTCCCTCGGGGTAAGATTCGAAGACTCTGCGGGCCGGAGCGTTGGTGTCCATTCGCTCTACATGTCCTAGCCATCTCAGACATCCAATACGCAGTTTTTTGACTAGGTCGATGTCGCTGTACAACTCGTATAGTTCGTGATTGAATCTTCTCCTCCAAAACCCGTCAACGCAAACTGGACCGAAAATTTTACGAAGAATTTTTCTCTCGAAGCGACCAAGGATATCTTCAACCTCTTTTAATAAAGTCCATGTTTCAGCGCCGTAAAGCAGGACTGGGATAATCAGGGCCTTATACAGAGTCTCCTTAGTTGTTCGAGAGAGGGCTTTACTGTTGAATTGCCTTATAGGCCCAAAAAAACAGCGATTGGCAAGAGTTATTCTTCGATTGATTTCTGCGCTGATTTTGTTTGCTGAATTTATAGCAGAGCCAAGGTAGACAAAGTCCCTTACTACCTCAAAGTTATAGCTGCCCACTGTGACGTTTTGTCCAATTCGTCGATGTTGGTTTTCCCTTCTAGTTGACAGCATATACTTGGTTTTGCCCTCGTTTATCGCCAAAACCATTTTGGCCGCTTCCGCCTCAATGCTTGCAAAAGCACCGGTGACAGCCCGCTGAGATCTTCCGATAATGTCTATATCGTCGGCGTATGCAAGCAGTTGTACAGACTTGTAATAGATTGTGCCTCCGGTGTTGGCTTGTGAGTTCCGCACAATCCGTTCAAGTACAATATTGAAGAAGTCACATGACAGCGCGTCACCTTGTCTAAAGCCTTTTTTGACATCAAAGGTCTCGGTGAGGTCATTACCGACCTTGATGGAGCAGCGAGCGTTCTCCATCGTCAGCCTGCACAGGCGGACAAGTTTGGCAGGGATGTCAAAACTAGACATGGCTCTATAAAGCTCTTCTCTATAGATGCTGTCATAGGCGGCCTTGAAATCGATAAAGAGGTGGTGAGTATCGATTTGGAATTCTTGGGTTTTCTCCAGGATCTGCCGAAGTGTGAAGATTTGATCGATGGTGGACTTTCCTGGCCTGAAACCGCACTGATAGGGTCCAATCAGGCTGTTGATAAAAGGTTTCAGGCGTTCACACAATATCGCAGAAAGATCTTGTACGCGATGTTGAGGAGACTGATGCCTCTATAATTGGCGCAGTTGAGGGGGTCTCCTTTCTTGTGGATCGGGCAAACGATGCTGAGATTCCATTCATCAGGCATATACTCCTCTGACCAAATATTAGAAATGAGTTGGTGTATGCACTCTACCAATTCATCCCCAGCTGCCTTGAAAAGTTCGGCCGGTAAACCGTCAGGTCCAGCAGCCTTGTTGGATTTTAGCTTGGATATTGCTATCCTCACTTCGTTTTGGTCAGGTGGACGGAAATTTTGACTATCATCGTCCATGTTGAATGGTTCATTCTGCCTGACAGCGGGATGTTGGTCTTCGTCGCCGTTATACAGTCTGCAGAAGTAGTTTTTCCATATTCTCAGCATCGACTGTGATTCTACTACGAGGTTTCCATTTTCATCTCTACAGGTTTCTGTATGGGTATTGCTTCTCTGACACGTTCTTTTTACCTTTTGGTAAAACTTCCGTACATTGTTCCTGGAGTATAGACTCTCGATATTCTCAAACGCGCGCTTCTCATGCTCTTTCTTTTTCTTTTGGAGAAGCCGATGTTCTTCCCGTCTCTTTTGCTCGTAAAGCTCACGAGCAGCTCTCGTCTTCCTTTGCAGCGCCGCTTTGTATGCCTCTTGTTTTGCTGCATTCACTCGCCGGCATTCTTCGTCAAACCAGGGGTTTCGCGGTGGTGGGCGAGCGAGACCCAGCACATCAGTCGCGGCGATTCTGATGGCATGTTGGCAGCGTTGCCACTGGTCTTCGGCACTTGATGCTGGCGGTATAGGGGTGATTGAGAGATTTCGGGATACGCGTTGAGCGAAGAGTCTGGCGGTCTCTTGCGATTGTAGCTTTTCGACGTTAAATTTTCTCACAGTAATTCTTCTTTGTTGCTCAGATTGGGATATCCGCATTCGTACCTTGGCTACAACAAGGTAATGATCCGAGTCTATGTTGGCCGCTCGGAAGGTCCGGACATCCAGAATACTGGAGGCATACCTTGCGTCGATCGCAATATGATCAATTTGGTTGATCGTGACATGATCATTGGACCGCCATGTCTGGTTATGAATATCGAGATGAGGAAACCATGTGCTTGCTATGGTGACATTTCGCTCCACAGCGAAATCAATTAGCCTTAGTCCGTTATCAGACGTGGTGTCGTGTAGGCTATGCTTACCGACTGCTCTACCGAAGACGTCCTCCTTTCCTATTTTGGCGTTAAAATCGCCCAATACGATCTTAACGTCGTATTTAGGACATTGCTCGTATGTTTTGTCGAGGAGCTCGTAGAAACACTCTTTGGAGGCAGGGTCCTTTTCTTCTGTGGGGGCATGAACACATATTAGGCTTATGTTAGCGAATTTAGCCTTGATCCGGATAGTCATAATACGCTCGCTCACGTGTCGGAAGCTTAAGACTTCTTGCCTAAGTCTGCCGCGTATGACAAATCCGCATCCGAATAAGCGTTGCCTGTTGCATCTGTAGCAATCACCGTAGTAGATGTCACAGTTTTTCATTCTCTTTTTGCCTGGCCCATCCCATCGCACATCCTGGATGGCGGTAATATCTGCTTTATAGCAGTCTAGGGCCTCTGCTAGTTGTTCGGCTGCACGTGGTCTGTAAAGGGACAGAACATTCCACGTACAGATCCGAAGGTCGTTGTCCTTATTTCGTTTGCTGGGGTCGTCATTAGTTGGGTCATCCTTATCCGAGGCTTTTGGTTGTTTCGGAACCATGCATTTTTTACGTGGTAGGGAAGTTACACCGACGGCACAACCCCCAACCTGGAGGGCCAGTTCCTTAATTATTCCCCTAGGACGAGGGGCCGGGTACACCGGTGCCAGCAGTCCACTACGGGAGTATGAGCGCTGCCGTTGGCCCATTAAGGGCTCCTCCGCCACCGTCTCTATTCCAATGTCCTGACCAACATTGGAAATTCCTTACCGACCTGTGATCCGAATATGTCGAAGCAGCTCGCGCAAGGTATTCACTAAGTTCAACCTAACTGGAACTATAGACGCCACCGTTGACTCCGTCTAGGGAATTCGTCCGCTGCCGCCTGGAACAGGAAGAAGTGCTCTAGTGAAAAAAGCACTCTTCCCCCCCTCTCTCATCTGCTGCCACCAAGAATCCGCCAAACGGGGTTGGTTACCCATTTCTTGGATTAAGGTACTAGCCACCCGGCTGTCACCGCGTGGAGGTTGAGAGTAGGAGTTGGTAGGCCTCAGCTGAGTGAAAACGCTTGTGTTTTCATATGATCGCATGCACTACCGTTTGACTAGCCAAATACTTCCTTTGGGATGTTCTTAAGGAGATTGTGGAAATCTAGCCAAAATGCATATTTATCTCTCTGATTGCACCCATTGTGGGGAGCATATGCACTGACAATAATCCACACCTCTCCTTGTATTACTAGTTTGAGAGACATCAAACGGTCGCTGGACTTCGAAATGCTCAAGACGTTACCAAGTAGCTCTGCCGCAAGGATGATACCGATTCCGTTCTTAGCCTTTTCCGTTCCGTAGTAGAACATCTTGTAATCTTTTGTCCTAACGTTCAAGAAACGCGCCCGATTCCCGGTGTTTTTCCATTTCGTCTCTTGGACACACAAGATGTCCACCCGCCTTCTATTCACCATCTTTTCCAGCTCGTAACTTCGACCGGTCATGCTTCCAACGTTCCAACTCGCGACCCTCAAATTGCATCCAAACTGTTTCTTTATTTTGCTAGTCCCCGGAATCCGTATAGCTCTGACCCGAACATTTCTGCTCGGTCCAGGATCAGTACCATGCACAGCAGTGGTAGTGCCTGGCGGGGTAGTGCCTTTCCTTTTTGCAAGTATTACCATAATGATACAGTTTTGCAATATTACCATATTGCGATGGTGTTTGTTGTTTGACACGTGCATGCTCCTGTTTTAGTATTGTTTGATCTTTCTTCTATGACACCGGTGATCTCCAGTCGTGTCAACCCACGGACTCGCATGCACACTTGTGGGAGGGTTTTTAAGGTAGTATATGTGTCGCTAGACTCACTTGGGTGTTATATTGCCTAGATCTGATTTGTCCCCTTAGTCGCCTTTTACGACAAGCGCTAGTTGTTGGGGGGCGCTGCAGTGATATTCTTAACCCGTCCCTGCACGGGGAGGATACCGCCTACCACATATAATAGCGAAACATCTAATACAGACAAAAGGGCAGTTCTTCAGTGAATGGTGCAGACTACGCAGCGAACATAATATCCCTACATCAGAACATAATGCAGAATCTTGAAAGTATACCATGCGAAAGCTGCTAATTGCTAATTGTTGAGTCTCCATTCGTTGAGAATGTGGAGTGTATTTTATGTAACCTGCGGCTAAAGGAAGATATGCGTCATTTCATCGGAATCTGTCCAATACTAAAAGCGATCAGGCAAGTTCATTGGGGTCAAGATACACTTTGGAAGATGAAATCATCTTTATCTTAAATGACCCAGACTGGAGTGTTCTAAACAGCTATCTGAAATCTGCCTGTGAATACCGAAAGCAAATAGTGGATGAAGCCTTTTGAATTAATTGAACTTAGTTTAATACCGTCAATTTTAAATCTTAAGTCTTTAGATCTAGTTAGTATACATTTTTTTCTCTTATCCGGCTGACGGCAAACTGCCAATGGTTATTATTGTGAACTCTGTAATTTTATGAAAAGTGCCGATAAAATAAAGTCACGTTATTATTATTATTAATGCAATTTTGATTAATTGAGTACATAGCTTGTAAGATTGTAATAATTGAACAAACTCTGCTCAACTAAAAGATGAATCACTTAAATTGGTACACATTCTGTGAAAATAGAGCCTGAATAAAAGGTTGTGCGATAAACCGGAAAAATGTTATAACTCCTTAACGATAAAAAAATGTGCCCTATTTTTACTTACTCGAAGCGATATACTTCCTTAGCTGGGGCATTAACAGAAGCTTGAGATTCAAGTGCTTTCGGGATAACTCCTAATCCACATCCCGCCAGACATACCGCAATGCTGAACTGTGTTCAAAATATGTAGGTACATATATGATATGTTTAAATTTATCAGATCACTAATAGTAATTTTTGCATTATATTTACCAATCTTAGTGACGCCATTGTTTTGTGTTAAGACAAAATTTCTAACTGCCAAAAGAAGAGCTTACTGATTCAAATGCTAAACGATAGACTGAAGTTGTTCTTCATAAATCGAACTTACATCTCAGAGCTTTGAGATGATGGCATCTAATCTCTCTGAATCTCCCTCCTCAGCTGCAAGTTAATTACGCGTAACTTGTTTTTTTTTTCACACATTTTAATATAGGGTATATTAATGTTGATTCATTACATAAACACAAAGAATTTATGAACTTTTTTTTTAATAAACTTAGTCTTTCTAGGGCCATCATCTTTGTGGAGCTTAAAGCAGCTCTCAAGGTACTTGGTAACGAGACTATTAGATCGAAAGCAGTCTCCACATGCCGAAGGTCAGCTAAACCTTTTGTTGAACTGAAAGGGGAAATTTACCTAAAAGCAAGAGGAGCAGAAGCAGGAGCTGTCATAATACGGAAGAAATAGAAACCCTAAGACACTTGCTGTTTGAATGTCCCAATCTTCAAATTTGTCGCTTCCGCTATATGGGAAACTGAATTTTTGAAGAGCTAAATGATCTGATGAAGTTCAACTCTGGAATATGATTTGTTTTATCAAGAGCACAAACTTTTTTGTTGACCAACCGAGTGGCAACCAAATTAGAGATCGTACCACAAATTATAGGGAATCACAATGAACCAAATGGCTCCTGTGCAAGCACTTCCTTCTAGGGTGCACTTTTTTGTACTATATCATACCATACCATACAATATCATATAGCAAAGTTACAATCCATCTGGAATAAATTGTGCCTATATGCTCTATCTCTTGTCTCTTCATCTAGCCCAATGAAAATGGGAGCGTCGTTGCGTTGCCAGACCGTGCTAGGTCAATCCCCTAGGGCTGGCATAACATGAATTATTGAGCGGTTCAACATCCACAGATATTGCCAAAAATAAAAACTTTTTATCTGTTCGGGTAAACATATTGAAAAACCCTCATATCTGAAAAAGAGAGCGTGTCTGTAAGCTTATTTAAAAAAAATTTCAAACCTGTACTGCTGCGGGCACCAAGAAGCTTGCACACCAAATTTAGTTTAAGGTTAGAGGCTCATCAACTGGTGACATACTGACAGACGGACGGACACGACTCGGTTGTTGTCAATTGTTGATACTGATTATTTATGTCAAATCGAGCTACCACTCTGCCCACACTTTTTGATATCTATATTCATTATGGTGTGGCAATCATCACGAATAGACAACGCTACCAAATTATCCGAATTGACTTTGAAATTCGGTCTTCGATTCGCGGAACTTACTCGTATGCATAGACAACTTTGTGGTTCTTATGGTGCACATAATAGTTCATCGGAGCAAATTACGAATGTGTCAAAGGAATGTGTGTAAATACTGAAGAGAATATCGCCGCTCTAAACGAAAGTATGCATAAATATTCAAACTGATCAATTCACCGTCGCGTCGGTCGCATAAATCGGGGCTCTGTCCGTGGAAAATTTTGCGCCAAGATCTCCATTTGGTGGATCTCCGCGGTGGCCATACATATGTACGAAGTTATTTTCAAATGTAAACACCATGAGTTGATCTTTTGAATAAAAAAAAAATTTTATCGAAACTTAATTTTTTGTGTTAATTTTTTATAAATATAAAGTTCTATTTAGCGTAAAAAAACACACTTTGTTTATACTATGTGTCTAAGAACGGCGATATGAATACTCTTATTCTACTTCGAGGACAAATTTAAAGCAAAATATATATCACTCAGTTTAAACAAGGGGTTGAGTTCTTAATATTAACGCTCGAGCATTCAATCGAAATACAATCAGTGTAGGTACTATATGCAATTTGGACGAGGCAGAAAATACTTTTCACTTAATAGCAAGATGTCCAATATATAAAAATTTCAGAAAGCACTGTTTTTTTAAAAGAACAACTGAATAGAGGTGAATTTTACAACATCATTAATGGCCAAGATTATGCGACGCTTTACTTCTATCTATCACATGTGTTAAGCTACAGAAATTTAATAAGTAATGAATTCAATTAAACACAAAACTGTAGTTTGAAACTTACACATAATTTTCCGATCTGACAGACAACGAAAAGTTAATGTCATATTATTTAGTGATCTATTATTAATCAGTATTTTATAACATAAAATTATAATGTAATTTTGTATGAATTATCTATTTTTTGTTACACTTCTTGTTAAATAATATCGTCCCCCATATGCCAGAAGCATGAATGTGCAAGTTTTAACCTTTTTAAGAATGACCACAATTATTGTGCTTCTGGCTCTACTAAATAAGAATGAATTCAACATTCACCCAATTGACATAGTAATAAATTGTTGTTTTCACGTTTTCTGCACATTTAGAGTTCTAAAACAACATAGAATACAGAAAGACTTATCAAAAAAACTAAGAAAGTCGAAAAAATAAAATTTGCACATTCATGCTTCTGGCATATGGGGGACGATATATAACATATGATTACTATTATTACTCTCTGGCCATTTTCTTTAAATGAAGCATGTTATGAGACTGGGCTTATGAAATACAGATGTTTCCAGTTACTGCAATGACCTACATGTCTCGGAAGACATAACACATACACTCTGTGAATGTCAAGGCATTGCCAGAACAAGGCCAAAGCACCTTGCAAGATACTTCTTCGATAACCTAGAAGAGGTAAGGTCCCGGAACTATAATAAGGACATCTTCAAATTCTGTAGGGCAATTGATTGTCTGGGAGAATTGGTTTAGGTCTTTTTGGCGTGAAGGTTCCTTAGGGATCACGGTGGGTCCACCTTGGTGCCTAGTGTCTTATGATAACCTCATAACTCTACTCAACCTACCTAACCTACTATGTGTTAAAATTAATGTGGTCTTTCGTAAGCTTTAATACTCATACTCTATGCACTTTGTCTCACGGCGTTGCATTTGTTCCTTTTCTGTCGAAAAAACGTAGGGTGCTTCCCCACTGCGGAGAATAAAAACGAGTTTGACAAACAGAGCTGTTTTTTACTTTTTTTGAAACTTAAATACATGGGTCCCTGTTGAATAATGCGAAACAAAGCTGGCAAACGAAAGCCGTTTTCTTCCATTGCTTTTGTCACACAATAGGATGCTTCCACACTGAATAGAACAAAACCGGGTTAGACAAACAAAACTGTTTTTTTATGTTTTTTGAAATTTAAATACACACTCTTTAATACTTGTGCTCCCACTGAATAACGCGAAGCAAAGCAGGCAAACGAAAACGGTTTTGTTCTATTGCTTATGTCAAAAATTACATGTGTTCTAATGGAGCAACGTACATTGAAATAAGCAGTAAATCATTTTAAGAAAAAAAAATCGAGTAAGGCAAAAACACGAGAAAACAATTAAGGCACAGACAAGATATAAACACATGCAATCAAATGAGAGCGCCTACATTAACTCAATCAATAAAAAAAAAAAAAAAAAAACGCTTGAAGCATGCGCACGATGACTATCAGTATTTATGCTTCATTCAATCAGTTTCTGTGAAGTGCAGCATCAACATGTGTGACGCTGAAGATTTATTATTTTGAATTGAAACTAATAAAGCATGACTCTCAATAACCCACACCAAATTAAGCAAGTCAAAAAAGTGTTTTTGTTTTGCTTCATTTGGTGACGGCTAATAACAGTCGTTTTTGTTTTGTTTATTTCTGTTCTATTTGGTGTAGGCTCAGGATTAAATCAATTAACTGCAGATAAAACGAAATAAGACTTACTTCAAGTGATAGTCCAGCTTTATTAGCTTTAATTAAAAATAATCATTTTTCAACGTTACATATGTTAATTCTGCACTCTACAGAAACTAAATGAATCAAACGGTTACATATTTCAAGGGTTTTTTTTTTTTTGCTTGTTTGACTGAGTAAATGTAGGCGCTTTCATTTGATTGCATGTGTTTGTCTCTTGTCAATGACTTAAGACGTTTCTCGTATTTTTGTCTAACTAACATAAAAAAAAATGTACAATAAGAAAAAAATCTTAAGTTGTGAGTAATTCAACTTACGAGAGTTCTTACAGAGGTATTTACATTGCGCTTTATTGTAAAATTCGGTTAGAATCAAAAGTTATTCAAATTCATCCAAATAATGATTGTAAGAGTTCAAATAAACTTAGATTCATCGAGTTTCACATTATCTTACGAAAAAGTTGAAGTTCCACCGCCAACACAGGAAGAAATTCGCTTTGCCATTCTCTTCGGATTTCGACGTCAACTCACGCCAGTCAAAATTCTGCACGAATGCCAAAATGCATACGGAATAAATACACCATCTCTTGTTACTATTTCAAAGTGGTTTCGAAGATTCCAGACTGACCATTTTTCTGTGAAGGACGAATCTCAAGAAGGTCGGCCCAAATCCTCGACCGACGATATAAATGTGGCCCGGGTGAAGGCTAAAATTGACAAAGATGCCAGGATGACACAGAAGATGATAGCGGATGAACTGGGCTTGAATTCCATGGCTGTGTCACGAATTTTGAATTATCATCTGAAATATTTGAAGAAGTCAGCTCGATGGGTTCCAAAAATTTTGAATTGAGAGCAAAAAGAGGCTCGTTTACGTTTTGCTCAATATTTCCTGGATAAGTTTGAAAATGGAGAGTCAAGCTGCTTCAATAAGATCGTTACAGGTGATGAATTTTGGTTTTGCAAGTACGACCCGGAAACCAAACAGCAGTCCATGGTATGGTGCCCAGAAATTGCAAATCCTCCAGTAAAGGCCACACAACAAAAGACAGCGACAAAAGTTATGATGTCGATGTACTTCACCAGGGCGAAAATGGTCGCCGTCATCCGGCTTAAAACCGGTCAGACAATCACTGCTAATTGGTATACTGAAACTTGCTTACCACAAAATTTCCAAAATTTACCATTACAACGAAAAAAAGAGGAGCTGCGCCGCTACTTTTTACACCACGACAATACGTCTGCAGTGTGCTGAAAAAAACAACATGCGCTCTCGGGCATCAATGAAATTCGCCCAGCACCTTATTCTCCGGATCTAGCGCCGCGTGACTTTTGGCTGTTTCCGAAAATAAAAAAAGATTTGAGGGGAAAAATCTTCACATCTAATGAGGAAATTATTAATGCAATCAATGTCGAAGTCGAAAAGCCATCGGAAAGAGCCAGAGGCAGATCATCTTTGTTTATGAAAGAATGCATCGAACACTCAGCGGAAGTAAAGATTGAATTAGAAGCAATGCAAGTAAGCACGGTACGCGTTAGAAATAGACATTTTGCTTTCAACATTTCGTCTATATATTGTCCACTGCGATGTAAACTTGAAGAAAGTGATTTCGCAAACATCTTCAACTTCCTTAAACCAAATTTTATTATTGGTGGCGATTGCAACGCAAAACACCCCTTCTGGGGTTCAAGGTACGCCTCTCAGAAAGGTAGAAAGCTTTATAATGCGGGTATGCAATTCAGTTGTGATTTTTACTCGACGGGTAAACCAACATATTGGCCGACTGATAGAAATAAGATAACAGATCTGATCGATTTCTTTATTGTTAAAGGTATATCTGGCAACTGTATAAAAGTTGAAGAAAGCTTTGATCTCTCCTCCGATCATTCTCCAATCATTATGACGATAAGCGATGCTCTGATTAAAAAAGTAGGTCCGGCCAGATAAACCAGCGCGAAAACGAATTGGGATGGCTTCAAAAAAGATATTGAATCAAATACTGAGCTGATGGTACCACTTAAAACGCCCTATAAACTTGAAGTTGAAGTAGATCGCTTCGCCGAAATCCTACAGAATGCCGCGTGGAAGAATACTCCGAAACTTAAGAAAACGCCGGCCAGCTATATTCAAAATTATCCGCAGGAAATAAAAGAGATGATTAAGGAGAAGAGGAAAGCGCGCAAAAAATGGCAACAAACTCGGGCTCCGCAACATAAAGCACATCTTAACCGTTTGTGTAACTTATTAAAAAGATCTATTAAAGACCTTAAGAATAATGAAATGCAAACTTACCTAGAAAGCTTAACGGCAGAAAAAGATTCTAATTATTCGCTTTGGAAGGCTATAAAAGGTATTAAAAAACCTCAAATTCAACCCGCCCCAATTAGGAAAAATCAAGACGAATGGGCCAGGCATGATAAAGAGAAAGCGCAAGTTTTTGCCGCCCACCTGGAAGAAACTTTCAAACCGCTTGATGGACAGGCTCTTATTCAAAATATAAATACGTCGTATATTGACAATCGTATAATAAGAAATGCAACACTAACCGAACTTAAGGAAGCAATAAAGAAACTTAAACCTAAGAAGGCTCCTGGATACGACCTAATCACGGGAGAGGTTCTTAAAGCACTTCCGAGAAAAGGTCTAATGAAGCTTCTGTTCATTATAAACGCCGCGCTTAGACTAGAATATGTTCCCAGTCAATGGAAAGTGGCCGAAGTCACAATGGTCCTTAAGCCCGGAAAACCGCCGTATGAAAAAACGTCTTATAGACCGATTTCGCTTCTTTCAATTATATCCAAAGTGTTCGAGAGAATTTTGATTAGGCGAATACAGCCGGTTATAGAAGAGAGGCATCTCATTCCGGATCACCAATTCGGATTCAGAAGTAAGCATTCTACAGTTGAACAAGTGCATAGAATAACTCATGTAGTCGAAAAATCTCTTGAAGAAAAAAGGATTTGTTCAAGCGTATTCCTTGACGTCTCTCAAGCCTTTGACAAGGTCTGGCATGAAGGCTTAAAGTTTGAATTACGACAAGTTCTGCCAGAGCACCTATATAATATTTTGAAGAACTACCTTACGAATAGGCTATTCCGCGTCAAATGTGGAAATGAATATTCCGATTTCAGGGAGATAATGGCTGGGGTGCCGCAAGGAAGCGTTCTTGGTCCAGTCTTGTATCTATTATACACCCGTGATATACCGCAAGTAGAAGGCACTGAGCTAGCTACATTTGCCGACGACACTGCCATCTTGGCAGTAGGTAAAACGGTCGAAGATAGTACAGAAAAACTGCAAGAAGCTTTGGATAGAGTAAATGAATGGACAAAGGTTTGGCGAATCGCGCTTAATGAGACCAAATCTGTTCATATAAATTTTACTTATAGGAAAATAAATAATTTGCCGATCTTTTCAAACTAGGTTCAAATTCCGTTTGCAAACGAGGCTAAGTATCTTGGAATGACACTTCATGCAAAGCTGAAATGGAAAACGCACATTAAGAAAAAACGCAAAGAACTAGATAATAAATATAGAGAAATGTATTGGTTACTTGGAAAATATTCCAAGCTTAATATAGAGAATAAACTGCTTTTATATAAGCAAGTGCTAAAGCCCGTATGGACATATGGTAAACAACTCTGGGGTTGTACCAAAATAAGTAATATTAAAATTTTACAAACTTTTGAGAACAAAGTGCTAAGAGGTATTGTAAATGCGCCATGGTATATCAGAAATAGCGATATCCACAGAGATCTTGGCATTAAAACTATAGAAGACGAAATCAAAAACTACGCGAGAAAGGATAAAAGTCGACTAGAAAGTCACGCTAATATTACAGTCCTCCAAGTTTTGGAAGAAAGAACTTTACTGCGCCGTCTTTACTGCCTCGAACCAAACCTCTAGACTTAGCGCGTTAAGTAACCGCGTCCAAACTGCGGAACTAGCAGGGACTTCTAATGGGAAGGCACCTGCAAAACGTCATTATTTCGTGAAATGAAAACTACTTGATAAGTCGAATACTTAGTTGTAGTAAAGAAATGAAAATAAGTCTGTTTTGAAGGGAGGTTTTTTAGTGGGTAAGAATCCCACACTACTATGAGCACGCGCTGTCGATCCTCATAGTGTCTTCTTGAAGATTTTCACCTACCCTCGAAAAAAAATTAGCGTAAAAAAGCGGAAAAATTTTGAGAAGAAGTTAAAAATACTATTAAAAAAGAACATGTTCTTCCAAATTCTAAGTGATTCATGTTGCTATTGTTTAATAGCTAAAAAACAATCAGAAACAATATAAATTCACTGAAATGGAATGACCAAAAAACAATTTTTTTTTCAAGAATTTATTAAAATATCCGCAAACATGGAGAACGGTTTTCAATAACTCCTCAAAAGCATCTAGTCAATTTTTTACAATCATTCTCTTCCACTGGTATGGTACTCTCATTGCAACTGCAGATACAGTGTACTCCCTGTAATTAAGTCACTTAACTTTAATTATTTTAATCCAAAACTGAGTTTATACCGAATTAAATTTGGATAATTTTAAACAATTATTTCGAAAAAGGGCCTTCTCTTCAAAACTAACCATACAGCCAACAGTGGCGCGCTTGGGGTGATTCATTTATTTGAACTCCGCTTTCCGGAGTGGTTTAGCCATTCAAGCGACTTCGTCACTCCGCTAAGGGTATGTCAACAACTGTCAGGCAGGCGTCTGGGGCTAAGTTTAATAGAGTACAGTTTTGTGAGGGCCAACAGTGGGTAAGTGGTCAAAAATTAAATATATAAATGGGTTTCCAATAGGGACGGGCAGATGTTGACTTTTAATAAAACAAATTGTGTGTTAGATATCAACGATTTTTTTATCTTATTTGAAAGGCCTATCAATGACATTATGTGTGGAATATGACATTGTTCAAATGGCCGCCGCAGCTTCGCTGGTCCGAGAGGTCCAATTTTCGATGACTCATAGACCAGGCTGAATTTGAGCAATTTGAGCTATGGCATGGGTTATGTTGACTTTGAAGGCTCCGGTCATTTGCGGCTTATTGACATAGGCCTGCGACTTAAGAAAACTTTACAAGAAAAAGTCTAATGGGGTCAAATCGCACGATCTCGGTGCCCAGTTCGCGTCGCCACTGCGTGAGATAACCATACCCTCCAATCGCTCTTGCAGAATGTCAATTGTGGCATCATCTGCGTAGCACGGAGCGCCGTCCTGTTGAAACCACATGTCGTTCATAACCATATCATCCAGTTTGGGTCAAAAGAAATTGGTTATCATCGATTGGTAGCGCTCTCCGTTGACGGTGATGGTGATGGCAATGCCATCGTCGTTTTCGGAGAAGTACGGACCGATGATGCCGCCGGCACACAATCGAAACCAAACAGTAACTTTCTGTGGATGTATTGCCAGTTGGTGGACCTCTTGTGGATCGGCATCGTCCCAAATCCGGCAATTTTGCTTGTTGACGTATCCGTTCATCCAAAAAATGGGCCTCGTCGCAGAAGATAATTTTTTTTGCTGAAATCGGGGTCCGCTTCTAACTGCTCCAGAACCCAGTCAGCGAACAAAGGGGGTTATCTTTGGTCGTTTTCTTTCAGCTCCTGGGTCAGTTGGATTTTGTATGGATGTAAGCCCAAGTCCCGACGCAAAATTCGCCAAGTTGATGTTTGCGAAAGGCCGAGTTCTTGGGCGCTGCGCGGAATTGACTCCCTCAGGTTCTCCTGCATACTCTCACGAACAGCGGCAATGTTTTCGGCAATCTTGGGTTTCGTTGACGTACGGGTATTGGATGATTGTTCACTGAACCTGTCGACTCGAATTTTGGCCACCAAACGTTGAATAGTAGACTGGGAAGGACGACCATGTAAACCGTAAAATGGGCGCAACGCGTGCGTCGTTGCCGCAACAGAATTATAACGATAATAAAGTTTTATCATTTGCACATGCTGCTCGACGCTGTAACTTGCCATGGTGATTTGTCTTTAGTGTCTGAAATATAAAAAAATAAGAAAATTAACAACAGATAAAACAACATGACCGCCATGAACTGTTAAAATCTACACGTCCCTATTGGAAAAATCTTTATATCAAAATTCTCAGAAAAATTACGGCACCCACCCACTGTATGCTGAGGGTTAGTTTCTTCCTTTAGTCCTTTTGTGAAATAATTACCAAAAGTCATACAAATTTAATTCGGTATAAATTCAGTTTTGGATTTAAATAATAAAAGTAAAGTGACCTAATTAGAGGGAGTACGCTGTATCTTGCAGTTACAATGAGAGTAGCATACCAGTGGAGGAGAATGATTAAAAAAATAGGCTGGATCCTTTATAGGAGTTATTCAAAACCGTTCCCCATGTTTACGGGTATTTTAATAAGTAATAGAAAAAAAACATTTATTTTTTGATTCCATTCAAGTGAATTTAGTGATTTTGATTTGTTTATAGCTACTAAGCAACAGCAACATGAATAAGTTAGAATTTCGAAAACATTTTTTATAGCATTTTTAATTTTTTCTCAAACATTTCTCTTTTTATATTTTTTATGCCTTTTTAGACTAATTTAGACTAAAAGAGATGGTGGCGGATGAACCCTTAATGGGCCAACGGCAGCGCTCATATCCCCGAAGTGGGTTACTGACATCGGTGTATCCGGCCCCTCGTCCTAGGGGTTGCTAAAAAAGGATCTGGTCCTCCAGGTTGGGGGTTGTGGCGTCGGGTTAACTTCCCTACCACGTAAAAAACCTTCGGTTACGAAGCAACCAACAGCCTCGGATACGGATGAATTTACTGTTGACGACCCAAGCAAACGTAAAAAGGACAACGATCTTCGTGTCTGCACGTGGAATGTTAGGTCCCTCTACAAACCACGAGCAGCCGAACAACTTGCGGAGGCCCTAGAGTGTCTCAAAGCAGACATTACCGCCATCCAAGAAGTGCGATGGGATGGGCCGGGCAAAAGGAGTATGAAAAACTGCGACATCTACTACGGCGATTGCTACAGGTAAAAAGGACAGGGTGCGGATTTGTTATTGGAGGCAGACTTAGGCAAGAAGTCTTGAGTTTCAGGCATGTGAACGAGCGCCTTATGACTATCCGTATCAAGGCTAAATTTGCCAACATTAGCCTAATATGCGTTCACGCGCCTCATGAGGAGATGGACGACGCGACAAAGGACGACTTCTACCAGCTCTTGGACAAGACGTATGAGCAATGTCCTAGCCACGACGTTAAAATTATCCTAGGTGATTTTAACGCAAAGCTAGGAAGAGAGGACATCTTTAGTAGCGTGGTCCGAAAGCACAGCCTGCACGACAACACATCCGACAACGGACTCAAGCTAGTCGACTTTGCAGCGGGGCGAAACTTTGTCGTAGCTAGTACGAGATTCCCATGTCTCAATATTCACAAAGGAACATGGCTCTCCTTTGATCGAAAAATCGTCAACCAAATCGATCACATTGCGATCGACGCATGGCACTCTTCCAGTATTCTGGGTGTCCGGACTTTCCGAGGAGCCAACGTGGACTCGGAGCACTACCTAGTTGTAGCCAAGGTACGGATGCGGATATCCACAACGGAGCGAAATCAACGAAATGCTGTGAGGAAATTTGACGTCGAAAAGCTACAATCGCAAGAGACCGCCAGAACCTTTACCCATCGTGTTTCTTCTGATCTCAATCTAAGTCCTATGCCGCCAGCAGCAAATGCGGAAGACCAGTGGCAGCATTGCCAACAAGCCATCAGAGATGCCGCCTCTGATGTACTGGGTTTCTCTCGCCCACCACAACGAAACCCCTGGTTTGATGAGGAATGCCGGCAAGCACATGCAGCAAAAAAAAGAGGCGTACAAAGCGGCGCTGCATAGAAGGACTAGAGCTGCTTACGATCTCTACGTGCCCAGGAGAGAAGAGGAACATCGACTTCTCAGAAAGAAGAAAAAGGAGCATGAGAAGCGCTCGATCGAGGAGAATGAGAGACTTTACTGCAGGAATAATGCTCGAAAATTTTACCAAAAGGTAAAAAGAACATGCCAGGGTTTCAAAGCTAGAACAGAAGCCTGCAGGGACGAAAATGGCAACATAGTAGTAGAATCGCAGTCGGTGCTGAGAATATGGAAGGAACACTTCTGCAGACTGTTAAATGGCGATGATGATCAATATTCCACTGTCAGTCAGAATGAGCCATTCAACAGTGACGATGGCAGTCAAGATTCCCGTCAACCCGATCAAAATGAAGTGAGGATAGCGATATCTAAACTCAAATCCAACAAAGCTGCTGGAGCCGACGGCCTTGCCGCTGAACTTTTCAAGGCAGGAGGAGATGAGTTGGTAAGGAGCATGCACCAGCTCATCTGTAAAATCTGGTCGGAGGAAAGTATGCCCGATGAATGGAACCTCAGCATCGTTTGCCCGATCCTGAAGAAAGGAGACCCTCTGAACTGCGCCAATTACAGAGGTATAAGTCTCCTCAACATCGCATATAAAATCCTGTCTGCCGTATTATGTGAACGCCTAAAACCGATCGTCAACAACCTGATAGGTCCTTATCAGTGCGGTTTCAGGCCGGGAAAGTCCACCATTGACCAAATAATCACACTACGGCAGATCTTGGAAAAAACCCATGAATACAAAATCGATACGCACCACCTCTTTATCGATTTCAAAGTTGCCTATGATAGCGTGTATAGAGACGAGTTATACAGAGCCATGTCTAGTCTTGGCATCCGTGCCAAGCTCGTCCGTTTGTGCAGAATGACGATGGAGAACTCTCGCTGCTCCATCAAAGTCAGTAAGAACATCACCGAACCGTTCGATGTCAGGAAAGGTCTTAGGCAAGGTGACGCGCTATCATGCGATCTCTTTAATATAGTACTTGAGAGAATTGTACGAAACTCACAGGCCAACCCCGGAGGTACAATCTTTTACAAGTCTGTACAACTACTCGCTTATGCCTATGACATTGACGTAATCGGAAGAACTCAGCGGACCGTCAATGGGGCATTTACGAGTATTGAGATCGAGGCAGCAAAGATGGGTCTAGCGGTCAATGAAAGCAAAACAAAATATATGCTGTCTACGAAAAAGGACACCCAACATCGGCGTCTTGGACAGACCGCCACAATAGACAGATATAATTTTGAGGTAGTAAAGGATTTCGTCTACCTAGGCTCTATGGTCAGCTCCGCAAATGACATGAGTGGAGAGATCACACGAAGAATTACTCTTGCCAATCGTTGTTTCTATGGGCTAAAACGGCAATTGAGTAGCAAAGCCCTATCTCGAACTACTAAGGTAACTCTTTATAAGACATTAAGTCCTGCTGTATGGCGCAGAGGCATGGGCTTTGACAAAACCGGATGAGGATGCCCTTGGTTATTTCGAGAGAAAAGTTCTTCGAGCGATCTTTGGTCCCGTCTGCATAGACGGTGAGTGGAGGAGAAGGTACAATGCCGAGCTATACGGCATGTACAAGGACATCGACTTAGCCAGAAGAGTTCACATACAGCGACTAAGATGGCTGGCTCATGTCGAGCGGATGGAGCCCAACGTTCCCGCTAAGAAAGTTTTCGAATCCACCCCGGATGGACGACGCAGTAGAGGACGACCTCGCGGTAGGTGGCGCAAACAAGTGGAGGGGGACCTCAACCAACTTGGCGTGCGTAACTGCAGGCAGCTGGCTCGTAATCGTGCTGGCTGGAGAGGTTTGGTGGTTGAGGCCCAGGTCCACCCCGGACCATAGCGCCATCTAAATAAGTAAGTTAGTTTAGACTAATTAAAAAACAAAAAAAAATTGTTAGCAAATTTCCTATGTTGAAAACCCGCCCTGTTATTTCGTCCACACATTTCAAGGTCCCCACTACCTACAAGCACCGAGTGTTTTATAACCGGCTTTGGACCATGCAATTTCCTTCACTCTTTCTAAGTTATTTGCGTCAAGTCTGCACCGGGGAATGATATATTTCTAACAAGTATTTATTGTTGATGTCGATTTTCACAGATTCCCAGAAAACATGTTTAAAGATTTCGTTTTTCCCGAAAACGTATGGGAATTTGGAATTTTAGTCTTCTTCCTTTGCCTATAACTGGGTAACGATAACATGTAATAAGGTAAAAGTTTGGTAGCATAAACTTCGAATAGTAGAGGATCTAACTTGACTTATGCGGTTTTACCTTATGGTCATAGAAGTACAAACGTGGTGGGGCGCAAGACAAACTCCGCCTGAACCAAAACCCTGTTGGTCTGCAAGACTGAAGAGTACACAGTACAGAAGATTATAGTCAGTCTTTTCTATTAATTTGAGCACAACCCATCCCGAATAGAAATTTTTTTTTTGTTTTTAATTATTTTATTAGTATTTACATTTACAGAGTTTATTTCAACGAGCTGTAAGATATCCGTGAGGACTTAAGGCTAAACTACAATAGAGGAATGGTTTCGTACGACCACTTCCGAAACAGTGCGAATGCAAAGGATTTATATTGTGTGATAGGCGTGCTTTGGTGAGACGTCGGCTCTCAGTGAAGTAAGTTTTAGCACGGAGTACAAGAACAAAAAATGACTGGCAACCACTTTACCTTTTTTCTCCAGTCAAAACTGAGTTGGAATGTTTAGTTTGCGCTATTCAGTTTCAGAGGGTGCTGAAAAGAGCTTTTTCATTCAATTTGAACCAAGTTGAATAATTCAGTAGCATTTCGCAAAATTAAACACAACTTTTTCATACTTTTCAACTCAATTTCAATTCAATCACCAGTCTTTAAACAATAAAAAAGTTCGAAACCAGATTGACTGGGGATCGTTTTGTTGAGAAGCTTTCACTTTGCTTTGCATAATTCTCACCAAAATATTCGTTAAGTTTTCGTTACTTTTGGTCACTTACGAAATATCGAATCTATTTGCTCTTTCATACGAAAAATTGACAGTTAAACAGCTGTGAATGGCTATGAATCACACAATCGCCTTTTTAACCGTGAGGAAAGTATAGTTGCAATAAATATAATTCTAAAAATTAAAGAACACAATTAAAAAATATTTACAAAACAATACAACAGCCCAAGTGACGTCTAAATCAATTTGACACTTGCTTCCGAACACAAACGCCTATTATGGGCTACTTCAGCAATTGACAGCACTGAAGGAAACTTAACGTAGAGTTATGACATAAGCTTCCGATTGCTTGCGGCTATTATAGCTCAGCTTTTAGTCTTGAAAACATTTATGCTTGCAATTTCTCACAGCTTACGGCTACATGAGTCAGAAAAATGTAATCTAAGTAACATACGGAGCTGTTTATATTATACTACGAGTAGTAAGTTTTTCAAAAGTTACTTTCGAGTATTGTAGCATCCTAAGAGAAAGGATTGTGAAATAAGCCTAAGAAGACCAGTAAGTCCTTAATGTATTCCATTACTAGCAAAGCAGTATATGAGTGAACACAACAGTGTATAAACACCGGCCATTCGCTCACGGCATTGCGAAAAATCACCATCCAATCACAGTCTAATGCCTCACCCATATCTAAGGAGCTTTTCACCAGAAATTTTATTTTGCTTTTGATAGCCGCGCCACACAGTGCTTTTGGAAATGGTGGACAAAAATCTGTATTTAAAAAAATAAGATTTCTGTGTGTAAAAGAAGGCTTGTAAACACAAATGAAAGTGAAGTTTAATCAACGCAGAGAATTTAAAGGCCACATGATCCTTGCAAGACAGCCGTAAATTGACAAAGAGAAGAGAGGAGGTTGACCATTACAAACAAAAATATTGGAAAATCGTTTGTTTTACTTTGTAACTTTTATTAGTATTTGAAAAACTGTATTATGTCATAAATTTTTTTTTTTTAAACATAACGCAATAAGAATTTTAATTTTCTAATTTTGAAATAACTTATAAATTATAATTAGATAAATGTTGAAATAACTAATGAGTTTATTTAAGAGGAATCATCATTTGAGTCTTCACTATCTGTATAAGTTTGAGTTTGCGATGATGAATTCGAATTTTCCGGCATTTTTATGTATTTCTCTAATGTCCCTATCGTCTTCTTCCGACAATATTGAATTTGTGTTCCTGTACGTACATTGTGGAATAATAATAGGATCAGACCTAAGCAGTTATACAGTCATTTAGTCTTCGTTTGTTTTTTTTTTTTCGAGATGATTTTCTGGTGTGACCAAGACGGCGTGCTCGGAATTCTTTATGACTTGCTTCTAGTGCTTCCTCTGAATAGGTACTCGTATTTCAAAAAATGAAATAATATCCGGACCGTGAATCAAGAGTTTATAAACATTGATTGACATACTCATATAATACTAACAATAAAGTTGAAGGTATAGTTCTTTTGCTTCACCGAGCAATTCGGAAATTTCTTTATATCAATACTAAGTCCAGAAGCCAACACTCTTAAAATAATAGACAACATTAGCCGTTCATCAATTCCAGTTATTTCTGCAGTGGTCTTTGAATTAAAAAAAAGTCTTCGTGGAAATTTGACAAACTGCGAATTTTGGTGCGGAAAGTACGCGAACAGACCTACTGAAGCTTATGTCAAACTCAAACGATTTTTGTTTATAAATTCACAATTTGTTAAGACAAATACACAATGCTTTTTCCCGTCGGTGGTTTTTATTTATCACTAGATGTTCCATATTGAATAAATATGTAGATTCAATATGTTCTTAATGGCTTTAAAGTTTAATAAAACAATTGGCACTGCAATTCATTTTCAAGATTATTTTCAATCTTATTTGAATCCTATCGACATTAATGTTAGATGTTATGTGTACAAAACTATATTTTACTAACTGATAATACCAAGTGCGAACAATGCCAATTTCGTTTAAACCTAAAGTTTATAAAATTTAAATGAAACCAACATAAGTCCATAAGTTCATCCATTTTGGCCTTCTCATTTCGAACAAGTTGTGCATATTCTTTCATGAACAAACTTTTTACTGGTCTACAATAGATAGTCGAAGAAAAACGGGTACTTTTCCAAAGCTTCATACGTGTACTGTCCTTGGGCAATTTCAAAAGGAGAGCGCTATCAGGAGTTCTTACTTACTTACATAGGTGGCGCTACAGTTCGGGGTGAACCTGGGCCTCAACCAACATGCCTCTCCATTTAGCTCGGTCTTTAGCTAATTGCCTCCAGTTGCGCACTCCAAGTTGGTCGAGGTCCCCTTGAACTTGTGCGCGCCACCTACGGCGATGATTCCCTCTACTGCGTCGTCCCTCGGGGTTAGATTCGAAGACTCTGCAGCCCGGAGCATTGGTGTCTATTCGCTCTACATGTCCTAGCCATCTCAGACGTCCAATACGCAGTTTTTTGACTAAGTCGATGTCGCTGTACAGCCCGTATAGTTCGTGATTGAATCTTCTCCTCCAAAACCCGTCAACGCAAACGGGACCGAAAATCTTACGAAGAATTTTTCTCTAGAAGCGACCAAGGATATCTTCAACCTCTTTTAATAAAGTCCATGTTTCAGCGCCGTAAAGCAGGACTGGGATAATCAGGGCCTTATACAGAGTCTCCTTAGTTGTTCGAGATAGGGCTTTACTGTTGAATTGCCTTATAAGCCCAAAAAAACACCGATTGGCAAGAGTTATTCTTCGCTTGATTTCTGCGCTGATGTTGTTTGTAGAATTAATAGCAGAGCCAAGGTAGACAAAGTCCCTTACCCCCTCGAAGTTATAGCTGCCCACTGTGACGTTCTGTCCAATTCGTCGGTGTTGGCTTTCCCTTCTTGTTGACAGCATATACTTGGTTTTGCCCTCGTTTATCGCTAAACCCATTTTGGCCGCTTCCGCCTCAATGCTTGCAAACGCACCGGTGACAGCCCGCTGAGCTCTTCCGATAATGTCTATATCGTCGGCGTATGCAAGTAGTTGTACAGACTTGTAATAGATTGTGCCTCCGGTATTGGCTTGTGAGTTCCGCACAATCCGTTCAAGTACAATATTGAAGAAGTCACATGACAGCGCGTCACCTTGTCTAAAAAAAATTTTGAAATGAAAGGTCTCGGTGAGGTCATTACCGACCTTGATGGAGCAGCGAGCGTTCTCCATCGTCAGCCTGCACAGACGGACAAGTTTGTGAAGGGATGTCAAAACTAGACATGGCTCTATAAAGCTCTTCTCTATAGATGCTGTCTTAAACGGCCTTGAAATCGATAAAGAGTTGGTGAGTATCGATTTGGAATTCTTTGGTTTTCTCGAGGATCTGCCGAAGTGTGAAGATTTGATCTATGGTGGACTTTCCTGGCCTGAAACCGCACTGATAGGGTCCAATCAGGCTGTTAATAAAAGGTTTCAGACGTTCACACAATATCGCAGAAAAGATCTTGTATGCGATGTTGAGGAGATTGAAGCCTCTATAATTGGCGCAGCTGAGGGGGTCTCCTTTCTTGTGGATCGGGCAAACGATGCTGAGATTCCATTCATCAGGCATACACTCGTCTGACCAAATCTTAGAGATGAGTTGGTGTATGCACTCTAGCAATTCATCACCAGCTGCCTTGAAAAGTTCGGCCGGTAAGCCGTCAGGTCCAGCAGCCTTGTTGGATTTTAGCTTAGATATTGCTACCCTCACTTCGTTTTGGTCAGGTGGATGGAAATTTTGACTATCATCGTCTATGTTGAATGGTTCATTCTGCCTGACAGCGGGATGTTGGTCTTCGTCGCCGTTATACAGTCTGCAGAAGTAGTTTTTCCATATTCTCAGCATCGACTGTGATTCTACTACGAGGTTTCCATTTTCATCTCTACAGGTTTCTGTATGGGTATTGCTTCTCTGACACGTTCTTTTTACCTTTTGGTAAAACTTCCGTACATTGTTCCTGGAGTATAGACTCTCGATATTCTCAAACGCGCGCTTCTCATGCTCTTTCTTCTTCTTTTGGAGAAGCCGATGTTCTTCCCGTCTCTTTTGCTCGTAGAGCTCACGAGCAGCTCTCGTTTTCCTTTGCAGCGCCGCTTTGTATGCGTCTTGTTTTGCATGTCATGCACTCGCCGGCATTCTTCGTCAAACCAGGGGTTTCGCGGTGGTGGGCGAGCGAGACCCAGCACATCAGTCGCGGCGATTCTGATGGCATGTCGGCAGCGTTGCCACTGGTCTTCGGCACTTGATGCTGGCGGCACAGGGGTGATTGAGAGATTTCGGGATACGCGTTGAGCGAAGAGTCTGGCGGTCTCTTGCGATTGTAGCTTTTCGACGTTAAATTTTCTCACAGTGATTCTTCTTTGTTGCTCAGATTGGGATATCCGCATTCGTACCTTAGCTACAAAAAGGTAATGATCCGAGTCTATGTTGGCCACTCGGAAGGTCCGGACATCCAGAATACTGGAGGCATGTCTTGCGTCGATCGCAATATGATCAATTTGGTTGATCGTTACATGATCATTGGACCGCCATGTCTGCTTATGAATACCGAGATGAGGAAACCATGTGCTTGCTATGGTGACATTTCGCTCCACAGCGAAATAAATTAGCCTTAGTCCGTTATCAGACGTGGTGTCGTGTTGGCTATGCTTACCGACTGCCCTACCAAACACGTCCTCCTTTCCTATTTTGGCGTTAAATTCGTCCAATACGATTTTAACGTCGTATTTAGGACATTAGATTAGGTTAGGTTAGGTTAGGTTGGCTGTCCACACGAGAGTGCAGACACACTTAGACCAGTGAAGGTCCGTTGTGATACCATGGATCAAATCATTAGGCCACTCAGGGACTAACAAAACCAAGCGGAGCTTTTGACAAAGCGATGGATGCTCATGGCGTCCAAGGACGCCAGATCGCAGAGGTCGTCAAGGAAGGGGGACCCTAGATGGAGCATTCTTTTATGCGGCAGGGCCGGACATGTGCATAGGAGGTGAAGGATGGTTTCCTCCTCCTCCTCGTCCCTACAGCTTCTGCAGAAGTCATTGGAGAAGAGACCAAGTCTTTTGGCGTGTTGGCCTATAAGACAGTGTCCAGTGAGAACACCGACAACGCAGCTGATTTGTGTACGCTTTAACTTGATCAGATCGGCACTACGTTTTTGATCCAGCTTAGGCCAGATCTGTCTCGAAATGTGACATGTTGAGCCGTTTCCCCATCTGATGTTGGTCGTGCTAATAGCGTTCAGATTTAGTAGATTTAGGACATTGCTCGTATGTTTTGTCGAGGAGCTCGTAGAAACACTCTTTGGTGGCAGGATCATTTTCTTCCGTGGGGGCATGAACACATATTAGTCTTATGTTAGCGAATTTACCCTTGATCCGGATAGTCATAATACGCTCGCTTACGTGTCGGAAGCTTAAAACTTCTTGCCTAAGTCTGCCGCGTATGACAAATCCTCATCCGAATAAGCGTTGCCTGTTGCCTCTGTAGCAATCACCGTAGTAGATGTCACAGTTTTTCATCATCTGTTTGACCGGCCCATCCCATCGCCCTTCCTGGATGGCGGTAATATATGCTTTATAGCAGTCTAGGGCCTCTGCTAGTTGTTCGGTTGCACGTGGTCTGTAAAGGGACAGAACATTCCACGTACAGATCCGAAGGTCGTTGTCCTTATTTCGTTTGCTGGGGTCGTCATTAGTTGAGTCATCCTTATCCGAGGCTTTTGGTTGTTTCGGAACCATCGATTTTTTACGTGGTAGGAAGTTACCTCGACGGCACAACCCCCAACCTGGAGGGCCAGTTCCTTAATTATTCCCCTAGGACGAGGGGCCGGGTACACCGGTGCCAGTAGTCCACTACGGGAGTATGAGCGCTGCCGTTGGCCCATTAAGGGATCCTCCGCCACCATCTCTATTCCAATGTCCTGACCAAAATTGGAAATTCCTTACCGACCTGTGATCCGAATACGTCGAAGCAGCTCGCGTAAAATATTCTCTAAGTTCAACCTAACTGGAACTATAGACGCCACCGTTGACTCCGTCTAGGGAATTCGTCCGCTGCCGCCTGGAACAGGAAGAAGTGCTCTAGTGAGAAAACACTCTTCCCCCCTCAGGAGTTCATCTATGTTTTTTGAATCAGTACAGAGTTATTTGTACTGAATATGCCCGGAATTTCCATCCAAGCTCTACTTACAGATTAACGTAGCTGTTGTGTCATGATGTATTTGAGAAATTTCAGCAATACTTTTTCCAGTTTTGTTTAAGAGTTCTTGGAGGTCCACGGATGTAGTTGTTTCTGTTGCCTCCCTTTTAGTGCGAAGCATTTATTTTTTAAGTTTTCTCAGTTCGTATAAGCTTTGTGCAATGTTGCAAAAGTTATAACACTCGTTTTTCTTTGTAAAATCTCTTAAATAATGTGCAGTTACACATGTATGCATAGGGCAAGTACCTACTAGTTTCGTGAAAATTTTCAATTTCGAGATTTTGATAAACTTAACAATACTATTTCAGACTAGACCGAAAAAGTGCGACTCGCTATTTAGTCTGTATTGCGGTCAACCCAAACGGCTGGATACATTTAATTGAAACTTTACACAATTTGAGCCAAAATAATAATTTTCCTTCACTCCCAAAATTAAATGTACTTTATTTAAGCCCGATTTAGGAGAGTATATCTTTGTATGTATATCTTTTTAGATTTTGTTTACATTATATATATATGGGCAGTTTAAACATATCAAATGTCCATTTCTTAGCATACCAAGTTCTGGAAGGCTGGAGAAATAAGTATTTTTGTTTCAATGGAATTTTTAAAATTTCTTGATCTGCAAAATTTCCCAAGAAGCATACAGGTTCTTGTACGTGCGACCCAGTTGTGTAGTTCATTTGGTACGTTTATGTAAGACTTTAATCTATGCGAACAAAGCATGCCAATAAAATATTAAAATAAATGTCAAGGGCAAACATAGACGTTAACATTGAGGCGCGAGTAAGCATTTTATGATGATGCTAGATTAGTTTATTAAATGGATAAATACAAGAAGAAAAATTGGATATTAATGAATATAACAAACTGGTTTATTACGACTGACTGAAACTAACTCATCAACTGCAGGAAATATATGTTACACCTATTCTAGAAATCACATATAGTTGATACGGCAAGCTTATGCGTATACGCAAGACATATTGAAAAGCTACAATTCGTCTGTACGATACCCTATCTCCTATGAATAGCATATATCATTTATTTTGAAATACAAAATAACTTTCAACTTAGATGGTTTTATTAAAATCACTTTTTGTTTGTGGGCGCCGTGGCGTAGTAGTTAGTGTGTCGGACCACAGCACGTGAGGTTCCATGTTGGAATCCCAAAAAAACATCAAAAGGTTTTTCACTGTCCCACCTCTCGCGAATGTCTGACAAACATCCGAGAGTGTTGGTGTCAGGAAAAAGCTTCTCAAAAACACAAATAAAAATTGCCCTTCGGATACGGCACAAAACTGTAGGTCCGCTCCATTCGTGCGAAAAATATGACGAAAAATATAACGCCTAGGTCTAGGCCCTTGATGAGCTGTTGCGCCAAATCATATAATCAGCGAGCGAAGTGATCCCAATCAGAATAGGTCCAGGCTTTAAAAAAAAAGTTCTTGCCCGTGAGCTACTAGCCAGAAGAAGTTTGTTTATCGCCTTCGTATCTTAACTGCTTGTTAGCTTGCAAAAATTAATAAAATTAGGAAGAAAATGCTGCCACACTTCTGTGCTAAGCATAAACCCGGCTAAAACAACCATAGTACCTTTCACGAGAAAAAGAAAATCCAAACGACTGAAATGTATCACTTTGTCAGACACGATACTGACTTCAGTCAAAGAAGTTGAGTATCCAGGACTATTTTTTTTTAACAGGTATGTGGCAACACCCAAAGTGGGCGCCGTGGCGTAAGTGGTTAGTGTGTCGGATCACTATGCATGAGGTTCCAAGTTCGAATCCCAGAAAATACCAAAAAGTTTTTTCACGGTCCCACCTCTCGCGAGCGTCTGACAAACATCCGAGAGTATTGTTGTCTCGAAAAAGCTTCTCAAATCGCCGTTCGGATTCGGCATTAAACTGTAGGTCCCTTCCATTCGCGTGAAAAATATAACGCACACAACATGAGTGGTTGCGAGAAGCTAGGCCCTGGCACTTTAAAGAGCTGTTGCGCCAAATATTTGTTTTTTTTTGGCAACACCCAAATGACATGTAGGCATTGTGACCGAAGGGATTTATTGTGCCAGAGGTCACTTTTTAGGACAGCAGTACTTCTACAGGGTGTCCGCCGGGAAGGTATACTAACTACTTTGTTTGTTTATAATTTTTGATTAAATGAAAGAGAATGGATCTTATATTGATAAATATTTTATTTAATGTCGGCAATTATGTATGAAATACAATATCAGGTAAATGTCCGCCTCTGCTAGTCTCACAAATGCGAGCCCTTTTGAGCACATTTTTCATTACATTCTCACACATTTCACGCGGTATTTCATTAATTTCATCACGAATATTTTGTTTGAGTTTCTCAAGCGTTTCTGGTTTGTTTGCATAAACCTTGCTTTTCAGATATCCCCACAAAAAGAAGTCAGGAGCAGTCAAATCAGGCGACCGTGGAGGCCAATCAACATCACCATTTTTTGAAATAACTTGTTGTGGAAAGAGGTCTCGCAGTAATTCCATTGTAATCCTGGCTGTATGCGATGTGGCACCGTCTTGTTGATACCACATGTTAATCAAGCCCAAAGCATGCAGTTGTGGCGTTAAAAAGTTTTCAATCATATCACGATATCGCTCCCCATTCACAGTTACCGTTACGCCGTTTTCATTTTCAAAGAAGTAAGGTCCAATGATTCCTCCTGACCAAATTGCACACCAGACTGTTACTTTTAATGGATGCAAAGGTGACTGATGAATAATTTGAGGGTTTTCCATTGCCCAGGACCGACTATTCTGTTTATTCACATATCCATTCCAATGAAAATGTGCCTCGTCACTCATTATGATTTTTTCATGAAAATCGGGGTTGTCATGGGCTAGCTGTAACATCGTATTGGCATATGTACGGCGGCGTAAATGGTCTTCTTGAAGAAGCTCTTATGTCAACTGAATCTTAAATGGAAACAAATGCAAATCCTTCTGCCAAATTTGGCCAAAGTTGTTCTTTGAAGACCAAGCTCCTGAGCACGGCGTCGAATTGAGGTTGATGGATTGTTTTGAACACTTCCTTGAACAGCAGTAATGTTTTCAGCCGATCTTGCAGTACGTTGTGGCTTATGCTTGGGCCTATCACCTACAGACCCTCTTTCTTCGAAATCATTCACTACACGATAAATAGTGCGTTTTGTTGGCACGTTGTTTCTCCCAAGAATTTCACGTAACTTTCTCATCGTCACAGTAATCGATGATTGATTTTGATAAAATGTTTTAACGATTAAAACACGTTGGTTTATCGAATATTTTTCCATAATAAATTTGCCACATGTCTACTTCATGACTGCCAAATATGAACTGTCAAGACTAATGTTTACCAAAATGGCGGGTAAACAAAGTAGTATACGTTCCCGGCGGACACCCTGTACTTTCCTTATGGAAGCTATAATTATGGCTGCGGAGGAGTTCCTTAAGTCTATTGGAGATATGATCTCCTTAAGGAAAAAGCTTCTCCTAATTCTACACAGAGCTGCACTCACAAAGTATGTGTTCTGTGGTTTCGTCCTCTTCTAGGCAGAGGTGGTAGGTGATATGCTCCGTAATTATCTTTTTATTACGGTGGTAAAGTATTTGACAGTGACCGGTAAGGAAGCTCACAAGCCTTCCTATGTCGTTTCTGCCATATTTTAGAATATAAACTGCCTTTTTTCTTGGAAGGGTTAGACAGCTCTCTGTCTGAGACCTTGGGAGTTCTTCCAGTGGGAGATGCATATTTTGCATTTCCAGCTGTTTAGGGTCAGTTTCAAGGCAGAATCAGATATTCCGCAAAAAGGTTCAGGTCCAGTAAACAATTGAGAGGAGTCTTTTTTAGCTAGCGCCTAACGCCTACATGACCCGCTATTTTACTTTATTGGATCCGGCCAAGTCTTGTAAACTGTCGAAGCAGCTTAGAACTGATTTTGAACTGATCAAGTTGGAGATGAGTGCTTTAAGCACCACTTGGCTGTCGGCGAGTATGTGGATAGGGGCACCTTTGCTGCCTGAGCGAAAGTTTATGTTAGCGAAAGTCTCAATAGCGAAAAGCTCCACCTGGAAAACACTAGGACTCTTTCCAAGTGATTTCGAAATTTCATAATTGGGTCCATACCCAATGGCGCAACTCTTGAATCCACTTTTGATCCGTCGGTATACAACGCGATTCCTTTTGGACCAAAGAACGGTCCGCCACTATTCCATATATAGGATCCCAATCTCAAACATTCTACCAAAGCAGACTGATTTGGGTGTAAAGTCAGAAACCGTGCTGAGCATGTCGGGGATGTCGGTTAATAGATCCATGAGATCCACATGATTCCATGTACTATTAACACCCGACTGTCGAAGACTAACTGTACTGCGAATTGCCACTTCTTTTATGAATATATGTAACGGATTAAGTCCGATTATGGCTTCTATGGCTATTGTGGGACAGGTATCTACGACTATAACTAGACCGTAAACACATCTGGAGAAACACATAGAAGAGATGTCTATGAAGGATACACGCGTTCTTATGATGTACAGGAGCCCAGAGGGTAAATCTTGGGGATGCAGTCCAAGCATCCTAAGATGGATGTACCTAGCCATTGCGAGGCCGATGACCGCTTATGGGATCATAGCATGGGCAAAACGAATCAGTTTAGTCACAACGAGGGAAACACTCAATTAAGTGAAACTGGAGCCATGAGAACTGGGAGGTACTCCTGGAACTCACTCCCTAGTACCTTATAGTTGACAATTGCGCAGACAGAACTTACTTACTTACTTAGGTGGCGCTACAGTTCGGGGTGAACTTGGGCCTCAACCAACAAGCCTGTCCATTTAGCTCGGTCTTTAGCTAATTGCCTCCAGTTGCGCACTCCAATTTGGTCGAGGTCCTCTTGAACTTGTGCGCACCACCTACGGCGATGATTCCAGCTACTGCGTCGTCCCTCGGGGTTAGATTCGAAGACTCTGCGAGCCGGAGCGTTGGTGTCCATTCGCTCTACATGTCCTAGCCATCTCAGACGTCCAATGTGCAGTTTTTTGACTAGGTAGATGTCGCTGTACAGCTCCTATAGTTCCTGATTGAATCTTCTCCTCCAAAACCCGTCAACGCAAACGGGACCGAAAATCTTACGAAGAATTTTTCTCTCGAAGCGACCAAGGATATCTTCATCCTCTTTTAATAAAGTCCATGTTTCAGCGCTGTAAAGCAGGACTGGGATGATCAAGGTCTTATATAGAGTCTCCTTAGTTGTTCGAGATAGGGCGTTACTGTTGAATTGCCTTATAAGCCCAAAAAAACAGCGATTGGCAAGAGTTATTCTTCGATTGATTTCTGCGCCGACCTTGTTTGTAGAATTTATAGCAGAGCCAAGGTAGACAAAGTCCCTTACTACCTCGAAGTTATAGCTGCCGACTGTGACGCTTTGTCCAATTCGTCGGTGTTGGTTTTCCGTTCTTGTTGAAGCCCATTTTAGCCGCTTCCGTCTCAATGCTTGCAAACGCACCGGTGGCAGCCCGCTGAGTTTTTCCGATAATGTCAATATCGTCGGCGAACGCAAGTAGTTGTACAGACTTGTAATAGATTGCGCCTCCGTTGTTGGCTTGTGAGTTCCGCACAATCCGTTCAAGTATAATATTAAAGAAGTCACATGACATCGCGTCACCTTGTCTAAAACCTTTTTTGACATTAAAGGTCTCGGTGAGGTCATTACCGACCTTGACCGAGCAGCGAGCGTTCTCCATCGTCATCCTGCACAGACGGACAAGTTTGGCAGGGATGTCAAAACTAGACATGGCTCTATAAAGCTCTTCTCCTTGAAATCGATAAAGAGGTGGTGAGTATCGATTTGGAATTCTTGGGTTTTCTCCAGGATCTGTCGAAGTGTGAAGATTTGATCGATGGTGGACTTTTCTGGTGTGAAACCGCACTGCAAGGGTCCAATCAGGCTGTTCATAAAAGGTTTCAGGCGTTCACACAATATCGCAGAAAAGATTTTGTATGCGATGTTCAGGAGACTGATGCCCCTATAATTGGCGCAGTTGAGAGGGTCTCCTTTCTTGTGGATCGGGTAAACGATGCTGAGATTCCATTCATCAGGCATACAGTCGTCTGACCAAATTTTAGAGATGAGTTGGTGTATGCACTCTATAAATTCATCACCAGCTGCCTTGAAAAGTTCGGCCGGTAAGCCGTCAGTTCCAGCAGCCTTGTTGGATTTTCGCTTGGATATTGCTATCCTCACTTCGTTCTGGTCAGGTGGATGGAAATTTTCTATGTTGAATGGTTCATTCTGCCTGACAGCGGGGTGTTGGTCTTCGTCGCCGTTATACAGTCTGCAGAAGTAGTTTTTCCATATTCTCAGCGCCGACTGTGATTTTACTACGAGGTTTCCATTTTCATCTCTACAGGTTTCTGTACGGGTACTGCTCCTCTGACACGTTCTTTTTTCCTTTTGGTAAAACTTCCGTACATTGTTCCTGGAGTATAAACTCTCGATATTCTCAAACGCGCGCTTCTCATGCTCTTTCTTCTTCTTTTGGAGAAGCCGATGTTCTTCCCGTCTCTTTTGCTCGTAGAGCTCACGAGCAGCTCTCGTCTTCTTTTGCAGCGCCGCATTGTATGCCTCTTGTTTTGCTGCATGCACTCGTCGGCATTCTTCGCCAAACCAGGGGTTTCGCGGTGGTGGGCGAGACCCAGCACATCATTTGCGGCGTTTCTGATGGCATGTTGGCAGCGTTGCCACTGGTCTTCGGTACTTGATGCTGGTGGCATAAGGGTGATTGAGAGATTTCGGGATACGCGTTCAGCGAAGAGTCTGGAGACAGAACGATCTTAAGGAAAAGAAAGAATCGGAAGAGTGAAATGCATTAGAACAATAGAATTCGAGATGGTGAGTACGAAAATTCCTCTTTTAGCGATGCCTGGAGAAGACAGTGTTAGCAAATTCAACTTTGAAAAGAATTTCCTAATAGAAAGAACTGGAACAGTGTATCCAGAGACCACGGGCCAGACCACACAATAAGGTGGTATACCGATGAGTCAAGAATTGAGGAGGGAGTATTTGCGCCAGGCGAATGTACTTTGAACCTACAGTCAAGAGCACCAGCATCTTTCAGGTCGAAATATATGCCATAGATAGATTACTCCAAATTAAACTTAAAAGAAACTACAGGAATTGTGCGATATACCAATAATGTCAGACAGTCAAGCAGGCACCAATACACTTGACGCCCATGTCGTCAAGTCTAAACTTCTGTGGGAATGGCCACAATGCATTCACTAGCAAGACAAAGGGCAGCGGAAACATTTTGCACAATAGGAAATCATACCCTAAAGGAAGAATTCAGGAAAGAAGAAAGAGCGAACAGGGCAAATAAACGAGTATACCTGGATTAACTCTCGTGGCATGAGGCAAGTGAATAAACTATTAGGGAACTGTAACCGAAAACGGTTCGAAGCATGCATCAACTTAAGTAAGAATAATTTACGCATCAAAACAGGTTTTCTAACGAGGCACTGTAAACTCAAGGAACGCGTAAGGAAACTAGGTATAGCAGAAGAAGGACTCTGCAGATTCTGCAAGGAAATATCTGGGAAAGTACCAAATATTAGATGAGGCTAAGCCAACCATGCACCCAGTTCTCATTCTCGAATGGATTCTCTGGAGAGGGTGTTCTAAGGGTGGTCTATTCTCGCGGAAAACAAGTCCGATATCTGATAAGACTCTCAGATCTATTTCTGGAAAGAAGTGTAATGATGGGAATTTTACTGAGGGAACAAATCTCTACATGTGGCATTAGTAGGGAACAGAATAGATCATAAGGTCGCAGTGTAACACACCCTTCTCACAAATTTTATACATATATTAATACCTGGGTCGCGAGTTGGAACGTTGGAAGCATGACCGGTCGAAGTTACGAGATGGAAGAGATGATGAATAGAAGGCGGGTGGACATCTTGTGTGTCCAAGAGACGAAATGGAAAAACACCGGGAATCGGGCGCGTTTCTTGGACGTTAGGACAAAAGATTACAAGATGTTCTACTACGGAACGGAAAAGGCTATGAACGGAATCGGTATCATCCTTGCGGCAGAGCTACTTGGAAACGTCTTGAGCATTTCGAAGTCCAGCGACCGTTTGATGTCTCTCAAACTAGTAATACAAGGAGAGGTGTGGAATATTGTCAGTGCATATGCTCCCCACGATGGGTACAATCAGAGAGATAAAGATGCATTTTGGCTAGATTTCCACAATCTCCTTAAGGACATCCCAAAGGAAGAATTTCTATTTGTTGGAGGAGATTTGAATGGACATGTCGGGAAATCAAACGAAGATTATGAAGACTGCCATGGAGGACTAGGATATGGCACCAGGAACCTTCCTGGTGAAGACATCCTAAGCATGTGCAAATAACACGGTCTTATCGTGTTAAATACAATGTTCATCAAACAAAGCCGACACCTGATCACTTACAGCAGTGGTGGAGATGAAACTCAGATTGACTACCATTTGGTAGGCAGTTTCATGAAGCCTCGGGTAAAAGATTGCAAAGTGATCCTGGGAGAGGCAATCGCTCGACAACACCGTCTCCTGCTAACAGAATTTTTTATGAAAACACCAAAGAAAAGCAAACAAACAAGGGTCTCTGAGAAAATCAAGTGGTACAATCTGGACAAAGAAAAAGGCGAGGCTTTTGTTTTCGTAATGAAGCATTACCTCTCTCACACCATCAACGGAGCTGAGGATGAAGACTGCAGAGCACAAAATATGTGGGATTCCCTACAGCGAACTTGCTTAAAGAAGGCCAAATCACTGCTAGGAGCTTCAAAAGGCCAACACGACCATCAACACGCCAAAGAAACATGGTGGTGGAGTGATGAAGCTAAGAAAGTGATAAATGAGAAGAAAGCGGCTTTCAAAGCTTGGTCAAAGTGCCCCTCTAATAATAGTGACGAAAAAGCTCACCTCGAAATGGAATACAGATGCTGCAAGAAAAAAGCGAAGAAGAAGTGCGCTCAGCTTCAAGCAGAGAGTACGGAGGGCCTGTATCGGGAGCTGGAGAAAATATTTTCCCCGGTTGCTGATGCAAACCAGGCTATCCAGGAGCTGCGAAGACACAATATGAACAAGAGTGCCACTATCTTCAAAATAGCCGCCCAAAGAAGGAAGAATGCTCAGGAGATTCGTTCGCCAAAGTTCATTAGCAATGCTCATGGCCAGCTTCTTGTGGATGACGACAAAATTCTGCAGAGGTGGCGGCAGTATTGTGAAGAGCTTTTAAATGAACAGTTTCCCCGGCTATACTTTCCAAGAGCCACCCCTAACTGTGAAGAAATACCCGATATTACAGTCGAAGAAGTTAGTGAGGCGGTCAAATACTCCAAAAAACGAAAAGCGATTGGGCCAGACTAAATACCCTCTGAGTTCTGGAAAAAGATGGGAGATATCGGGTTCAGATGGCTCAGAATTCTCATCTCCAAATTCGTGAGAGGTGATCCAATGCCGAATGAATGGAGGGAAAGTTACCTTCTCCCTGTATACAAAGGGAAGGGTGATACGCGAAACTGTGATAACTACCGTTCAATCAAGCTGATGTCACACACCATGAAGATCGTTGAGCGGGTATTAGGTGGCCGACTGCGAAAAATAATACGGCTATCTGATAATCAGTGCGGGTTTGTCTCGGGTAAATCAACCACAGATGCAATCCAAAGTATAAGGATCATAATGGAAAAACATCGTGATTCCTTAAGGGATTTGCATATTGTATTGGTTGACTTTGAAAAGGCATTCGACAGACAACCACGAGATCTGATATGGGTGGCGCTAAGACATCGAGGGGTTCCAGAAACCTATGTACAGATGATTATGGACATGTACGAAGGAGCAAAGACAAAAGTAAGATGCCCCGCTGGAGTAACCGAAGAGTTCCCAATCAAAGTCGGGGTACACCAGGGAAGCGTTTTAAGTGCTTTGCTCTTTATTACAGTCCTTGATTATCTGCTTGAAGGTAAAGTGATGGACCCCAAGGTACATCAGTTATTCTTTGCTGACGATGGAGCCATCATAAGTGAGGATCCTACATCCCTGCAACGAGCACTTGATGTGTGGGTGGACGTTTTGGAGGGAAATGGGTATCGCATTAGTTCAAAAAAGACAGAGTACTTGTGCTGCCCGTTCTCTGATCCACTCAGGCCTATTCCAGACATTTATTTGAATGGAACAGTGCTTCCCAAGAGCGAAAAGTTCAAATATCTGGGATCTATGATCAATAGCAAAGCAACTTGTGATGACGACATCAATCATCGCGTAAGCGTAGGTTGGATGAAGTGGCGAGAAAATTCCGCTATCTTCTGTGACAGAAAAATGCCCCCTAAGTTGAAAGGAAGGCTCTACACCGCAGTTGTACGTCCAGCGCTCACATACGGTTCACAATGTTGGACGATGTACAAAAAGTATGAGAGTAAATTAACGGCAGCTGAGATGAAGATGCTTCGCATGACAGCAGGAGTGACAAAGCTTGATCGAATAAGAAGTTCGAAGATCCGTGGAAGCTTTCACATCAAGGAAACCATCGTACAAAAAATAGAGCGTGACCGGCTCAGTTGGTATTGCCACGTTCAAAGAAGAGATCATTTGAACCCTGTTAAATAGGCAATATCAATGCACGTTCCAAAGACATCGCGATGTAGGAAAGGCAGGCCTATAAACGCCTGGATCAGACAAATGCGACGACATCGGTATTTCATTGGCCTCAGTAACCGAGTGATCCAAAATCGGCAGGCCTGCCGATATTTTCTGAGGTCAAATAGGCGAACCCCACATGCCGATCAGTAGAAATGCGGTGAAGTGGGAGGGTTGTGATCCCTTGTTTTCGGATCATAGCCTCGCTGATAAAAGGAAGAAGAAGAAGATATATTAATACCTGAACATAAAATTTATCGTACGTTTTTTTAGTATTTATTATAAAAGGAGGGGGATGAAACTTATATCATTCGAAAGGTGTTGTGCCGTAGATGTGCAGACAAAAAAAAAAAATATGTACGTACGTACATATGTTACTGTTAAGTTAGGTAAAATAGAGTGAACACACACATATGATTTCCTCATACAAAATGCTTTAACCGAATTAAAGAAACCATTTTGATCACGATACAGCCATGAGCTGTATGAGCTTAAACCCCTTTGCCTTCCCTGCACGGGAGAATATTACAAAAGAAAAATCATGTTAACAAGTACATAGCGTTGTTTTTCTTGGTGTTTGATTATTATTTCCCCTCGGTCGAGTTTCGACCACATACGATACTAAAAAAACAAACAAATATTTGGCGCAACAGCTCTTTAAAGTGCCAGGGCCTAGCTTCTCGCAACCACTCATGTAGTGTGCGTTATATTTTTCACACGAATGGAAGGGACCTACATTTTAATGCCGAATCCGAACGGCGATTTGAGAAGCTTTTTCGAGACAACAATACTCTCAGATGTTTGTCAGACGCTCGCGAGAGGTGGGACCGTGAAAAAACTTTTTGGTGTATTCTGGGACTCGAACTTGGAACCTCATACGTAGTGATCCAACACCCTAACCACTTACGCCACGGCGCCCACATACTATAATAGTAATAATAATAATAATACAAAGAAAATAGAACCATGTCGGGAGGGTAGGGAGCCTGACGAAGCACAGGTGTGTTGTGTTTGGCGGGGAAAGTTTAAAAAACACAATTGGCCATTCTGTCCGGCTGCTGAATGCTGTCGACTGCAGGTTATGGTCGGTGTCACAGTCTGCAGAAGTATTCTTCTATACTTTCAGCTCCGACTGCGATTCCTTAAATATCTTTCCATTCTGCTGCCTTCAGTTCTAGCTTTAAAGCCTTGACATGTTCTTTTTCCATTTTGTGAGACTTTCGAACACATTTTCTCGATCGACCTTATGCTCATCATTCTTCTTTTTGAGAAGTCAATGTTCCTTCTTCCTCCTCTGCTCATAGAACTGATGAGCAGATCTGGTTCCTTAACGTAGTGCCGTTTCGTATGCCTCTTGTTTGTGCTTGACGTATTCAGCTATGTTTTCCTATTTGTATGTTCGCCATTCTATCCACAGGCCCGACCCAACTTTAGGTCACCTTATCGTGGACATTTTGATCGTAGAGGATGGTTCGATAGTTAGAATAGAGTGCAACAAACTCTGAAATTGGACATGTCAGTTTGCGTTTCAGTTGACTTCCCTTGTTATAGTGCATTCCCACTCTTGCTGTTCTTATCTTGAAATGTAACTTGAATGATATGATAATTATCTGCATTTATCTGTGTCATTGTTTGAAGACTCCTCTTTGAAACCTTGTAAGAAGGCATTCTTTACAAAGTCAAATGTATACGCTGAAGGATGCTCGTCGGTTATGTTGCAACAATGGTCATTATTCGCTGGAGTTGAATAAAATGAAATATTGAGACAAGTACCGTCTATAGCTCTGCAAACACAACTTATCCCTGATTCCTCAGAAAAACTACACGACTCTCCGAATGTTGTAATACCTTCCACTTTGTCTACAATACAATAAGCAGAACCTTTCGGGATGATTAATAAACCTGACCGATGCGAAGATATTCTTGTCCGGAGGCAATAACTCACCCCGAGTATACACGCAGCAAAGCATCCCGATTGTTCTATTCTTTCTCTTTTGCCAGAATAAACAGGAGCATTGTGAAGGTGGCACAAAGCAGCTGGATGTCCAGAGAGAGACTACATGTCTTGCTAAGATAAATAATATTTTTAGTTATTTCCTTCTTCTCGAAGTCTTGATGGAAATGCCTCTATGTAATTATAAGAGACATGTCTGCCTCATTACACGCAGCAGTATGCGATTGTTGAAGGCGTGCAAATTTTGCCAAAAGTGTATCGGACAAGACGTGCGCTTTACACTGAATACCTGCGAGTATATCCTCAGTCTCACGTGTATTCGCTGTGGCTTACCGCATGACAATTCTTTTAATGAGTCTGCGCAACGCTCCAAGCTGTCCCATTGCATCGACTGTGCACTCGCTTTTCTTTTGCTTTATGGTGATGGTTGACTCGGGTGATGCTTGCTTTGCTGAATCAATCGACCAAGGTGATGTTGCTCTTAACCTCGATGTTGGTTGTACGTACGTTTGTGTTTCCTTTTTTCCTTTATGTACACACAAAACGTAAAGGCTTCTCGGGTCTGTTGATTTTTTCGCGTATTTTTGTTTGGTTTGCTCAAAAGAGCAGACGAGAAGTTAGATGCAACCATTTTGAAGGACAAATTTATTATAAGGGCATTGACACTCCGACTGAGAAATGGTGTAGGAATAGGCGGCGACGCCGACGGTTCTGGTGTAACATCGGTATCTCTTGGTGTTTTTGAGTGTAATGCGGTGTTGTACGCAGTTCGTTGCGATGGCAAGGCACCTATCATAAATGAGTTTTGTTTGACCGCAAAAGATTGTGTGGTTTATTTGATGATTTTATTACATATGGGTTGTTTTATCACGTCTGGTGCAGACAGGGTGTATGAAGGATATTAAGACAACCACAGTATTCAAAAATAAACTTATGAATACATACACTAGACTATACAAATTCTAGATATTTGATAAGTTATTTGCTTAAAACCAAACTAGATTCGATGGGATGGAGGCAAAACTGCAACATCTAGTGCAGTGACTACAAGGTATTTTCTATACTTTTTCTTAAGGTAATCTGTGGTGATAGGTTAGTGGATAACCATACGGAGCATCCCTTCATCATTGAAATCTTTTGTGCTGTCCTCTGTAGAGATACATTGTGTGAAGTTGCTTCTTAGCTTTAATCAAGCTTAGAATTTTTTGAGCTGAGGAAGAGACAACGCTTGTCTGAGGGGTGCTAAGAAGATTAGTTCGCCAAAGTTTATTGACAATGCTCAGGTGGCGACAGTATTGTTTAAGGCTGGTTCTACTTTCCAAGAACCACCCTTAACTGTGAAGAAATACTCGACATTAGAGTCGAAGAAGTTAGTGATGCGGTCAAATACTCAAAAAAACGAAAAGTGGTTGGGCCAGAGGAGATACTGTTTGAGTTCTGGAAAAAGATAGGAAACATCGGGTTCAGGTGGTTTAGGACTTTCATCTATAAATTTATGAAAGGTGATCGAATACCGAGCCATTGGAGGAAAAGTAACCTCCTCACTGTGTACAAAGGGGAGCGTGATACGCGAAACTGTGATAATTACCGTTCGATGAAGCTGATGTTACCCATCATATTTATCAGTGCAAGTTTATCGCAGTCAAAGGATTATAATGGAAAAAGATCGTGATTAAATTAAGGATCTGCATATTGTATTGGTTGACTTTGGAAAAGCATTCGACAGACAACCACGAAATCTGATATCGGTGACGCTAAGACATCAAGGGGTTCCAGAAACCTATATACAGATTGTACGAAGGTGCAAAGGCAAGAGATACTCCGCTGGAGTAACCGAAGAGTTCTCAATCGAAGTCGGGGTGCACCAGGGAAGCATTTTAAGTCCTTTGTTCTTTATTGCAGTCGTTGACTATATGTTTGAAGGTAAAGTGATGGACCCCAAAGTACACTGTTGTTCTTTGGTGACGATGGAGCCATCAAAATTGAGGATTCTGCATAAGTATATCCCTGCACTTGACGTATGGGTGGACGTTTTGAAGGGAAATGGGTACCACATTGGTCCAAAAAGGGACTGAGTACATGTGCTACCCGTTCTCTGATCCACTTAGGCATATTTCAGACGGTTATTTGAATAGAACAGTGCTTTTCAAGTGCGAAAAGTTCAAATATCTGGTATCTATGATCAATAGCGAAGCAACTTCTCATGATGACATCAATCATCGTGTAAGCGTAGGGTGGATGAAGGGGTGGGAAAACTCCACTATCTTCTGTGCCCCAAAAATACATCCTAATTGGAAAGGAAGGTTTTACAACACAGTTGTGCGTCCAGCATCCGCATAGGGTTCACAATGTTGTACAATATAAAAAATGAATGAGAGTCAATTAACGGCAGCTGAGATGAAGATGCTTCATATCACAGCATGAGTAACAAAGCTTGATCGAATAAGAAGTTCAAGGATCCGTGGAAGCCTCCACGTCAAAGAAACTATCTCACAAAAAATAAAGCGCGACTGGCTCAGCTGTCACAAAGACAATATCAACGAACATTCCACTGATATCGCGAATGACAGGCAGGCTTAAGAACTCCTGGACCACACCACCAGCATTTGGAGTGATTCAAAATCGGGAGGCCTGCCGATATTTCTTGAGGTCAAACAGGCGAACCCCACAGGCGGATCAGTAGGAATGCAGTGTAGCGGGAGGGTTATAATCCCTGGAGTTCAAATGATAAGTTCGCCGATATAGGAAGAAGACGAAAAGACAACGTCGGATGTGGTAGTTAACCCTTCCGCAAAGTATTTAATACTGGTCCGAACAATGGCGGGACATTTGCATAAGATATGTTCGACAGATTACTTGTCCTTAAGACAAAGTCTGCATGTGTCAAACTGACTAATGTCGATGTTCTTGAGATGGTATTTGAGAGAGCATTGACCAGTAAGGAAATCAGTCAAGATTTTGGCATTATGTTCGCTCATTGGGAGAATCTCTTTAGTTCTTTTGTTTGAAAAATTCAGGAATTTTTTTAGCATGTTTAAGGCCAGAATATGAATTCAAATGTGTAAGTTTTTCTTTCTTTGGCAATTGATTTAGCCAAATCTTTATTTGGCTGGTGGGTAGGCCACAGCAGGGTTCGGGGCCAATAAACGGAGATTGAGCACTAAATCTGGCAAGTTCGCCAGCAGCCTCATTGCCAATGATACCCATAAGGCCAGGGACCCAAGTGAGTGGAATTTTATTGTATGCAGCAAGTTGAGTGATCGTTTGGAAACAGTTCCAAAACAGCTTAAACTCAAAGTTGTAGGACATGGAAGCTTAACGGTCTCCATGGCTGTCTGAAAGAATAAGGGGAACACCAAAAGACGTGCGTCGTCATTTCATTATATAATACGTCCTCGAAATTTTATTCGCAATAGGGCCATTGTTTTACGCCCTGTGTGATAAGCTGTTGAAACGCTATAAGAAGTTTGTTATCACGTCACGATTACCTTCACCGTTCACCGTAACAGCGTTAGCTGCATCATTTTCGCATAAACACTTGTTGTTCCAGCATCCAATTGGTAAATGTACTGCTCTGCAAGTAGTCTGTAGGCTTCAGTTCCTGTTTCAGTTGAATTATGTAGGCATGCAACAATAGGTCTTTTGTTAATATTCGCTGAGTGGTGCTATAGGAAAGGTTCAACTGCTGTGCATGACGACGAATTGAGTTATCGCGGTTTCGGTTAAACGACCTGAACGACGACGCACGGGTGTTTTTACATTTTGCACTGCCCCAGACTCTCGAAATTTTTGCATCAAACAGTACTGTCTCAGATACTTACTTACTTATGTCCTTTAACCCCTCGGGGGGCATAGGGCGTCAACCACGCCTGCGCGCCATCGTGTTCGGAGTTCTGCAACGCGTTTGAGCTGCCTCCAACTCATTCCTAAAGAGCTCGATTCCTCCTCAACTGTTCTGCGCCACGTTTGCCTAGGGCGTCCCGCTATTCTGCCTGCCTGGGTGAGCGGATTCCACTGCATGGCATATTTCGCAATGGAGTTGTCTTCGCGCCGTAGGGTGTGTCCAATCCATTGCCACTTTCTTCTTCGTATAGTAATGCTTATAGGTTCTTGGCCCGTTCTCAGATAAAGCTGTTCGTTAGAGATGCGGTTCGGCCAAAAAATCCTCAAGATGATTCTTAAGCATTTGTTTACAAAGACTTGCAGCTTTCGTGTGTTAATGGTGTCCACCTTCCAGGTACTGCACCCATAAAGCAGCACTGATTCTACGTTGGAGCGGAACAGTCGTAGCTTGGTTCTTAAGCTAACAACATTGCTTCTCCAGATTTTGGACAGCATTCCGAACGCAGCTTTAGCCTTCCCGATTCTGCTGCACACATCCAGTTCGGTGCCACCGCTATTAGCCGAGACGACATTTCCTAAATATAGAAAGTTATCAACTTTCTCGACTTGCTTTCCGGCAATGTTAAGTTGAGCGCGGGTATTGGAAGTACTCAGGGCTTTTGTTTTGGCTGTGTTTATTTTTAGCCCCACTTTGTTTGCCTCAGCTTCTAGATTTTGGGCCATCAAATGAAGATCCATTATCCGATGTGAAAGTAGACAAACATCGTCAGCGTAATCTAGGTGTTTAAGGTAAGATGTCATAGTCCAACGAATTCCAGAATTAGCTTCCGTCAATGCTGCACGGAGTACATCGCTGATAACCACCAAGAACAATAGTGGGGACAGTATGCACCCTTGACGTACTCCACTTTGGACTTCAAAGTCCTCCGACACCTTACCATTGTGCACGACGTGACACTTGCCGCCCTCATATGTAGCCTTGATAATAGCTATAAGCTTTTCTGGAATGCCTCTCCTGCGCAAGGCCAGCCAGATAGCATCTCGATTCAAGTTGTCGAAAGCCTTCTCGAAGTCGATAAACAGTAAATGTAGCGGAGGCCTATACTCAACGCATTGTTCGATTATGATCCGTAAGGTGTTTATGTGGTCGATGCAGGAGGATCCAGCGCGAAAGCTTGCCTGTTCGACATCGAGAGTTGAATCTAAATGATCTTTAATTCGTTCTAGAATTATTCTAGCTATTATTTTGGCTACAGCTGGAAGAACACATATACCTCTCCAGTTACCGCACTCCATCAAGTTACCCTTCTTTGGAAGCTTAATGATCATCCCCCTTTTCCACTCCTGTGGAAATTGTTCACTATCCCAAGCTCTCCGTATTAGCGGATGCAGCAAATCTGCCTATGTATTTGGCGCCGCTTGAAATAGCTCAGCAGGGATGCCATCAATACCCACCGCTTTGTTTTTCTTGAGGGACTTGATTGCTGTTATTATTTCAGCTTTACTGGGAGGTACGGTGCGAATTCGGGAATTTGTTGCTTCGAACTGCTCATTCGAATTCAAGATCATACCGCCGTCGTCTAAGTGATTTAGCACTGCAGCAAAATGTTCTCTCCATCTAGTGAGCTGATCCTCATCCGAAATCAGAAGGTCACCGTCTAGACTCTTCACTGGATGTTGTTTGGAGTTTCGACCACCAATGAGCTCCTTAGTGATGTTGTAAACAGTCCTACTGTCGCACCTACTCGCTGCTTCTTCAGCCCTTGAGGCCAGTGAGTTGACATGTTGACGCTTGTCACGTCTCACACTACGCTGCACTTCTTTCTTCTTCGCACGGTATTGGGCTTCAAGCTCGGTTCTCTCTACTGCTGAGGCCGCTGCAATCCGAGCCTTGATTGCTGTACGCTCATCGATCCGTCTCCAGGTGTCTGTAGAAAGCCATGTGCGGTGGTGTTTCTGCTTTTTACCGACATAAGTGCGTGCCCCAGTCGCAAAAGCATTTTTCACAGCACTCCAGTGGTCATCCATGTTCTCTATGCTGCTGATTGCTTCTGCTTCTAAGACAAGATGGTCCCTGAACTGTTGGCGCACTTGGGGAACCTTGAGCATGTCGATATTAAACCTGGTGATGTTAAGTAGGTTTGAGCGGTTGCTGTTGACGGATGCAGTACGAAGGCGTAAATGAGCTACCGTAAGATGGTGATCTCGTTCTTGTCCGACGTCAGCTCCACGTCTGTTTCGGACGTCCAGGAGACAATTTCTAAAGCGGCGACTGATCGCAATGTGGTCGATCTGGTTGGATGTTCGTTGCCTATCAGTAGAGACCCAACTGATCTTATGGCAGGTGTTATGCTTAAACAGCGTACCTCCGATGACTAGGCGGTTGGTATTGCAGAAGTCCACAAACCGCTCACCATTGTCATTACGGTCTCCCACGCCGTGAACTCCCATCACGTGCTTAAGCATGGTGTTGTCGCTACCCACCTTGGCATTGAGATCTCCCATTACCATTACGATGTCTCCATTAGGCGTTTGGTTGTAGGCGGCACCTAAGTGGCTATAAAAATTATCCTTTTCATCCTCAGTCGCGTCTAGAGTCGGAGCATAACACTGTATGATGGTAATTTTTCTAACTCTACTCTGGAACCTAGCCGTCAATATCCGGTCACTATGGGGTTTCCAGGATATGAGGCTACTACGTGCTGCTGGAGTTAGCATGAGTCCTACGCCAGAACTCCGTGCACTTCCAGCTGGTTTACCAGAGTAGAGCATGACAGTGCTTTTTGTTGGGGAGATGTATTCCCCAGCATCGAACCATCTTATCTCGCTCAGCCCTAAGATGTCGATTTTATACCGTGCGAATTCGCGCTCCAATTGGAGGAATCTGGCGTTATAAGGCCCTTCCTTGAGTGAGTCCAGGAGGGTCTTAACGTTCCAGAATCCGATCGTTGTCCGTGTCCGATAGCCAAAGGTCGTCAACAAATGATCAGTCCGTATCCGAGGCGTATGTTTCCGTTTCGGAGCAATAGTTTGTTTTACGGTTGCGGCTCGCTGGGCCACAGACCAACCGACACTTATCCTGTTTTTTGGCGTAGGAAGCTCGCCATTCGTCCTCTCCCGTTAGCAATTTCCGAAGAAATTCCCAGATGGCACCACGAGGAGGTGGGAGTGGGGCTTACTAACAGAGCTGCTAGGTTTTCGGCTGCAGTGGCTCCTACTCGTTACTTAGCGGACCAGCACCTATCGGGAGATGCTGCCCCTACGAGGCCTTTGTTAGTCGTTTGCCATTCAAACTGTACTGTCTCAGATGGTCAATTATATTGACGGAAAAAACCACGCAGTGCATTTTGCACTTCGTGCAGAACGATCATTTTCATAACACGCATCGAGATCTTCTGCGCGTCATTCAATTGGATATCGCTCTATGACTAAGTTTGCCAAGGCATGTAGATAATAGTTGTCTCAACAAAAAAAAAAAACTTCTGAAATAATCGCTGTCAAAAATCTGAGATATCATTGAATTCCCCTTTATATGCCGCAAGGCACCACTTCCGAACTAAAATTTTGCTAATCGACTTTATAACGCGGGCCAAAAGATCCCTCTAGCACTGTTGCCACATGTTGATTATCATAAGAAGACTTACCGTTCTCTAGATCAACTACACGCCAACCGGATCAATCACATTGTGATTTATGCAAGATTGGATGCTCACAACTTCTGAGCTGCCATCGTTGACTCCGACCACCACCAAAGTACTGCTGCTATCAGGCAGCTCGATCTAAGTTAGAAACGGTTTAAAGTCAGGGACGTCTACCACGGAGAAGATACTTACATTGCAACAGATCTTGAAGAAAACCCTTTTCATCGATTTTAAATTGCGTCTATTGTACTTTTTTGCTCCTGCTGCCCATAAGGCATATTTAGTTGACCATTTAATGAAGCGAGTATGAGTAAGGCTGATGAAAACAGAGTCTTAGTATATACGTTTTCCAATGCTCGCACTGCGTAAGATCATTTAAAGTGTATTCATAGCCCCTTGAGTGCTCGCAAATTACAGAAAAAAATATCCAATCAAACCACGTTGCTGTGTCCCTTTTCGTCCCTTCCCCATTTTTCCCAGGCGTAATGGTTATAGTAACTAAATTTTTATACATTCCCCTTAGTACCACAGATCCTAATAGACATATTCCTACGTCAAAAAGGCGGAAATTGGAGTGGAAGCGGCAACCGAGGAGGCGAAGGAACTCACAAAACAGCAGTGGCAGGGAGATGAAGCTCGGAAAGCAGAGGCTGATCAAGAATATCGCCGAATGGAAGGGACGGGAATACGGTGAAGTACATTTTTACGTCACACAGTTTCTTACTGGATACGGATTATTCAACGCCTGCCTCCACAAAATGGCCAAAACAAGGAGTTCGCCTTGCCAGTACGGCGACTCACAAGAGGACGACGCAACCCACACGCTCCTCGCCTGCAGCCGATGGGAAACCGAAAGAAGGGAGCTGGAATCGATGATCGGCGTCATCACCCCGGAAAACATGGTGGCAAAAATGTTAACGAGTGCACAGAACTGAAATGGAGTATGCTCCTTCATAGAAAAGGCAATCAAAACAAAAAAGAGAGAGGAAGACCAAATAATTTTCCTCATGAGATATATGTAAGCCTGATAAAAGCCTCACCGGTAAGAAAGAATAAACCTGCAACAAAAGACAGATATGAAAAAGCCGGCCCCGGAAAGGGGAAAGAAAATGACACCACTCTGAAGTAATGCGAAAAGCAGTCCCGGAGTGGATGGTGTCAAGTTGAAAAAGAGTTAAAAGTGTTTTTTTTTTTAGTGAGTAGAAAGTCCCTGAGCAGTAGCGTTTTCCATCACCCCGTAGGCAAACAAAAAATAAAAAATTGACATATTCGGCTTCCAATTAGACACAAATTCAACCATAAGACTACGGGAATCGTGACATTAAAAGGAACACCATTTTGCCAAGATTCTTACACTACATCGCAATCTCACCAAGCCCAGAATAGTTGACCTCAACATGGGCTTCAATTATCTCCAAATATCGGACAGAGAAACATGGAAACACCGAAACGTCAAGTAGCAATTAAACGACATATGGTATACTATCTGAGCACAATACGCACTGCCAAAATAAATTGATTCATCAAAAGGAGTTGATGGTTCCAGGAGTATATAGGAATTGAACTCGTTACTTTGTAGTGGTATCACAAAAGGTACTCCGCAACGAGAACCACTATCTATCTATCTACCTAATACCGCAGAGGTGGCAGTCTGATCTTAATAAAATTATTACCCTCTGCTGTACTTGAACCTATCGACTTACATTCAAGCAACAAATACATAACATGTGTTCTTTCAAGTTTGTAAGGAATGTGAAACGTATAAGCGTGCACTTAATTTTTTTTTTTTAAATAGTAACGCTTAGTCATCATGGGCGCCGTGGCGTAAGTGGTTAGTGTGTCGGATCACTACGCATAAGGTTCCAAGTTCGAATCCCAGAAAACACCAAAAAGTTTTTTCACGGTCCCACCTCTCGCGAGTGTCTGACAAACTTCCGAGAGCATTGTTGTCACGAAAAAGCTTCTCAAATCGCCGTTCGTAGTCGGCATTAAACTGTAGGTCCCTTCCATTCGTGTGAAAAATATAACGCGCACAACATGAGTGGTTGCGAGAAGCTAGGCCCTGGCACTTTAAAGAGCTGTTGCGCCAAATATTTGTATTTGTATTTTGCTTAGTCATCATTCACTTCTTCCACTCGTCAGTACAACTTTAAGCTGTTACGCTGTCTCTACCAGTAAGTGCAAAAGCCGATACTATTACCGTTGTTAGTAAGAGTCCCACACCGTCATATTGCCTAGTCATTCTTCAAAGCTTTGATCGCGGAGTGATCTCATCCTTACTGCGGGTTGTTACCTCGTACAGCTCAGTTTGACTTGCGTGCATATTGCTAGCGAATACACGGTTGAAAATAAAATAAGAAAAATACCGTCTAAGCAAGTAAAAGACTTTTTATTGGCTGGAGCGATAACCACCCGTTAGATCCTTCGTGATTCTGTTAACAGTCCTAATATCCCACCTGCAGCCAAGAAATAAGAATTAAGATTAGAATGAGGGACAACAAGAATGTCAGGGACTTCTTACAGGTGTTGGGGAGCATACGCGTATCCTGGAGAGTCGTGCCACATATAATTGAGTTCGTGAGAGACCCAATCATGAATACTAGTCAAATCTGGTTAAGGTCCAGAGAAGTCTTCCTCTGCGCCTTGTCCATTTCCTTGCAGATCTCATCCCCCATTATCCCAATGTAACATGTGACCGAGACATGAACTCACGAACTATTTTGAAAGTGCGTAAGGGATTGAGCAAGGCCTTAGCGCAGCCTGACACATTTGCTTAATGAGAAGTGAAGCCTAATGTTGCCGTCTTCTACGAAGACTCGTTTTGGAGCCAACCTTGAAAATTCGACTACATCCGATTCCAGGCACAGACTCCGACCAAAGCCACTCCTGAACACAACAAAAGTTGACTTCATATTGCACAATACTTGTAGTTTCACGAAATAGGCTTCTGCTGTAGTAAATTATCCCCGTCACATTCTGTGGAGTAGCTAGGTATGTATTATATGTCCATGCGTACCCGGGAAACTACACGTAGTTATTAGTTTACAAAGTACTTAATCACTCACCGCCTTCTAATTTGAATTTTTTTTAAAATACACGTAAATTAATAGAGCCTAACACTGAAATATTGTATTTATTTCTAATTAACATCTAAGACTGATTATTTTCTCAAGTCATGAACAAACGGAATGTCTAAGCCGATGCGGCTGAGTAACCCTAAGCGAGAAACTAAGCCACATCTAAAGAAAATAGTTGCATGTGCAAGCGTAACACAATTAAATTTCACGAAAGAAAATGAAAGTTAACAAGTGAATAACCAAATTCAGATTCAATAAACCCTGCACATTGTATACATAATTATGTAGCTCAGTGGAACGTGCAAAGTGCAGTCATAGCTCCAAAGCTGCACGAATACCTTGATCGAGTGAAATGTCCCCGCTTGAACCACAATCTAAGCATCAGCCGTACCATTATTATTAAATAATAATACTTCTAGGCCACATCCTAAACGCAACAGACTATCCTGCGATCATTTTGAACAATTAATCATCACTTCGTAGATTTATAGTTCGATCGCGGGAGAACCACGAGAAGTAGAAACGGGGGAATTTCAACACAACCGCAGGTCATACATCACCGGCATCAGTAGTCCACCCATTTTCAACATTGCTGACTGCAGGAATTTCTTACTCCTGCCATCACGTTTCTGTGGATTGGGTGTATCCGTTGAGGTGGATACCCAGGAGAGGAAAAAAATCGACACTCGATATTCCAAAATGAAATCCAATTAATAAATGTCTTCGGACATTCCGCGATATGATGCCACTTGCACAACACTATCCCTGCAGCGCCACAAGGCATAGGCCGCCTTGTGGAAATATAGGATGGGAATTACTGAGAACAATTGATCGGTACACAAGGCGTAGTAAATCTATCCTCTTTGAAATATTGAATCAAAATAGGGCTTCAGCGGAAGAGGTACGAGTACATCCAGACCTTTGTGTATTCTGGAAAATGAATGTGCCTTGGTGGAGTGCAGAAAACTCCCAACTCTCTGTTTGCTGTGATTCAGGTTAAATATAATGTAGGGGGAAGTATTATCATTTATAATTCCCGTCAACTAAATAATTTGTTACTTTTTGGAGGATTCCTCCGTATCAGAGAATGAATAGTAAATGTTGCAATTATTACTTGCGCTTATAACTACAATATAATCTCCCTCTGCCGGACATTTCCATAGATGTACAATTCTCTACAGCAGACATTTTTCAGGGTACCTAACCTACCAAATGAATTTACTCTTTTTTAGTAGTTTGACAGAGTGGAAATTAATTCCTTACAGCTATAATTCCTTATGTGTGTATAAAATCAAGATAAAATAACTGAGGGAACTCATTACCAATAACAATCGTTATTGTATATAATTCTTAATACTTACTAATACTTAAAATAAAAAAACAGATCACAACAAAAAAAAATAAAAATGTGCGACGAACTCATCATTTGCTAATATTGCTGCAAAGATGCATACACATAAGTATGTTTTATTATAAAACAAGCATTTATCATTTTTTTTAATTAATAGTAAAATAAATACATAAATAAATATATAAATAGTAAATAGATAAGTAAGTAAATAAACAAACAAATTAATAAATAATCAAATAAGTAAGGAAATAAATAAAATATAGTTTAGTAAGTATATTAACAAATAAAAAACTAAACAAATGAATAAATTTAAATAGAATAAAACATTAACTTAACAATTAAATAAGCAGCTAAACCTGTACATATTAATTTATAATACAAGGTGTTGGTTGAACTTGTTATCTGAATATCGAAGCTGGTTAACCTTGAAAATAATTCACGGAAAACGCGTACTTCAACTAGAATAAGAATGAAAAACGAATGTTAAAAATATGTACTTGGAATGCAAACGAACTTTTGCAGAAACTTGACGAATTGGAAATATTCATGCGTGAAAAAGATATTGATATTTACTTGATTTCTGAAACCCACGTAAAAAACGAGTCGCATTTAAAAATAAAAGGCTATAATGATATCCACGCTTGTCACCCTTCGGGAAAAGCGAGAGGCGGATCATCCTTGTTTATTAAAGACTGCATCGAACAATCCGAAGACCTAAAGATAAAGCTTGAAACTTTGATATTGTGCACGATTCGAGTTAAAAATCTCATACTCTTAAAATCTCATCTATCTACTGTCCGTAGATTTTACTAACTTCTTTGAATCGCTGAAACCCAATTTCATTTCTGGGGCTCAAGATACAGGTCGAAAAAAGGTAGAATGCTCTATGGGGCAGGTATGGAGTACAGTTCTGATTTCCATTCGACGGTTAAACCGACTTACTGGCCAACTAATACTTCGAAAATACCTGACCTGATCGATTTTTTTCCTTGTGAAAGGAATATCTACCAACCACATAAAAGTCAAAGAGAGCTTTGATCTGTTGTCTGATCATTCCTCAGTGATTTTGACATTGAGCGAAAAACTAGTCTATAACCTAGAGTTGGTGCTGCTCGTAAGAGCTCTGCTGGAATACCGTCAAGTCCTACCGCCTTGATCGCGGTAATGATCTCATCTTTACTGGGAGTCGTGATGCGTATTCGGGAATTTCTCACGTCGGGCATCTCAGTTTGATTTGGGAGCAAATCGCTAGCGAATACGCGGTTCAAAATGGTAGCAAAATATTCCTTCCATCTCTTGAGCTGGTCCTCATCCGAAATGAGCAAGGAGCCGTTTAGGTTTTTCACTGGGTGTTGGCTGGAGCTGCGACCATCTGTCAGCTATTTGGTGAATCTGTAGACGGTCCTGCTGTCGCACCTCCGTGCTGCTTCTTCTGCTTCTGTGGCCACCGCGTTGATGTAGTTGCGCTTGTCATGTCGGAAGCTACGCTGAACTTCTCTCATCTTCATGCGATATAGTGACTCTAGCTCGGTTCTTCCTGCTGCTGGAGTAGCTTCAACGTGAGCTTTCAGCTGTTTTCGTTCGTCATTCCGTCTCTAGGTATCCTCAGAAAGCCACGATAATTCCTGCAGCACCAGATCATTCAACCATTCCATACGTCGCGCAAATTACGTGTTTGCTACCACGGAAAAAAAAAAAAAAACAAAATTAAGTTTCCAATTGGGCAGAGCTTCGCCCACTTTATCAACCAGACTTCGAATAATAACATTTTACAGTGTCTTTTATACGTCATTTAAGCTTACTTGACAAAATGCATTCTATGGGAAACAAAATTATAATTAAAGCTTATTTGACAAGAATATATTCTATGGGAAAGGAAATAAACGTAATCTGATATTGAACTGTGCATTGACTTTACATTAAGGTGAACAATTTAATAATGTCATCAGATAATAAAGAAAAAGTGCAATGTAATTATATACGAATACTGGATAAAGGTGCTATGGGGTGAGTGAATGTTATGGATACGTAACTCCTCCTCCCTTAGAGTGGAGCGAAGGCCAAAGAAGCTGCGGTGCTGCTGTTTCTGGGGCAGGAGCGACTATGACCTGTGTAGTTTCTGTTCTTGGGATGTTAAATGCTTTCCTTGATGATGATAGGTAGTCTCTCAGTAGGTGGATGATGATTAGGATGAGGCCGAAAGTTACTACGCTGTTAAGTATGGTGATGTTGCTGGTTCGAGTGGTTGCTATACGTAGTGTATTTATTAGGTTCATGTTCTTGAATTGGTGATCTTGTAACTTCTGAATGTTGGGTGACTTAATTATTGATGATACGTTGATTTGTTGTAGTAGTGATGGAAAAATGTGTACGTCATCCCAGTATATACCATATTTTCGTTGCTTTCATAAATGATCTGGTTTATCTCCAGTTGGCAGTTTTCGAAGTGTATTAAGTTTTTGTTGGTGAGGTTCGCAAGTTGTCTGGATCGTTGTCTCGGGGATGTTGATAAGTAGGATATAGTTATGTTCAGGTTGTAGTATTTCCGTTACTTCCGGTACTTCTCGTAGACTACATTCCGCTGATAGGTTGTTTAGAAGATTGGCGATGCATTTATTTATTTTGTACTCCCTTGCTTCTCTACAGTAATATGTTTCCTCGATTTTTGGACATTTCTCATCAAAGTGGCGAATATTTTTGGGATTGGAAATAACAAAAGGTTTGGAAATAATCATTTTAGTGTTGTTAATGGGAATGGGTATAATGTGGAAAAATTAATAGGTTTCTTCAGAGATTTGTGGAATATGGATATTGAATATGATATTAGTATTCTTGTAATAGGCTTGGAGGCCAAGAAGTTCATAAATATGCTCAGCTGACTTTATTTCTATGGATTTATTTAAAAAAAATGTATATATTTCATTTAGTTCATCTGAATTTAGAATTTGTTTTGATATGATATTAAGTCTTGCCAATACTATTGCTTCTGCTATGTTGCTTAAGTGATTACTCAGTAGGTCTATGTTGTAGTTTACTTGATTAAAGTACTGTGTGTATCTTATTGCTATTTCATCAGATTTTATTCTGTTGTTTAGTTCATTACGAGAATATCTTAAGTAGTCCTCAATTATTTCTTGCTGTCTGTTAATGTGATTAGTAATGTCGCTAAATCTTTGGCTCATTTGGTTATTGATTTGGGTTAATTGATTTATTTCGCCTGTCATTGTTGATTGACCCTGAGTTAATTGTTCTATCTCTTTATTCAAGTGTATGGCGTCATCAGCATCCATATTTCCGGTTATGCTTTTTATAACTGATCCTAGTCCGTTAACCAATCCTCTTTTGTTTCTTAATTTTGGCATTAATGTCTGTAGTTTAGCTTTTAGTTCTATCACCTTAACGTTAAGTATGGTTAATGAATCTTTAAGGTCGCGAATTTTGTCAAATGCATTGAGTGAGTTTGCTATCTTGTTTATGTTTGTTTCGTATGCGTCTAGTCTTACTACGTGTATGAGGTTATTGTAAGCTTTAATGGTTCTAGCCGTTCCTAATTTCATGGGAAGTATACCCATATTGTCGCTAAGATTCTGTATTTCCATTTTCTGTCCTGTCGTCAACGTTGTTATCGTTAGTAATCTGAAATTTACGTTTTCTTTTTATTTTAGATTTATGAAGTTTTTTATTATCTCTAGTAATAATTGTAACTTTTTTGTTTGTTTTAATTCTATGTTTACTAAACCTAGGTGTAAGTTTGTTTCTTCTAAATTCTTTTCTTAATATAATAGAATTTTCCTTACGTACATTAGGGTCTTCCCTATTTGTGTTTAATTTGTTAATATTCTTAGATACTAGTTTTTCTACCTGTGCCTTTATGGATGGGTATAACTTTTCTTGGAATTCATTTAATTTCATTCATTATTATATTTTACTTCTTTATTAAATTTGTACGTTCTACCATAAAATAATTCATAAGGAGTAAGTTTTGTGGCAGAATGTAGAGCATTTTTGTATGTGATTACGGTTTCATTTAAAATGTCATCATGATCTCTTTCTTTCTGTTTATTGTATATGATTCTATAGATTTCTGTAAATGAGGAATGCATACGTTTCACAGGGGAATTGCTGCTCGATTGTTGGAAGGAGGTGATATGAAAAACAATGTTGTATTGTTTGCAGAAATCTTTAAATATAAGTGCCGTGAATTCAGATCCTTGGTCGGAATTTAATTTTTTAGGTACGCCGTGGAGACTCATGAAAGGTTTAAGTGACTTGATTAAATTAAGACTATTCTGAATAGGGAGTGTGTATGCTGCTGCAAATTTCGAGAATTTATATATTATTGTTAGAATCTTCCTATTGTTTATACTATAAACATCGATATGGATTATATCTAAAGGTTTCCCTGGTGTTTCTGGGTTTTCGTACTTAATTCTGGGAGGGTTCCTCTCGTATTTCATTACCTTACATTCTTCGCAATTATTAATTATTTTCATTATTTTAGTCTTCATGTATGGAAAGTAGTATTGTCTTTTTAGGTGCAAGAGGGTTTCGTTGTTGCCTCTATGGTTATTATTGGTGTGATAGTCAGTGATAAGTTTGTCTTGTGTGTCATTTTCTGTTATGTCTGATAATATTTCCATGCATCGAATTAGTTTAAAAATTTTGCGGTTAGAAAAGTATTTCGAGTAAACACTTCGGACGATTTTGAATGTTTCATCATCTGTATATATACCACAACATTTATTTGGGGGTAAAAATTGTTTAAAAATGTTAATTATACTATCTTCGGAAAAGTATTGTCTGTATACTGTTCGTCTTTGTTTGTTTTTAAATATCATTTGAAGTGTAACTGGTCTGTCTCTGTCACTTGTTTCTAGGATAAGTTGAATGTTAAACTCATTAAGGGGACGTTCTGAAATGTATATATGGTCGTCAAGATTTTCAGTTGCTGAATGTATAGTGAAACAATTAGAGTCATGGTTATGAGCGTTTATATCGTTAGCATTTAGTTTTACTTTGGTCTCAGAGGTTGGTGTTTTAATTCGACTTAATGCGTCTGCATTTGAGTTTAATTTACCTTTTTTGTAAACTATTTCGTAATCAAATTCTTCAAGCCTTAGTCTCCATCTTACTAACTTGGAGTTTGGATCTTTGAGACTCATTAGCCACTGTAATGGCTTGTGATCGGTAACGATCTTAAATTTGTGACCGAATAGATAGGGGCGGAAATATTTAGTTGCCCAAACGATCGCTAATAATTCTTTCTCTATTGTTGAATAGTTACTTTCCGTGTCGGTTAAGGTTCTACTGGCGTAACATATAGGTTTGTCTTTACCAATAGTACCTTGTGATAGTACTGCGCCTAATGCGAAATTACTCGGATCTGTAGTGAGGATAAATGGTTTCGAAAAGTCGGGATATTATAAAATTGGGTCGTTAATCAAGAGGTCCTTACTTGATTCAAATGCTGAAATGTATCTGTCATTTAGTTCAATTGTCTTACCTTTCTTGAGACATTCTGTGAGTGGTTTTGTCAGTTTTGCAAAGTCTCGTATAAATTTGCGGTAATAACCGAGAAGTCCTAGGAATGACTTGATTTCTTTTTGCGTTCTGGGTATCGGAAAATCCTGTATTGCCTTGATTTTGTCGGGGTTAGGTATAACACCTTGACTAGTTACTAGGTGTCCAAGAAATGCAACATCATTGTGAAGGAATTCGGCCTTATCCAGTTGAATTTTAAAATTTGCTTTACGTAATTTTTTAAATACTTTTTCTAGATTTTCGGCATGTTCTTGAAGGGATGTGGAAAAAATGATTATGTCGTCTAAATAAACCAAGCAGATTTTGCCTTTTAGATCCTGCAAAACATTATCCATCACTCCTTGAAAAGTCGATGGAGCATTTTTGAGGCCAAAGGGCATACGAACATACTCGTAGTGTCCGCCTTCTACCGTGAATGCTGTTTTTTCAACGTCTAATTGGTTCATTTCAATCTGATGAAATCCACTAGCGAGGTCTAGTGTGGTAAAGTACATACTTCGTCCAAGTTTGTCTAAAACATCAGTTATGTTGGGGAGTGGGTACTTATCGCTAACCGTTTTCTCGTTGAGTTTACGATAATCGATTACCAATCGCCATTTAACTTTTCCACTGGCATCTTTCTTTTTAGGAACGATCCAGATTGGCGAACTTGTTCCAACATTTTTTGAATTTGAGTTTTAACTTCTTGTTTATGAATATGCGGATATCTATACGATTTTGAAAATATAGGAACGTCGTCTGTTGTCTTTATGCTATGTTTGATTTTGTTAGTAAAAGTTAAGTTTTGTCCGTCTTTAAAAAAAATGTCTTCGTATGCCTGACATAGTTTATAAATTACCTTTTTTTCTTCAACATTGAGGTGAGATGTTCGGATCAGATTAGCTATGTCGTTTGAACTTATGGAACTTGTGTTAGGGTCGTTGTTATTGATTTCAAAGTTATTTAATCCACAATAGTTGTGTTTATCGAATTTGTTAGCTTTAAGGGGCTGTTCTAAAAATAAAGTTTCGCTCGAATTTGAAGTGTTTATGGCTACTAAATTACTATACCATTTCACTGACTTATATATACCTTCTGGAATGTATAAGTGGCGTTTGATGTACGTAGTATTAATGAGGATGTCACCTTCTTCTACATCAACTGGCAACTTTACTATAGTAACATAGAGAGAAATAGAGTTTCCGGAAAGGATGAATTTGTGTGACATGAAATTGGGTTTGAGAAGTATAGGCAATTTTGAATTTTTAGTAATTAAGAGTTTATTAGCTAAATCAACGTTAGCTGCTAATGCAGTGAGTGTATCTAGTCCTAGTACCCCATCGAAATATCCATGAAATCGAAATACTAGGAATCTAGTTGTTCCAGGTTGATTAAATTCTATAAAGTAGGATAAGTGTACTTCTTTATCTAATTTATGAGTGTTTAAAATTGTGGTAATAGTAATAGGTTTTATTGTACAAACATCATCGGGGTGAGCGAACTCAGGGTTGATAAAAGAAGCTGAGGCTCCTGTATCAATTAAGAATTTAAGCGGACGGCCGAAAAGAGAAGATATATTTATATAGGGAAGGTCAGAGCCGTGTTTATTTATATCTATGTATCCGATTCCTTCTTCGGGGCCAGTGAGTAAAAATTTGTGTCGTCCAATTCGCGGAATGTATCAAACAAATTACGGTCTAATTCGTCCAATTGTTCGTAGTCATAGTAGGGGTCTAACTGTGGATAGTTGGGAGTTTGGTTGTCGGTAGTTATATTGTGCAATTCCTGAGTAGTAAACCTCGAGGGTTCGTTGTGTCTAAATAGATTAGAATGTTGCTGGGATCTGGTTTGCCTGGTGTTCCCGGAACCGAGTTCCATTGGTTCTGATGGTGGAAGTCTTTTTTGGCTTTGAGGAAACTGATGGTTTCTACACTATTGTGATTTTGTTTTAAGGTGTGTAGATCTCTGATAAGAGAGGTTTCGTTCCTCTTGTCAAAGTAGTGTAGTACAAGATTCGACCTGATTGCCGTCCAAGTCAACGGGGTGCCATACATATTGAGGACCTCATTGGCTGGCCCAACGATTTTATTGCGCACTGCTCTAAGCAGAATGTTACTGTGCACTGTGCCATCCGCATGTTGAATGAAGCTCAGTATTTCTTCAACATTATGAATAAACTCAAAGAGAAGCCTAGGATTGCCATCAAACTTCGGCAAATCCTTTATGGCGTTAGGCACTCTTAATGCCTGAAAAATATCTAGTTGTACTGCTGGTTGAGAAGGGTTTAGTTGTTCATTTTGAACATTATTTTGAGAAAAAAATTAGTTGAGGAACTTTCTGATGATCCTGATCTACCGACATTTCTAAATTAATGTTTCCTAACTGCTTTAACTTATTGGTACTACTCAAGATGTTGTCTTTTCCCATATTAGTTCTTATACTACTACGCTCGACTTCTTCGTAGGAATCACTTAAGTTACTAGTGGAAGCTGGCAAATAATAGTGTGGATTTCTTCTTGGTCTGCATTTTTTGTTACAAGTCGGAAATGGGGAAGGAAGGAAGGAAAATATTCTACTTTCACTTACATGCACGCTGCTTTCATTGTTGAGTATTTGTAGAGTAGAGCTTGTATAGTTGATCCCAATTGAATAGCTTTTGCTTCAGGTAGTGTCTGTCTATTATTTTACACTTTGCAATTCTGTTTCAGTTATTTCACTTTTATTTCAATTAGTTCACTGTCTCTTATTTTGGTCTAAAGGATTGAGGTTCCTGCGGTGATTAAGGCATGAAATCCTGCGGTAATGATATCACTTTATATCGATATTCACTCGATTACGATGCTTCTTAACTTTCACTTTTCGATAAACTAGCCGGGAATCCACCGATTATAATTTATTTAGAGTAAACAATCAAAGAAAACCGTCACCGAACTGCCGACTGCGCCAATTACGTGTTTGCTACCACGAAATTAAGTTTCCAATTGGGCAGAGCTTCGCCCACTTTATTAACCAGACTTCGAATAATAAAATTTTACAGTGTCTTTTATAAGTAATTTAAGCTTACTTGACAAAATGCATTCTATGGGAAACAAAATTATAATTAAAGCTTATTTGACAAAAATATATTCTATGGGAAAGGAAATAAACGTTATCTGATATTGAACTGTGCATTGACTTTACATTAAGGTGAACAATTTAATAAGGTCATCAGATAGTAAAGAAAAAGTGCAATGTAATTATATACGAATACTGGATAAAGGTGCTGACGGGGTGAGTGAATGTTATGGATACGTAACTCGCATTCGCTGATTGTGCTCTGGAGCAGTTGGAAGCAGATCCCAATTTTGGACAAAAAATCATATTCACGTCAATTGGCTGCCAAGATCGTGCTAAATCTCTTGTTAAATCTCTGGTCTATTCAATACACCAGCAACAATTGCCGACTTCGAAGACAACGTTGTTCGCGTAATTGGCGAGATTGGGGCTAACTTATCTGGTATGTGCCCAAGTCATCCGAAATTGGACCTCTCGGATGACCACCGTCAAGCAAAGCCGTGGAGTCTATTTAGACAAAATTTTAGTTTTAAACATAATGGTATCGAATGCTCCTTAACCTGAAATAAAAAGATCCGCTATACCTCAAATACAAATTGTTTTGCTAAGATTCAAAGATGTATCGCGCTTAATGAGTGACACTTTATATGTCACCGTTTTTCATACTTTTTGTACTAACCATGCCATTTTCACAAACAGCTTTACGTTTTTTTTTCTCCAAAATTTATTTTCACAAAATAGTCAGTTTCAGTTATAACTTATTTTTTCCTCTTAAGTTTTTTTTTTTTTTGTTTTTAGATCCTTTAACCCCTCGGGGGGCATAGGGCGTCAACCACGCCTGCGCGCCATCGTGTTCGAAGTTCTGCAACGCGTTTGAGCTGCCTCCAACTCATTCCTAAAGAGCTCGATTCCTTCTCAACTGTTCTGCGCCACGTTTGCCTAGGGCGTCCCACTATTCTGCCTGCCTGGGTGAGCAGATTCCACTGCATGGCGTATTTCGCAATGGAGTTGTCTTCGCGCCGTAGGGTGTGTCCAATCCATTGCCACTTTCTTCTTCGTATAGTAATGCTTGTAGGTTCTTGGCCCGTTCTCAGATAAAGTTGTTCGTTGGAGATGCGGTTCGGCCAAAAAATCCTCAAGATGATTCTTAAGCATTTGTTTACAAAGACTTGCAGCTTTCGTGTGTTAATGGTGTCCATCTTCCAAGTACTGCACCCATAAAACACTGATTCTACGTTGGAGCGGAACAGTCGTAGCTTGGTTCTTAAGCTGATAACATTGCTTCTCCAGATTTTAGATAGCTTTCCGAACGCAGCTTTAGCCTTCCCGATTCTGCTGCACACATCCAGTTCGGTGCCACCGCGATTAGCCGAGACCACACTTCCTAAATAAAGAAAGTTATCAACTTTCTCGACTTCCTGTCCGGCAATGTAAAGTTGAGCGCGGTTGTTAGAAGAAGTACTCAGGGCTTTTGTTTTGGATGTGTTTATTTTTAGCCCCACTTTGTTTGCCTCAGCTTCTAGATTTTGGGCCATCAGATGAAGATCCATTATCCGATGTGAAAGTAGACAAACATCGTCAGCGTAATCTAGGTATTTAAGGTAAGATGTCATAGTCCAACGAATTCCATAGTTGCCTTCCGTCAATGCTGCATGGAGTACATCGCTGATAACCACCAAAAGCAATAGTGGTGACAGTATGCATCCTTGACGTACTCCACTTTGGACTTCAAAATCCTCCGACACCTTACCATTGTGCACGACGTGACACTTACCGCCCTCGTATGTAGCCTTGATAATAGCTATAAGTTTTTCTGGGATGCCTCTCCTGCGCAAGGCCAACCAGATAGCATCTCGATTCAATCTGTCGAAAGCTTTCTCGAAGTCGATAAACATTAAATGTAGCGGAGACCTATACTCAACGCATTGCTCGATAATGATCCGTAAGGTGTTTATGTGGTCGATGCAGGAGGATCCAGCGCGAAAGCCTGCCTGTTCGACATCGAGAGCTGAATCTAAATGTTCTTTAATTCGTTCTAGAATTATTTAAGCTATTATTTTGGCCACGGCTGGAAGAACGCATATACCTCTCCAGTTATCGCAATCCATCAAGTTACCCTTCTTTGGAAGCTTAATTATCATCCCCCTTTTCCACTCCTGTGGAAATTGTTCACTATCCCAAGCTCTCCGTATTAGTGGATGCAGCAAATCTGCCGATGTATTTGGCGCCGCTTGAAATAGCTCGGCAGGGATGCCATCAATACCCACCGCCTTGTTCTTCTTGAGGGACTTGATTGCTGTTATTATCTCGGTTTTACTGGGAGGTACGGTGCGAATTCGGGAATTTGTTGCTTCGAACTGCTCATTCGAATTCGAGATCATACCGCCATCTTCTAAGTGATTTAGCACTGTAGCAAAATGTTCTCTCCATCTAGTGAGCTGATCCTCATCCGAAATCAGAAGGTTACCGTCTAGACTCTTCACTGGATGTTGTTTGGAGTTTCGACCACCGATGAGCTCCTTAGTGATGCTGTAAACAGTCCTACTGTCGCACCTACTCGCTGCTTCTTCAGCCCTTGAGGCCAGTGAGTTGACATATTGACGTTTGTCACGTCTCACACTACGCTGCACTTCTTTCTTCTTCGCACGGTATTGGGTTTCAAGCTCGGTTCTCTTTACTGCTGAGGCCGCTGCAATCCGAGCTTTGATTGCTGTACGCTCATCGATCCGTCTCCAGGTGTCTGTAGAAAGCCATGTGCGGTGGTGTTTCTACCTTTTACCGACATAAGTGCGTGCCCCAGTCGCAAAAGCATTTTTCACAGCACTCCAGTGGTCATCCATGTTCTCTATGCTGCTGATTGCTTCTGCTTCTAAGGCAAGATGGTCCCTGAACTGTTGGCGCACTTGGGGAACCTTGAGCATGTCGATATTAAACCTGGTGATGTTAAGTAGGTTTGAGCGGTTGCTGTTGACGAATGCAGTACGAAGGCGTAAATGAGCTACCATAAGATGGTGATCTCGTTCTAGTACGACGTCAGCTCCACGTCTGTTTCGGACGTCCAGGAGACAATTTCTAAAGCGGCGACTGATCGCAATGTGGTCGATCTGGTTGGATGTTCGTTGCCTATCAGTGGAGACCCAACTGATTTTGTGGCAGGTGTTATGCTTAAACAGCGTACCTCCGATGACTAGGCAGTTGGTATTGCAGAAGTCCACAAACCGCTCACCATTGTCATTACGGTCTCCCACAGCGTGAACTCCCATCATGTGCTTAAGCATGGTGTTTTCGCTATCCACCTTGGCATTGAGATCTCCCATCACCATTACGATGTCCCCATTAGGCGTTTGGTTGTAGGCGGCGCCTAAGTGGCTATAAAAATCATCCTTTTCATCCTCAGTCGCGTCTAGAGTCGGAGCATAACACTGTATGATGGTAATTTTTTTAACTCTACTCTGGAACCTAGCCGACAATATCCGGTTACTATGGGGTTTCCAGGATATGAGGCTACTACGTGCTGCTGAAGTTAGCATGAGTCCTACTCCGGAACTCCGTGCACTTCCAGCTGGTTTACCAGAGTAGAGCATGACAGTGTTTTTTGTTGGGGAGATGGATTCCTCAGCATCGAACCATCTTATCTCGCTCAGCGCTGAGATGTCTATTTTATACCGTGCGAATTCGCGTTCTAATTGGAGGAATCTGGTGTTATAAGGCCCTTCCTTGAGTGAGTCCAGAAGGGTCTTAACGTTCCAGAATCCGATCGTTGTCCGTGTCCGATAGCCAAAGGTCGTCATGAATTTATCAGTCCGTATCCGAGGCGTTGGTTTGCGTTTCGGAGCAAGATTTGTTTTACGGTTGCGGCTCGCTGGGCCACAGACCAACCGACACTTATCCTGTTTTTTGGCGCAGGAAGCTCGCCATTCGTCCTCTCCAGTTAGCAATTTCCGAAGAAATCCCCAGATGCCACCACGAGGAGGAGGGAGTAGTAACAGAGCTGCTAGGTTTTCGGCTGCAGTGGCTCTTTCTCGTTACTTAGCGGACCAACACCTATCGGGAGATGCTGCCCCTACGAGGCCTTTGTTAGTCGTTTGCTATCCGTTTGCCTTTTCCGCTTAAGGACATCTAAATAATAAAATAATTTTTACTTATCATTAAATGCTTGCTTTTGCTTAGATAGCAGGCCGCTCTTTTTGATATTTATGCTCCATGTTAAGCAAATCACCATGAATAGACCCATGCTTTAACAAGGATCCACAAGAAAGGACACCCCCTCAACTGTGCCAGATATAGAGGCATCAGTCTCCTCAAAATCGCCTGAAACCTTTCATCAACAGGCTGATTGGCCCCTATCGCTGCAGTTTCAGGCCAGGAAATTCCACCATCGATCAAATCTTCACATTTCGGCAGATCCTTGAAAAAACCCAAGAATTCCAAATCGATACGCACTATATCCTTATCGATTTCAAGGCCGCCTATGACAGTATCTATAGAGAAGAGCTTTATAGAGACATGTCTAGTTTTGACATCTCTGCCGAACTTGTTCGTCTGTGCAGGATGACGGTGGAGAACGCTCGCTGCACCCTCAAGGTCGGTAATGACATCACCGAGACCTTTGGTGTCAAATAAGTTTTTAGACAAGGTGACGCGCTGTCACGTGACTTCTTTAATATTGTACTTGAACGCGTTGTGCGGAACTCACAAGCCAATACCAGAGGCATAATCTATCAAAAGCCGTACAACTGCTTGCGTACGCCGACGATATTGACATACCATATGTAATTGGAAGAACTCAGCGGGCTGTCACGGATGCATTTGCAAGAATTGAAGCAGAAGCATCCAAAATGGGTTTAGCGATAAACGAGGACAAGGCCAAGTATATGCTGTCAGTAAGGAGGGAGAATCATCATCGATGAATTGCACAGGACGTTAAATTGGGCACCTATAACTTCGAGGTAGTAAGGGACTTTGTCTACCTTGGCTCTGCTATAAACTCAAAAAACGACATCAGCGCAGAAATCAAGCGAAGAATAACTTTTGCCAATCGCTGTTTTTTCGGTCTTATGAGGCAATTCAACAGCAAAGTCCTATCTGGAACAAATAAGGAGACTCTGTATAAGACTCTGATCATCCCAGTCCTGCTTTACGGCGCTGAAACATGGATTTTATTAAAAGCGGATGAAGATATCCTTGGTCGCTTTGAGAGAAAAGTTCTTCGTAAGATATTCGGTCCCGTTTGCGTTGACGGGTTTTGGAGGAGAAGATTCAATAATGAAATATAAAAGCTGCACAGCGACATCGATCTAGTCAAAAACCTGCGTATTGGATGTCTAAGATGGCTAGGACATGTAGAGCGAATGAACACCAATACTCCGGCCTGTAGAGTCTTTGAATCTAACCAGAAGGGAAGACGCAGTAGAAGACTTCCTCGCCGTAGGTAGCGCGCAATATGGATAACATTGATTCGGGGGAAATGTGGTTTCAAGGATGGCACTATGTGCCATATGGCCACCGAAACCATCGACTTACTGAAATCTCAATTTGGAAATTCGTCAATTGGTCTACAAGATAGTGCGACACTTCTCGAATATTTCCTGTGGAATTATGTGATGTGATCTGGCTTATGCTGATAAACCAGCAACAATTGACGCCTTGGATTGGAAGTCAACATTGTTCACCATATTTGTGATCATTACTCGAGAAAAGTGACCCCAGATTGGACAGAAAGAATGTGCTTCGTCAAGAACAGCCGCGGCGGCCGTATGCCGCAATCATTTTTAAGTATTAATATCATAAATTGATATTTAAAAAAAAAAAAACTAAATCTTCTTCTTCCCATTTCGGCGAAGTTATGATCTGAAAGCCAGCGACCATAACCCTCCCAATTCACTGCATTTCTACTGATCGGCCTGTGGGGTTCACCAAAAAAATTATTTTGATTAAAAGTTATGTGTTATTGTTTTTAAATTTAAATGTGTACCGGGCTTTAAAAAACCGCCTTTATGACGCTCACCCTCCGAATGGTCACACGATTTACGAAAAGCTAAGCCCTAGGCTTTCTATAAGTTGTTTAGAAGCTCATAATAACGTTTATATGCAATATAAAATTCAACAAATGATTTTAAGTAAACTTAGGAATGTTTGCATTGGACTGGAGAGTTCATACATGTGTACATGTAACTTAAATCTGCAGTTTGGATATGTACCCAAGAACATGCAAGTTAGGCACTTACTACTAATCTAATCGAATGGTTCGCTTTCAACCCGCCCTCCCAATGTTAGCAGCGATTCCATAGACTGATAGTAGCAATATCTGATAATACGAGTATTTGCTGTTATAGGTATACTCGTATGTACGTACAAAAAATCGATCGCCAATCGAGGTGCATTTTCACTACGTTTAATATCTCACGATTTATTTATCTAGTTTATTTTTTTTTTGTCGTATTTAGGTCGCAACGTGCAGCTGCAATGAGAGATCCTTGAACGAGGAGGAGGACATGGCCTACGAACATGTGCACGACCACGACAAAATCACATCGATTATATGTATGTACAAGCCCTTCGGTAATGCAGGCTCATGGCCCACAGAATAATGACAGTAAAAATTGGCAATGCGCATTCGCAGCATATAAGTTGACTTCTGCTTCTAATATGGATACCCTCGAGACTATGTGTGGACTGATCTTGTCTCATCGTATTTGGGCCTGCCATTGTCTGTTGCAAGATGTAAGCCTTCCAAGGACAAAGTCCTTGGTTTGCTAAACAAGATAAAGATGCAGGTGCCTCATGTAGGTTGGACGCGACTTGCCGACGAGACGTGGGCACCTCATTTCACAGGGCTGTGTAGATTGTATTTAGATGCATTATCATTTCATTGCTTGGTAAACATAGCCACCAGCACTTCGAATCTTTTTCTTCTTATTTTTTCTTTCCTGTTGAAGATATGAGTGCTGTGCTATACAGACTCACGATTTCTGCAGGGACACACTAACCGATTTGAAATTTATTGTTTGCTGATCATAGAGGCTGATTGTCGGTGACAATCTCAAGGTTTTCTTTGAATAGTTGTCCGTTGACCACGCAAGTCTATGGCCGTAGGTATTTCTGTGCGTGCGTTCTGGTTGTTTTTTGCTTGTTTGATATTCCTTTTTCTGCTACTTTTTGTGCAATATTACTACTGTTGGGCCTTTGTCGTCTGCCATATTAGATGGAGACGCTACGATAACTTTTTTGATGGCACTGGTTGTTTTTATTTTCATACATTTTTCTATGTAGATTAAGTTTCGGTAAAAAGAATAAATTCACATGAGAGTTCCTTAGAAGATTTAAATTGCTCTGGATATAGACCAAGAGTTGGAAGAAATTCTTGACTCTGGGGGGGTACTCAACTCAGTTACAAATTATTTCCCGTTGACATTAAGCCTTAATGAAAATACTCTAAAAGACGAAAAGTACTTGTTGAGTTGTGGAAAAGAAATGGGAGATATCGGGTTCAGATGGCTCAGGATTCTCATCTCCAAACGGATGAGAAGTCATCCAATACCGAACCAATAGAGGGAAGGTTACCTTATCCCTGTATCCAAAGGGAAGGGTGATACACGAAGCTGTGATAGTTATCATTTGATCAAACTGATGCCATATACCATGAAGTTTGTTAAGAGGTATAAGGTGATGATCAGTGCGGGTTTGTCGTAGATGAATTAACCACAGATGTAATCAAAACTATAAGGATCGTAATAGAAAACACCGTGATTCCCTAAAGGATCTGCATATTGTATTGGTTGACTTTGAAAATTCATTCGACAGACAAGCACGAGATCTGATGTGGGTGGCGCTAAGACATCAATAGGTTCCAGAAACTTATGTACAGATGATCATGGACATATACGGAGGAGCAAATATAAGAGTAAGATGCCACGATGGAGTGACTGAAGAATTCCCAATCAAAGTCGGAGTGCACCAGGCAAGCGTCTTAAGTCCTTTGCTCTTGCCCTTCTTCTTGAAAGTAAAGTGACCGGCCTCAAAGTGCACCAGTTATTCCTTGCTGAAGATAGAGTGAAGACCCTTCCGCCCTGCAACGAAGAACTTGGCACATGGCCAGAAGTTCTGGGGTAAGTAGGTACAGCGTTAGTCTGGTTCTCTAACCCACTCAGGCATTTTGGAGACATTTCTTTCAATGAGATCTGTGATCAATGACGTAGAAACCTGTGATGACAACACCAATCATCGCGTAAACCTAGGGTGGATGAAGTGGTAGGAAACCTTCGCTATTTTCTATGACCGAAAAATGTGTCCTTAGCAGAAACCAAGGCTCTATACCGCCATTGTGTGTAAGGTACTTATATAGGGTTCAGTGTTGGACAATCCAATCAATGGACTTCCATTCGTGTGAAAAATAAAATGCACACAACATGATTGGTTGCGAGAAGCTAGGCACTTAAAGAGCTGTTGCGCCAAATATTGAAGATGCTTCTCATGAGAACAGGAGTAACAAAATTGATCGAATAAGAATTTCGAAGATCCGTGGAAGCTCTGGCGTTTGCCAGGTTAGATACACTTTTATCCGATTTAAAGCGTGCATTACATAATTAAAATTTTTATTATGATTTATTTTGATTAATTTATTTTAAAAATTGCAACAACCGGTTGCATTTCAACGAAATTTGGAAAGAATAAAGGCTACTACGATAAGTAGGGCATGGTTGCAGTATTTCTATAGAGCCAGCCATCCCCAAGATCCATTTAATACAACGTACTACAAGTTCAAGGAAGGTGACAATGGTGCAGTGTTTAAGCCCCAGCGGGGAACTGCAATCATCAGCCGCCCAAGTATGAAAAAGTATAACATCGAAAGTTTTCCAACCACTGTACCAAAAAAGGACCTTGCCTGGTAGTACAATGGACCGGAGAGCCTTTAATTAAAATATGTTCTACGGTTTTCCTGCAGGATGAAAAGAACTGCCAGACGTATACATCCTCTCGCTCATTTCTATTCCACAAATTAAATTTGAAATATTGCTTCGGTGAGGTGACAAAGTTAAGGATGACAAATATCAAAAAAAAAAAAAAAATATTTGGCGCAACAGCTCTTTAAAGTGCCAGGGCCTAGCTTCTCGCAACCACTCATGTTGTGTGCGTTATATTTTTCACACGAATGGAAGGGACCTACAGTTTAATGCCGACTCCGAACGGCGATTTGAGAAGCTTTTTCGTGACAACAATGCTCTCGGAAGTTTGTCAGACACTCGCGAGAGGTGGGACCGTGAAAAAACTTTTTGGTGTTTTCTGGGATTCGAACTTGGAACCTTATGCGTAGTGATCCGACACACTAACCACTTACGCCACGGCGCCCACTAATATCAACTCCAGATCTAAAAATGAAACCAAATACTTGATCTGTTTACAGAAATAGTTTCTAGATAAGAAGAAGAAGAAGGTGCTTCATATGAATATTAGGCGTACATATATATTTTGATATAAAGTTAGATTGGGCTATCAAACTTTGGATGTATGTACTGTACATAGATTGGTGGCAAATCAGACTCCACATGAATTATGTACGTCGGTGTTGTATTTGGCGGTCAAATTAACGTTTAGAAAATCATCTTTCTACTGCATTGGGTGGAATTAATAAAAATTGACTTTGGTAAAATATGAAGCAATTGCTAGAAAAACTAACCATTTTTAGCATTTGCTTAATTTCGTGTGATAAAAAGCTAGCTTTAGCAGTTGCTATGTTCGAAAATGACGTTTGCTCAAATTGGTATGAATAAAAGAAATAAAACTAAGCGCTTCTTAGGATAAACCAAGACTGCTATTTATCTGACTACAAGCGTTTACTACGTACTTCTGATACATAAATGATAAATCAATTGAATTGTACTGTTGTGTGATTTTGTTTAAAAAAATAAGCAAATAAATTTAATTTGAAATCGGTTTGCATAGCGCACCGCTTTCGCTGATGTGATTGCAAATTCAAACAACGTTCGTGAACTTAAGTAATATGTAAATATAAGCCAAGGTCACTTGGTGCAACATACTGAAGAAATGTGCGAAGACGATAGATTAATAGCACCAGTAAAGTTTATGAAAATAGCCCAGGAAAAATAAAGGAAAACATCAGCTGCAGCTACAGGAGAAATTCAGAAAAAACTTCGTAAAAAAGGTATGAAAAAAATAGCACAGACATGAAATGCAAAATTTAGACAAACATTTGTTTCATGAACGTGGAAGGTCGCGGAAGTAATTATGGTACCAAAACCCGGTAAAATACCAAATGAAGTTACTTCATTACATCCGATTTCCTTGCTGCCAGTACTGTCTTAGCTATTCGAAAAAATTCTTCTGAAACGTCTTCGATCATGAAAGAAAATATATTGATACCATACCATCAATTCGGTTTAAGAAATAGGTATTCAACAATAGTTATTCAGGTACACCGAATAACTGATAAAATAGAAAAAGCCTTAGAAGAGAAAAAATATACTCTACCATATTTCTTTATTTCTTTTGTTTTTTTCGCTGGAAGGAAAAATCATCGAAAAACATTGCAAAGCAAGTACGCGAGGGATGCTCTGCAATAGTGAGGGACTTCAACCCAATCTAAAAAACCTCCCGGGGGGACTGAATTTCGTCATCCCGAATGGGATTGCACCTAGTGGTTTGACTAATCGGCAATTTATTTTTGATTTCTTTGGAAAATAGAAAAAAAAATAGTCCGCCGTTTGTCAGATTTCAAGCCTTTTTTGTTTGAAAATATAACCTAATTTCTTGGCCTTAGCTAACTCTTATAGATCAAGAGGCTTTACCCATCTTAGTCTCCTGATTACATTGTCAGTATTTAATACTTCTATTATTTCTATGTTTACATGGTTGAGAAGCCTACTTCTGTGTCTTTGACTAACTTTTTTAACTTCCTCTTCAACCATTTCAATATTTAGATCTCTATTTAGATCAGCGTTGCGTATGTACCAAGGTGCATTAACTGTGCTCCTCAGTACTTTATTTTGGAAGACTTGGATTTTCCTTATATTTGTTTGGCATGTGCTTGCCCATAACTGAAGCCCATAGGTCCACACTGGTTTCAGAACTTGCTTGTTTAGCAATCACTTATTGTAGTTGGACAGGGATGAGTATCTCCCAATTAGGCAATACATTTTACTGTATCTTATGTTCAACTCATCTCTCTTTTTCTTTACACGTGCTTTCCAGCGCAGTTTAGCATCTATGGTCATGCCTAGATATTTGGCTGTATTGGAGTATTCCACTATATTGTTGTTTATGAATACTGGAATGTATGATACGTTTTTATACGTAAAATAAATGTGTACTGATACACTGTTTATTGCCTTTTGAATCTTTTTTGTGAATATTTCGGTAGTTGCTCCCACTGCAAGTACCGCAGTGTCGTCTGCAAAAGTTGCTAGAGTGGTTTCTCCACTTTCAGGCAGATCGCTAGTGGATAAAAGGTATAGCACATGACCCAATACACTGCCTTGTGGTACCCTAGCTTTCATTTCTCCTAATGTTGAGTACACTGTCTCTTGTTTAATTCTGAAGCATCGATCTGATATATATGACCCCAGAGTTTTTGAATACTGCTTCGGTAGTAGTTTTTGTAATTTATGGATCAATCCTTTGTGCCAGACTTTATCGAAAGCTTGTGCTATATCAAGAAATATTGTAGAGCACCCATTTTTCTCTTCAAGTGCTTTTTCGATTTTATCTGTGATTCTATGCACCTGATCAATTGTAGAGTGATAATTTCTAAATCCAAATTGGTGAATTGGGATTATCGACTTTTCATCAATTATTTTTTTGCAAACGTTTTACCAGCATTTTTTCGAATAACTTGGACAACATTGGTAGTATCGATATTGCGCGATAAGAGGTTACTTCGCTGGGTGGTTTGCCTGGTTTTGGTATTACTATTACCTCCACGACCTTCCACATGCTTGGCACATATCTTAACTTGAATGCAGCATTTATTATCTGCGCTAGTTTTTTCAAACCTTTTCGTGGAAATTGTTTCAAAATTTCCCCTGTAATTAAATTAAACCCTGGGGCCTTTTTTATGTTTATTCCTTCTTTAATTTCTTTGGCAAGTTCTTTAACTGTTACCGGCCGAATAGGTCTATCTTCTTCGCACCTTACTTCGATTCCTTGATAATCTTTATCTTCATAAGGTTTGAAGACGTCTTCAAGATACTCTGCAAAAGTATTTGCTTTCTCTTGGCTGCTTTTTGTCCAGTTACCTTCTCTGGTTTTTACTGGTGGAATGTGAGCTATTGGCCTGTTCATTTTCTTTGTTGCCTTCCAGAGCGAGTAGTAGGTACTAGCATCATTTGTAAGACTTGTAAGGTAAGTTTTTAAGGTCTCATTATTAAACTCTCTATAGATTTTCTGAGCTTGTTATTTAAATTGTTCAGTGCGGTTTTGTCGCTTGGTGCCCTTGTCTGTTGCCAACGTTTTCTAACTTTCCTTTTTTCTGTAATAATTTCACATATTTCGGGAGGATATGAGTTTTGTTTAATCTTGTCTGCTGTTTTGGGAGTTGCAGCGCATGCACCTTTTTGGATATTGAGTGCAAATATTTGCAGTGCTTCTTCTAGTTGGTCTTCTGTTTGAACATCTTTCTTGATGTTACACAGGCTTTTGATAAAGTGTGGTACAAGGAATTAATACATAAGCTGCAAAAATATCTGTCAAAACAATATTCATATATTATAGAGTCTTACGTAATGCAGTGATCATTTAGAATAAAGCAAGAAAATAAGTACTCAACATTAAAACATATGCACGCCGGCGTACCTTAAGGTAACGTAGTTGGACCCATCTTATTCCTTATATACACAAATGACTTGCCATAAAACGAGGAAACTACTTTCGCCACATTTGTAGATGATACTGCTGTTCTTGCTGTTGGTAAAACAAAAAAGGAAGTAACCGAAAAACTGCAAAGGACAGTAAATGATATACATATTTGAATGGATCACAAAATGGTAAATAAAACTAAACGAACTGAAGTTAATTTCACAAATAAAAACCTATAATCCATATGTACCTGTGTACATAAACTACAATGCTTTTCATCTACAATGCAATATTCGAACTCAGCTTGATACTTAGACATGGCTCTTGACGCTAAATTGCGCTGGAAGGCTCATGTGAAAAAGAAACATGACGAATTAAATATTCGCAATAAAAAATTGTGTTGGCTCCTAGGGAGATATTCCTGTCTCTTAGTCTGCAACAAGCTATTGCTTTATAGGCAAATATTAAAGCCGATATGGATATATGGTCTCCCGCTTTGGAGGTGCACAATTAAGACAAACTTACAATATTGTTAATGCGCTATGGTACACAATTAACGCTGATCTACATAGAGATCTGAAAGTAGAAATGGTAGAGGACGAGGTCATTAAGGTTAGACTTCGTAACCGCACCAATTCAGAAGTAGCTGAACTACTTAATAATAACAATTTGTTTAGAAGATTGAGAAGGATAAAACCCCTCGAATTAGTGACCTAGTGATCGCATCATAGCATAACATCATTACACACAATTCGTGATTAAACATACATACCTACGTAGGCACTCCAAAACAAAGGGTAACTGATAAAATGCAGTTTCTAAATACATGTACAGGGTGGGCCAACTACAAGTTTCTTTTTAAAAATGCAATTAAATGAACAAAATTAAATTTGTTCCATGTATTATGGCTTTATTAGTAAGAACAAACGTTTTCATTAATTATGGAACACAACGTCGTTCAGGTGGCTTCCTCGCCTCGCCTCGCAGTAGCGCATTCTATCACTCCAATTTTCCAAGACCTTGTTGATGGTTTCGGGCTGTAGCTCACGGATTGCTTGGATAATATTGGCCTTAAGTGCTTGAATCGTTTCCGGATTGTTGGCATAACATCGGTCCTTCACGGTTCCCCACAAAAAAAAAAGCACAAAGGGGTCAAATCGCAGCTCCGAGGCGACCAATTGACATTGCCAAGACGGCTTATAACACGATTTGGGAATTTGGTGCGCAAAAGACCGATTGTGGCATGGGCTGTGTGACATGGCGCGCCATCTTGCATGAACCAGAGGCCTTCCAAATCCATGTCTTCAATTTCTGTAAAAAAAAAAAACTCGTTAACATGGCTCTCTAACGCCCACCGTTGACCAAAACGTTGTTCCCAGCCTCATTTTCGAAGAAAAATGGTCCTATGATGCCACCACTCCACAATCCGCACCAAACTGTCACTCTCTGTGGATGCATTGGCTTCTCGACAATAACTTGCGGGTTTTCCGAGCTCCAGATGCGGCAATTTTGTTTGTTAACGTAGCCGCCGAGATGAAAATGTGCCTCGTCAGAAAAGATGATTTTTCGCCCAAAATCGTTGTCCAATTCAACCTGCCCAGACTGCGAAGCGATAACGAAGCGGATGGTCATGCGCTTTCAATTGCTGAATCAATTGGACCTTGTAAGCGAATAATCCCAGATCTTTGTGCAGAATTCTCCTCAGGCTAGTGCGTGAAATGTTGAGCTGTTCAGATCGATGACGAGTTGATGTTCGTGAATTGAGTCTCACACTCTCGGCTACAGCAGCCACATTTTCGTCTGTGCTCACCGTACGACGACGGGGACCATGAGTGTTGTCCACTTGCATACCAGTCTCACGAACTTTTTGCACAAACTTGCGTACAGCAGGCGCGGTGGGTGCTTCATTTCGGCCAAAACTTCTTTTCAAAAAACGCACTGTTTGGGCTACACAGCACTCACTTTGGAAATAAGTTTTCAATATTTCCCAATGTTTTTCAAGCGTAAAGCCACTCATTTCCGCGGACGTATGATACTGACTTTCCGTCAAGATTTCGAGCGGGAAACAGCTGTCAGTGTCAAAATAACCTATGATTTAAAAGGAAATCACTAGATGGCCCACCCGTTATATGCCCTCAAGTGATAAAAAAAAATTGCTGATTAGTTTGACGACAAAGTGCGATAATTGGAAGGATGACATAAATCATACCTTCTCCGGGTGCTTTCAGTGAATTAAAGACCCACACTATCGCAAAGCTCGCATGCGATGTCTTTTCCACGATTTTTAGCCAGCTACATACGTGCAGAAAAGAAAAAAACATTTGGTGTCGATAAGAATCTTAAACAGTTGTATCGTTTCACACGTCGAAATGTGGATTATTTGCTACACCAATTTTTACCTGAAAATTTAGAAACATGCTTTGGCATGCTGATTTCGATACACTTGGCGATGTAGATACTGTTGCCGTATCGTCTCCATTTGATTGCTCTGAAACACATAACAAAACATCCAGATATTCCATATCAGCGTAGAGTGATACAATTTGGTTTTTTTTTTCCTGATACACGAGCACGAAATAAACGGTATCTAACATGCTGTTCGAAATCAAATGATAAGCAATTGCTTAGTTTGAAAACTCCAACTTGCTAGTAAAACCATGTCTTATTCATACAGATTCGAGCAATTGCTTTACGCATTTACCTTGCTATCGTCGAGTAATTCGTAATTTTTATAAATAGTTACCACCCACTACATTCTATTTGATAGTTGTCATTAAACGTTATTCAAAAAATGTTCGTTATTTTGAAAAATTTTAAATACAGTATCACATGGCCTGCAAACATGCTTGCAATTAGGGTGGTTTTTCTTTGGTGCTGTGGCCACTTCCAAGTGATCCACTAAGCCTGAAAACAAAAAAAAAACTGATTTTTTTTTATCACAATAACGATTGGTTTGGCAAAAAAGAATGCGGGCCGCTTGACATTGAAGAGGTTTGTTAGGGGCTCTTTCGCTACGAAGAAAGGGTGAGTCAAGAGCTAGTGTGGAAGTTTTCATTAAATTAAATACACATTTATTGTGAAATCAATATAGAACTTGATTGATTAATGAAGTTCGGGCTCTTATAAATGGAACACAATCGTTCATGTGACTACCACGGCTTCTGTTCCAAGCGACCATCCGAAGGTCAAAATTATCGATGGCTTTTTGAAGAATAAGTGGGTCAATGGCCGCAATTTCAGTTTGGATCCTGAATTGTCACTGGGCTATTGGCATAGACCTTACTGGTGTACTTACTATTGTGTAATTTGGATTTTATAGGCGTGAAAATGAAGATCAACTTTTAATATTCGCCGTAAAGTGCCATAAGTGAGGCTCAAATGTTGACTTCGGCGACGAATTGAGGTGCCTGGCTGGTTTTGAACACTTTCGCTCACAGTGGTGATGTTTTGGCGTGTACGTGCAGACCGAGTATGCTGATATGGAGTTTTACCCGATACCGAACTATTTTCTTCAAAACGCTTCACCATTGCACGAATTCTGGACTCACTAGGGCGATTATGTTGACCGAAAAATTCACGAATTTTACAAAATGTTACTTTTACAGATCACCTATGTTGTAATAATATTAAATAACAAAAATGCATTGCTGCGTGGTAAACGACCCCATGACTAAAATTGCCTGTCAAAAAAATCAACCACATTAAATTAAGTAAATGACAGTAATTGACAGCCAATATCCACACCATCTGTTGGCTCACCCTTTATAAGATTTTTCTTAGTGGTTTCGATACTTTGCATCTGGGCGGAAATAGCATGTCAAAATTCGTATTGCACCGTGGTTTGCTAAGTCTTTTTTAGGGTAGTGAGGAACGAAAATTCATTGGCTCATCATTGATGTCGTGTATAGTGCCCATATCAAAGTATTGTAATGTTTTTTATTTGGCTTTAGTATTTATACTCCTCCACAAATTGTTGACATACGCTAATTTATAACGCTAATTTAAACTCATCTATGACAATCGTTGTACAATATAAGTGAAATACCAGTACATATTTAGCTTTACATGTAAGAGAATTACTATTACATTACAGTATTTATATTTCCGAAGTCGTTTTGATTGTCAACAATCACAGCGAATCGGAACCCCCTGCGGATTTAGTAACAGAGGACAGAATAGAGTGGGCAATAAGATCGTTTTCCCCCTTTAAATCCCCAGGACTTGATGGGATTATACCGATCATGCTGCAAAAAACTGCACCAATCATTATCCCAGTTCTCAAAAAGCTATTTGCCAGCAGTGTTAAACAATGTCACATACCAAGAACATGGAGGGAGGTAAAGGTGGTTTTTATACCCAAGGCGGGCAAGGCTAGTCACACCACCGATAAGACCAATAAGCCTAACCTCTTTCATCCTGAAAACTTTTGAAAGATTGCTCGACATCTACATACGCAGTAGAATACGCCCGGGGGACTTTTCCCCAGGCCAACACGCATACACGAAGGGTAAATGTGTGGAAACTGCCCTACATCATGTTGTCGGCTTTATAGAAAAATCACTTAAGGATAAAGAGTTCACACTAGCTGCTTTCTTGGACATTGAAGGAGCCTTCAATAATGTAAATACCGAAGCGGTTAAAAGAACCCTAAGAAACCTAGACATCGACATCAATCTAATTAACCGGATTGTTAGCATGCGCGAGCGGGTACCCCTCAAGGCGGGGTAATCTCCCCACTGCTTTGGGTCATTGTTCTTAATGAGGTACTACAACAACTAAGGTACAGTGGGGTCAGAGCTACAGCGTACGCGGATGACGTCGTGCTGCTTGCAACAGGTAAATTCCCGCCTACCCTTAGCGAAAAACTTGACGGAGCCCTAAATATTCTTAGCATATGGGCCAGGAGCTGCGGTCTAAAGGTTAATCCCCAAAAAAACCGAACTCGTACTTTTTACGAATAAGAGGAAAATACCGGAGTTTAGTACACCTTCTGTTGATGGTATCCCACTCAGATTGTCCGATAGCGCAAAATACCTGGGCCTTGTACTTGACAAAAAGTTCAATTGGAGATTAAATATAGAGAAAAGAATTAAAAAAGCAACAATAGCCTTTTACTCATGTAGTCGAATTTTTGGTAGAACCTGGGGACCCTCCTCCAAAATCATACTATGGATGTATACGGCTAGTTATAGTTAGTTAGACTCATACTGACTTTAGGCAATCTAGTATGGTGGCCAGCTGTCAGCAAATCCACCAACTTAAAGGCAATCACCAAAGTTCAAAGACTAGTGTGCATTGGCATCACCAGTGCAATGAGGACAACTCCAACCGCAGGACTCGAAGCTATCCTCAACCTGCTACCGCTAGACATCTTTATACGAACATCAGCAGCCATTAATGCTATGAGAATAAGTCAGTCAGCGAACTGGAAACCAAGCAGGACAGGCCACTCGATGATCCTACTCGATTACTTTGGCCTCATGCCCGTAACGGATTACATGACGCCATATTTAGACTTTACAAGGCCTTTCTCTACCGCCTACCCTAGCAGGGAAGATTGGAAAAGCGGTCATATACCTAATGCCGAATCTATAGCCATCTACACAGACGGTTCAAAAATGAGCACTGGTGTAGGATCAGGTATCTTCTCCGACCCTCTACGTGTATCAAAATCCATATGACTCCCAGATCACAGCAGTGTTTTCCAAGCAGAGGTCTTAGCAGTGGCAACAGCCGCCCGTGAGTCAGCGATAAGGGCAATACCGCCAGAAGGTATCACCATCTTTATCGATAGCCAGGCAGCTATAAAAGCGATTACTGCCATAGAAATTAAATGGAAGCTTGTAAAGTGTTGTCGAGAAGAGCTCAGGGTTCTTGGAACACAGCACAAGGTATCACTCTGTTGGGTCCCTGGACACGAGGGTATCCCAGGCAATGAGAAAGCCGACGAGCTGGCGAGAATCGGCTCAGCAGGCTTACTAGAACAAGTTGACCCCCCTGTGTGTATCCCGCCTTACTTGAAGAAACTACGCCTGACGGAGGAGGAACTCTGCAGAGGCTGTGGTAACGAGGAAGTTTTTGAAGACACAACCCACTTCCTGTGCCACTGTCCGAGTCTTCAACACTCCAGAAAAAAGTTCCTTGTTAAATATTTCTTCCAGGATCTCGAGGAACTCTCCGGCGTTTCAACAGAAAAGATGTTGAACTTCATCAAATAATCAGGGTGGTTTGTATGCAGAAATGAAGTAAGTGACTGAGTTGGTAGTTTTTAGTTTCATTGGGTAAGGGATTACTTTTTCCCCCATGGGTACCACAATGGGTCAACGCTGACCTGAGTGTGGCAGAGAGCGTGCCTCTCTGCCAGCGCACATACCTAACCTAACCTTGTCTGAGGCAACTATGAGCTTATACAATAGTTATGTGAGATTGCAGCTGATGACAAAGCTTTATGATGTTCTCCGATGATGTTTTTGCCGACGGAGTATTCAAATGACATTTAGTGAGCGGTAAAAGCTGCATACAATTGTTTTTACCGTGTAAGACTAACTTTAACTATATAATATCGAGAGCATCGGGTTCCATTGATTCCTCCATGCGACAAGTGAAGTCTGACCTAGCAAACAAAGTGTACTTTATCAATTATCCTGAAAATTAATTCAAATTCTGATGAGGAGATTTATATGGATTCGATACTTGTTAAGAAATAGAACCTTAGGCGACTAGCTAAGCGTTATAATAAATTCTTCTGAAATTTATGGTGATCAGAAGATTTCAGAATTGAAAATAAGTGCATATGGCTCATCTTCACTTCTGTACTTTCGCCTTCCGGAAACAATAATTTAGCGTTATGTTAAGCGAAAGGCTTTGTACTTAATTCATTTTTAAAATTGTGTTTGCATATCAACTATTGCTTGCTGAATATGCAAATGGTTTAATGGAGTACCGAATTTACAAATGAATGTACAAATTTGTGGTCTATACTTCAAAATGCGTTTCGCCTGGATGTGGGATTGGGCTCGTCAGTAGATGGCCACCACATTTTGTCTAGATGCATTGTTTGCTTGATGTTTACCGAGTCTATATAAATTTGTCTGCTAAAAGCAGTTGTGAATTTTGGGGTATAAGCCACAAATTTCTACATTCATTTTTGGTATGGTTCTAAGTACTCGTATCTAACTCTGTACTAAAAATTGTTATCTATTTATTTTCTAGCCTTTCCTACATGTTTTAATTTCGGATTTTGTGAGTACGTCATATTTGTTTTTATTTGCCCACATTCACCTTAACAGCACGGGGAAAATTAAGAAACTTAATTCTTACGTACGCACACTAAATGCATGCCCCACGGCACGTGCCTCTGCCTCAAAGACATAGACTGTCCCACAAATAAAGTACTCACCCATTAGATGCACCACTCACTTGTGCAGCACAGCCAGCATCTTCGATAGAGTGCGTGTCATTCTAAATGTCTATCAATTTGTATCGCAACTAGTCAAGCATAATGTTCACAGCCCTAGAAGCGATGCATCAAGGATGCATCTATGCAAGCGCATAGAACTTTCAGCCTTGCTACGCACAAATTCTCTTCGCCTGAAGTGGACATGATTCAGAAAAGCGATTCCCACCGTCACCATCACCATCACCAACTGCTGCTTCTTTTATGTGAGTGCTTGCTGGGATCGCATTAAACGTTCTATGCAAATTCTCTTCGCGCGCGCCCTCTGTTCGGACGTTATGCTGGTTTTCTCGCACAGCTCATGTAATTATTCACTGACACCATCTAGGGAGAAAATGATAAATTTAAACATTGTCGATAATTTGTTAACCTTTTTTTTGCTGCGGATTGATTTTGTTGTTGCTATTGCGCCCGCTGTTCAGACAGTATCGTATATTGCTGGCTAAGCAAACATATTCAACCGTGTCTTCGGGGAAGCAGAGATGGGCACACACCCCGTCACTTGGGCTCAAACCAGAGTGAGGTTATGGCTAAAAACTGCATGGGCATTTGTCTTTTCTTGTTTTGTGGGACTTCACTTGGATCAAAGCTAAAAAATTGCCGAAGATTTTCTAAACATGGCATGTAAAATGGGGTTTTATTAGCCGTTGTTGTTGCACCAAAAATGAGTGGGAAAATGACGGGAATCTTAATGCCGAGTATTCTTTGGCGGGTCGGTTGGTTTCTTTGATGTTGTCGCCATTAAAATCGGATTCCAGATCTTCTGCAGCAGATTGAATGGGTGGAGAAATAGTCATTATCAATACTTGTGCATCGATCGTGACATTGAGTTATGATGACATATGTACAAGTTGACGTCCCTTAGGTCCATGATGATTTTATGATTTCCATTTACATATTTGTACGCGTACGAAACGAAATTATGAGTCATGAGTGTATTTTTACTGCGGTTATGCATTTAAGATGCAGTTTTCTAGTTTTTCTTTTCTTAGAGTCTGCAGAACGCCTACGCTCCATCGAGTGTGGTTTCTAGCAATGGACTTGACAGTTGCCGTGACTTACCCGTACCGAAAGGAGCGGTCAACAATAGATGCAATTGCGGAAGTCGTCAATGCAGCAGAGAAAACTGTTGAGGGGAGAAGATGGAAAGGTGAGACCAAGCTGTATTGTGCTGTAATAACCCTAGACATTAAAAATGCCTTCAACACTGCAAACTGGAACCATATAATAACAGCTGTTAGGGTCAAAAGAATACCGGAGCACCTTATTAAAATAGTGTGAAGTTCGAAAATAGAGTCCTTCTATATGACACCGACAACAGGGAAAAACGGTGTAAGATTACAGGCAGAGTTCCGCAGCGTTCAGACTTGGGTCACCTGTTGTGCAAAGTAATGTATGATGATGTATTCAGGCTCTCGGAGAAGGCAAACAATCATTGACTTTGCAGTCGATACTTTGATGATACACCTTAAAGGTTGAGCAACTCCGTGAAAATACCAAAGCAATGCTTCAGTGGGTATGCAGAATGACGTACAAACTTCTTCAAGAGAGTATTGTGGATTCGATTAGATTAGATTAGATTATATTAGATTAGATAGATTTTTATTTGTATACTAAAAAAATTTAACAAAACAGTGTATAAACAAAAATCGGTTAGCATGGCATTGCCGTCTGCCTGGTTGACAAAAAGTTAACAATTATTAATAAATTATTAATTATAGCCTCATAGCACAGAAATTAATTATTTTTTTATTTTTCTTCTTTTTCTTTTTCTTCAGAAGTTTCCATTCAAAACTCTTTCTCTGTATTGTAAAGCAATTTTGCAGTACCTGGTTAGTGTTGTGACGTTATTTTCATTAAGGATTTGCAAGACTTGGTTCTCCGATAAGACATCGTTTCCAAGCACAGATTTCCTTGTTTATCGCAAAATTGGGCACTTGCCAACAAAATGAAAAGTATCCTCCCTCTCAGATAAATTGCACATGCCACAGACTATCGGTAGCTCATCCCTATGGGGTACATAATTCAGTTTCAGGAGCTCTCCACGCAGTTTTAGGACCGTTGCTATTTCTTCTATGCTGTACTCATCCCGAAAGTAATTATTGTGCTGCAAGTTGTGGCATAACTGGCTGTAGACACCTCTATGGAGTGACCCTGATGCCTCCTCTAGAAATCTTTTCCTGATCTGCTCATCCACACGCGTGATTAATTGGTAAAGTTTAGGCTTCCAACTCCTCGCATCTTCCACACTAAGCTCCATTCCACATCCACTAGCTAATTCCAGCCACTCTTTGTACCATCCAGTTTTATTTCTTATAGATTGTAGAACTGCTTTCTTCGGAAGTCTATAGTCTGGCATGTTTAGCACTCTAAGCACGTAATCCACTTGTAGCTTTTAGGGTTTTACAAAGAGTCGTGATAGGCCTGTCTCCAACATGAGCATGTAATTCTGCGTGTTCGGTGGCAGATGAAATGCTCTCTTTATATAAAACCTAAGGAGTTTTTCCACCGTTTCAAATTATTTTCCTCCCCATACTTGAGAAGCGTAGAAGAGAACGGATCGCGAAACTGATTCGAAAACTTTATATTTGCTGCTATGAGCTATATATTTGTTGTTGAAACATTTTCTCCAAGCAATGTTGATGGCTATTTTCGATTTCGACAATTTCTCTTTGAGGTGCCTTTCCATACTGAGATTTCTCGTAAAATACACTCCGAGGTACTTATACTTCTTCACCACTTGGATAGTTTCCCCATTAAAGTGCCATTTTTCATTCGCGCAGTTTCTGCCTCCACCTCTTTTAAAAATTATTATTTGAGACTTACTCAAATTTACCACCAGATTCCATATTTGGCAGTATTCGGAGAGTCGGTTTATTGTAAGCTGTAGAGATTCGGGTGAGTACGACAAAAGCACTACGTCGTCTGCAAAGAGAAGGGCTTTAATCAATACACCTCCATATTCAACCACTCCAGGTAAAAAATCCACTATATCCTCAATGAAGAGTGCAAATAAACTTGGACTGAGAGCACAACCTTGCCTTACCCCGAATCCCAAACGAAACCATTCTGATAAGCCCTCACCATTCCATACAGCTGCTTTGGTATCCTCGTACAGATTTTTAATCACACGTCCGAACTTCAGCGACATGCCCATGCCAAAGAGTTTGTAGAATAAAGCATTTCGGTCCACTGAGTCAAAAGCTGCCTTGAAGTCCACGAAGAATGCATATAGTTTCCTATTCCTCGGGAGAAAGGAGTCCACAATACTATTTAAAACAAACACGTGATCAACAGTGGAGTATCCTGGTCGGAAACCCGCTTGATATTCGTTGAGCAGATTATTGGGATGTATCCATGCAGTTAGTCGACTTTGCAATATCGATGTAAACATTTTATATGACGCATTTAAGAATGAAATGCCTCTGTAGTTCCCTTTTTTATGAATCTGAAAGATCAGGGCTTCCTTGAAGCGCTGTGGTATTATCCCATTTTCCAAAATGTTGTTGAACAAGGAGGTAAGATTCGTGTTCAGTTCGTTAGTACCATATTTGTAGAATTCGGCTGGTATCCCGTCCGATCCTGCAGCTTTACCATCCTTAAGACTACTTAGTGCCTCAACAACGTCCTACAATACAATTGTCCTATCCAACATTTCGTTCTCGAAGCCAGGCATGGCATACTGCATTTTAAGCGTACTACCAGATGGGTTCAGAAGCCTCTCAAAATGAGCTTGAAGGACGGTTAGGTTTAGTGCCCTGTCTATGACATAATTTCCACCATTTAGTTTTTTAGTCAGTTTCCAGAATTCTGAGGGATTATTACACTGCACTAGTCTTCGAGCCTCTGATTCATAATGCGTTCTCATTTTTGCTGCGCAAAGCCCTTTAAACTCTATATTAGCTTTAATGTATGAATTTTTCATTGCAGATTCATTAAAAATTCAAAATAATTTCAGCCATCTGAACGACAATCGCCGCGCCTTACTGCACTCCTTATCAAACTAAGGTTCTTTGTATCGTTGTTTTTTGTATTTGTTTTGGTTGTTGATTGGGAACAATTCCTTTATAATATGTTCAATTCTGTCGAAGTCCACATAATCCCGGGATTGTAGCTGCTCCTCCAATTGCCTTCTATATGCCGATGCTTTAGCCTTGTTCCATATTAGCTTCGGGAGAAGATTCATATTCCTTGCACCCGAGTCACCCGTTACTATCAGCTCAAAGGTCACAACAATAGGGAAATGATCTGAATATGGAACTTGCATCACTTCGAAGTCTGTTATAAGGCTGCCCCATTTACCTCCTGCGAAACAATAATCGTTGACGGATGTCCCTGGTCCTCCCACAAATGTGAACTTTCCCTGTTTGTCACTCAGACTTGTACCATTCAGCACTCGTAGTCCAAACGAATCACAAAATTCCAACAACTGCGTACCCTTTGCATTACAAATTTGATCCTTAGATTGACGACTTATTCCAGCTAATCTATTTTCCATACCTTCTTCTTTGCCCACTCTTGCGTTCAGATCTCCTATCACACAAACGTGTCGATCACTCATCCGTCATTTTCCTGGTTTTAAAGCCGAAGTTACTCAGCAATGGCGGCACGGTCTTTAGAATACTTTCTCTATATTTTCAGACTGTTTGGGAAAATGGATATGAATGCACTCTGTTCGGACGTATGACCTCTTATTCAGCTCAAACCTCACTTGAAAGAAGACTTTAGTAGAATTCAGGATACGGCCACTCTTAACAGCTTCCTATTATAATTTCGCGAATAGTGCAGTGGTCTATCTCGCCTTTTTCCGACGAGTTGAATTTTTGGAGACGCAGTAAGCGTGGGCTTAGTTTCGAGGGCTAAAGTCGGACTTGTTCCGATGGCGCTATGGATCTTCATGCTAGTCGTTAGAGCTTCATAATTGCTCTTATAAACATTTTTTTTCTACGTTTGGCCACCGGAAAATGTAGGTACAAGTCAGAGAGGGTCTGACTGGGCAGCGAGTTCGAAATCCTATTTTTTGCTAAGTATTCGTAGCACGCGACTGAGCATTGTTTAATAGTTTCCAAGATAATGTTTTAAAATAATGATGGACCTACCTTTGCCTATGGCCAAGTCATCAGGCCCCGATTCGGTGGTTTCTGAATTCGAATTCAAACATACAAATTCATAAATATTTTACATTGAAAGATAATTTATCTAAATGGAAGGAAATTAATTGCAAAACAAATAGCCGATTTCAAGGTATCAACTGCATTTCCCCAGGAAAAAAGTACATTAAATCCGTCGATTTCTATTATTTCCTACGGTGTTTTAATAAATTTTCCCACCTGTCAATTATGCGACCATTGTAAATCATTCATTTTGATACAATCTACCGCAATAGATCACACCTTGAAGACAAAGGAAAGCAGAAACAAAACAACGTCAGTAAAACAAAGATACACAAGTGAATCGGCAGACACTGTGAGGTGCCGCAGCCAGGAGGCAGGTTGTGTGTTATAGATACTACACAGCCCTCTAGCACTCTCTGTGGCAGGTAATAATAATAATTCACAAATAATTATTATTTTCGATTCTACGAGCTCTCGAATGGTCTGGCCAATATCCAGGATCCATGCGCAAACCACTCGCGCTGAGAGCTAGAAAGATAGCTGCAACCTGGTCTACTGTGCCGGAGGTACCCCGACAGAAAATTAGATCAATGTGCACCACTCTTTGAGTAATAAATTTAAATTTGCTGCATCTGAAAACGGTGTGAACACACTTCAAGGGGAAGCATTGTGCTAGTGCATTTTGTCTTCAAAGGAAGTCGCTCCTTCCATAAACGGGCACCGTGTCTTATCTGTGATTTAATCCAATACATGCTTATGGATGGCTAGTCAATTAGTGTGGCGATTCAAATGACCTACGTATTTGCCCTCATATGTACGATGCTGTGCGGGGATTTTGTTTTTCTCTGCATGAAACCTTACTCCGAGGCAACGTAGGATGGTTAGCTATCTGTCAATCAGTCTGTCTGTGTCGTTTCTCCGTATGATTGCCACGATTGTTGTAGAACTTCGAATGAGATTTGGTAGATTTATGTCCACGTCAATAACCTCTGATCTGTGCAGCAGCGGGCAGAAAAGCATCGGAATGTTTAGTGCCTTGTGTAGGAGATGACCAAGTATGGTCACCGTTACCGAATGGATATCATTATTTGTCAAAGAAGTACTAATAAATCAGTCAGAAGTTCATCAAGCTAGGGATTTCAGTTCTTTTTCCTTTTCCAGAATATCTGTCAGAATTGCTTGGAAACTTTTCGTCTTCCCACTGCTCCTCATCATCGAAGAGAGCTCGGCACACATCGTTTTTGATGACCACGTCAACAAGGATATGTTTTCTTCTTTTTCGAATTGCATTCTATTTATTCATAAATTTCATAATCATAAGACGTAGAGCCCAACTAGATTCTTCCTAGTGGTTGGAGCAGCGACATTGTCCGTGGATGTGAGCACCATATTTGCTTAATGTTTAAGAAGAGAATATTATTTATGTTCAGGGAACATAAGCGGGCCTTCCACCACGATATATGTATTTTGATGTGATTTATAGCAATGTGCTATTCGTCAATCTGTCTGGTGACTCCTCGATTTGGATTAGCATATGCAAAAAACTGCTGACGAAAACCGTCAGGCTGGATTTCGTACTTGACTCTGCGTACTTGGTAGCATTCGTTATGCTATTTCAGCTGAGGGATTGTTTAACGATTCTGAGATCTGCAACTAGATGAATCATTTGGACTACAGTGGCGAATCAGAAGTGAAGTGGCGGGCTAGTTTTTGTAACACCTAACCTCATACGTTGTGATGAGAACTCACAGAGCTTACAATAGCAGATCTGATTGGGAGAATGTATCATTTTTCTTAGATTCATGATAGTGTTTGTAGTTGAAAATGCTAATTGTTTGTAATTACTATTAATACAACTTTTGACAGGCACTTCCTAAGTCCTTGTTGCTATTTTTCCCAGTGGATCACGATTTTTAAGCTTTCATTAAAATTCTCGTTTATGTACTTTATGGATATCTGTTAAGATCAACTTATATAAGAGAAACAATTTTTGAACTTATAAGATTCCCTAGTTGGATTGCTAACTGGCCATTATGTATTAGGCAGGCATGCAGCAAGGCTTGACATTCGCGCCAATGACTTCTTGCGCAACTGTATGGATGAAGAGGAGGAGGAAACACCCAGCACAAACTCTTGGAGAATACTTCCTTGAGGAACTTACAGATATTATCGACTCGGATATCAACAGCATCTGGAAAATGATCCAAAAATCAAAACGGTTCCAAGAGTAATGGGAATAGCCGCCTCACGGGGTAATAGAATACAATAGACCTTAGTTGGTCTTCCTCCTTCCGTAAGGGGGTACTCCCCTGAGTATCTCCAGTAGTGCGAGATACCTTGGCCTGGTGCTCGATAGGAAACTGAACTGTGGACTAAACATCAACGAAAGAGTCAAAAAAGCCACGATAGCTTTTTACTCGTGCAATAGAATATTCGGGAAGACTTGGGGACCGAGCCCCAAAATCATCCTATGGATGTATACAGCTATAGTAAGGCCAATACTAACGTATGGCAGCCTTGTATGGTGACAGGCAGCCAGCAAAATAAATAACCTAGCTGCTATCACAAAAGTACAAAGACTAGCGTGCATCGCCACAACCAGTAGGACTCGAGGCCATTCTCAATCTGCTTCCGCTAGACGTCTTTATATAAGTATCGGCAGCTCATAGTGCCGTAAGATTAAGCAAAACAGATAGCTGGAGACCAAATGCAATGGGTCACACCACGATCCTGCAGAGATATCTAGGCAGTGTATCTAATACAGACTACTTAACGCATTACCTAGACTTCATAAGACCATTTTCTAGCACCTATCCGAGCAGGGAAGACTGGAAAAATGACAGAACGCCTAACGAGCGATCCTCAGCTGTTTACACCGATGGATCCAAAATGGAAATTGGTGTAGGCGCAGTCATCTTCTCTGAAACGCTTGGCCTCTCCATTTCAGCTCGGCTTCCGAACTACAGCAGCGTTTTCCAGGCGGAGGTCCTAGCAGTTACAATAGCAGCTCGTGAGACTGCGATGAGGGCAATACCACGAGAGGATATCACCTTTTTCATCGATAGCCCAGCGGCGATAAAAGCAATATCTGCTATAGAAATAAAATCGAAGCTTGTGAAGTGTTGTAGAGAAGAGCTCAAGGTTCTTGGAACACAGCACGAGGTAAAGCTCTGCTGGGTCCCTGGTCATGAAGGCATACCAGGGAATGAGAAAGCCAATCCGACCCCTCGGTGTACATCCCGCCTTGCGCCCTTAAGCTCGACGCAGGAAACAAAGCCATAACGGAGGCTAACAATAGGTGGACCTCTTTAGATACTTGTGTTACCACGAGGAAGCTGTTGCCTACATTTGACAGAGTAAGAACCAATAGACTCATACAGAGGCATAGAAAATCCCTCTCTACTCTAATAGGAGTCATTACGGGGCATAACACCATGCGGTACCACATGAAAAAACTACGTGTGACTAACGAAGACCTTTGTAGAGGCTGCGGCGACGAGGAGGCTCAGGAGGACACCGCCCACTTTCTCTGTCATTGCCCAGGCCTCTATCATTTGAGAAATAAGATCCTCGGAGAACACTTCTTTAAGGATCTAGAAGAGTTGTCCAACAGACCAATGACAACGCAAACTTCATCAAATCCTCTGGATGGTTTGTATCTAGGGCACAGTAAGTACTAAGTTCTTTCTTTAGGATATTTACAAAGACGGTATTTTTCCACGAGGAAGGGATTTTTTTTTCTATCTCCTTTCCCCCCATGGGTATCACAATGGGTCTATACTGACCTGAGTGTGGTGTGGAGGATTTCAATCCCCCTACACCAGCCCACTTACCTAACCTAACCTAGTTGGTCTAAGTGAATCCTAACGATTACGGAGGATAACCACTCAACCTAACCTAACCTACAAAAATACAAATATTTGGCGCAACAGCTCTTTAAAGTGCCAGGGCCTAGCTTCTCGCAACCACTCATGTTGTGCGCGTTATATTTTTCACACGAATGGAAGGGACCTACAGTTTAGTGCCGACTCCGAACGGCGATTTGAGAAGCTTTTTCATGACAACAATACTCTCGGATGTTTGTCAGACGCTCGCGAGAGGTGGGACCGTGAAAAAAAACTTTTTGGTGTTTTCTGGGATTCGAACTTGGAACCTCATGCGTAGTGATCCGACACACTAACCACTTACGCCACGGCGCCCACTCCTACCTAACCTAGTTTAACACCTAACCTAGATTAAGATAATTTAGATTTAGATTATTTTGTCAATATAAAAGGGCAATACACGCAAAAGAATACACTTAAATGTAGTACGGGTATAAAGATTTAGCAAAAGAAATAACTTAGGTTCTCAAATCTTGAATTCGTTGCTTAAATGGTTGTGACTCCGTTAACTTCTACAAATGTTTCAAGTAAGCATGAAATGGAAATGATATAGTATAAGTGTCGGTTGGTCCGTGGCACAGAAAGCGCCAACTGCAAAAAAAAACAAGCTTTGATATCGAAACAAACGTCTCGGATACGGACTGCAAATTTAGTTGACGCACTTGGTTTTCGACTACGGACAATGACTGGAATGCTAAGATGACGCTTCTTGACTCATTGTAACTTACTTACTTAGGTGGCGCTACAGTTCGGGGTGAACCTGGGCCTCAACCAACAAGCCTCTTCATTTAGCTCGGTCTTTAGCTAATTGCCTCCAGTTGCGCACTCCAAGTTGGTCGAGGTCCCCTTGAACTTGTGCGCGCCGCCTACGGCGATGATTCCCTCTACTACGTTGTCCCTCGGGGTAAGATTCGAAGACTCTGCGGGCCGGAGCGTTGGTGTCCATTCGCTCTACATGTCCTAGCCATCTCAGACATCCAATACGCAGTTTTTTGACTAGGTCGATGTCGCTGTACAACTCGTATAGTTCGTGATTGAATCTTCTCCTCCAAAACCCGTCAACGCAAACTGGACCGAAAATCTTACGAAGAATTTTTCTCTCGAAGCGACCAAGGATATCTTCATCCTCTTTTAATAAAGTCCATGTTTCAGCGCTGTAAAGCAGGACTGGGATGATCAAGGTCTTATATAGAGTCTCATTAGTTGTTCGAGATAGGGCTTTACTGTTGAATTGCCTTATAAGCCCAAAAAAACAGCGATAGGCAAGAGTTATTCTTCGCTTGATTTCTGCACTGATTTTGTTAGTAGAATTTATAGCAGAGCCAAGGTAGACAAAGTCCCTTACTACCTCGAAGTTATAGCTGCCCACTGTGACGTTTTGTCCAATTCGTCGGTGTTGGCTTTCCCTTCTTGTTGACAGCATATACTTGGTTTTGCCCTCGTTTATCGCTAAACCCATTTTGGCCGCTTCCGCCTCAATGCTTGCAAACGCACCGGTGACAGCCCGCTGAGTTCTTCCGATAATGCTTATATCGTCGGCGTATGCAAGTAGTTGTACAGACTTGTAATAGATTGTGCCTCCGGTGTTGGCTTGTGAGTTCCGCACAATCCGTTCAAGTACAATATTGAAGAAGTCACATGACAGCGCGTCACCTTGTCTAAAGCCTTTTTGGACATCAAAGGTCTCGGTGAGGTCATTATCGACCTTGATGGAGCAGCGAGCGTTCTCCATCGTCAGCCTGCACAGACGGGCAAGTTTGGCAGGGATGTCAAAACTAGACATGGCTCTATAAAGCTCTTCTCCTTGAAATCGATAAAGAGGTGGTGAGTATCGATTTGGAATTCTTGGGTTTTCTCCAGGATCTGCCAAAGTGTGAAGATTTGATCGATGGTGGACTTTCCTGGCCTGAAACCGCACTGATAGGGTCCAATCAGGCTGTTGATAAAAGGTTTCAGGTGTTCACACAATATCGCAGAAAATATCTTATATGCGATGTTGAGGAGACTGATGCCTCTATAATTGGCGCAGTTGAGGGGGTCTCCGTTCTTGTGGATCGGGCAAACGATACTGAGATTCCGTTCATCAAGCATACACTCGTCTGACCAAATCTTAGAGATGAGTTGGTGTATGCACTCTACCAATTCATCACCAGCTGCCTTGAAAAATTCGGCCGGTAAGTCGTCAGGTCCAGCAGCCTTGTTGGATTTTAGCTTGGATATTGCTATCCTCACTTCGTTTTGATCAGGTGGACGGAAATTTTGACTATCATCGTCTATGTTGAATGGTTCATTCTGCCTGCCAGCGGGATGTTGGTCTTCGTCGCCGTTATACGTTATACAGTCTGCAGAAGTAGTTTTTCCATATTCTCAGCACCGACTGTGATTCTATACGAGGTTTCCATTTTCATCTCTACGGGTTTCTGTACGGGTATTACTTCTCTGACACGTTCTTTTTACCTTTTGGTAAAACTTTCGTACATTGTTCCTGGAGTATAGACTCTCGATATTCTCAAACGCGCGCTTCTCATGCTCTTTCTTTTTCTTTTGGAGAAGCCGATGTTCTTCCCGTCTCTTTTGCTCGTAGAGCTCACGAGCAGCTCTCGTCTTCCTTTGCAGTGCCGCTTTGTATGCCTCTTTTGAGAGACCCAGCACATCAGTCGCGGCGTTTCTGATGGCATGTTGGCAGCGTTGCCATTGGTCTTCGGTACTTGATGCTGGCGGCAAAGGGGCGATTGAGAGATTTCGGGATACGCGTTCAGCGAAGAGTCTGGCGGTCTCTTGCGATTGTAGCTTTTCGACGTTAAATTTTCTCACAGTGATTCTTCTTTGTTGCTCAGTTTGGGATATTCGCATTCGTACCTTGGCTACAACAAGGTAATGATCCGAGCCTATGTTGGCCGCTCGGAAGGTCCGGACATCCAGAATACTGGAGGCATGCCTTGCGTCGATCGCAATATGATCAATTTGGTTGATCGTTACATGATCATTGGACCGCCATGTCTGCTTATGAATATCGAGATGAGGAAACCATGTGCTTGCTATGGTGACTCATTGTAAGCAGGGTCTCGAACCGCCAGACCCTTCAAACCAGAGCGTAAGTTCAATTAGTGAAATCCAATGTTATGCTTTGGTAGGAAAGGCCGCCCAGAACACACTTGAGGCGGCAAAAAACAGAAAAGTCCCCGCATATGATTATCTGCAGAGTCTTGGACATTGATCGATGAGCGGTCTCAGCAGTAGAGAAACCTGAACTTGAAGTCTGGCATCGCGTCAAAAAAGTGGAAGTGCAGCATAGTGTGTGACATGACATGTGCGTGCAGATCTCCATATTCGTACTTGCCTCAAAGGCTGAAGAAGCAGTAAACAGATACACAAGCAGGACGGTCCACAGCACTAGCAAGGAGTTTATAGGTGGTCAAGGTACCAAACAACACCCAGTGAAGCAGGATCAGCTCGAGAGATGAAGAGAACATCTCGTTGCAGTACTAAATGCTTCAGAAGCAAAAAATTCCCTAGGAATCCGGTCCAACGTAGAGTCAATACTGCTGTATGGGTACAGTAATTGGAACGTGGATACCACTATCTCACGCAAACTGCTATCTTTGGTAAGCAGATGCCCTGCCTACGCATCATCTTAAAGATTTTTGGCCAAATCGTATGTATAATGAATAGGAGGAGAAAGTGGCTGTGGACCAGTTACAACTCACGGTATAAAGATAATGCAATTGTAAAATGCGCTATGCAGTGAAATCCACTTACCAAGTCAGGAACAGTTGAGGAGGTCTTTAGGAGGTTAAAAAAAAGTAAAATGCATTGCAGAGCATCATATGAGCCAATGAGTTTGTCCCAAGAGTGATAGTTTTTGTTTTATCCGTATTACTTTACAGACCGACGACACCTGCCCCCTCTCCACAACTGGAGTCATTGGTGGAGGCCCATAATTCTGTGAGTCACCCCTTGAGGGATGAAGGATTTAAGTAAAGTAAAGTATTTCGGAGCGAATTGATTTCATCCATATATAATATATGCTCTAGCTTAGCTTAGACTCGTAGCTAACAAGCACTGTTGGAACACGCTACTTTATAATGAAAATAGTGAAGTTCCAGGATATCATCAGAGTTATACATAGATGCTGCTCATATGTATATGGGAAGGGGAAGATCGTATTGCTTAAGATGCCTTCCAGCAGAAGCTCGCGGAAACGTATGATTTTATTTTCAGTACTGGCGAGGTGCCATCATCTTTCAAGAAATTTATAATATTTCCGATATTTAAGAAAGGCGACCCGAATGGGCCAAGCAGCTATAGAGGGATATTAGGGTGTCCCTTAAATTTCAAGTTCGATATATTTTTACGCATACCTCTTTAAAATTTTGTAGGAACCCAATATTGTCTAGAAAAAAATATTAGCCCGTTTTATAAAGGATAACCCTTGCCGACTTGCGATTTAAACTTGTCGGTACAAGTTGCGCGGGTAATGCGCTGCGATCTGTAACTACGTGTTTCATTTGTCATTTCATACGTGATTTTTAAGATTATTAGTGCGTTATTGTTTATTGCATAAAGATGTCGGTGGAATTACGGAGTGATAAACAAAATATTTTCCTTATCGGACTGTCTAGCCCTCAAATAAATGGTGCAAAATTACCATCTAATCGACAAGTTCTCGCTGTCTTATTTTACAATATTCGCGAAGTCAAGCTGACTGTTAGTGAAAGTGCAAATCTTGTGATAAGGGAGTGCATTATATTTTGGGAAAAAGCAAGAATTCCGACCAAGGCATTTCCAAACTGCGTGAAGAAACTTGTTGATTTATATCATGTTTGGAGAGAGCTGCAAACAAATTGTAAGAAAACTCAGGTGACGTTCAAGAACCGTGAAAATAGTTTTAAAATTGACCTTGATAACTTATTTGATATTGCACATGCTGATGCCTTTGAGAGAATGAAAATAGAGGAAGACAAAGTATTTTTAACCCTTTCGACCCCAACGTTGCCTGAGAGCAATTTCGCATGTTTATATGCTTACCATCCGCGTTCTTTTTGTTTTTGTTTGATGAACCGTAATGATAACGATAGTCATATATATCTGCACGAAGTATGATTAAATAATAACTCATTTGTGGATCATTTACAAAGTTATTGTCAAAAAACTGCAGAAGTGTTGGCGAAAAAATTGGATTGGAAATTGGATAATTGAATTGACTTCAGGAAGACGTTTTTAAATATACGATTTTTTTTTAATAATTATAATAGTAATTATAAATCTGTAAATCAAATAGTTATCTGCAAATGCTAAGTTAAATATTTGATTAAAAAAAAATTATTGTTTCAAATAAATTTTATACCACCATTACCCAACGTTGCTCACAGGCAACTTTCTATAGTGCCCAAACGGATGGGCGTGGCCACTTGAAATTTTGCCTTGACACTTCTAGAATAAGTATAATATGATTAGAAGTAAAAACAAATTTGTAAGTCACAGAAAAATAATTCGGGGTCGAAAGGGTTAAAGAAACAGAGAGAGCCAGGTCGATCGGGATGCTTAGGTGGTGTAGACAAAAAATTGGCAGAGAAAGAAGAAAGAGCTAAGCAAAGACGATTGGAAGAAGAGGAAAGGAATGTAAGACAAACAGAGTTATTGGCTATTGCATCTACTTCCACTACAAATAACTTGGAATGTCCAGAAGATTCGGACGAAGAACAGGTTTTGAATTCTGAACTCAGCTTGCCAGACGTTCCCTGTCCTGAAAAAAGTTCAAAAAGAGGTAGAAAGAATCTCATAACACCTAAACTTGTCGCAGCCTTAGATCAATGCCAGTTAAGCATAAGAGACTCCGTTTACATTCTTCATGCGGTCGTAGAAGCGCTTGTTCTGAGCAGCGATGATTTCCCTATTAACAAATCCTCGATTCAGCGAGTTCGTACTCAGACGAGAAAATCCAGGGCAGAAGCAATAAAAACTGACTTTCAGAACAATATACCTGACGTAGTCACAGTCCATTGGGATGGAAAACTATTACCCGGACTGGATGTGCGAAGTTCAAAAGAAGAACGTTTGCCAATTATTGCTTTATTTGACGATAGAGAACAGCTTCTTGCAGTGCCAAAACTACACAGTTCTTCTGGAAAACATCAAGCTAAAGCCATCTCAACTGTTCTCTTTGACTGGAACCTTCATAATAAAATACAAATAATGTGCTGTGACACAACAGCTTCAAATACTGGCCGTTTCAATGAAGCTTGTGCTGTTTTGGAGCAGACTTTAGAAAGAGAATTGTTGCTTTTCGCTTGTCGTCATCATGTTTATGAATTGGTCCTAAAAACTGTCTTCGAAACCAAGATAAAGCAAATTACTAGTAGCACAGATATTCCGATCTTCAAAAAGTTCAGAGACAATTGGAAAAACATCGATTCCAGTGACATTGAGCTATCTCTTGATTTCATAAAAGAACATGTTGGCGAGACAAACATTACATCTTTGTTAATGATTTATAAGGCAGAACTGGACAAAGGTTTTATAAGAGACGATTACTGCGAATTGGTTGAACTAGGCGCAGTGTTTTTGGGAGGAGATACAGAGAAGAAATTAAAACTCAGGCCCCCCGGAGCTATGCATCAGGCACGATGGATGGCGAGAGCGATCTATTCTTTAAAAATATGATTGCTTCAGTCACAATTCAGAATGATTGCAAAGGACAAAAAGGCTCTACAAGATGTTTGCTTATTTATCGTCACATTGTATGTTAAACCTTGGCTCGAATGCACACTGGCGACTAAAGCACCTAACCAATATTTGTGTTTCTTGAGGGCGTTAAAAGATTACGAAAAAGTTGACGGAACAATTTCTTAAGCTTTTATAAGCAAATTTAGCCATCACTTGTGGTACTTATGTGAAGAGACAGTCATTCTATCACTTTTTGATGATGAAGTTGATACTCAAACTAAGATGAAAATGATTTCCAACTTAAACAGGGATAAAAGCTCAGATTTTGGCAAACGCTATGTCCCATCGAAGGAAGAATTGACCCAAAAGTTGTTTAGTAAGCTAAATTTATTTTTTTGTGTTTTTTTTACATTTCTTGTTGTTTTTTTTTTTTTTTTGTTATTTTACTTGTTTTTTCTTTCAGATAAAACGCTGGATGATTTTGTATCGGAAAAGAGCAAACAATTTCTATCTCGACTGCAAATCGACGACAGTTTTCTTCAGGAAGATGTATCTTCTTGGGATGATAATGCTGCTTTTCTGGAAGCTAAAAGAAGAATAAGTCGTTTGAAGGTTGTAAATGACACTGCTGAAAGGGCTGCCAAATTAATGCAAGATTTTAACGGACTTATCACGGCTGAAGAAGAGCAAAAACAATTCTTGTTGCGCTGTGTCCAGGAACATAGAAATTTGTATCCGGACTGTAAAAAAACTACACTAAAGAGAAGTTACCCTGGCTAATTGTTATTATTTTATGTTTTTAAATAAAGACTAATGTTTATTCCATTTTATTTTAACTCTTATTCACTTAATTTGTTGCATTCATATTAGTTTTATAGCAGCCCGAAATATCGGGACAAAACACGATTTTTAATAAATTTTGTAGCTCGGTCGGCACGGGTTGCGATCATGCTAGAAAGATGAAATTTCATATTTGAGTATGTTTTAGCATTTATAAAAAATGTAGAGGCTATGCATTTGGAATTAAAAAAAAAATTTTTTTTTGTCATATAAGGGACACCCTAAGGGATATCTTTCCTAAATGCGGCCACCATTCTTACAGGAATTTTCTTGAACGACTTACACATTGGATACGCGAAAATGGCCTACTTAGTGAATTCCCAGCTGGTTTCCGCAAAAATAATTGCACAATTGACAACATCTTGCGTTTTAAAAGCATCGCGCGGAAGTTTTTGGAGAAGGGTAAACAACTTTGTGTGCTTTCTTTCTGGATCTCAAAGCGGCTTTTGATTGTATCGACAGAAGAACCTTTTTCTATAAACTAACTTATATAGGAGTCTCGACAAGAGTGCTAAGAGCGTTACAAAATATGTACGAAGATAACACCACAGCGATGTGGGATAGAAACATCTTGTTGTAGCAAGGGGACTCCACCCCTCGTGCACCAAAGAAGATGTTATAAACGACCTTCAAGACAAAGGCTTTCAAATTATTGATGCAGTCAATATTATCAAGAAGGAGAAGCAACAGTCGGAGGGAGATCAGGAAAAATTGGTAAGGCGTGGACTTCCACTTTTCATGCTAAGTTTCGATAAAGACGAAAATAAAGACGTTATTTATGGTATTAAGACTATTCTAAACATCGTGGTCAAAAGCAAACCTATTCGTAAGAGCTCCAGATCGATCCCGCAGTGTAAGCGCTGTCAAGGTTTCAATCACACGCAGACTTACTGCCAGAAAGAACCGCGATGCGTCAAATGCGCAAGTAGACATCTCTCGGAAGAGTGTCACCGTGCAAAGGAAAACATCCTGCGAACTATCGAGGTTGCGAAGCGGCAAAAGAGCTCTAAAAAAGGCTCGATACGCTTAAAAATTCCATGCGCCCGAATCCGAAACCAATTAAGAACATACCCAAAATAGCTACGAAAAAAACAGCGAAAGATAGGAAATCCGTCAATATTGACTTAAAATCAGGTAACGAAGAAAAACCCAAACGTAGTAGAGAAAAGGTAACAGAAGCAAAATCTTCGAATATTGGCGTGCAGTCTTATGCTCAAGCGGCGATGACAGTAATGGCAAGTATATGACCGACAACTCACGGGAGATCAAAGTAAGAAATCATCCAAACTTTAACGTAAAGACTCCTGCTCAAGTTGCAATATTGGAAAACGGTGATAGAGGTACACAAGATAATGTATCCCATGTTTTCTCTCTCATTCTTGCGAAACTTGAAGAGCAATGCAAAGCAAACAAACTTATTTTCGAGAGACTAGTTGCATTAGAAAACAACATTCATAGCACGCGCACTTCAACCAGAATATGAAAGAAACGTTTAACATTCTTACTTGGAACGCCAACGGGCTCATACGAAGACTCGACGAGTTAGAAATATTTATACGAGAAAAAGATATTGATATATGCTTGCTCTGTGAAACTCATCTGACAAAACAATCGAATGTTAAGATAAGGGGATATAGCGTGTATCACGCCTTCCACCCATCGGAAAGAGCCAGAGGCGGATCATCTTTGCCTATAAAAGAATCTATGGAACACTCAGCAGAAATAAAGTTTGAATTAGAAGCAATGCAAGTAAGCACGGTACGCGTTAGAAATACACATTTTGCCTTCACCATTTCGTCTATATATTGTCCACTGTGATGTAAACTTTCACAAACATCTTCAACTTCCTTAAACCAAATTTTATTATTGGTGGCGACTTCAACGCGTAACACTCGTACTGGGGTTCAAGGTACGCCCCTCAGAAAGGTAGAAAGCTTTATAATGCGGGTATGCAATACAGTTGTGAACTTCACTTCACAACATATTGGCCGACTGATAGAAATAAGATACCAGATCTGATCGATTTTTTTATTGTTAAAGGAATATCTGGCAACTGTATAAAAGCTGAAGTCCAATCATTATGACGATAAGCAAAGCTCTGATTAAAAAAGTAGGACCGCCCAGATTAACCGGCGCGAAAACTAATTGGGATGGCTTTAAAAAAGATATTGAAGCAAATATTGAGCTGAGCGTATCACTAAAAACGCCCTATGAACTTGAAACTGAAGTTGATCGCTTCGTCGAAATCTACAGGATGCCGCGTGGAAGAATACTCCCAAACTAAAGAGAACGCCGGGCAGTTACATTCATTATTGTCCACAGGAAATAAAAGAGATGATTAAGGAGAAGAGTAAAGTGCGCAAAAAATGGCAACATACTCGGGCTCCGTAGCATAAAGCAACCGTTTGTGCAACTCACTAAAAAGATCTATTAAAGACCTTAAGAATAATGAAATTTAAACTTACCTAGAAGGCTCGCTTTGGAAGGCTATAAAAGGTATTAAAAAACCTCCAATTCAAGCCGCATCAATTAGGTAAAGTCAAGACGAATGGGCCAGGCATGACAAAGAGAAAGCGCAAGTTTTTACCAACCACCTGGAAGAAACTTTCAAACCGTTTGATGGACGAGCTCTTATTCAAAATATAAATACACCGTATATAGCCAATAGTGCAATAAGAACTGCAACACTAACCGAACTTAAGGAAGAAATAAAGAAACTTAAACCTAAAAAGGCTCCTGGCTACGACCTAATTACGGGAGAGGTTCTTAAAGCACTACCAAAAAAAGCTCTAATTAAGCTTTTGCTTATTATAAACGCCGCACTTAGACTAGAATATATTTGTATATGTATAACAGGAGCCATGCAAACCTGTCCCACAGCAGCTCTAGAAGTGATCGTAGGGATACCTCCACTACACATAATGCTAGAGCAAAGAGGGCATAGGGAAAGGACCATGCATCGCAAATAAAGAGCGAGTAACCCTATCCAAATCGGTGCCGCTTCTGGACTGGCCCAGAGATGATATGGTCAAGAAATACTGCTTTGAAAGGAGATCTGACTCAAAGCTGAGTAACAAAAGAGATTGGAGCAGCGAATCCGATAATTGCCAACTCAAACAACACACAGTTAAATGGTACATAGACGGATCGAAAACATCTACTGGCACTGGGGCAGGAGTGTACGGGCCCAGGACTAGATACTCAGAATCACTGGGAATATTCCCCAGTATATTTCAAGCAGAAGTGCACGCGATCGAAAGATGCGCGCAATTCAACTTAGACAGGAAATATCGCGGGCAGGACATCGCGATAATATCAGGCAGCCTTACTTACTTACTTAGATGGCGCTACAGTCCGGGGTGGACCTGGGCCTCAACCAACAAACCTCTCCAGCCAGCACGGCTACGAGCCAGCTGCCTCCAGTTGCGCACGCCAAGTTGGTTGAGGCCCCCCTCCACTTGTCTGCGCCACCTACCACGAGGTCGTCCTCTACTGCGCCGTCCGTCCGGGTTGGATTCGAAGACTTTCTTAGCGGGAAGGTTGGGCTCCATCCGCTCTAAATGACCCAGCCATCTTAGTCGCTGTATGTGAACTCTTCTGGCTAAGTCGATGTCCTTGTACATGCCGTATAGCTCGGCATTGTACCTTCTCCTCCACTCACCGTCTATGCAGACGGGACCAAAGATCGCTCGAAGAACTTTTCTCTCGAAATAACCAAGGGCATCCTCATCCGGTTTTTTCAAAGCCCATGCCTCTGCGCCATACAGCAGGACTGGGATGATTAATGTCTTATAAAGAGTTACCTTAGTAGTTCGAGATAGGGCTTTGCTACTCAATTGCCGTTTTAGCCCATAGAAATAACGATTGGCAAGAGTAATTCTCCGTGTGATCTCTCCACTCATGTCATTTGCAGAGCTGACCATAGAGCCTAGGTAGACAAAATCCTTTACTACCTCAAAATTGTATCTGTCTATTGTGGCGTTCTGCCCAAGACGCCGATGTTGGGTGTCCTTTTTTTGTAGACAGCATATATTTTGTTTTGCTTTCATTGACCGCTAGACCCATCTTGGCTGCCTCGATCTCAATACTCGTAAATGCCCCATTGACGGCCCGCTGAGTTCTTCCGATTATGTCAATGTCATCGGCATAAGCGAGTAGTTGTACAGACTTGAAGAAGATTGTACCTCCGGGTTGGCTTGTGAGTTTCGTACAATTCTCTCAAGTACTATGTTAAAGAGATCGCATGATAGCGCGTCGCCTTGTCTAAGACCTTTCCTGACATCGAACGGTTCGGTGATGTTCTTACCGACTTTGATGGAGCAGCGAGAGTTCTCCATCGTCATTCTGCACAAACGGACGAGCTTGGCACGGATGCCAAGACTAGACATGGCTCTGTATAACTCGTCTCTATACACGCTATCATAGGCAACTTTGAAATCGATGAAAAGGTGTTGCGTATCGATTTTATGTTCATGGGTTTTTTCCAAGATCTGCCGTAGTGTGAATATTTGGTCAATGGTGGACTTTCCAGGCCTGAAACCGCACTGATAAGGACCTATCAGGTTGTTGACGATCGGTTTTAGGCGTTCACATAGTACGGCAGATAGGACCTTATATGCGATATTTAGGAGACTTATACCTCTGTAGCTGGCGCAGTTCAGAGGGTCTCCTTTCTTCAGGATCGGGCAAACGATGCTGAGGTTCCATTCATCGGGCATACTTTCGTCCGACCAGATTTTGCAGATGAGCTGGTGCATGCTCCTTACCAACTCATCTCCTCCTGCCTTGAAAAGTTCAGGGGCAAGGCCGTCGGCTCCAGCAGCTTTGTTGGATTTGAGTTTAGATATCGCTATCCTCACTTCATTATGATCGGGTTGACGGGCATTTTGACTGCCATCGTCACTGTTGAATGGCTCATTCTGCCTGACAGCGGAATATTGATCATCATCGCCGTTTAACAGTCTGCAGAAGTGTTCCTTCCATATCCTCAGCACCGACTGCGATTCTACTACTATGTTGCCATTTTCGTCCCTGCAGACTTCTGTTCTGGCTTTGAAACCCTGGCATGTTCTTTTTACCCTTTGGTAAAATTTTCGAACATTATTCCTGCAATAAAGTCTCTCAATCTCCTCGATCGAGCGCTTCTCATGCTCTTTTTTCTTCTTTCTGAGAAGTCGATGTTCCTCTTTTCTCCTGCGCACGTAGAGCTCGTAAGCAGCTCTAGTCCTTCTATGCAGCGCCGCTTTGTACGCCTCTTGTTTTGCTGCACGTGCTTGCCGGCATTCCTCATCAAACCAGAGGTTTCGTTGTGGTGGGCGAGAGAAACCCAGTACATCAGAGGCGGCATCTCTGATGGCTTTTTGGCAACGCTGCCACTGGTCTTCCGCATTTGCTGCTGGCGGCATAGGACTGAGATTGAGATTAGAAGAAACACGATCGGCAAAAGTTCTGGGTAGGGCATTGCTCATACCTCTTGTCCAAGAGCTGGTAGAAGTCATCCTTTGTCGCGTCGTCCTCGTGAGGGGCGTGAACGCATATTAGTCTAATGTTGGCAAATTTAGCCTTGATACGGATAGTCATAAGGCGCTCGTTCACATGCCTGAAACTCAAGACTTCTTGCCTAAGTCTGCCTCCAATAACAAATCCGCACCCGAATAGACGCTGTCCTTTTTGTCTGTAGCAATCGCCTTAGTAGATGTCGCAGTTTTTCATACTCCTTTTGCCCGGCCCATCCCATTGCACTTCTTGGATGGCGATAATGTCTGCTTTGAGACACTCTAGGGCCTCCGCAAGTTGTTCGGCTGCACGTGGTTTGTAGAGGGACCTAAAATTCCACGTGCAGACACGAAGATCGTTGTCCTTTTTACGTTTGCTTGGGTCGTCAACAGTAAGATCATCCGTATCCGAGGCTGTTGGTTGCTTCGTAACCAAAGGTTTTTTACGTGGTAGGGAAGTTAACCCGACGGCACAACCCCCAACCTGGAGGGCCAGATCCTTTTTTTTTGTACCCCTAGGGCAAGAGGCCGGATACACCGATGTCAGTAACACACTTCGGGGATATGAGCGCTGCCGTTGGCCCATAAAGGGTTCATATATCATATCAGGCAGCCAAGCCGCTATTAAAGCAATGACCTCGCATTAGATCAGATCCAAACTGGTATGGGAGTGTCTCACCAGGATCAACAAACTGGGAGAAACAAACAAAGTAACTCTCTACTGGGTACAAAGGAACTTCTGGGGAAATACAACCAGAAGAGAAGCAGAGCCTGCCTAAGAGTTAGTAAGAATCGGCTTCGCATCTTGGCGGGCATGTTAACAGGTCACTGCAGACTTAAGGAGCACCTTAGGAAACTGGGAATAGAGGGAGACGGACACTGCAGATTCTGCAGGGACTTCGCAGAAACACCAGCGCACCTTCTTATGGAATGCGAAGCACAAAAGAAGGAATCACCTTGGTGCCTACCTCATATCAGAAACGGATTTACTTTCGCTGGATCCACTGAAGATACTCCGGTTTGTTGTAGCAGCTGGACTGGAGGAAGTGCTCTAGACCGAGTATATCATCGGCTATAACCTTAGTAAGGGGGGCACAATAGATCTTTTATAGTTCGCAGTGCACTTGCACCTCTCAACAATATAAATCTATCTATAGACTAGAATATGTTCTCAGTCAATGGAAAGACACCGAAGTCATAATGGTCCTTAAGCCCAGTAAACCGCAGAATGGAAAAACGTCTTATAGACCGATTTCGCTCCTTACAATTATATCCAAAGTGGTCGAGAGAATATTGATGAGGCGATTACAGCCGGTTATAAAAGAAAGGCACCTCATTCCGGATCATCAATTCGGATTCAGAAGTGAGCATTCTACAGTTCAACAAGTGCATAGAATAATATATGTAATCGAAAGATCTCTTAAAGAAAAAAATATTTGTTCAAGCGTATTCCTTGTCGTCTCTCAAGCATTTCACAAGGTCTGGCATGAAGGCTTTAAGTTTAAATTACAACGAGTTCGGCCAGAGCACCTATACAATATTTTGAAGAACTACCTTACGAATAGACTATTCCGCGTCAAATGTGGAAACGAATATTCGGATTTTAAGGAAATGATGGCTGGGGTGCTGCAAGGAAGCGTTCTTTTATATCTATTATACACTCGTGATATACCACAAGTAGAAGGCACTGAGCTAGCTATATTTGCCGACGACACTGCTATCTTGGCAGTAGGTAAAACGGTGGAAGATACTGCATAGTACTACTATGATACTACTACTACTATATAGAGAACAAACTGCTTTTATATAAGTAAGTGCTAAAGACTGTATGGGCATATGTTACACAACTCTGTGGTTGTACCAAAACAAGTAACATTTAAATTTTACAAACTTTTGAAAACAAACTGCTAAGAGGTATTGTTAATTCGCCATGGTACGAGTATATTAGAAATAGATCAACTTGATGCTTTAATTTTAAATGCTGCCCCAAACCAATACCCCTCCAGAAGGAAATTTACATCCAAAAATAAATGGTTCGACAGTGAATGTTTTAACATAAGAAAAAAAGTCTTAAAATTTCTAAAACTCTTTAGGAAATCCAATGAATCCCTTTTTAAGGATCGTTACGTAAAATTCAACGTCAAATATAAAATTATCTGCAAGCAAAAGAAACGTGCGTACTATGAGGCTTTAATTAACAAAGTTGGCTCAGCGAGAACATCCTCAGAATTTTGGAGTACGTTAAAAGCATTAAATAATCGCATATTTTCGATTGGAAGTTCAATTTGTACGGAAACCCTTAAACCTTCAACACTCTTCTTAACCCAAGAATGGATAGCCTACTACAAATTCAATTCGCAAGCCCTCTTATTTTAAACGATTTGCTTGACGTCCCGTTCACGGTCAGTGAGGTTGCATCTGTAATTAAGGAAACCAAGAACAACAAAGCACCGGGACTTAATCGTATTCCCTATGAGCTATATAAGTATGCCCCCACTGAATTTATAACCCATCTTACTGGAGCCTTTAATAAAATATTCCAAAGTGGTGAGGTACCCGAAAGTTTTCGTAAGGGAATAATCTTTCCACTTTATAAAAAAGGCGACCCTAATCAACCCGAAAATTTTAGGGGCATTACATTCCTTAATGCTTCGATGAAAATCTTCTCTTTGGTTCTACTGAAGCGGCTGACCTCTTAGGTCGAAGAAAGAAACCTGCTTAGTGAGCCGGATTTAGAAAAAAGTACTCCACCGTTGACCACATTTTCACGCTTACCAGTATCGCGCAAAGTTATCTTGATCGAGCATTAAAACACTATGTTCTCTATGTTGACTTCAAGGCCGCATTCGATACCGTTGATAGAAGAGCGCTGTTTTACAAACTGTCTATGCTAGGATTATCATCAAAAATATGCCACGTATTACAACATCTCTATGAAAGTACGGATTCAGCTGTGTGGAACGGTGAATTGCTCTCAGATTGGTTTCCAACAGTCTCAGGTGTAAAACAAGGTTGTACTCTTAGTGCTTTAAAACTCATCCTATTCATCAATGATTTTCTTGGAACGGTATACAGATAAATACCTTGATGTATGCTGACGATATAGTTTTACTCGCTGATTCTCCTAATCTACTACAGCAAATGATTCATAGGCTTGAAGTATATTGCAGGACTTGGAGTCTCTCGGTGAACCTAAATAAATCGAAGGCCATGGTGTTCAGAAGAGGTTTTGGGCGCTACTCCCGCACTGAAAAATGGACATTTGAAGGTCAGCCCATCGAGATCGTCAAGGAATACAACTACCTGGGTGTATTAATAAGACAAAACCTGTAAATGCAACATCACCTCAACGACAGACTAATTTCTGCGAAAATAGCCCTTAACTCGACATGGTGCTCCTGTATAAACAACAAACTCCTGAATTCCTCCGTAAAATATACGTTGTTTACAGCCACAGCAAGTTCGGTTATGTTTTATGCCGCCCAAGTCTGGGGAGTTAAGGAATACGAGATAGTCGAAAAACTGTTAAGATACTATTTGAAAAGAGTATTCAGGCTGTCGTTCAACGCCCCGAACTACATGCTTTATCTGGAATCGGGTTTGTCACCGCTGTTTTTGAAAACACTAAGAATGCATTTCGACTACATCTTTAGGGTCATGGCGATGCCAGATAATCGAATCCCAAAACAAATTGTTCTTCGAGCAATGGCTTCCAATACACTTTTTTTTGGAGAATGGAACAGAATTGCGCAGAAGTACAATGTGAACCTCGTCCTTCAATCCTAAAACTCTGGCGAGTGGAAAATCATCCTCTATAATTTCCTACAGGACATTGACTGTAAGATCAGGAACGAGTTTGAAATGCAAGCCAAATCATCAATCCATAGGAGCTACTACAAGCAGCTAGAATATAACCTGTGCGATTTAAACTATTTCAACGACAACCATGAAATAGACTTTATCTCTAGTATATTTAAAGCTAGAGGAAAGCTGGTAAAGGTAAACTACCTCCCACATCGACCCGACCTTCCCATCTTATGCTCTCTATGCAACCTACAAGTCAGAGAAGACATCCTACATTTCATTGCCGTATGTCCTATCCTGAAAGAAACGAGAAAAGCCTTTTTCAACGCAAATGAGTTGCAACCGCACACGGTGATCGACGATCGACATACTCAATGGGCGCTATGGCTGGAAAAACCTTTTCCTGTACTGCAAAAAAGCAACTGCTTACAGAAGTCGAATTATTGATGAATCCTTCTGATTTGTATCCTTGTTAATCTCTTTTTATTGGAATTTTCTTTAAATAACTCTTTTACTCTACGTAGTCTTCATTTCTCTATATATTATTATTATTTATATAAATTTTTTTTTACGATTGAATTGAATAAATTTCTACAATTAAATGAATTATTAAATTTGCCACTCAGGCTAACGGCGCTGCCATGTCCTGAAACAGATTTTATCACCAGCCTTCATAATACTTTTACTTTGTAATCCTTGAATTATGTTTAATAAAATCTTATCTAAATCTATCTATTAGAAATAGCGCTATCCATAGAGATCTTGGCATTAAAACAATCGAAGACGAAATCAAAAACTACGCGAGAAAGCATAAAAGTCGACTAGAAAGTTACGAAAATATTACAGTCCTCTAAGTTTTGGATGAAAGAAATTTACTACGCCGTCTACAAAGAACCAAACCTGTAGACTTAGCGCGTTAAATAACCCTGTCTAAGCTGCGGAGATAGCAGGAAATTCCAATAGGAAGGTACCTGCAAAACGTCCTTATTTCGCGAAATAAAAACTACTTGATAAGTCGAATACTTAGTTGTAGTAAAAGTAAAAACAAGTCTGTCTTGAAGGGAGGTTTTTTAGTGGGTAAGAATCCCACACTACTATGAGCACGTGCTGTCGATCCTCATAGTGTCTTGTTGAAGATTTTCACCTACCCTAAAAAAAAAAAAAATCTTGTCTTACTGGTTTCAGTCGAAATCTGCTGTCAAGCAAGGATGTCTGCTGAGCTCTCTCTTGTTTTCGATCTTCCTGGACGATCTTGTTCCATATCTACCAGGGCGAATATCTCTCGATGGATTACGTATAACCTCTTGCTCCACGCTGATGATATTGTAATACTCGTTGAAACCCCGAACATTCTATCAGTACTGGCAAATATGTGCCTTGCAACTGAACACCAGCAAATCAAAAGTTATGATTTTTGAACGGATGAAAAATGGACCTGCCAAAATAAGGAACTGGAAAAAGTTAAACACTATAAAAATCTCCGAGTAATGATTACCCCACAGTTATCGTTTAGAAAACACCTTTAGGAGATGTTAAATGAATCAAAAAGGGCAATCAATTGTAATTGAAGAGGGATCTTGGGAAAAAAGAAAGTCGTACCGAGTGTAAAATATAAAGTCTTTGAAGCAGTTATACGGTCAATTATGTGCTATGCCGGACAAGTGTGGGGGATCTAGCAGTTTGAGAAGGGGGAAAAACGTTTGAGTTACTTCCTAAAGAAAATGTTGAGACTGTCAGAAAATACGCCAAACTACATGCTTTACCTGGAAACTACCGCTGCATGTGTTTACGCTTAGACTTCATTTCACAATCACGTCATCGTCTTCTCCAAAAAATTGCTATGCACCTCAAAACAACCTTCATTGTTTTGCCGAATGGACTAGGCTGAGCTTTGAGCTACATTATACCCTTACACGAAGTGCACGTAGACGAAACAAACTTAGGAAATACACTGGGGGCGAGGCTTTTAATTCTGATTAAAAGTTATTTCAAAGGCAAAGTGAACAAAGTCAAGTAAGAAACATTTATAAAGTTTTAAAGCATGACCTTGGGGAGCTGAACTATTTTCTTGACCGTAAAAGTTTAGACCCTATCTCAACAGTGCTCAAAACCAGGGGCGAACTACTGCAATTCAATTGCATGTCACACAGAACTGATAGATGTGATCAATGCACAGTGTACACTGTGCAACCATAGAACAAGGGAAGACTGCTTCCATTTCATTGGAATCTGACCTATACTGAGCTCAATCAGAAGATGCTTTTCTGGAAAAAGCACTCTCTCTTCTGATGAAGTCTTTCTCTATATTGTCTAAATTTAAAAAATTTGCTTTAAAATACCGGCTGCAAATTATAAATGATAAATATGAATTAATTCTGTAATTTCTAAACTTTTTTTCTCGGCTGACGGCAAAAGCCAACGCTTATTGTAAAACTGTAACAACTGAATTTTTTTTAAAGTTACACACTACTACTACTAAAAGTTAAGTTATGGTTTAATTCTAAAATGAATTTGAAATTAAAACTGGCAGTTTCCACTTTTGTTAAATTTCTGAATTTTTTCTGCTACCTTTCTTGAAAATGCCGCCGCAATCCTGGTCACCATCTGATAATGTGTATTTTACAATTGAAATCAATAGGAGCTTACTATCAACTAATAAAATCTAAGGGAAATATTTCACGCTACTTTGTATAAAAGATACAGAGCCATAACGACACACTTCGCTCACTTTTGGTTGCATGTCCGAAGACAATCCAAACCCGACGTCCAAGATTAACAACCACGCTAGAATTTCGTTTGACTAGTTTCACTATAATCTTAACGGTTGGCTACTTCTCAGGTATTATTTGTATTTTTTTTTATATTATTTGTGCCCAGCCATACAGTTAATACCACAATTTAAATACTTTTCATTCCTTTTTATATTCATGTGCTGCTTTCGACTAATAGACGCACGTTCATGTTTGCCACCCAAGAGAGGGTCTGAATAAACATTTCCGCGTGCAGCTACCACCCGTAATGCGTATCATTTTTCCGCGTTTCCAACACCAACTTTAGCTACCTAAACCAATCGTTTGAGCAGCACATAAATATAAACGGCTATGCCGTCAAAGAAGGTTTCTTCAATATTCACGAGACATTACTTGGGCACTTTTCAGGAAGTGCAGCTGCTTCGATTAATTTGTAGGGAATTATGTAATTGTGGTAAATATTTGTACATACCATATTTCGAATTTTACACTTTTTCGTGCCAGCATTGTTCCGTGTCGATTTTGGAGTTCACTCTGAGTGGACTGTTGCAGGAAATACGAAAATGTACTCCGGTTGAATTGTTTCGTATACTAAATATACGTGTAATGTAGGTTATGTTTAAACTGCTTAAGTCCTTCAAATTTAATCAAAAATAGGTTCTATTAAAGCTTTTAGAAATGTAGGCCTCTTGGTGGCTTGCTGACATTGCTGAAAGTAAAGTATAGGCAGCAGTAGGGCTTTATGTACTTCATGGGCTTACCACATCAAAGTAAGAATTGCCTACATGGATTTTATCAAAGTTCGAGTTCAGTTGGGACAACTTAACGGGCGCTAACTCAGCAAATTCATTCTAATTCCTTTCAGCCATGAAGCCCATTTCTGGCTCAACTGTTTCGTTAATACGTAAAATTGTCACATTTGGGCAAGACCACGACTCAAACCATACACGAAATGCAATTACGCGCACAAAAATTTACATGCTGGAGGGGTCATTGCATCATACATACTTCTTCAATGATGCAGGTAACGCAGTCACATTCAATTGAGATCGCTACCGGATCATGTTGACTAACTATTTTTGGGATAAATAGATGATGATTTGGAGCATGTGTTGTTTTAACAAGACGATGCCACATGCCAAACAGTTGAACAAACAATAGGAGATGCGTTGGTAAGGAGCATCCACCAGCTCATCTGTAAAATCTGGTCAGACAAAAGTTTGCCCGATAAATGGAACCTCACCATCGTTTGCCCGATCCTGAAGAAAGGAAACCCTTTGAGCAGAGGTATAAGTCTCCTAAATATCACATATAAGATCCTGTCTGCCGTACTATGTGAACGCCTAAAACCGATCGTCAACAACCTGATAGGTCCTTATCAGTACGGTTTCAGGCCTGGAAAGTCCACCATTGACCAAATATTCACACTACGGCAGATCTTGGAAAAAACCCATGAATATAAAATCGATACGCACCACCTCTTCATCGATTTCAAAGTTGCCTATGATAGCGTGTATGGAGACGAGTTATACAGAGCCATGCCTAGTCTTGGCATCCCTGCCAAGCTCGTCCGTTTGTGCAGAATGACGATGGAGAACTCTCGCTGCTCCATCAAAGTCGGTAAGAACATCACCGAACCGTTCGATGTCAGGAAAGGTCTTAGACAAGGCGACGCGCTATCATGCGATCTCTTCAACATTGCCCAAGAGATCATTTTAACCCTGTTAAAAAGGCAATATCAATGAACGTTCCAAAGACATCGCGAAGGATGGGCAGGCCTATAAACGTCTGGATTACACAAATGCAGCGACACCAGCATTTGATTTGCCTCGGTAACGAAGTGAACCAAAATCGAGAGGCATGTCGATGTTTTCTGAGGTCAAACAGGCGAACCCCACAGGCGTATCAGTAGAAAGCCAGTGAAGTGGGATGGTTATGATCACTTGTTGTCAGATCATAACCTCGCCGAAATAGGAAGAAGAAGAAGATCATATTTTCATCGATTTCAAGCTTCCTATGATAGCGTGTGTAGAGGCTAGTTATACAGAGTCATGTCTGGTTTTGGCATCACTGCCAAACTTGTCCGCTTCTGCAGGATGACATGGAGAACTCTCGCTACTCCATCAAAGTTGGAAAGAATACCACCAATCCATTTGATGCCAGGAAAGGTCTCAAACACGGTGACGCGCTATCATGCGATCTCTGTAATATATTACTTAAAAGAATTGCACGGAACTCACAAGCCTAATTTTTTACAAGTCTGTACAACTACTCGCTTGCGCCGATAACATTGACATATTCGGAAGAACTCAGCGGGCCGTCAGTGGGGCATTTGCGAGTATTGAGATAGAGGCAGCGACGATCCTATCTACAAAAAAGGGCACCCTAAATTGGAGTCTTGGACAGAACACCACAATAGACAGATATAATTTTGAGGTAGTAAAGAACTTTGTCTACCTATGCTCTATGGTGAGCTCTGCAAATGACACCAGTGGGGAGATCAAACGAAGAATTACTCTTACCAATCGGTGGTTTTATGCGTTAAAAAGGTAACAAAGCCCTATTTCGAACTACTAAGGTAACTTTTATAAGACACTAATGATCCCCGTGCTGCTGTATGGCGCAGAGCCATGGACTTTGACAAGATCGGATGAGGATGTCCTTCGTTGCTTTGAGAGAAAAGTTCTTCGAGTGATCTTTGGTTCCGTCTGCATAGTCGGCGTGGGGAGGAGAAGGTTCATTGCCGAACTATAGGGCCTATGCAAAGACATCGACTTAGCCAGAAGAGTTAACATATAGCGACTAAGATGGCTGGGTCATGTAGAGCGGATGGAGCCCAATGTTCCAGCCCGGAAAGTCTTCGAACCCACCCACCCACGACCTCGCGGTAGGTGGCCCGAACAAGTGGAAAGGGACCTTAATCAACTTGGCATGCGCAACTGGAGGCAGCTGGCTCGTAACTGGACTACCTGGGGAGGTTTGTTGGTTGAGGTCCAGGTCCACCCCGGACTGTAGCGCCACCTAAGTGAGTAAGAAAATATGTTTTTTTTTTAATGTCTTAAATACAACCTGTTTTATTAAGAAACAAGTTGGGCAAAAACCCTCTTCTGTAGTCCTCTGCGTGGGCGCCCGCTGGAAATGGCTTATCCCAGTTCGCTAGGTTAATATCAGACTAAGACTAACGCGCACGCATCAATCGTGCGCAGTGGTCATCGAGAATGAGGTAACAACAGATACCTAACTCCCTGGTGGTGTGAGCTTTAGAACCGTGCCGAGGGATGGAAGACTGGGGTTTAAACCAGTCCTAACGAGCTCCTGTGGGCACCCTGGCAGGGCTCACAGTAAGTTGTGCCTTGCCTTAGCATGCCGGTAAACTAAGATCGACCAGTTGTTCCGTGCTTACTCGCGGAAATAAAAAAAAAACACAAAAAAAATTGTATAACATCTGGGGAAGTACTCTCTGAACAGACAGGGATGGAACTGGGGGTCGATGACGTAGTGTCATCTCCACAGTCTTTCACTTCTGGGCTAGAGAAGGAATTCGAGGATATTTTACTGGCTAGCGACAGTGAGGATGCGGACAGTACACTCACTGACGCTAGCGCAATGGGAAGTGAGCAGGCCAGTACTCACACTTCTGTAATTAAGGGGGATAGTGTGTTGGCAGGCACTCCCATTTTAATGGAGCAGGGCACATGTGAGTTGGCTAGTGCTCTCACCAATAGTGTTAAGGGTAAAGTGACCAAAGGAACTGGTAGCGCAGCTGGCGAGAACTCTGCTGCTCCTAGTTTCTCTGAGGTCGTGCGGAAGGGTAGCAGGAAAAACGCACACCGACTGGAAAAGATGCCCGACAAGTCAAGATCGCAAAGCGCAAAGTTGAACAGTTCGGGGGGTGTGACGTTAACGCCTTAAGTGCTTGGGATAGGTTGCCGCTTGATCGGGCTAAGGTAGTCTTAGCCGATGAGGCTGCTAGGAAGGTAGCGGCTGCACAGGTGGGTAAGGCAGCAAATAGGGAGGAACTGTGGGCATTTACAAGGGGAGTAGAGCCTCCCAGCAAAACTGAGGTCACAGGCAGGAGGGAGGAGATTTCAGCTGGGGGGGTTAGTAGGGGGGCGCTCCAGAGTAAAAGGAGCAGATCCAACGATGTCGTTGAACCGAGCGCGGCGTAAAAGGTGAAAACTGATATTTCACCTTCGGTGCGCCCGAACTACGACTCAGAAGACGAGCGCCTGGTTGCTATCGTCAACGAGCAGGAGCCCTGCGGTCGCCTGACCATGTACCAGTGGATTACTGTCGAGGAGAAGTTTCAGGGTGCTCTGTGGAAGAAGATGTCTTGCTAGTGACCTTCAATTCGACGGTGCTGGATGGGAAGGGGCCCGGAAGATTGTTACCTGTAGGAACAAAGCCTCTGCTGACTTCCTCAGACAGTTTATTTCGGAGGTTGGGGAAGTATGTAGCGGGTCTTGGCTTAAGTGCGTGACTATGGCGGAGTTGGCTAGATACACTCCGCCCAAAGTTTGGGTCTAGTTTCCGCTGCCATACACCTACCCAGAAAAACAGCTTGTTCTTCTCCATATGCAGAACAGGGAGTTGAAGGCCGATACATGGAGGGTACTCAGGACAGAGCATAGAAAACAGTTTGGTCAGCACTTCTTGCTGGCCCTAAATATTGGTGCCATTCCTTGAAAAGACCAAGGGATGGTGCGACATTAGCATGGAGAAGGTCATGTTAAAGATCATGACCAAGTGTCTTGAGGAAGAGGAGGAGACTAAAGATGATGGGAGTAATGCAAATAAACTTGCATCACAGTAAGGCTGCGACGGCATGCTTGATCAGCTACATTATCAAGCATGACGTCTCGGTCATACTGGTACAAGAGCCATGGATCAGCGACAACAACTAGATCCAACAGCTCAAAAACAGGAATTATACGTTGTTCTACAAAGCCAACAAGGTAAAATCAGGGCTTGTATACTATTAAAAAAACAACATAATGGCATTTCTTTCGAATAATTTCAGTGACGGCGATCTAGTAGCAGTCTCCTGTGAAAGAGAGATCATCTCCCGTACGAGCTGGCGGAGATTCTATCTGCGAAGATGTAGCAGTTGGTAAGGAAGGACAACTTGCTCTACATCGCATCACTCGCAATGGAGAAGCAGTGATACTAATGCAAGAGGTGAGCGTCTTTCGATTTCATTCTTTCGACCAAGCTCACCATATGCAATAAGGGATCTACGCCAACTTTTGTAGTAAGGAATAGACGAGAAGTTATTGATATAACACTAGCTTCTTGTTCTGATCACGTAACGGTAGAAAAATGGAGGGTTTTGGAGAAGGCATCTCTTTCTGATTACAGATAGATACGCTTTCATATTAATTTTCAACCTAGGGCTGGCAACAGCTACAGAAACCCTAAGAGAACAGACTGGGGTAGGTATATAGAGTTAGTAACGAAACATCTTAAGGATGGGCCTATTCGCAATGGTGATCCTCAAGATAAACATATAGATAAGGCAGCAGACAACTTAGGCAAGGTAATGAACATGGCATTCGAAAGGGCCTGCCCAATAAGGAAGAAGTCCAAGAGGTCCCAACTTCCTTGGTGGAGCGAAGAAATTAACTCCAAGAAAAAACAGGTTAGGCATTTCTACAACAGGGCCAAAGAAATAGGGGACGGTACTACATGGGATGAATATATATAGAGCGCAAGAGGGAGTTTAAGTACTTAATCAGGCAATCAAAAAGAAAGTCGTGGAAGGAATTCTGTGAGTCCACTGCGGATACTAGTGAGGCTTCCAGACTTCGCAAGGTGCTAGCTAAAGACACTTCTGTCCCAAGCTTTATCAACAAATCTGCCGGCTCGTGGGCGGAAAGTAGCGAAGAAGTTTTAGAAATGTTAATTGAAGCTCACGTTCCAGGAAGTAGATGACCAATGGATTCTACTACTAATGGCTACTCGTAGACTGATAGGTCAATAAGGGACGATGTAGAAAATCTCATTACATGGAAGAATCTGCGATGGGCTATTATTCATTCAGTCATTCGCACCACTCAAAGCACCTGGCCCTGATGGAATTTTGCCAGCTATGCTGCAAAAAGCTCCAGCCAAGGTTAGAAACAGGCTTAGGGACATTTTTAAACACTTTTTTAGGTCATGTTACGTACCACTGACATGGAGGGAAGTATGGGTTATATTCATACCTAAAGCAGGTAAGCCAAGCCACAATTCAGCGAAAGACTACAGACCCATAAGTCTCTCGTCATTCCTCTTCAAGGCACTTGAAAGACTTCTTGATATTCACATCAGAAATAAGTGTTGCAACGGGATTCTATGCAAAGCTCAGCATGCATATTTGAAGGGGAAATCGGTGGAAACAGCTTTACACGACGAAGTAGGGAAAATAGAAGCTAGCCATCACCATAAGGAATTTGCACTAGCAGCTTTCCTAGACATAGAAGGTGCTTTCAATAATGTAGAAGGAAGGGCCACCAAACAGGCCCTAGAATCTATGAAGGTCGAGCATAGAATTACCAATTGGCTCTGCAATATGCTAGGCACAAGAAACATTAACTCCACTATCGGAAACAGTTTAGCTGTACTTAAAGCTGCGGAATTGCTTGAGATGTGATCAATATCCGACAAGAATATCGTCATCTACATTGACAGTCATACAAAGCCTGTATGAAAATAATAAGATCGCAGTATGGGATGGAAACAAAATGTCCAACTGGTTTGAGTCGCACATGGGAGTAAAACAGGGTTGTCTCTTGAGTCCTCTCCTCTTCTCCATATTTTTGGATGACCTCACAACGTTTCTTTCAGGAGGACTAGTGTTTGGTGGAGTTCATATAAAGGTTTTGTTGTACGCGGATGATATTGTCATTCTGGCAGAATCCACAACAATGCTACAAATGATGATTAACAAGCTACAACAATATTGCAGCTTATGGAATCTCTCAGTGAATACCAATAAGTCAAAAATAATGGTGTTTCGAAATGGTACTGGACGGTATTCAAGGCTGGAAAAATGGACCTGGCAAAATGAAGTACTCGAAGTTGTGAACGAATATAAGTACCTTGGGGTAATTATTACCCCCCAAATGTCGTTCAAAACACATCTGAGAGAGAAGCTCAAAGAAGCGAAAAGAGCAATGAATTGCAGCTGGAAGGGCATCCTCGGAAAAAAAGACGTACCGCCAAGCACCAAATTCAAAATTTTCGAAGCAACTATGAGATCGATCATGTGCTACGCTGCCCAAGTTTGGGGTATCTCTCAGTACGAGGAAGTAGAAGGTTTGCTTAGATACTTTCTAAAAAAGATTTTCAGATTGCCGGAAAATACTCCGAATTACATGCTGCATCTGGAAACAGGCTTACCTCCTTTATATGTATTTACCTTAAGGTTGCACTTCCTCTACATTCTAAAAGTTATGGAGCTCCCCCGCCATCGCCTTCCCCATATTATCGCAAAACTCCTGATACACCGAAAACAGCAATTTTTCGGCGAATGGTCTAGGCTAAACAGGGAATACAATCTCCCCATAGATGAAAATAGCACGGAAACATGAAAGCGTACCCTACAGGAGCTGTTGATGAATATTGAAGATTCCACACGAGCGGCATTCAGAGTGATAGCGCAGCATAGCGAGACGAGAATCACTTATCGTTTACTCGATCATGATCTGGGGGATAGAAATTATTTCCACGATCGCAACAGCCTAAATACAATTTCCACCATCTTCAAGGCCAGAGGCGAACTTCTTCGACTAAACTTTATGCCCTACGTAAGCGATGGGAATGAGGAATGCACTATATGCAACCTTGGTGCGAAAGAAGACGTTCTCCACTTTATTGGAATATGTCCCGTATTAAAGGAGATTAGGCGAGTCTACTTGGGTAAAAATACACTTGCAGAAAATGAAGTAATCGCGCAATTAAATGGTCAAGACTGGAATCTGTTAGCCAACTATATCAGATCTGCATCAAAATATCGTCAACAAATAATAAACGAAGCTTTTTAGATATATTCGTAAAACCAAAAACAAAACTGTATTTTTTATTTTACTGGAAAATTTGTTTTTAATTATAAATATGAATTAGAATTCTCTCTTTTTTTCGGCTGACGGCAATTGCCAATGTGAATTATTGTAACAGACCAAACTTTTGTTAAATAAAAATCACAAATTACTACTACTACTACTACATTTACAGTCAGGTTGCGCTAAAGGCGCTAGAGTCTTACGTCACCAAATCTGAGATAGTCAGGAATCGCCGCACAATGCTTAAGGCATTATGTACGCAGAACCGAGTCAGATTATGTTGGATACGTGAACAATGCTATATTGAAGGCAACGAAAAAGCCGACTCGCTGACCCATAGAGGGCGGAGCTCCCACATAGTGACATAATTGGCAGCATTAAACCACCAATGTGCGTGACTAAGCGAATTATTCGTGATAGAATCATTGACATAGCTAATTTAAGATGGTCAAACTTAAATGATCATAGGATGTCCAAGGCCTGGTTGTCTGTGTTAGAAAAATCTGGGGAGATCATAAAATTAGATAGATCACGAATAATAACAGCGATAGGTATACTCTCTAAGTATACTTCTCCTAAGCAAGCACTAGGGGACTAGGGTTATCTAATACGAATGTTTGTAGGTACTACAATGCCTTACATGCCTCAGAGGACATAACGCATATGCTCTGTAAGTGCCAATGAATTGCCAGCGCAAGGCTAAAGCACCTTGGTAGATAATTGTTCGATAACTTAGAAGAGGTGAGGCCCTTGAACCACGACAAGGATCGCTTCAAAGTCTGGTTGGAGATTAACTGTTTGGGAGAATTGGCTTATGTCTTTTGCCGTGAAGGTTCCCTAGGGATCGCGATGGGCCTACTTTGGTGCCTAGTATTTTATGTTAATCTCATAACCCTACCTAACTTAACCTAACCTAACCTATTAAAAAACAAAAACAAAATGGGGCACTCTTAACGCAGAACCATATGTATGAGTAAGTGTGCATTAAATAATCTCTTGAGCAATGCTTACATTCAGCGCAAATAAACCAAGGGCGTCTGAGATATAGCTTGGAGGTAAGAATGTGTGCATTTATATCTGCATAAGATAGAACAATATAATTATCATTGGTAACTATTATCCGTTGATTGATTTTATCGATCGTATGCATTCCTCGGTTTACACGCGATAAATTCCAAGATTAAATGCGTCTGCATCTGCGTCTGCGTATGCATTCCCTATTTACATACGCTCGGAATGAGATTCTCCTTAAGTAAAATTTATTGCATTGAAGATCACTGTTGACCCCCGTGATCCTTTAATAGCATTGCACATGAGTACCATGCCCGATGCATGTCGTCAAACACACAAGCACCTCTATATGTAATTGCATCCGCAGACTGAGCGAAGGATAAGCCATGGAAGATGCACGCAAAAGGCAATGATAATCAACGTCGGATCGAATGCTTATCGCCCATCACATCTTTGTGCTCAAGCTGATTTCTCGTGTTCTATTGATTTGATTCGCTTATGCGAGTTTATACACTTTTCGAATAATTTTCATCAGTCTTGCGTAGGGGCGCTTTGAGCACTTAAACCACGAAGTGAGGAGAAATATTTAATCCTTCTAATAGTCGTATCCTCTGAGTATAGCAATGCAGACGTTCTGTCGTGGAACGAGCTTGTCATCCATTTATAAGTGCATTACAATGGAATATCTTTTTGGATGCATCAGTGCAATTGGCTGCGATGCCTCATCGTGTGCACTACCCAGCTTGCTTTTCGACTTATGTACATTGGGATAGATGAACGTGGAAACATAACGAATATGGAAATTGCGTAGCTACAACTACCTGACTTGGCATATCTTTTGAAATCAAATTCCTTCAGGGCTATGTGTTGGCACTGGATGTGCAATAGAGCTCATAATAATTACACAGAACTTTACTGATGCTATTGCTGTTTCTGCATCACCATCATGGATGTCTTTGTCAATTGGAGGCATCATCCGAAGCAGCTTGGTATACCACTGCCGTCACCGCCGCCGCATATGCACAATATGGATTTACCTGTGTGCTGCACAAATTGTGTTTGCCATGTGACTTACTCGTATACGTGCATAACTTCTATGCGAGGGCAACTGCAAACGATGACCTTATGGCTATTGTTTGATTAAGTGTACGCGTTTTCCTTCTTTTGCACTTCTGTGCTGATGCTGTTACCTGCTAGGGGATTTATATTCTGGTTAGGGACAGCGAGCGTATGATCTAGCTATGAAATTTAGATTTACATGACAGGCCATCAATTCAAGTTAGATTGAGTTGTCGCAAACATGTATGTACCGCATGAGATGTACATATAAGGGCTAGCGATTTTTGTTAGCGAAAAGTTTTAAGAAAAAGGATAAAATGTCACGTACTCCTGAATTCTTAAATTGCACATACGTCATATGATAGGAAGATCTTTCGTGTACGCATATGGTTTTATTCCAGCTGTTTTCCTAGCGCTTTAAGAATTAAGGAGATCATCTTCGTACGGTGGTTCTTCTTGAAGTAATTTCATCGAAAAAAAGTCAAAGTACGATAAAATAATAATGTCTTCTTACTATTTCAGAGGTCTATAATCTGAACGCAAGGGATCAGTATGACCTCAGGAAATATCGACAGGTCTCTCGATTTTGGACAGCTTCTCTTTCGCAATATCAATGAATCGTTCATTGATATTGCCTCTTTGAGAGGGTTCAAATAATCTCTTCTTTGAGATTTGTCCTCTATTGCTCGTGAGGTGGCCATTCTTGGCTCAAACTCTAGCAGAAGCCAGTCCTGAACACAAGGAAAGTCGACTCTGAATTTGCGCATCAGCTCAAGTTCTGGTGTCACTGCGTCAGACGGCATATCCATAAGACAGGAGTCGTAAGATAAGTGTCGCGCAAGTTCATCAAAATTCCAAAAACCGCCCCGCCTAAGACGATGGGTGGCTTTGATAGTGCAACCCATAATATAAGTATCGAGGGGACGTAAGTTCAGCAAAGCATCTAGAGCAGAGCTAGGCGTACTCGGAAAAGCTCCCGTGCAGTCGAGACACGCCATTCTTTGAAGTTTGGCATAAAAAGCAACCACATATTTACGCGAGAGCCCCTTCCACCAAACAACCAAGGCATATGCAAGGAATGGTCTTATCAAAGCCGTGCATATCCAGAGAACCTTATTCGGTGACAAGCCCCATGTTTTCCCAAAAGCACCCTTACACTGCCAGAAGACTGAGAGCGCCTTGGATGTTTTCGACTCGACGTGTTAAGACCAATGAAGTTTCTTATCTAAAATTACTCCCAGATATTTGGCTTCATTGAAAATGCGGATAGTGACGCCTCTTAGCACTGGCTGAGTCAGACCGGTCAGAATCCTCTTCTCGTAAAGAGAACAACCTCAGTTTTAAAAGGATTCACCGAAAGCCCACTCCTAGTACACCATTCACCGATAATGTCCAGCGCCGCCTGCGCGTTAGCACAGACCCTCGCCAGGCATGGCCCGACAGAAAGTACGGCGACATCATCCGCATATGCCTAAGCGTAGACGTTAGAACTATTTAGAGTGTTCAACAGAGAGTCGACCACCATGCACCATAACAATGGAGACAGAACGCCACCCTACGGATAGCTCCTGTTTACCCCTGCCATAGCATATCGCCCACAATCCACATCCATTACCAAAGTTCTATTCATTAGCATTGTTTTAGTCCACAACACTAATCTTTTGAAGTTATTGAATTGAAGATAATGTTGAACGACATCCTATGAACTTGAGGTTGAAGTTGATCGCTTCGTTGAGATCGTTCAGCTCGCCTCTTGGAATAATACTCCCAATCCAAGAAAAACGCCGGATAGATACGGTTTAGATATCCTCCGGAAATAAAAGAATTGGTTAAGTAAAAAAAAAGCGCGTAAGAAATGGCAACAGAGTCGTGCTCCGAAATATAAAGCACACTTGAATCGTCTGTGCAATTCGTTGAAGAAGACTATTAAGGATTTTAGGAATCGTGCGATAGGCTCTAACCTTGAAAGTTTAACAGCGAAAAAAGATTCCAATTATTCACTTTGGAAAGCCGTAAAATGCACCAAAAGGCCCAAAGTCCCCGCGCCACCAACTAAATTAACTCGAAATGAATGGGCAAGGGAAGATAAAGAAAAAGCGGTCCACCTGAAAGAAACCTTTAATCCGTACGATGGTCAAGTGGTTTACGACAACATCAATAGGCCGGATTTACCATCTGACGATTTAAAACTCTCAAGTGCAATGCTAAGGGGACTTAAACATTAAATCGAGAATCTAAAACCTAAGAAATCTCCTGGCTATGATTTGATTACTGGAGAAATTCCCAAAGTTTTACCTAGAAAATCATTGATTAAGCTTCTCCATATTGTAAATGCTGCGCTCAGATTAAAACACGTGTCGAGCCAATGGAAAGTTGCGGAAGTCATTATGGTTTTAAAACCAGGAAAACCGCCAAATGAAGTAAAATCGTATAGACCAATTTCGCTTATCGGATATTACTAAGGCGTCTCCAACCGGTTTTAGAAGAAAATAATCTTATCCCTGACCACCAGTTTGGGTTCAGAAGTAAGCATTTGACGATTGACCAGGTGCATAGAATTACTGACGTAACCGAGAAAGCACCAGAAGAAAAGAAGATTTTCTCAAGCGTATTTCTTGACGTCTCGCAAGCCTTTGACAAAGTGTGGCATGATATCTTGAAATGCAAACTACGACAAGTTCTCCCTGTATGCGTATGTGATATTCTAGAATCATATCTCGTGAATAGACTCTTTTATGTTAGACATGGAACCGAATACTCCAAGATCAAAAAAATTTCGGCTGGCGTGCCGCAAGGAAGCGTTCTTGGGCCGCTTCTCTATTTGCTATACTCATATACTCGTGATATACCGAACGAAGATGGCAATATCCTTGCTACATTTGCCGATGACACCGTTATCCTAGCAGTTGGTGAAACAATCGAAGAAACGACTGCAAAACTGCAAAACGCGCTATATAATGTAAATGAATGGACGAGGACTGCTGGATCGCCCTCAACGAATCTAAATCTATTCACGTGAATTTCACTTACAAGAAAACTAATAACTTACCAATTTTTCTAAACTCGGCCCGACTACCTTTTGCAAACGAGGCCAAATACCTGGGAATGACACTCGACGCAAGGCTGAACTGGAATGCGCACGTGAAAATGAAACGTAAAGAACTCAAAATCAAATATAGAGAAATGTAGTGGTTACTCGTAAATCATTACCAGCTCAGTATTGAGAAAAAACTGCTTTTATACAAGCAAGTGCAAAGGACCAAGAAAACAAATGCCAATATTTTACAAACTTTTCAAAATAAAGTGCTAAGTGAAATTGTCCAAGCACCGTGGTATACGAGTATTAGAAACGACGATATCCACAGTGATCTCGAAGCTGAAACTAGAAGCTTCGCGAGAAAGCATAGAAACCGACTTATCGGACATGTCAACAATACTGTTCTACAAATTTTGGATGAGACAATTTATTGCGCCGACTACAAAGGACGAAACTTTTCGACTTGGCGAGATAATGATTAACCGCGTCTAGTTTGCGGAACATGCAGGATCTTTCAGTGGAAAGTACGAGTACCCTGTCAAACGTTTATATGAGCACGCGCTTGTTATTTTCATTTTGTTTTTTTCTTTTGGGATAGGAAACGCTCACCTGGAGCACTCAGACGCAACTGGTCCATTGTACTACCAGAGAGCAAACCCTGATTTACCCATTTTATTGGAATTTCCTTGTCTTTTTAAGAAAGCCAAGCAAGCACTTTAGCGATGAGGGGCTTACAGTACCAGCACTCACCACATCCGCACCGAGGATCTGCCATCTGATACTAACAAAGGCCGGACACTCACAGAGATAATGTTCCGCGGTGTCGTCGCCCTCTCCACAAGCGTCACAGATTGCAGTGTCATTTAAGCCCAGCACGTTAATGTGCTTGGCAAAAGCAAAGTGGGCTTTCAAGATGCCAATAAGTTGTCTACAGTCTTTTCTGCTGAGAGACAGCAAGAATGCCGCTGCATCCCGGAGAGTCATGCCACACACAATTGTGCTCGTGAGAGACCCAATCGTCAATGGAAGCCCTAACCGAGGATGCAGGGAGACCCAACGCTGGTTCGGTACCTAAGAAACCCTGCTCTGAGCCTTGTATAGCAATCTCATCGGAGATCTCGTTCCCCAAGATCCCAGTGTGACCTGGGACCCAGATACGCATATTTGCCTAACGAAAAGTGAAGTCTAATGTTGTCGACTTCCACGAAGACACCAGCGCCAGACCCTTGACTGGTCTTGGAACCATCCGCGAAAATACGACTACATTCCATTCGCGGCTTAGACTCTGACCGAAGCCAGTCCTGGACACAAGGAAGTCGACTCTGAATTTGCGCATCAGCTGGAGTTCTCGTGTCATTGTATCAGACGGCATATCCATAAGACAGGAGTCATAAGATAGGTGTCGCACAAGTTCATCAAAATTCCAGTGTGGAGTGTACCAAAAACCGCCCCGCCTAAGACGATGGATGGCTTTGATAGTGCAACCCATAATATAAGTATCGAGGGGAGGTAAGTTCAGCAAAGCATCTAGAGCAGAGCCAGGCGTACTCGGGAAAGCTCCGGTGCAGCCGAGACAAGCCGATCTTTGGAGTTTCGCGCAAAAGGCAACCACATATTTACGCGAGAGCCCCTTCCACCAAACAACCGACGCATATGCGAGGAATGGCCTTATCATAGCCATGTAGATCCAGAGAACCTTATTCGGTGACAAGCCCCAAGTCTTACCAGAAGCACCCTTACACTGCCAGAAGACTGAGGGCGCCTTGGATGTTTTCGACTCGACGTGTTTAGACCAATGAAGTTTCTTATCTAAAATTACTCCCAGATATTTGGCTTCATTGGAAATGCGAATGGTGACGCCTTATAGCACTGGCTGAGTCAGACCGGTTAAAATCCTCCTTCTCGTAAAGAGAACAACCTCAGTTTTAAGAGGATTCACCGAGAGCCCACTCCTAGTACACCATTCGTCGATCATGTCCAGCGCCGCCTGCGCGTTAGCACAGACCGTCGCCAGGCATGGCCCGACAGAAAGAACGACGACATCATCCGTATATGCCTGTGCGTAGACGTTAGAACTATTTAGAGTGTTCAACAGAGAGTCGACCACCATGCACCATAACAATGGAGACAGAACGCCACCTTGCGGACAACCCCTGTTTACCCCTGTCATAACATATTGGCCACAATCCGCATCCACTACTAAAGTTCTATTCATTAGCATTGCTTTAATCCACAACATTAATGTTTCATCTACCCCATGTTGTCTGGCAGAGTCGCACATGCAGTCAAAAGTCGCATTGTCAAAAGCACCCTCAATGCCGATGAAGATACCCATCGCGTAATCTTTCCTATCAAGCGCGCATTCAATTCTGGCCACTAAATTTTGAAGTGCTATCTCCGATAGTGGATGCAGCCTCAAAGCAACTTTGCGCACGTGAAATTCTACCAGTCTCTCCATACTTTTCAGTAAGAAGGATGTCAAACTTGTAGGTCTGAAACTCTTGGGGAGCGAATAGTCCTCCTTACCAATTTTCGGTATGAAAGCTACTCTGACTGTTCGCCGATGTGTAGGAATATACGCCAGCGCCAAGCCAGCGGTGAAAATTCTTTTCAGAGTTGGCAATAGATGATATATACCCTGTGCAGCATAGCTGGATATATTCCATCAGTGCCAGGCGATTTGAAACAATCAAAAGATGCCACAGCATATTTGATGGCCTCATCTGTTTCCACGGCTGATGAAATATACCAGCCGCGCCGAGTTTTCTGACTTAGATCAAGCTCAGCCTGGGTTAGCGGATCAAGCTGCGACCTAGTGGTTATCTGATTGCCAGGAAAGTGAGTCTCCAGCAGAAGACTAAAAGTTTCCGCTTTCGTCTCAGTAAACTTGCCATCAGACTTTCTCAGTGACTCCGGTTTGGTCGGCTTGCCCCTTTTGAGGACCTTAACCAACCGGCTGCTTTCACCGAGTGTCTCGATCTTTTCACAAAAATCTCTATAAGAAGTACTTTTCGACAACCGAATTAACTACTTATAATCTTTTTGCTTCGATCTAAAAAGATCCCAGTCACCTTCTAAATTTGTTTTGAGTGACCTATGTAGAAGTTTTCTGGATTCTTTCCTAAGTCGATACAGTTCTGGGCTCCACCAGGGAACCGGCGTTCTAGAGGGGGTTTTTGTTAATGGGCACGTCACTTCAAAACAGTGGGTAAGGACGCTAGTCAGATTTTGAACAGCATCCTCAACCTTTTGTTTCGTTCTGAGTTAAGTTGGAGTTTTGACAAATCTGTCTAGCTCTTCCCTAAATCACACCCAGTTGGTTTTCCTTGGATTCGTCCTCTCCTGCAAAGTTATGGCCTCGCATTCGATTTGGAAAGCGATGTATCTATGGTCTGACAAGGACACCTCCGGCAGTACCCTCCAGTTAGTAATTGACTTGAAATACCTATTAGATAAAGTCAAATCAATTACCCCCTGCCTCCTTGTCGTAATAAAAGTTAGCTGTGAGCCAAGATTGTTAATTACCATGCCAGACGATACTATAAAGTCTAGGAGATGGTTTCCTTGTATGTTACATTTGCTGATGCCCTAGACTGTATTCTGAACATAAGCGTCGTAACACATGACTAGTCCCATCTCCCGAGTGCCACAGTACTTTATGAGTTCGGCAACCGCCTTCATTGGTAGAGGCATTACCGAATCATAAGGGAAGTAAGCCGACGCAACGACGAAGGTTTTCCAACTTCCGGTCGTTTCGTAGCTTACGAAACCAAGCAGCAACCAAGTCCTGTTCACAGAATTGTCCAAGGTTGGTTACTGAGAGGAAATTCGGCACAATTAGATAAGTTCTCGGTCTTTCAGATCGCTCGTCACATAGCACCGTTACTCCACGAACACTTCCAAAACCACATATGCGCCTGTTCCGTACGTATGGTTCCTGGATAGATGTTATGTGTGGTTTTGTACACACCACGGAATGTCTGCTACTTAAGAGAGCAGTAGCAGCCTTTGAGTGATGGAGGTTTATCTGCGAAAATATCAAAGATATAGTCGGAGTTTTATTAGTAGAAGGGCGCGCACCAGATGCGCCAACGCTTCCGCTGAGACGAGCGCCCCTACGCGTAACTTTGCCTGCGTCAGCCATTTTCCGTCCGCTAGTGCTGGGATCTTTAGGGGTAACAGCACCAGCATCCACCAGATTTTGTGCGCAGATAACGCCACCGGTAAGAGTGTGCCCAGCAGAAGAGCGCGCATCAGATGCGCACACGCTTCCACGAAGGCAAGTAGGTGAAACTTGCATCGTCAGATTCGACCTGTACGAACCGACCGAAAAGGAGGTAGCGTTGGGTCTGAGGGATTGATCGGCTCTAGTAGGAGTACTTTCTGCCGACCTAGGACTCAATTCTGTCGCTACTGACGGATGAATGCTTTCGACGCTTCCGCCTTCAGCTGACCCTGCAGCCTTTTTGCATGGCGCCATCGTCGCCTTCCTTCTTCTTTTCAGCTGACTCTTGGTCAAAATCTTATCGGAGTGAGCCGGTTCAGGAGCTCGTTCAACCTTATTGGTTTCCCGAGTCAACCGTCACCGACACATTTTCGATCAGCTGCCCGTCTATTGAGACAGAGATTAGACGTTCCAGCCGAAGCCTTTCCGCCACTTTCTTTGACATTCCAGCCCAGTCTACCAAACGAATCGGAGACAGAGCTGCAGGGGTCTTTTGAAGCAAGCGTCGCTACTACTTCTGATTCAACGCCAGAGGAGGGAGGTAAAAGTATGGTGGTTGGGACCTCCAGAATCCTCGTCTCGGCCGTAGTCGAAAAGACCACGAGTGGATTATCGTTTTCACGAGTACCACCTTAGACCAAGAGCCCGCAGTTAATTTTGGACGTGAGAGGTAACTGAATAAATCCTATATTAATATGTTGCCTTGATGCCCAGTATTTGAGATATGCTCGTCTGACAGCACGTAATGGAAGCTAAAGGAAATAACTGTATATTGAAAATGACGCAAATTTCAAAACAGGAATAATAGGTGTAACCGCTTGAATTTACTAGTACATATAGAGTACGACCCCTTCAGTACGAATACATGTGTCCAAGACGTCTTAAGTGTAGCTAAAGCCCTCCCAGACGCGGTAGAAATGCGAACAAAATTCCAGTTTTGAATAATTTATGTAACCGCACCAATTTTTCCTGAACCATAGGATATTACAACGTGAATACAATTATGAAGGTCCAAGACGTTTTGGATGTCGCTAAGGGCTTGCGAGACAAAGTCAAAATATTGCCAGAACGCCAATTTGGAATAAATGCTGTAACCACTTATTTTTTCTGTAAAACATAGAAGAAGATGCCCTGATTACAAAGATGTAAGTCCAAGACGTTTTACTTGTCGCCAAGTCCTTGCCAGACGCATTCAAAGGATCGAAATCCGATACGAAATGTCCCATTCATCCACACAAAGTATACAGCTGGACCTTAACTAATGTATGTAACCACACGAGATTTTTCTGAAACATAGAATAAAGCACTACAAACATAACTACATAAGTCCAAGACGTTTTACTTGTCGCCAAGTCCTCGCCAGACGCATACAAAGAAAAAAGAGTATGCAAAATATATCATATTTCATTGATTTAATCAAAAAATATTGGCTTCATTCTCGGACTCATCCGATGAATGAGAACCAAAGGTTTTATCTTTACTTTCAGATACATTAATTATGTCTAGTTCAAGAACATCATTTAATCTGACAGGGATCAATATGCCCCTGAACCACTTAATTTGAAACATGTTATCTTTTAATATCCATGGGCGCCGTAGCTTAAGTGGTTAGTGTGTTGGACCACTGCGCATGAGGTTCCTAGTTCGAATCCCAGAAAACACCAAAAATGTTTTTTCACGGTCCCACTTCTCGCGAACGTCTGACAAACATCCGAGAGTATTGTTGCTTCTCAAAACAAATTGCATTTCGGATACGGCACAAAACTGAAGGTCCCTTCAATTCGTGCGAAAAATATAACGCCCACAGCATGAATGGTTGCGAGAAGCTAGGCCCTGGAACTTAATGAGCTGTTGAGCCAAATATTTTTTTTATCTTTTAATATCCACCAATTCAATTCTGGTGATATTGTTATTGGCTTGTTTGCCACTGCGTTCTTCCAGATACAACACATATAATTAGCTCTATATATCTGCTCTAATAGTTCTAATAATTAATGACACACTAAATGATCAATTTATACAATATAATATAATATATAATATATGGTATTGCTTTTTATGTATTTGGAAATCTGTTTTTGATGTAGGCTTGCAGGATTTATAAAAATCTCGTACCTAGCTTCATCCACTTGTGTAAATATTGTATACCATATTTCGCAAACGAAGTCTTCTGTTTTTATAATATCTTCTTCAGAAACGTCTCAGTCACATCCAAGTCTTGCAAATATGAACTCTAGGTCTTTCCTGTTTTTTTTAAATACTATTTGGCCTAACTTTTCTTTTTTTGAAAAAGTACGCGATGTAATCACATCAAGTAACCACACCTGGTAGCGCAGCGTTTTGTGTCTCCAAATGGCATGTATGCTTATAGCGTGCTTCGATCATTTCGATGCGTCTGGCAAGGACTTGGCGACAAATAAAATGCCTTAGATTTATGTGGTTAGTTTATGATGCTTCGTTTTGTACTTTAGAGAGATTTTATCTGGTTAGATCAATTAGTTAAGGTCGAGTTGTATGTTTTTTGTCGAAAAATAGGGCATTTCTGAAAAAATGTAAATAGATCCTTTGGATGCGTCTGACGAGGACTTGGCGACAAGTAAAACATCTTGGATTTCTGTAGTTATATTTGTAATGCTTTATTCTATGTTTCAGAGAGATCTCGTGTGGTTACATACATTAGCTAAGGTCCAGCTGTATATTTTGTGTGGATGAATGGGACATTTCGTATCGGATTTCGATCCTTTGAATGCGTCTGGCAAGGACTTGGCGACAAGTAAAACGTCTTGGACTTACATCTTGTAATCAGGGCATCTTCCTCTATGTTTTACAAAAAAAATGAAGTGGTTACACCAATTATTCCAAATTGGCATTCTGGCAATATTTTGACTTCGTCTGGCAAGCCCTTAGCGACATCCAAAACGTCTTGGACCTTCATAATTGTATTCACGTTGTAATATCCTATGGTTCAGGAAAACTTGGTGCGGTTACATAAATTATTCAATATTGGAATTTTGTACGCGTTTCTACCACGTTTGGGAGGGCTTTAGCTACACTTAAGATTGGACACATGTATTCTTCCTGAAGGGGTCGTACTCTATATGTACTAGTAAATTCAAGCGGTTGCACCTATTATTCCTGTTTTGAAATTTGCGGCATTTTCAATACACAGTTATTTCCCTTAGCTGCCATTACGTGCTGCCAGACGAGCATATCTCAAATACTGGGCATCAAGGCAACATATTAACATAGGATTTATTCAGTTACCTCTCACGTTCAAAATTAACTGCGGTCTCTTAGACTACCTGGAGTGGACATCTCATTTGTTTTCTCCATCATACTGTATACCTGACAAGTTTTACGTCACAGTCAAGACGTCTTCAACCTTAAGCTCGATGTCTCACCTGGGGTTCTTTCAGATCCTTAGGGTCATTGACTCTTAAGCCGACTCTTAACAGTTAAGTCGAAAAATCCACCTGCGATGAAATGCCATGAAGGCAGTGCCGCAGAGAGAAAGGGTAAGAAAGGAGAAGAGATCACATCCGAAACTGTTACTGAGTGCAGGCTCAGGTTCGTCTTTTAAAATTACCACCTCCCAGAAAAAAAAGTAATAATAGCAAAAACAGAATCAGGAATATTAAATAACAACAGCAAATCGTTACAAAGAATTTTTTTTTCTACTGATGTAATTGTGGGTGAAAACTGTATTTTAACAACTATTATATCTAGGAGGTACTGGCAGTACCACTCTACAAGACTGGATTTTGAATGTTCATATTATAGTAGCTATCAGGGTGTAGAAATAGCAACTTTCTTATTCTTCATGAAAACCCAGTTTGGCTAGCCTACCACTAGCCAAATACACGAAAATATTGTTGCATTCGTATGTAGAACGACATTTATGACGTACGACCACGAGTAACGCTTGCTATTTATTTTATACGGAAGTACCTTGTTTCCTAAGTTTTTTTGACAGGTCTATTTTTCTAAGTCTTCAGAAAGAAGTTTAATTTAAGTTGGAAAAATATTAAGAGTTTTAAGATTTACACATAGATGGCCGGAACACACCACATTGTATAGCGGGTCGACGGCGCTCTGAACGCTCGCCGCCTCGTTATCAATTAAATAAATGCCAGTGCACAATTTAATATATAAAATAAAATTTATTTTGAAAAAAATAAACGAAAACAAAAAAAAAAAAACACGACCTGATGAAAACGGCTTTGATGAAAACCCCCAAATGCCAAAATTGTATACAATTTCTGGTTCGACTGTACAACAAACAAAAGAGTTGAGAAGCGAACTGGAAATTTTAAAATAATGCATTCCAGCATATGTATTTTACATCGTACATGTAGGTTCAGTTTCAATATGCAATATGACATTAAATACTCGAAACGAAATAGTGAATTCATTACAAATAAAATTGTATACCCAATTTCTGTAGCCCCAAAGAGAGGGCTTGGTACTAAATTCCCGATTGATTTCTTACTTCCCTGGCGGCAAACAACGAACGAAACGCCTCCATTTTTATTCATTATTCGTATGCTCTGCATTCGTTGCCTACACGATGAACAAAAGGATCCAATCTTCTACTTTACAGAAGGGATCCTGCCCTAAGTCAAAATTAATAATTTTGTTTGATTATGATGAAGATGACTTCTTCAGCTGGGACTGTGTTGCTGGCAAGGACCATTATGATTTCTTCATTTCTTTATCTTCTTCTTTGTTTGTTGCTAGTGAATATGTATGCCGGGGGAATATCTGCTTAACGTTCTGACATATTGGTGCGGGTAATATCCAATCATCATATTTGAATTGCAAATCGTATTATGAGCACTAGAGATTCTTCCCACAATGAATATCTTAACGCCCGTGCAAACATACATGTGCGCATTTACTTAGTACGCCTTCAAGGGAATATGATCGGTTTTATATGCGATTACTTGTATATTCAATTGAATTATACATTTGTTTAGAAAGATTTTGTGTCTCTATTCACTTTTTTCTTGCAAAACGTTGAGTATTGTTGGTGTGGTTGAGGAGGGTTGGATATTTGTTTTGCCTGCGAAATAGTGTTTTATGTAGGATTTGTACAATGGAGGTAATATTTTTTAATAATATGATTTTGGATATAATACTTTACCATTTAGAAGAACGTGTATGTATTAAAGAACATGTTTTCTTAGAGACAGAGCAATCAACAAACATTTTCTAGCCCCACTGTTTTGTATACTAGAAAAAATAATATTTCTTGTTGATATTTGAATCGACAATCTACCACTCAATAAAGGAACATATTGTTACTATACCAAACCACCCCTGTGTAAGCTGGACACAGCAGGAAAACTCCACGAGAGAATGCTGAAGCCTCGACTCTCTGTAGTGGTGGAGAGAGCAGGTGACCTATCTGAAAGGCAACATGGATTTAAAAAAGGCAATTCTGCAATAGGTGCGGTGGAAGAGGTGGTTAGGGTTGCCCAAGTAACCTATCAGGACAGTCACTACTCGAGGAAAGTTATTGTGTTGGCAACTCTCGACGTAAGAAATGCCTTCAACTCGGCCAGATGTTGCGACATGTTGAACGCCCTGCAAAATAAACTTTCGGATACCACAGTATCTTCGACGGGTGATAAGGGACTACATCAGTGACAGAGAGCTAATTTATGACACAACAGAAGGCCCCACAGGAAAGAAATAACGGCTGGAGTAGCGCATGGCTCAATTCTGGGACCGCATTTATGGAACATCTCCTACGATGGAATTCTTCGTATGCAGATGCCTGAAAACACTTTTCTAGTCGGCTATGCAGAAAACATCGCCGCAGTGATCACCGCACGGGACACCGATGACGCTAAGAGAAGACTAAAGCAAGTCATGAGACGGGTGCACACATGGATGGAGGACCACAGCCTAAGCTTAGCTGTGGAGAGAACTGAGATAGTCCTGCTGACGAGGAAACGGATACCCACAATAATCGAGCTCCATCTGGGTCAGGAAATCATATACACTAAGGAAGCAGTAAAATATCTAGGAGTTAGGATAGATACAAAGCTCACGTTCTGGCAACAAATTAAGTCCGCATCCGAAAGAGGCACGAAAACATGCCTATTGCTAAGCAGACTGATGCCGAACATAGGAGGTCCCATGTCAAGTAAAAGAAGACTCCTGATGTCGGTTATGCACTCAATACTCTTGTATGGCTCCGAGATCTGGGCTGACGTGCTCAAAAACGAGATATACAGGAAGAAAGTGACCGCGGTGTATCGTATAGGAGCCCTTCGGATAACGAGTTTTTATCGTGTCGGAGCAGTGTCAGGGCCAGCAGCCCTATTAGTCGCTGGAGTGACGCCCATTGATCTCCTAGCAGTAGCAAGGTAGTACGTCTACGACAAGAAGGCGGAAGTAGGCGCGGCAACAGCAGTTATAGAAGCGAAGCAACTCTCGATGCAGACGTGGCAAAACAGATGAAATGCCAAAACGAGAGGAAGGTGGACCTACCGATTGATTAGAGACGTTGCTGCATGGACGGAGCGGGAGCACGGTGAAGTGAATTATTATATCACCCAGTTCCTTACCGGACATGGTTACTTCAACCGGTACCTGCACAAGATGAGAAACGTAGGGAGCGCAGCCTGCCAATACGGAGACTCTTTGGAAGACGATGCGTATCACACCTTTTTTTTTACCTGTACCAGGTGGGCAGCAGAAAAAAATAGCCTGGCGTCAGAGATAGGCAACTTTTTTTCAGAAAATGCCGTAAAAAAGATGGTCTCGAGTATCGATATTCATTTATTCATTCATTTTCAATGGCCCGCTAATCCTTCATGAGGGTCGCGGAGGTAGGATGCTCAGATGGAGTCTCCATCCTTCTCGATCCTCCGCCATTGACTCCAATTCATCAGGAGGAATCCCTAAGCGGCTCCAGGAGAGATGTTGGACTTGATCCAACCATCTATTTCTAGGCCTTCCGCGAAGTCGCCTACCTGATGGCACGGCAACCATGGCGCGTCTTGGAAGCCGGTCTGGGGGCATACGCACTACGTGACCAAACCATCGAAGCATAGATCGTTCCGTTCGGAGAAGTAGCTGCTAAACGTTGAGCGCCTCGCGTACTCTGGTGTTGCGCACTCGATCCCTACGAGTTATTCCAGCAACACCGCGAAGAAACCTCATTTCGGCAGCTTGTATCCGCGATCTTATTCTTTCGGTCACTACCCAAATTTCATGACCATAGGTGAGAGTTGGAACATACACCGAGTTAAAAACCGATAGCTTAGCTTGAACACTAAGTTCAGCCTTCCTTATAACAGATTGGCCAAGCTCTCTCAAAATTGATCCAGCCTGACCAATTCTACAGGATAACTCGGCGTTGCTCCTCCCATTACTCGTGAATAAAACCCCGAGGTACTTAAACTTCTCCACCGGCTTCACTGGGACTCCACTAACATGCAGAGTGCACTGAATGGGTTTTTTGGAAACGATCATTACTTCCGATTTGTTCACGTTGATCTTCATTTCAGCATCATCACAAACGGCTACAAACCTTTCGAGTGCGCGCTGAATTTCGGTTTGCGAGAATCCAAGGATGACCAAATCACCCGCAAAGAGCAAATGACTAATCCTTAGGTCTCCCACTTTGAAACATTCCCCGCACGGCTGCGCTGTAACATCCAATCCATATATACAATGAAGAGGAGAGGTAACAAAACGCACCCCTAGCGGAGTCCAACGCCCACAGTGAAAGGTATTGATTTAACACCGTTTATCCGAACACAGCTTCTACAGTTTGTATATAAAGACTGAATCGCCCTTAACAGGGAACCAGCAATCCCATACTCCTGCAGAACACTCCAGAGTATTGACATGTGGATCAAAATATCTTTATTCATTGAGATGGTACTCAGATCAAAAAAGAGAGAGGAGGAAGTGAACATACCCTCAATAAGTTTACCAAACTGATGAAAGCCTTACAGGCAAGATATTATAAGCCCGCACCAGGAGAAAAATGTGAAAATGCCGGTCCCCAGAGGGGAAAGAAAACGACACCACTCTGAAGTAATGCTAAAACGGTTCCGGAGTTAATGTGTTCAAAAGGGGTTAACGGTGGTTTTTAGTGCGTAGGAGTTTCACACTGCTTAAAATAGAGCGGGACTGTTTCTCGTGCGCATTAGCGTTTTTCCACTACCCCCAAGGAAAAAAATAAATAAAAATACCGACCCACTTTATGAGCCAAGTCAACTTAATGAAGCCGCTCCTCATGCTTTTTCGTGAATCTATGGATTTCACTTTACACGGACTCCACGTCCAAGTCCTTATGAACGTTTTCGTTCGTTATGTAGAATGATGCACTTGCAATGTTTCTCAGTTCCTTATTTCGAAACCGGTGAATGATTTGAACGCTCCTTTTTTCGTATAACCCCAAAGTTGAATACCACAAGTCCAGATAGGTTTTATGATTTGCTTATAAAGCAAAACTTCATTGTATATTGACGGGCGGGATTGCCTTCCTATCTTCCACACATTTTTTTTTGTAACGAATACCAATCTCGTCTCTTTTCTTTTAACGTGAGCTTTACAGCAAAGCTTCGCATCTAGTGTCATACCAAGATAATTCTCAGAATTAGCGTATAGTGTTATTTGGTTGTTGATGTATATGGGCATGAACTTGTTTGTGAAATCAACATGAAGAGATTTCGATTCATTTAATTGTATTCGCCATTTCTTTGTCCAAACGTGATTCAGCGAGATAGCTTCTTGGAGTTTGTGAGTTGAATTCACATTGCTTTCCGCAATTGCCATTATAGCCGTGTCGTCGGCAAATTTTGCAATCGTGTTGCACTCTAGAGTTGGAATATCATGAGTGTACAGAAGATAGAGTACGGGTCACAGAACACTTTCTTGAGGTATATCCGCTTTGATTTCCTTAAGCTCCGAATATACGTCGTTCTCTTTGATGTGGTAATACGAGGACAAGGTGAAAAGTTCTCGGCCTGACAATGAAAGACTGCGATTTTCAGTTACAAAATGATTTTATTTTTCTACATAATCTCCCTTGGCTTCAACACACTTCCAGTCCAGCGTTTCACCAACAACAGTATTCCTTCTCGGAAGTGAGAGTCTGGAAGGCTGTGAAAATAGCGCTTCCCAGAAACAAATTTCTTCAAGTTTGGGAACAGATGGAAGTCTGAGGGTGCCAAATCAGGTGAATAGGGGGGATGGCCGAGCAAATCGTACCCCAAATCCCGCAGTTTTCCCATCGCCAACGCACACTTGTGTACAGGTGCAGTATCCTGGTGAAAGATGATTTTGTTCTTCTTCAAGCCAGGCCTCTTCTCTTGAATTTTGGCATCCAACTGGTCAAGAAGGTTGGAGTAATATTCGCCTGTAATTGTTCTGCCTTTCTCAAGGTAATCAATTAACATGATCCCTTTCGCATCCCAAAACACACTGGCCATGACCTTTCCGGCAGATGCGATCGACTTCGCTTTCTTTGGCACTGGACCACCGGCTTCCACCCACTGCTTTGACTGCTGTTTCATTTCTGGCTTGTAGTGGTAGATACATGTATCATCCATGGTAACAAATCGCCCCACAAAATCCGTCGGATCCCTATTGAATCGGTCCAAAGATTGCCGCGAAAATCGTTTGCGCATTTGCTTTTGATTGGCATTCAGCAAATGCGACACCCATCTTACGCAGAGCTTTAGCATCCCTAAGTTTTTGTGCAAGATGTTTCGCACCCTCTCTTCCGATATACACACAGCCTCAGCTATCTCATTCACCTTCACTCGCCTATCGTCCAACACGATATCATGCACTTTTGCGATGGTTTCGGGTGTGGTTGCGGTTTTTCACCGTCCTTCACGTGGGTCATCTTCGAGGGACGTGCGACTACGTTTAAATTCAGCTGCCCACTTTTTAACGGTTGACATAGAAGGATCAGAGTCCCCGTAAACTTTTGTCAACTTTGGATGAATTTCGTTAGGGCTTAACCCATCCAAGACGAAGAATTTTATGACCGCACGATATTCAAGTTTATCCATTTTAACAAAAAACACGCAAGACATCTACTGCAAAAATTCGTGTAAACAAACTACTTGAGAGGACAAGTTGAAACTTGTCATACAAACTACCGAAAAGTGCACCCAGGCAGGAAACATAAATTTTTGCTGATTGGAACGCTATCTCTGCGTCAGGCCGAGAACTTTTCACCTTGCCCTCGTATCTGTCTGAAAGGTATGACTTTAGAATTTTTGCGTGTTATTTGAGTATTTTTTTTATTAGTTTCTAGGCTAATCTCTCATGCCAAACTTTGTCGAAAGCTTGAGCTACGTCGAGGAAGACTGCAACATACACTTTTTTTATCAAGTGCCTTTTCGACAACGTTAGTGATTTGATGTCCTTCAGTGGTTGAATGTTTTGCGCGAAATCAAAGTTGGGGGTCTGAGATGATGCGTTTTCCCTCTATAGTAGGTAAACGTCTTTTTAGTAGCAGTCTTTCAAAAAGTTTAGACATTATAGGCAGCAAAGATATTGGCCTATAGGATGATGCTTAATGAAAGGGTTTTTCCGGTTTGGCGATCATGATCACCTCAGTTTCTTTCCATAATTGTGGAACTTATTTTAATTTGAATGCTGCATTTATGATACGAGTTAGCTTCGAAATTGCTTTTTTTTAAGCTGTTTGAGAATCTGGCCAGTTATCAGCTCGAATCCTTGCGCTTCTTTTACATTCATAGCAATTTTAATTTCTTTTCTCACTTCAGATGAGGAAAGGCCTCTCGCGAGGCAAATCACCAGGCTCCCCTGAATGTGGTTGAAAAAATACTTCCAAGGTGCTCTGCAAATCTTGCAAATTTTTCGTCGATTGGAAGAATATGCATGATGGGTCTTTTTAATTTTTGTGTAGCTTTCCAGAGTGACTACTCCGTACTTTTACTGTTGATAAGATTTTGTAAGTAAGAATTACCTGACGAATTTTTGGTTTGTTTTATTTGCTGGGTCAGGTTATTAAACCCATTTTTATCTTGCGTGGCTCTTGTTTGGTGCCATTTCCTCTCCGCTCTTCTTTTCTCAGCAATTAGTACTGTAATTTCGAGAGGATTACTGTTACACTTCAATCTTTTTTAGTATTTGGCGTTTTTCCCCAAACTGAGATTTCCCGGAATAAGAGTGATAATTAAAAGTCGAGGCACTGTCCTTTGATACATTCTTTTTGAGGAGCAACAAAAGGGACTGGAGCAGTGAATTTTACAAGTACCAAATTAAACAGCAGTGAATCCGACAATTAAATGGTGTACAGAAGGAGTAAAACATCGAAATCGGCAGACGTGTACGGTACGGACCCAGAGGTTCATGTAATAGAAAGATGTGCCAAATCCAACATTGGTAGGAAAAATCAGAGGCAAGCATCGCAATACTGTCTGAAAGCTAGGTCACAATTAAGGCATTAAACTCGCATGAGATAAAATTGGTATGGGATTGCCTTACTTAGATCAACAGGTTTGACCAGGTCAATAAAGTAACCATTTGCTCAGTACTAGGACATGTAGAAGCAAAGGAAAATGCAGTAATTGATATACCAGCCAGAAACGGCTGGGAAACCCGGTTCTTTGGGCTAGAGCCATTCTGCGGGTTAGGACCGCACAAAATTTGGAAAAGACTGAAGAGAGAAGATGGTAAATGGACCGAGCATTAGAAAGATATTCCGTCAAAGAACTGTTAGCGTACTATTGGCACAAAAGAAGCAAGACATGCTTTGCACTCTGACAGGTATGCCAACGGGTCACTTTAAACTCAAAGAGCATCTCAGGAAACTGGGTATAGAAGAAAATGGACACTGAAGGTTCTGCAGATACACCAGAACACCTTTTCATGGACTATAAAGCACTAATTCAGAAACAAAACTTTACCTGGGAGCCTACATTTTAAGAGAGACATGTCTACCTTCGCTGGATCTACTTCAAATACTCCGATTCATTCAAGAAGTTGGACTAGAGGAGGTACTCTAACTCGATTATCTCAACGCCTAAAGCCATACCTTGTGGGGCATAATAGATCTATTTAGATCTCAGTGCACTTGCACATATATCATCATCACCATCATCAATCCTTTTGAACAATACATTGAGAACCTGAGCTGAAAATAGAATGAAGATCGTCAGAAGCGAGTTTGTTTATATAGATTAGAAACAAAAAAAAAAAAAGAGAATGCCTTATTCTGCACGTCTGCTGACCCTGGCTGGTCAAACGGTAGTGCATGCGATCATATGAAAACACAAGCGTTTTCACTCAGCTGAGGCCTACCAACTCCTACTCTCAATCTCCACGCGGTGACAGCCGGGTGCCTAGTACCTTAATCCAAGAAATGGGTAACCAACCCCGTTTGGCGGAGGCGGCAGCGGACGAATTCCCTAGACGGAGTCAACGGTGGCGTCTATAGTTCCAGTTAGGTTGAAACTTGTTGAATACCTTGCGCGAGCTGCTTCGACGTATTCGGATCATAGGTCGGTAAGGAATTTCCAATGTTGGTCAGGACATTGGAATAGAGATGGTGGCGGAGGATCCCTTAATGGGCCAACGGCAGCGCTCATACTCCCGTAGTGGACTACTGGCACCGGTGTACCCGGCCCCTCGTCCTAGGGGAATAATTAAGGAACTGGCCCTTCAGGTTGGGGGTTGTGCCGTCTGGGTAACTTCCCTACCACGTAAAAGATCGATGGTTCCGAAACAACCAAAAGCCTTGGATAAGGATGACTCAACTAATGACGACCCCAGCAAACGAAATAAGGACAACGACCTTCGGATCAGTATTATGACTATCCTGATCAAGGCTAAATTCGATAACATAAGCCTAATATGTGTTCATGCCCCCACGGAAGAAAAGGACCCTGCCACCAAAGAGTGTTTCTACGAGCTCCTCGACAAAACATACGAGCAATGTGCTAAATACGACGTTACAATCGTATTGGGCGATTTTAACGCCAAAATAGGAAAGGAGGGCGTCTTTGGTAGGGCAGTCGGTAAGCATAGCCTACACGACACCACGTCTGATAACGGACTAAGGCTAATTGATTTGCTGTGGAGCGAAATGTCACCGTAACAAACACATGGTTTCCTCATCTCGATATTCATAAGCAGACATGGCGGTCAAATGATCATGTAACGACCAACCAAATTGATCATATTGCGATCGACGCAAGGCATGCCTCCAGTATTCTGGATGTCCGGACCTTCCGAGCGGCCAACATAGACTCGGATCATTACCTTGCTATAGCCAAGGTACGAATGCGGAAATCCCAATCTGAGCAACAAAGAAGAATTACTGTGAGAAAATTTAACGTCGAAAAGCTACAATCGCAAGAGACCGCCAAACTCTACGCTGAACGTGTATCCCGAAATCTCTCAATCACCTCTATGCCGCCAGCATCAAGTGCCGAAGACCAGCGGCAACGCTGCCAATACGCCATCAGAAACGCCGCGACTGATGGGCTGGGTCTCGCTCGCCCACCACCGCGAAACCCCTGGTTTGACGAAGAATGCCGGCGAGTGCATGCAGCAAAACAAGAGGCATACAAAGCGGCGCTGCAAAGAAAGACGAGAGTTGCTCGTGGGCTCTACGAGCAAAAGAGACGGGAAGAACATCGGCTTCTCCAAAAGAAGAAGAAAGAGCATGAGAAGTGCGCGTTTCAAAATATCGAGAGTTTATACTCCAGGAACAATGTACGGAAGCTTTACCAAAAGGTAAAAAGAACGTGTCAGAGAAGTAATACCCGTACAGAAACCTGTAGAGATGAAAATGGAAACCTCGTAGTAGAATCACAGTCGGTGCTAAGAATATGGAAAAACTACTTCTGCAGACTGTATAACGGCGACGAAGACCAACATCCCGCAGTCAGGCAGAATGAACCATTCAACATAGACAATGATAGTCAAAATTTCCGTCCACCTGATCAAAACGAAGTGAGGATAGCAATATCCAAGCTAAAATCGAACAAGGCTGCTGGACCTGACGGCTTACCGGCCGAACTTTTCAAGGCAGCTGGTGATGAATTGGTAGAGTGCATACACCAACTCATCTCTAAGATTTGGTCAGACGAGTGTATGCCTGATGAATGGAACCTCAGCATCGTTTGCCCGATCCACAAGAAAGGAGACCCCCTCAACTGCGCCAATTATAGAGACATCAGTCTCCTCAACATTGCATACAAGATCTTTTCTGCGATATTGTGTGAACGCCTGAAACCTTTTATCAACAGCCTGATTGGACGCTATCAGTGCGGTTTCAGGCCAGGAAAGTCCACCATCGATCAAATCTTCACACTTTGGCAGATCCTGGAGAAAACCCAAGAATTCCAAATCGATACTCACGACCTCTTTATCGATTTCAAGGCCGCCTATGACAGCATCTATAGAGAAGAGCTTTATAGAGCCATGTCTAGTTTTGACATCCCTGCCAAACTTGTCCGTCAGTGCGGGCTGACGATGGAGAACGCCCGCTGCTCCATCAAGGTCCGTAATGAGCTCACCGAGACCTTTGATGTCAGAAAAGGTTTTAGACAAGGTGACGCGCTGTCATGTGACTTCTTTGACATTGTACTTGAACGGATTGTGCGGAACTCACAAGCCACAATCTATTACAAGTCTGTACAACTGCTTGCATACGCCGACGATATAGGCATTATCGGAAGAACTCAGTGGGCTGTCACCGGTGCGTTTGCAAGCATTGATGCGGAAACGCCCAAAATGGGTTTAGCGATAAATGAGTTAAAAACCAAGTTTATGCTGTCAACAAGATGGGAAAGCCAACACCGACGAATTGGACAAAGCGTCACAGTCGGCAGCTATAACTTCGAGGTAGTAAGGGACTTTGTCTACCTTGGCTCTGCTATAAACTCTGAGAACAACATCAGCGCAGAAATCAAGCGAAGAATAACCCTTGCCTGTCGCTGTTTTTTCGGCTTATAAGTCAATTCAACAGTAAAGTCCCAGTCCTGCTTTACGGCGCTGAACCATGGACTTTATTGAAAGAGGATGAAGATATCCTTGGTCGCTTCGAGAGATAAAATCTTCGTAAGATTTTCGGTCCCGTTTGCGTCGACGGGTTTTGGAGGAGAAGATTCAACCTAGTCAAAACACTGCGTATTGGACGTCTGAGATGGCTAGGACATGTAGAGCGAATGACCACCAACGCTCCGGCCTGCAGAGTCTTCGAATCTAACCCCGAGGGCCGACGCAGTAGAGGGAATCATCGCCGTAGGTGGTGCGCACAAGTTCAAGGGGACCTCGACCAACTTGGAGTGCGCAACTGGAGGCAATTAGCTAAAGACCGAGCTAAATGGAGAGGCTTGTTGGTTGAGGCCCAGGTTCACCCAGAACTGTAGCGCCACCTAAGTAAATAAGAATTCTGCCCGTCAATTTCTTTTATAAATCGAACTCATTTTGGAAATATGTTTTTGTTCACTAGAGGATATTCTTAAAAAGTATTTTAAGGCGTATTTTTCTGAGTTGCTTCTCTGTGATAGTTGACAAAACGCAAAACCAAATCCAAAGATGCAAAATATTATATCTGCCAAGCTATTGAAAATATCAAAATTAGTCTTATTTGTCGTTATGGATGCAAAACATTTTTGAACGTCTTGTACTTTCAAAGATAAAGGGCGCCACACATTCATTTCTTCAAATATTCCTCCACCATCCGCTGCGAGGTTAGAGGTGGTCATGCGTTGCATACCTTTGTAAATGGCGTTTTTTTTTTTTAACTAGGAAGCCTACTGGGCAGGTAAGCCGTCACATGAACAACTAAAGGGACTTTATGTAATGAGTATGACTTATGACTCTTAGGCAAAGAAAATCGATATTTATCAAGTGCGGATGCACACGTACTTAAATATGGTATGCAATACGCGTTCTTGGAATTTTGGTCCGATTTAATAAAACGGAGAATGAAGACGATTCAACAAAGAAATATACAGGACACGCAGAGTGTAGAGGCCCTTACATCGTAGCTTGTAAGCTATTTGAAGCCTTATCCGGAAGGTTCCCAGCTAGAGGAAACCTCACTTTAAGTGGCGCTTGAAGGTTGGAAATGGATATGAACCAACTAACTGGATGGGATGTTTAGTTGATGCCCTGATCTGCTCTCCATTGTAGCGCCATCTTAAGTAAAATCAAGTTAAGTAGCCGATATTATTGTCCTTACTGCTAGTTTTGAGCTCAAAAGTACGGGACATGTATAATAAGTAGATTCTGAGTCAAATTTACTTTTCTGCAATCGAAAGCCAGACCTTGTGTTTCGATGTTAAGGAATCATATGATCGTATTTCATTTCAGTTCATTTTACATATTATTTCATTTATTTTAGTTTAAATCTTTTACATTAGACCAGCTGATCTCTTATATTTTAAAAGTACAAATAAATAATTTAATAAATTTAATAAAAATGCTAAAGATTGGCTTAAAACAATATTATATCATAAAAGCAAAATATAAATATAAACTTTAATTCTAGTATAACACACTAGAACAATACGAGAACACAACATCAGAATCATCCACACAATAAAGTCTTTTTACATCTAGAGTTAAAGAGTTCCATAGACGAATGGCATTTATGAAAAATTGATACTCAGAAGTTAAACATTTAAATCTAGGGTGTGAACTAGGACCAGTACTATACCTATTATTTACTAGTGATCTACCAGAAAGTGAAGACAGTGAAGAAATCAATTTTATTTTCATTTTATTTGAGGAAGGTGGAAAGCATCGAACACCAGATTGTGGGACTTTAACCCTAAGTAAACCCACCTCTGCTTCCAACTCCATTTCCAGACGATGCTACCAAGGGCATAAAGTCTCTCGGGGGGCTTTCAGCCGTGGATTGCAGTGTGGGAAAACATCCCAAACAGAAAACACCTCCTATTATTACAACCACTGTTGCCGTTTTGACTGCTTTCCAGTCAGATCTGACTGAAGCTTTTAACCACAAAGGTGCTGCGAATGAGGACCCATACTCCGATCTGACAAAATTTGTCATTTCAATATTAGGGTTCCTTTTTCTAATGCAGAAATGGAAAGAATATTTAGTCACCTAAATGTTGTAAAAACAAAGTGACGAAATCGGATGGACCTGCATTTGACGAATTCGATTCTGATAGTCAGAAACCCGTTGAGATTTAGCGAATGCTGCTTCAACTTTCCAATACCGGCGATCGAAAGATGCGCGCAATTCAACCTAGACAGGAAATATCGCGGGCATGACATCGCAATACTGTCAGACAGCCAAGCCGCTATTAAAGCAATGACCTTGCACGAGATCAGATCCAAACTGGTATGGGAATGCCTCACCAGGATCAACAAACTGGGAGAAACAACAAAATAACTCTCCACTGCGTACCAGGACATGTAGTAGCGGAGGAGAACGAATCAGCTGATGAACTAGATAGAAACGGATCAGACACGCCGTTCCTTGGACCTGAATCCTTTTGTGGGATAGGACCCCAGAAAATACGGGAAGACTTAACGAAAGACGAAGAGAACAAATGGGCCAAACATTGGGATGACATCCCCCAATTAAGACAGGCGAAAGAACTTCTGGGGAAATACAACCAGCAAAGAAGCAAAGCCTGCCTAAGAGTAAGAATCGACTTCGCATCTTGGCGGGCATGTTAACAGGTCACTACAGACTCAACGAGCACCTTAGGAAACTGCAGATTCTGCAGGGACTTCGCAGAAACACCAGCGCACCTTCTTATGGAATGCGAATCACTGATCCCCAAAAGAAGAAATCACCTAGGTGCCTACCTCTTATCAGAAATGGATTTACCTTCGCTGGATCCACTGATGATACTCCGGTTTGCTGTAGCAACTGGACTGGAGGAAGTGCTCTAGACCGAGTATATCATCGGCTGGAGCCGTAGTATGGGGGGCCCAATAGATATTTTAAAGGTCGCAGTACACTTGCACCTCACTATTATATACATCTAACTATCTATCTATTCAATACCGGCTGAAGTATTAAACTGAATAAATGAATTACAATGGACTTAAACACTTTGCGTATATTATTCTTATTCTTATTATTATATCTTTTACATTTCTAAGCATTCATTATTTCTTAAATCAAACTTCACTTTTGTAAATACGTGAAAGGAAATCGATTCTGTGTTATTTTTGTCTGGAATAAAGTTTCTTTATGATTTTTTTGCAATGCACTCTTAGAACGAATTTTTGAACGCTATGGGAATTGTTTTTATCCGCAAGAAAGGAGACTCCCTCAACTGCGCCAATTATAGAGGCATCAGTCTCCTCAACATTGCAAACGAGATCTTTTCTGTGATATTGTATAAACGCCTGAAACCTTTTATCAAAAGCCTGATTGACCCCTGTCAGTGCGGTCTCAGGCCAGAAAAGTCCACCATCGATCAAATGTTTACACTTCAACAGATACTGTAGAATACCCAAGAAGTCCAAATTGGTACTCATCATCTCTTTATCGATTTCAAGGCCACTTATGACAGCATATATACTCGTACAGAAGAGATATGTAGAGCCATGTCAAGTTTTGACATCCCTGCCAAACTTTTTCGTCTGTGCAGGATGACGATGGGGGACGTTCGCTGCTCCATCACGCTTCGTAATGACCTCACCGAGACTTTTAATGTCAAAAAAGGTTTTACACAAGGTGACGCGCTGTCATGTTTTTTTTCTTTTTTTTTCCAAGGGTAGGTGCAAATCTTCAACAAGACACTATGAGGATCGACAGCGCGTGCTCTTAGTAGTGTGGGATTCTTACCCACTAAAAAACCTCCCTTCAAAACAGACTTGTTTTTATTTTCACTACAACTAAGTATTCGACTTATCAAGTTTTCATTCCACGAAATAAGGACGTTTTGCAGGTACCTTCCTGCTAGCTCCGCAGTTTAGACGCGGTTACTTATCACGCTAAGTCTAAAGGTTTGGTTCTTTGTAGACGACGAAGTAAATTTCTTTCATCCAAAACTTGCAGGACTGTAATATATACGTGACTTTCTAATCGACTTTTATCCTTTCTCGCGTAGTTTTTGATTTCGTCTTCTATAGTGTTAATGCCAAGATGTCTGTGGATATCGCTATTTCTTATATACCATGGCGCACTAACAATACCTCTTAGCACTTTTTTTTCAAAAGTTTGTAAAAATGTAATGTTACTTATTTTGGTACAACCCCAGAGTTGTATATCATATGCCCATACAGGCTTTAGCACTTACTTATATAAAAGCAGTTTGTTCTTTATATTAAGCTTGGAATATTTTCCAAGTAACCAATACATTTCTCTATATTTATTATCTAGTTCTTTGCGTTTTTTTCTTTACGTGCGTTTTCCATTTCAGCTTTGTATCAAGTGTCATTCCAAGATACTTAGCCTCGTTTGCAAACGGGATTTGAACCGAGTTTGAAAAGATCGGCAAATTATTTATTTTCTTATAAGTAAAATTTACATGAACAGATCTGGTGTCGTTGAGTGCGATTGCCAAACCTTCCATTGATTTACTCTATCCAAGCTTCTTGCAGTTTTTCTGTATAATCTTCGATCGTTTTACCTATGTACTGTCAAGATAGCAGTGTCGTCAGCAAATGTAGCTAGATCAATGCCTTCTACTTGCGGTATATCACGAGTGTATAATAGATATGAAACTGGACCAAGAACGCTTCCTTGCGGCACCCCAGCCATTATTTCCTTAAAATCAGAATATTCGTTTCCACATTTGATGCGGAATAGTCTATTCGTAAGGTAGTTCTTAAAAATATTTTATATGTGCTCTGCCAGAACTCGTCGTAATTTAAACTTTAATCTTTCATGCCAGACCTTGTCAAATGCTTGAGAGACGTAAAGGAATACGCTTAAACAAATCTTTTTTTCTTCAAGTGACTTTTCGATTACATGTGTTATACGATGTACTTGGTCAACTGTAGAATGCTTACTTCTGAATCCGAATTGATGATCCGAAATGAGATGCCTTTCTTCTATTACCGGCTGTATTCGCCTCATCAATATTCTCTCGAACACTTTGGATATAATTGGAAGAAGTGAAATCGGTCATAAGACGTTTTTTCATTCTGCGGTTTTCCGGTCTTAAGGACCATTATGATTTCGACGACTTTCCATTGACTGGGAACATATTCTAGTCTAATCGCGGTGTTTATAATGAACAGAAGCTTAAATAGAGCTTTTCTTGGTAGTGCTTTAAGAACCTCTCCCGTAATAAGGTCATATCCAGGAGCCTTCTTAGGTTTAAGTTTCTTTATTTCTTCCTTAAGTTCGGTTAGTGTTGCATTTCTTATTACGCTATTGGCTATATATGACGTATTTATATATTGAGTAAGACCTTGTTCATCAAACGGTTTGAAAGTTTCTTGCAGGTGGTTGGTAAAAAGTTGCGCTTTCTCTTTATCATGCCTGGCCCATTCGTCTTGATTTTTCCTAATTGGTGCGGCTTGACTTTGAGGTTTTTTAATACCTTTTATAGCCCTCTAAATAATAAGTATCTTTTTCTGCCGTTAAACTTTCTAAGTAAGTTTGTATTTCATTATTCTTAAGTTCTTTAATAGATCTTTTTAGTGAGTTGCACAAACGGCTAAGATGTGCTTTATGTTGGGGAGCCCGAGTTTTTTGCCATTTTTTTTGCGCGCTTTTCTCTTCTCCTTAATCATCTCTTTAGTACTGTAAAGCGACATGCACATCGAGGCACCCCTCAAGGGGGTGTACTGTCTCCACTATTGTGGAATTTGGTGCTCAGCGAGGCCCTCCTAAAGATCGAGAAAACTGGATGCAATGTTATTGCCTATGCAGATGATGTCGCCATTCTAACAGCAGGCAAATACCCGCAGACGCTGGCCGATGTCATGCAGTCTGCTCTCAATGAACTGCTCAGATGGACCGATAAATGCGGCCTCTCCGTTAACTCGACGAAGACGGAGCTAGTTCTATTCACAAGAAAACACAAGCTACCTGACTTCACTCCGCCCAAGATAAGGGGATCCACCCTCAAGCTTTCAAATAGTGCAAGCTATTTAGGCCTAAAGCTTGACCGCAAGCTAATTTGGAAGGAGAATGTCGTCGAATGGGCCAGGAAATCGCTGGCCGCTCTATACATCTGCAAGAAAGCAGTAGGCTCCACCTGGGGCCTTAAACCAAGCATCATGCACTGGCTATACACGTCGGTTATTAAACCGATTCTCATGTATGGAGTATTGGTATGGTGGCCCGCCTTGGAGAAGAAATCTAACCTATCCATATTGGAAAAAACTCAGCGAGTTCCATGTCTCAGTATTACTGGTGCACTGAGAACTTCTCCCACAGCGGCGCTCCAAACCATGCTCCACCTGCTTCCGATTGACATCGTCAGTAAACAATTGGCTGTCAGCTCGGCAATAAGACTGAGAGGCTGCAGGCAGTGGAAGGAGCAACACACGGGACATGCCAATATACTTTCGATGCACCGTCATCTTCCCAATTCCACTGACCATCTGCCCACTGAATATGATTTTGACAAGGGCTACACGCACTCGATACCGGACAGAAGTGAGTGGACGCAACGCAATGTCCTTTACAACGAATCGCTGTCAATCTTCACGGACGGGTCCAATACCAAATTGATGCCGAGAAAGTAGCCAATCATCGATGGCAACATCTAGACTAATGTTACACCGCCAGACAGCTCTGGCCGATACTCAATAAATCCAGGTCCATCGGACTCTTGAAGCACAAGAGAGGAGCCCTCTCAAAAATAACAAATGTCCTCACTGGACACTGCGTCATAGGAAGACATGTCCAGAGATCAGGTATCCCTCATAACGACTTCTGCAGAAGCTGCAGAGATGAAGAGGAAGAAGTGACCATCAGTCATCTGCTGTGCGCCTGTCCTGCGCTCGCCAACATCAGGAAGGCCATTCTGGGTGAATACTTCTACAATGGTCTTAATGATCTCGGCAACGCCTGCACGGCTAAAATTCACGACTTCATTCAACGAAGCAGATGGTTCCAAGAGTGAGAGGGTGGCCCACCCGCCTTACACATCGAGGGCCGATCCTAACCTAACCTAACCTAATCATCTCTTTTATTTCCTGTAGATAAGTTTGAATGTAACTGGCCGGCATTTGCTTCAATATCTTTTTTAAAGCCATCCCAATTAGTTTTCGCGCTGGTGAATCTGGGCGGTCCTACTTTTTTAATCAGAGCTTTGCTTATCGATTGGAGAATTATCAGAGGAGAGATCAAAGCTTTCTTCAACTTCTATACAGTTGCCAGATATTCCTTTAAAAACAAAGAAATCGATCAGAGCTGGTATCTTATTTCGGCCAATGTGTTGGTTTACCCCTCGAGTGAAAATCACAACTGTATTGCATACCCGCATTATAAAGCTTTCTACCTTTCTGAGAGGCGTACCTTGAACGCCAGTACGAGTGTTTCGCGTTGAAGTCGCCACCAATAATAAAATTTGGTTTAAGGAAGTTGAAGATGTTTTTGAAATCACTTTTTTCAAGTTTACATCACAGTGGACAATATATAGACTGGTGAAGGCAAAATGTGTATTTCTAACACGTACCGTGCTTACTTGCATTGCTTCTAATTCAATCTTTACTTGCGCTGAGTGTTCGATACATTCTCTTATAAACAAATATGATCCGCCTCTGGCTCTTTCCGATGGGTGGAAGGCGTGATACACGCTATATCCCCTTATCTTAACATTCGATTGCTTTGTCGGATGAGTTTCACACACCAAGCATATGGTATATCAATGTCTCTTTCTCGTATAAATATTTCTAACTCGTCGAGTCTTCGTATGAGCCCGTTGGCGTTCCAAGTAAGAACTTTAAGCGTTTCTTTCATATTCTGGTTGAAGTGCGCGTGTTATGAATGTTGTTTTCTAGTGCAACTAGTCTCTCGAAAATAAGTTTGTTTGTTTTGCATTGCTCTTCAAAGTTCGCAAGAATTAGGGAAAAAACATTGGATACATGATCTTGTGAGCTACCTCTATCACCGTTTTCCATTGTTGCAGGTTGAGTCTCTACGTTAAAGTTTGGACGGTTTCTTGCTTTGATCTTCCGTGAGCTGTCAGTCTTGTATTTGCCATTAACTGTCATCGCCGCTTGAGCATAAGACTGCACGCCAATATTCGAGGATCTAGCTCCTGTCACCTTATCTCTACTACGTTTGGGTTTTTCTTCATTACCCGATCTTACGAGAATATTGACGGATTTTTTATCTTTCGCTGTTTTTTTTGTAGCTATTTTGGGTCTATTGGTTTCGGATTCGTGCCCATGGAATTTTTGAGCTTATCGTGCCATTTTTGGAGCTCTTTTGCCACTTTGCAACCTCGATAGTTCACAGGATGTTTTCCTTTGCAGTTTATAGAAGTGGATGTGGTTTGCCTATTTAGGTGACGCTCATCTGAGAGACGTTTACCTGCGCATTTGACGCATCGCGGTTTTCTCTGGCAGTAAGTCTGCGTGTGATTGAATCCTTGACATCGCTTACACTGCGGGATCGATCTGGAGCTCGTATGCGTAATAAGTTCGATTTTGACAACGATGTTTAGAATAGTCTTAATGCCATATATTACATCTTTATTTTCGACTTCATCAAAACTTAGCATGAAAAGTGGAAGTTCACGCCTTACCATTTTTTCCTGATCTCCCTCCGACTGTTGTTTCTCCTTCTTGATAATATTGACTGCATCAAGAATTTTAAAGCCTTTGCCTTGAAGGTCGTTCATTACATCTTCTTTGGTGCACGATGGTCGCTTCGAGAAAAGTTCTTCGTAAGATGTTGGAGCCCGTTTATGTTGACGGGTTTTGGAGGAGAAGATTCAATCACGAACTATACGAGCTGTACAGCAAAATCGACCTGGTCAAAACTGTGTATTTGACGTTTAAGATGGCTGGGACATGTAGAGCGGATTGATACCAATGCTCAGGGCCACAGAGTCTAAATGGAGAGGAACTAAATGGAGAGAATCGTTGGTTGAGGTCCAGATTCACCCCGAACTGTAGCGCCACTTAAGAAAGTAAGTATAGTTCTTAGTGTTATTTTTTTTTTTTTATAAAATATTTTTGAATGTTTTTATTATTTCTTAAACTAAATTTCGAATTATGAATAAATGAATTATGAAAGTTATATACCGCTATAATACACGAGCTCAAAGTCTCGGATTTCTGCAAACATATGTAAGAGAAGATGAACTCTTACAGAGGTGAGTACAGTTGAAACTAAACTGAATTTCACTTTAATGTATAATTCTCGTATATACATACATATGCACAAATGAAGATATTCGTTTTTACGAGTATCTTGGCTGGATTTTTACCTGGATTTGAGTTTACAATTCTTTGACTGCTTTTTTTGATTGGTTTTTTTTCCAGTCAAATGTGATTGGAAGGACAATTTTAAAACGGCAACTCTGATTACAACTTCGAGGAAGTCTCATCCAGTAACTTTTTTTTAATATATAATTAAGTTTTTGGAGGGGTGAAGCTCGTTAAATGACCCCGAAATTATTTTGTATGTACTTAAAAATTTGTTTAAAAGTTATAGATATATTATACGTTACCTGTGTATGTATATATAATACGGTTATGTTTTCATATTTATATCTAATTTCCCGTTAAGAAAGTAAGTCATACGGCCTTAATTTTTTAAGCCGCCTAATGGTATTAGTGTTTTCTTACACCATGTATTGTATTTAAGCATTTACATGGTCTTAGTTGATGGTAGTATCTAATTTAGAGTTGGGCTAAGTCGTGAATTTATGTTCACAGCTATACCTGTGAACGTGATTTCTTATTCACTGTGAATATAACCTTTGAATCCGAATGTATGAGAGTAATTTTTTTAACGAATAAAAATTATTCACTTACTATGATAATAAAGTACAATTTACATATTTTTCTGTTATCTATCAATGAATTATTATATTATTGACTTCTTGTATCGTAAAATGTACTCGTATGTAATTCGTTAACACACATGCGTTGATGTATGCACAATACACATACTATCCATATAACTAATAAAAATAAATAAAAAAAAAATGTAAGTAATAATTCCATTAAAAATATTTCTAACCAATAATTCAAAAAATAAACTTACCCCAGAAACTAATGTCACCAAGGTTGCTTGATGCTTGCATATACATACCTGTCACAAATTACCTTTTGCGGAAGTCTCATCTAATTCCGTAAAAAAATCAAAATAAAACTAATCTTTTTTCGCTTTGTCATTGGCGGCATCTTAAATTTACATTTTTTTTTATATACGCGCACTTGTACACACCAAACACAAATCTGTAAATTTTTACTTTGAATATAACTACATACAAGAGAAGTACATATTTCTATTATCTATGGTATAACCCAGCGAATAATATACATTTCATAAACCTGCACCCAAGGCATTTTTTTCACCACGTTTTGCTTTGTTCTATCCTTCGCTGCCTGCCACTTCAGTATATGTACATAAATGCGATGTAAAAAAGAATTCCTCCCTTATGCGCATTAGGTATACACACTTTCGTTAATCGTTGATCGTATTTCGTTGCCAGCTCTGAACGGTCATGTTCGTTATCCGCTCCTCGCTTTTCATTGAGCAATAGCCGCACTGAGCGGTTAGATGTGTACATGTTCATTATCCGCTCGTCGCTCTTCATTGAGCAATAGCCGCACTGAGCGGTTAGATGTATACATGTTCGTTATCCGCTCATCGCTCTTCATTGAGCGATAGCCGCACTGAGCGGTTAGATGTGTACATGTTCGTTATCCGCTCGTCGCTCTTCATTGAGCAATAGCCGCACTGAACGGTTAGATGTGTACATTTTCTTTCTTCATTCGTCGCTCAATGTATCCTTTGTTGCTGTGTTGGAGCGAATGTGTTTTGTGTAAAAGTGTATCGAATATTAATTTTGAGTTTGGGAGTACTTTATTAAATAAATTTGTGTAGTATAAATATGTTGCGTATAAATGTCTTGTGTATTAATGGCTTGTGTAGAAATGTATGAAAAGAAACTATGGAAAATCGAACGTTTTATTCGGAGTAATTCAAAGGGAGTGTAGCAGGAGTGCAATTTAATAGAGAAATGGAGAGTTATCAAAATTAAGGTTTTGCAAATAATGTGCGTTTACTTGGCACTTGTGTTACATAGTACTAAACAGTAGCGGACACAAAAGTGTGATGTGAAAAATAATTCCATATTCACGTTTTAAACATTCACAGTTTATTTTTAATTCACTCACAGGCTGCGTATGTGAATTTTCATTCGCTGGGAGTAATTCACAGGTAGTGATTTTTTGCCCATCTCTAGTCTAAATACATATTTTTTAACAGTTTCACTAACGTTCTCTGCTTTCTGCAAGAAAGCAGTAGGCTCCACCTGGGGCCTTAAACCAAGCATCATGCACTGGCCATTAAACCGATTCTCATGTATGGAATATTGGTATGGTGGCCCGCCTTGGAGAAGAAATCCATCCTATCCATAATGGAAAAAACTCAGCGAGTTCCATGTCTCAGTATTACCGGTGCACTGAGAACTTCTCCCATAGCGACGCTCCAAACCATGCTCCACCTGCTTCCGATTGAAATCGTCAGTAAGCAATTGGCTGTCAGCTCGGCAATAAGACTGAGAGGCTCCAAGCAGTGGAAGGAGCAACACACGGGACATGCCAATATACTTTCGATGCACCGTCATCTTCCCAATTCCACTGACCATCTGTCCACTGAATATGATTTTAACGCAACGCAATGTCCTGTTTGTTTACAACGAATCGCTGTCAATTTTCACGGATGGGTCAAAAACCAAGGACGGAGTCTGTGCCGGAATTTTCTCGGAAGATCTGGACATACACCTCTCCTTTAACCTTCCAGGCTACTGCAGCGTTTTTTCAGCCGAAATCACCGCAGTTCGCAAAGCTGCTGACTGGCTGGCGGCTAGCACACTATCACTGATATTGTTCTTTATGTCGACAGTCAGGCAGCCATCAAATCCCTCGCAAACAGCACTACGAGATCTAAGGCAGTGAAAGACTGTCGCATATCTCTTAACGAGATAGCTAGTCAGTACACTCTCACCCTTTGCTAGGTACCAGGTCACTGTCACATACCGGGGAATTGTGCAGCCGACGAACTAGCACGACAAGGCTCCTCTGGTACAGATAGCATAAGCATCATCGACATCGAAGCGCCAGCGTCTTATGTTAAGTACCTTATTCAAATTGATGCCGAAAAAGTAGCCAATCATCGATGGCAACATCTAGGCCAATGTCATACCGCCAGACAGCTCTGGCCGACACTCAATATATCCAGGTCCATTGGACTCTTAAAACACAAGAGAGGAACCCTATCAAAAATAACAAATGCCCTCACTGGACACTGCGTCATAGGAAGACATGCCCAGAGATTAGGTATCCCTCATAATGACTTCTGCACAAGCTGCAAAGATGAAGAGGAAGAAGAGACCATCAGTCATCTGCTGTGCGCCTGTCCTGCGCTCGCCAACATCAGGAAGGCCACTCTGGGTGAATAATTCTACAATGATCTTAATGATCTCGGCAACGCCTGCACGGCTAAAATTCACGACTTCATTCAACGAAGCAGATGGTTCCAAGAGTAAGAGGGTGATCCACCCGCCTTAAACATCGGCAGTACAATGGACCTACTTTCTGGTCTAAGTACATCCTCATCGAGGGCCGATCCTAACCTTACCTAACCCAACCTAACGTTCTCTACTTGTAGATCCCCGTGAAGGTTGTCATTTCTTATATACCAAGGTGCATTAACGATGCCTCTTAGTACTTTGTTTTGGATTGCTTGTATTATTCTTAGATTTGTCTTTTTGGTACAACCCCAAAGCTGTATCCCATACGTCCATACAGGTCTCAGAACTTGCTTGTTTTTCTTGCAGTTGATGCAGTTGGGTGGTGTGTTTGTACCTGCAGTACAATTTTGTGTTAAGTGTTTTCTGGAGCATCTGGCATAACTTGCTTCACGCGAGCAATATTTCTTGACACTTCTTGCACTGTTGTACTGCGTCAATTGTTTTTCGCAGTGGTTCAATTTTAACCTTCGTGTTAAGAATGGAGCATAATTTGTATATATTTTCTCATTTCTCTTTGCTGTCAAATGTCAGTATAAAGAGTGGAAGTGCTCTATTGAATACCACTTTCTTTCCTTCTTCATCGGTTTTTTTTTTTCTCTTCTTTAAGATGTTGACTGCATCGAGCAAGTGCATGCCTTTCTGTTGCAAATCTTCTATAATGCTTTGCCTATCACATCTGATGGAGGCCCCTAGCCACAACCTTGATGAGTCTATTATTTTTATCTTCACAGGTAAGCCATTGAATTTGAGCTTCACTAAGCTTCTTCGCAAAAGTTCTGTATGCATCCGAATCTGAAGTATGCATTTTCCAAGCATCATTATTCCAAGCTGGTATTTTATAGTTCTTGCTTGATACTGAGTTCAGAAGTGTCTTAACCGCAGTGAAATTAACTATTCCAAATACAATATATTGATTGGTGGAGGTGGTCTTTACCCCATTACTAGTATATCTATACAAATAAAAAAAAAAAGCAATTAGCATGGGATTTCGGTTTTTCCTCCGTATTACTGAAGCGCCAGTAAGTATTGTAATTTTCAATGACGAGATTTCGGTCAATCCTTGTACTACTATTATAGATAAGCTCAAAAAAGTGGCAGTGCCATTTCTGCTTGTCTCTCTGTCTATCCGTCTGTCCATCTGTATGCATAGCTTAAACAGCCATAAAGATCGGACGTATTTACTCGAGGTCTATGGGGGCACAACCCATTCTAACCTCAATGGACTGAAAAAAAAACAACAATTATTTCGAAAAGTTTTCTAACGATTTAATTTAAATTTCATTTTTTTTTTATAAACCTTTCTCGGGAAAGGCGAACATATAACGCTGAGCCAGTGCCCCGAGATGCCTGCAGGTGTCTGTTAATTCTCCATTGAAATTGTTGTAGATTATATTGTAGTTTTCTGTAAATATTTTACCTGGGAGTGAATTCCAAAGATATCTTTTTCTGTAACAAAAATACATTTTATAGAATGATGTTCCTGTGGTTGCCAGATGAACATGAAAGTTGTATGCTCTTGTGGCCTGCCTAATGGGACGTTGAAAAGTCGAGCTCCTAGGGATCATTCATAAGTCTGTCACCTGCATTCGATGAGCCTACGCTTGATGTTAGTGATGAATCTTCTATTGGGAGAACTACTCGTATCCGAATGCTGTCAAGTAAATTTAGATAGTGTTTTGGGGCCGAACTCCAAACCTGAGAGAAACACTCAAACCCCGGTCTTGCTTGTGCCTTGTATAGAAGAAAGTTGCGGCCGGCTGTGTTAAGTACTTCTTCTCTGAAAATATAACTCGACTCGGATTTTACGACGTTGGATATGTAGCCATGCCATGTTACTCTTGAGTTTACTATGACACTCAGTAAATGCACGGTTTCCTTGAGTTCGATTATTTGGTTTTCCATTTGAAGCTGGGAACAGTAGATGTATTCTTTATGGAAAATTGATGGATTGTGTTATCTTCGCGTTGAAAGTCAAAAGTTTTGCTTTTCCCCATTGCAAGATTTTCTGCAGATCTTCTCCATCATCGGCAAAATGAAAAATCTTATTTTCTGTTGATTCTAGTAGATCATTTTAATGGAGTAAAAATAGTGTTGGAGACAGAATGGATCCTTTAAGTATACCAGCATTAATAGCAGATGTTGACACTCCCCTGACAACAACCTGAATTGATCTGTTCTGAAGAAAATTTTACATCCATCTGCAGAGTTGTTGTGGTAGTCCATAGGAAGCTAGTTTGCTTTGCAGATCCCTATGCCAAACTCGATCAAACGCTTTTGACATGTCTAATGCAACTGCTTTTGATTCGCCATGTTTTTCAATAGCTGCGGTCCATAGATGGGTTATATAACTCTTGCTGAACGGCATCTACGGTTACTTATTAGTTCATGAGTCTCTACGTATTTGATAATATTGACGTTTATGGTCCTTCCCATAACTGTAGAAAGCGTAGATAGCCGGGCCTACTTACTTACTTAGGTGGCGCTACAGTCCCGGGTGGACCTGGGCCTCAACCAACAAACCTCTCCAGCCAGCATAGTTACGAGCCAGCTGCCTCCATTTGCGCACGCCAAGTTGGTTGAGGTCCCCCTTCACTTGTTTTCGCAACCTACCGCGAGGTCGCCCTCTACTGCGCCGTCCATCCGGAGTGGATTCGAAGACTTTCTTGGCGCGAACGTTGGGTTCAATCCGCTCTGCATGGCCTAGCAATCTTAGTTGCTGTATGTGAACTCTTCCGGCTAAATCGATGTCTTTATATACATAGGCTGGACTAGCCGGGCTATGGGGTAGTAATTTTGTGACAGTCACCTCTTTCCCGTTTTGGGAATCGGATGGATGCAGACGGTTTTTAAGCACACTCCGAACGTTTTTTGTGAGTGAGATAAAGAGAGACGGATAAGCTCTGTGCAAAGTACCATGATCATGTCTGTCAATCTTGGATAGTTCTCGATCGTCATTAAATCCACTAAAGGGTGTCCTCAAGGTGGTGTGCTATCCCCTACTGTGGTCTATAGCCAACCAACTCCTCAACAACTTAAACAACTATGGATTTTTAACACATGTTTTAGTCATAATGATAATGGGCACTCAAGAGTCCAGTATTAATAGGCGAATGCAATATGCTCTTAATAAAATAAATGAATGGTCCTAGTTTAAAAGTCAACCCAACCAAAACAGTCGCCATTCCAATTACTCGTACTAGGAGATTTAAACTTAATCTCCAACCACTATTTCTGAATAGCGTTCATCTTAATTTCTCAAAGGAAACAAAATATCTAGGAATAACTCTAAACTAAAAACTGAACTGGAAGTTCCATCTAGACAGAACCACCGAAAAACCTTGTGGGGCCGTTCCAGACTTTTTGGTAAAAAATGGGGTCTAAAGCCCAAAATGATGGACTGCACTTACCTCACCATTATCACACCATTATCACATATACATCACTAATTTGGTGAGAAAAGACTAAACAAGTCGATGTCTTGCAAAAAGTGAATGGCACGCGTACGGGTGCGATGCGTACCTGTCCAACCACTCTCTTACTCTTCTCCTGGACCTCCCAACCTTGTATATTAAAAAAAAAAACACGAAGACTGCGACTGCCAACGTCTTACAGATAAGATAGCTGAGCATATAAAATTTTTTCAAAAAATTGTCCGTGCTCTTCTCACCAGCAGTATGTATGCCTGCCTTCTTGTCTAAAAATCCATCTGAACCATCCCATTTAAGTGGTTACCCAGGACTGGATCTTTTGGGATAATTATCAAATCCCTCAATCCTAACATAAATACATTGGCTATACCAACGGTTCAAAAATGAAAAATAGGGTACGCGCTGGAGTTTTCGAGGACGTTCTATTGTACTTAAATTTTTCAGGTTGAGGTTCATGTTTATTAACTTTGCGCTGAAGAAGGCATCAGAAAAAAACTAGACATTAAAAGAAAGCAGTCCTTACCTAACTTTAAGCCTAAGCTAGTGTGGAACTGTCTGCAAATCACACTCACTTGGGTCGCTGGCCATAAGTGCAATTAGTTTGCTGACGAACTAGCCAAATTGAGTGCTTAAGTTCATTGGTCCCAAACCCTTTTGTGTCCTACGTACCACCCAAATAAATATTGAGTTCAATCAATAGAAAAAAAGAAGAAAATCTCACACATTGGGACTCACATATTGGCCTAAAACATGCCAAGAAATTCATAAATTTTTCAAGCAAAAGAACAAAAGATATTCTAGCAATGAGCAAATCACTTTCCTATCTGACGTTGTCTCTTTCTCAGCTTACAAAATCTTGAGCAAAATCCTTCTACGTGCGCTTGTTTCCAGTTAGGAAGCAAATTCACACAATGCGTCTCTAAAGGGGGCAGCACAAAAAATCTTAATGAGGTCGAGGTGCTCCGTATGCTAATCTAATTACAAATCACTCTAGATTATTATACTTAAAAAGATAAAGAAAACAGTTTTCAGTAAATTGATGCAAGTTCCGGTGCAAAAATTTTGAGGACTATGACTGGTATTCCTTCTGACCCGGTGGCTTTTTGCAGTCCAGATTTTTAGGGATGCACCGAATTACACAAGGCCTGAGCTTCACGTGAGGTATCGTGCGGCATGATGGCTTGAAATGCAAATTACGACAAGGTTTCCCTGTATGCCTATACGATATTCTGGAATCATATCTCGGAAATAGACTCTTCTGTGTTAGACATGGAAACGAATACTCAGAGCTCAAATAAATTTCGGCCGGCGTACCACAAGGAAACGTTCTTGGGTCGCTTCTCTATCTGTTACATACTCGTGATGTACCGAAAGAAGATGGCACTATCCTTGCTACGTTTGCTGCTATCCTAGCAGTATGTAAAACAACCGAAGAAACGACTGCAAAACTGCAAAACGCGCTGAATAAAGTAAATAAATGGACCAGGGACTGGCGGATCGCCTTCAACGAATCTAAATCTGTTCACGTGAATTTCACTTACAAGAAAACTAATGACTTACCAATTTTTCTAAATTTGGCCCAAATACGGAATTCGCACGTGAAAATAAAACGTAAAGAACTCGAAATCAAATATAAAGAAATGTACTGGAAAACATTCCCAGCTCAGTATTGAGAACAAACTGCTTTTATACAAGCAAGTTCTAAAGCCGGTGTGGACCTACGCTATAGAACTTTGGGGTTGTATCAAGAAAACAAATGCCAATATTTTACAAACTTTTCAGAATAAGATTAGGTTAGGTTAGGTAAGGTGGCTGTCCTGACAAGGTCAGGACACACTTAGACCACTTGTGTCCATTGTGATACCACGTAAAGTTGGGACCGGAGGAATCAACGGTTGCTGGGGAACCTTAACCTTTTTCAGGAAGGTATTTGCTGAGAATAGCTGTGCCTGAAGTGGCTAGAGCGGGTGACTGACTCAATCAACCATAAAGTTAATGTGTACCGGGAAGGTATAGTGTACAAACTGGTATTGGGGTGATTGATTCAATCGAACGCCCTGTACTGCTGTGTAAGTTATATTGGCAGGTCTACGTGAACCGTGCAGGTGTAGAGATGCATAAGCATAGTAGAGTGACTGATTCAATCGAACTCTAAGTACTGCTGTGCATAAGGTGTTGACTAGGTAGGGTGACTGTTTCAATCCAACCCATACCTAGGTGGACCGTGGAAATAGTGGGGAGTGCATAATAGAAAGCAAGGTGACTGATGCAATCAAACCTTGTACTAATATGCAGTCAAACTATGGAAATTGATTTGGTTAGGTAGGGTGACTGTTTCAATCAAACCCTTAGTACATAATTGCACCGTGTAGGTGGGGTGCATGGGAGTAATAGGGTTGATTGACTCAATCAATCTCTGTTACTCTTATGCAGTATTGTTATTTACTAGTGTTGGTTTAGTGATATTTGAGAGGGTTAACTATCGATCTTGGGGGGTGTCTATTACAGTACCTCTTGAGGATCGATAGTAACCAATACGGCGAGGGAAGGGTTGGTGACTGGTGATGGGGAGGGTGTATTTCAACTAAACCAGTTGGATTTCGATATGAATCTATATAAGTTCATAATGTCTATGTTAGACAGGTCACTTACGTCTTCAAAGAAGTATTCATCTAATAGTTTCTTCCTCAGGGTAGCTAGCGCTGGGCATGTACCGAGGAGGTGGAGACTGCTCTCCCCCTCCTCTTCATCTCTGCAGATTCTATAGAAATCATTTGCTGGGACTCCCATTCTAGTGGCGTGTCTACCTAGCAAAGAGTGTCCTGTGATAATTCCTACTGTGAGGCGTATGTTCCTTCTATTTAATGAAAGAAGTTTTTTGATTTTCTTGCGTCTTTACTAGACCAGATCTTTCTGGTCGATACACACGTAGCTAGATTACTCCTTTCTATTGTTTACAATAGCTTTAAACATACGAAGTTTCATCGTTTGTATTGGGAGTGCCGGTACCTCTCTATTGGCAGGTAGAGATAGTACGGTCCCTTGTTTAGCTAGTTCATCTGCTTTACAATTGCCTGGAACATCTCTGTGACCCGGGACCCAGCACGGAGTGATATTGCATCTGTCCGTAATCTCGTTAAGAGATAGATATTTTGAATGTGGGAACTACACCAACTTTCGTAACTAGGGTAAGGGAAGAGGTTCTAGATATTACACTCGGCAGCCCGAGTATTAGTAACTGCATTACACTTACTTACTTAGGTGGCGCTACAGTTCGGGGTGAACCTGGGCCTCAACCAACAAGCCTCTCCATTTAGCTCGGTCTTTAGCTAATTGCCTCCAGTTGCGCACTCCAAGTTGGTCGAGGTCCCCTTGAACTTGTGCGCGCCACCTACGGCGATAATTCCCTCTACTGCGTCGTCCCTCGGGGTTAGATTCGAAGACTCTGCGGGCCGGAGCGTTGGTGTCCATTCGCTCTACATGTCCTAGCCATCTCAGACGTCCAATACGCAGTTTTTTGACTAGGTCGATGTCGCTGTACAGCTCGTATAGTTCGTGATTGAATCTTCTCCTCCAAAACCCGTCAACGCAAACGGGACCGAAAATCTTACGAAGAATTTTTCTCTCGAAGCGACCAAGGATATCTTCATCCTCTTTTAATAAAGTCCATGTTTCAGCGCCGTAAAGCAGGACTGGGATGATCAAGGTCTTATATAGAGTCTCCTTAGTTGCTCGAGAGAGGGCTTTACTGTTGAATTGCCTTATAAGCCCAAAAAAACAGCGATTGGCAAGAGTTATTCTTCGATTGATTTCTGCGCTGATTTTGTTTGCTGAATTTATAGCAGAGCCAAGGTAGACAAAGTCCCTTACTACCTCGAAGTTATAGCTGCCCACGGTGACGTTTTGTCCAATTCGTCGATGTTGGTTATCCCTTCTAGTTGACAGCATATACTTGGTTTTGCCCTCGTTTATCGCCAAACCCATTTTGGCCGCTTCCGCCTCAATGCTTGCAAAAGCACCGGTGACAGCCCGCTGAGATCTTCCGATAATGTCTATATCGTCGGCGTATGCAAGCAGTTGTACAGACTTGTAATAGATTGTGCCTCCGGTGTTGGCTTGTGAGTTCCGCACAATCCGTTCAAGTACAATATTGAAGAAGTCACATGACAGCGCGTCACCTTGTCTAAAGCCTTTTTTGACATCAAAGGTCTCGGTGAGGTCATTACCGACCTTGATGGAGCAGCGAGCGTTCTCCATCGTCAGCCTGCACAGGCGGACAAGTTTGGCAGGGATGTCAAAACTAGACATGGCTCTATAAAGCTCTTCTCTATAGATGCTGTCATAGGCGGCCTTGAAATCGATAAAGAGGTGGTGAGTATCGATTTGGAATTCTTGGGTTTTCTCCAGGATCTGCCGAAGTGTGAAGATTTGATCGATGGTGGACTTTCCTGGCCTGAAACCGCACTGATAGGGTCCAATCAGGCTGTTGATAAAAAGTTTCAGTCGTTCACACAATATCGCAGAAAAGATCTTGTACGCGATGTTGAGGAGACTGATGCCTCTATAATTGGCGCAGTTGAGGGGGTCTCCTTTCTTGTGGATCGGGCAAACGATGCTGAGATTCCATTCATCAGGCATACACTCCTCTGACCAAATATTAGAAATGAGTTGGTGTATGCACTCTACCAATTCATCCCCAGCTGCCTTGAAAAGTTCGGCCGGTAAACCGTCAGGTCCAGCAGCCTTGTTCGATTTTAGCTTGGATATTGCTATCCTCACTTCGTTTTGGTCAGGTGGACGGAAATTTTGACTATCATCGTCCATGTTGAATGGTTCATTCTGCCTGACAGCGGGATGTTGGTCTTCGTCGCCGTTATACAGTCTGCAGAAGTAGTTTTTCCATGTTCTCAGCACCGACTGTGATTCTACTACGAGGTTTCCATTCTCATCTCTACAGGTTTCTGTACGGGTATTACTTCTCTGACACGTTCTTTTTACCTTTTGGTAAAACTTCCGTACATTGTTCCTGGAGTATAGACTCTCGATATTCTCAAACGCGCGCTTCTCATGCTCTTTCTTCTTCTTTTGGAGAAGCCGATGTTCTTCCCGTCTCTTTTGCTCATAGAGCTCACGAGCAGCTCTCGTCTTCCTTTGCAGCGCCGCTTTGTATGCCTCTTGTTTTGCTGCATGCACTCGCCGGCATTCTTCGTCAAACCAGGGGTTTCGCGGTGGTGGTCGAGCGAAACCCAGCACATCAGTCGCGGCGTTTCTGATGGCATGTTAGCAGCGTTGCCACTGGTCTTCGGTACTTGATGCTGGCGGCAAAGGGGTGATTGAGAGATTTCGGGATACGCGTTCAGCGAAGAGTCTGGCGGTCTCTTGCGATTGTAGCTTTTCGACGTTAAATTTTCTCACAGTGATTCTTCTTTGTTGCTCAGATTGGGATATCCGCATTCGTACCTTGGCTACAACAAGGTAATGATCCGAGTCTATGTTGGCCGCTCGGAAGGTCCGGACATCCAGAATACTGGAGGCATGCCTTGCGTCGATCGCAATATGATCAATTTGGTTGATCGTGACATGATCATTGGACCGCCATGTCTGCTTATGAATGTCGAGATGAGGAAACCATGTGCTTGCTATGGTGACATTTCGCTCCACAGCGAAATCAATTAGCCTTAGTCCGTTATCAGACGTGGTGTCGTGTAGGCTATGCTTACCGACTGCTCTACCGAAGACGTCCTCCTTTCCTATTTTGGCGTTAAAATCGCCCAATACGATCTTAACGTCGTATTTAGGACATTGCTCGTATGTTTTGTCGAGGAGCTCGTAGAAACACTCTTTGGAGGCAGGGTCCTTTTCTTCTGTGGGGGCATGAACACATATTAGGCTTATGTTAGCGAATTTAGCCTTGATCCGGATAGTCATAATACGCTCGCTCACGTGTCGGAAGCTTAAGACTTCTTGCCTAAGTCTGCCGCGTATGACAAATCCGCATCCGAATAAGCGTTGCCTGTTGCCTCTGTAGCAATCACCGTAGTAGATGTCACAGTTTTTCATCTTCTTTTTGCCTGGCCCATCCCATCGCACTTCCTGGATGGCGGTAATATCTGCTTTATAGCAGTCTAGGGCCTCTGCGAGTTGTTCGGCTGCACGTGGTCTGTAAAGGGACAGAACGTTCCACGTACAGATCCGAAGGACGTTGTCCTTATTTCGTTTGCTGGGGTCGTCATTAGTTGGGTCATCCTTATCCGAGGCTTTTGGTTGTTTCGGAACCATGCAACTGCATTACAGGTTGGAATGTTTCTGACGAGCCGTCCATGTCGGACCACAGGATCATCACCTTCAACATAGAAGGTCTCAGTAAGGAGGTTACCCCGAAAAGAAACCCCCGCAAAACTGACTGGGACGGATATAGGTCTACACTCGAGTGGAACCTATTAAATGTGAAAGGAAAGAATACGGCGAGCCACTTCCTAGAACTGGAAAGCAACGTAGAAGTGGTTAACAGGGCGATCAAAGATGCATTTGAAAGCAGCTGCCCTATTAGCCGTAAGAAAGATCCGAAGGACATCCCCTGGTGGATCAAAACGCTAGTCGACCTAAGATCAAAAGTGCGCAAGCTCTTTAATAAAGCAAAGCGTGACGGAGACTGGCAAACATACACCGAGCAATTAACAAGATACAACTTGGAAATCAGAAAAGCTAAAAGAAATAGCTTCAGAGCATTCTGTGAGAACATAGCGTCAACCCCTGCAGTGGCCAGGTTACATAAAGCACTGGCTAAGGAGAAAGCAGGCGCGCCTGGCTCACTGAAAAAGCAAGACGGCAGCTATACCGAAGATGAAGAGCAGAGGGCCCTTCTACTATTAGAGACACACTTCCCGGGTAGCTCAATCTACAGCAGCACATATGTACTAGTAAGGCATAATAGGCCCAGGAGAGAGGACTGGGCGATGGCAAGAGACATCTGCACGAATCAAAGGCTAAGTTGGGCTCTGAACACCTTCCAGCCGTTTAAAGCACCGGAAGCGGATGGAATATTCCCTGCCCTACTACAACAAGGCCAGGAAGTCATTATGCCACACCTCCTAGGACTATTGAGAAGCAGCGTCGCACTTGGGCATATACCAAGAATATGGAGAAGGGCAAAGGTCATATTTATTCCGAAAGTGGGAAAAAGAGACACCACTTCACCAAAATCCTTTAGGGTCATCAGCTTGACCTCATTCATGTTAAAGACGTTAGAAAAGGTCATAGATAATCACCTAAGAATGACTGTGCTGGAAAGAATACCTCTCCACCACAATCAACATGCCTACAGAGCAGGAAGATCCACCGAAACTGCGCTCTACCAGCTGACAAGTTGGGTTCAGGATACACTGGAGAGCAAGGAAACAGCAGTATGCGCATTTCTAGACATCGAAGGAGCCTTCGATAACACCTCCCACGAAGCAATTAGGAGGGGTCTCGAAATAAAAGGAGTAAATCACACCACAAGTAACTGGATGTGTGAGATGCTAAGAACTAGGACTGCTGAGATAGAGGTGGGTCAAAAAACAAAATCACAATAAGCACCACTAGAGGCTGTCCACAAGGAGGGGTATTATCACCATTGATATGGAGCTTAGTAGCAGATGAACTACTGCACAAATTGACAGGTGCCGTCATTACGTGCCAGGGGTACGCCGACGATATAGTCATTGTCGCAAGAGGAAAATTTGTAGAAACGCTATGCGAAATCATTCAGAGGGGTCTACGAATCACACAGAAGTGGTGTAAAACGGTAGGACTCAGACTGAACCCTACCAAAACCACTGTGATACGTTTCACCAGGAAAAGACAGTTAAAGCGTATGCAACCCATCCTGTTGGAAGGGATCAGAGTTGACCCACATAAACAGGTCAAGTATCTAGGCCTAACACTAGACAGCAAACTCCTCTGGAGAGAACATGTAGAAACTGTGGTAACCAAAGCCACCAGAGCACTTATGGTGTGCAAAAACATTTCAGGAAAGACCTGGGGTTGTAGCCCAGCCACACTGAGATGGATGTATCTGATGATAGTAAGACCCATCATCACTTACGGGGCAGCGGCATGGGTCAACAGATCTAGACTAACCACGACGAGGACATCCCTCAACAAAGTGCAAAGATTAGCCTGTATATGTATAACAGGAGCCATGCGAACCTGTCCCACAGCAGCTCTAGAAGTAATCGTAGTGATACCTCCACTACACATATTGCTAGAGCGAATCGCCAAGGAGACCATTTTAAGAATCAGCAAAGAGGGCATCGGGAAAGGAACATGCATCGCAAATAAAGAGCGAGTAACCCTATCCAAATCGGTGCCGCTTCTGGACTGGCCCAGAGATGATATGGTCAAGAAATACTGCTTTGAAAGGAAATTTGACTCAAAGCTGAGCAACAAAAGAGATTGGAGCAGCGAATCCGATAAATACCAACTCAACCAACACACAATTAAATGGTACAAAGACAAAGACGAAAACATCTACTGGCACTGGGGCAGGAGTGTACGGGCCCAGGACTAGATACTCAGAATCAATGGGAATATTCCCCAGTATATTTCAAGCAGAAGTTCACGCGATCGAAAGATGCGCGCAATTCAACTTAGACAGAAAATATCGCGGGCAGGACATCGCGATACTATCAGACAGCCAAGCCGCTATTAAAGCACTGACCTCGCATTAGATCAGATCCAAACTGGTATGGGAATGTCTCACCAGGATCAACAAACTGGGAAAAACAAACAAAGTAACTCTCTAATGGGTACCAGGACATGTAGGAGTAGAGGGGAACGAAGCAGCTGATGAACTAGCTAGAAACGGATCAGACACGCCGTTCCTTGGACCAGAACCCTTCTGTGGGATAGGACCCCACAAAATAAGGGAAGACTTAAGGAAAGAAGAAGAGAACAAATGGGCCAAACATTGGGACGATATCCCCCAAATAAGACAGGCAAAGGAACTTCTGGGGAAATACAACCAGAAAAGAAGCAGAGCCTGCCTAAGAGTTAGTAAGAATCGGCTTCGCATCTTGGCGGGCATGTTAACAGGTCACTGCAGACTTAAGGAGCACCTTAGGAAACTGGGAATAGAGGGAGACGGACACTACAGATTCTGCAGGGACTTCGCAGAAACACCAGCGCACCTTCTTATGGAATGCGAAGCACTGATCCACAAAAGAAGGAATCACCTTGGTGCCTACCTCCTATCAGAAACGGATTTACCTTCGCTGGATCCACTGAAGATACTCCGGTTTGCTGTAGCAGCTGGACTGGAGGAAGTGCTCTAGACCGAGTATATCATCAGCTAGAACCTTAGTAAGGGGGGCACAATAGATCTTTTATAGGTCGCAGTGCACTTGCACCTCTCAACAATATAAATCTTATCTAATCTAGCACTGGGGGAGTTCCTCTTTTGGATAGCGAGCCCGCAACGTGCCGATACGGCTTTTGCCTGCGAATCCGCCTCCGAAGTGGAAAAGTCAACGGATCTGGAATCAGTATCCGAAAGGTTCGTATTCTTGTCGTTGTCTGTCGTGTCTCTGTAAGAAAATTTGTCGGTCGCTTCGTTGTCCTTGTTCGTAGCGTTAGGAGGCAAAACCTCGGAATTTGTGTTTGTTTTTGCACTTAAAATGTTATGCATGTTCCCACGAGTAAGCCGGTGAGAAGTGTCCACCGCCAACATAGCCGGTTTTACTGGCGGTAAGGCTTATTACGACAGGCCCTGCCAGGGCGCCTTAAGGAGCTCACTAGTGACTGGTATAACCCTCAGCCTTTCATCCCTGGGCACGGTTTACATAAACGCTCACTCCACCCCTTAGAATGGCTTGACTGCACTTTAGCTTCAGACACCCTCCCCGAAGACCTTACAGCGTGGGTGGCAGTACTGCAATCGCCCTCCGGGATCATTGAGTCCTTACTAAGCATCTTCACCATGACAAGGTATGTAGTCGAAGAAGATAACTTTTCAGAATAAAGTGCTGAGAGAAATTGTCCAAGCACCGTGGTATACTAGAAGCGACGATATCCACAGGGATCTCGGAATTCCGACAATCGAAGCTGAAATAAGAAGGTTCGCGAGAAAGCATAGAAACCGACTAACCGGGCATATCAACAATACAGTCCTACAAAATTTTGGATGAGAGCTATTTATTGCGTCGACTACAAAGGACGAAACCTTTCGACTTGGCGAGATAATGATCAACCGCGTCTAGATTGCGGAACGTGCAGGATCTTTCAGTGGAAAATAACCTGCCAAACGTTTTTATTACGTGATAGAAAAATTGCTTCATAAGTTATTACTTAGTTGCGAAATCTAACAAATTTATATCGAGGGGTGGTGTTTTTTGGTCACTTCTATGAGCACGCGCTTGCTATTCTCATATTGTCTATGGAAGATTTTCACCTACCCACTAAGTTTTTGCCTGAAAATGAGTATAACGCCACCTCACTTATCTACCGATTTCTGAAAATCTACTGTTTCAAAGGATTTTGTGAGCCACTTTGGTTCAAAGCTAGAGGTAACGGACACATAGACACGACGGAATAGCTTTTTAATCAAATGAATTTTAAGCAAATTAAAAAAAAAAAGTATTTTATCACTGTTTCTGGAATTACAAATCTGAATTAATTGCAACCGTACAGCATATGATATAAAGGTACTTGCGACCCAGTCGTATGGGTACCTTATATTCTATTGCTCGGTCCAGTAATGACGGACGAGCAGAATGACAGACGGAGGGACACGTGTTAAATTCATAAGTGTTCTGTCCTTACCTTTCATGTCCAGAGTACTGGAAATTAAAATGGTTTCAAAGGATAACTATAACTAATTAGATGCCCTTATAGGTAACTATGTACATATATACTTGAAGAAGAAACATTGATATAATGATTGTGTTACTGAAATCAAATCATTATAAGTATACGTATACATTTGCACTAATTACCCAAGAATCTTTCCTATGGGATCGTCATAACATTTCTCTAACAATCTGCAAACACTCTTAGCCGCGTGGTTGGAATCGTCATTCAATTAGCTGAGATTCGCTTCAGTTGCAGTGAATCAATTCTCTATTTCGTGATGGGTAAGTGATGCGCAGTAGTCAGCTCACAACTATAAAACAAACAAATCTGCAGCGAAATTCAAAAGGTAAACAACCTGCTACATGGTTTGTTTACAAATCGTCAGACTCGAAGAGCACCAGAACATACCATCATCACTAATGCCTAAGAGAAACAATTTCGAAATTCGAAAGAAAAGAGAATACCTTCACAACTCCATCCAGGTTCGAACAACACACAACCTTCGAAGAAAAACCAGAAATATTGTACCATCGAAGGCCCAGAGCAACACCACCAACGGCATTACGCTTGTTCACCTGGTACCGATCGCACACACCGGACTAGTCGCTTCAGTCGTTGGTAGCACACAGCCCGCATCACGGTGTCTAACTAACTTGTGCGCGCTTCCAATGAACGTTTTAGTTAGGTATGGCCCGTCAGCCGAGACGGTCGGCTTCAGTGCTGACGAGAAAATCGAGACCGCGATCAGTGTATTCTCCTGCGACAACGCTCTGCACCCATTCGCGTTTCCTACCCCTGGTGACTCTAGCCTTAACCATACTCATTGGAATAAGTCGGGCGCAATCGCACCTAGACAGTGATCCCATAAACGCACATCCCAGTCCTCCGCAGCCAAAGTTCGGCGATCGTTTACTACCGCGAAACAGACAAATCGCTAGTTTCAATAGTAGTATTGTACATAGAAACCTAGATGTTAAATATTCGGTTAGCAATGTGTTTAATATTAGCAATCAATTTGTCCCGGTCCCGGCCCCAGTTAAAGCGGACAGTGAAGTGAAAAATCAATTCGGTGTTAATGGTGATGGAAATCTCTTAAATTTCCATAATAATTCGTCGGGTGAGGGTAAACCACGGCTGCAAGAAGCCCCGTTGCGACGAAACGATGATGACGTAGACGACGGAATATCTGCAATAGAAGCGATTAACGAGAGCAGTGGCGATGACCTTGCGGCATCCGCGTCCATAGCTAATCTGAATATCTCGAAGGCAGATCGTCTGATTGAAATGTCGACAGAGTTCTTTATTGTTCCATCGACGACGACAACGGAGAAACCAGCTGCAGCCTCGACAACATCGAAATTCAGTCCATCGGACGCAACGGGTCAGCACAAGAACAATATACAGCCACGACCAGTGCTGATATTGGCTCCAAAGAATCCATCAAATTCCCATGGCAACACATCATCTGTGGTAACTCTGCCGACCATGGTGAGCACACATCTACCTAACGGACTGCGCAAGGAGCCATGGGTCGTACCCGTTCTAGTGTTGGCCTCTCTTACCATGATCATGATGGCTGCGTTCGAGATATTTGTTCTCTTCAAGGCTTGGCGTACCTCACCCTCACGTCGGCATCTATTTTTGGGACAAATGCTGTTGCTGGGCCTATTCGCCTGCGCCGGTCTCGGCGCAATAATCACCGCACAGCCGACTGTTCTAAGTTGTGGCGCAATACGTTTTGGAGCCGGCGTTGCCTATGCATTGGTATTTGCGGCTCTTCTGGTGAAGTGCGTGTTTCTCATTAGTTTGAACGGCGGTGTTTACCTACCGGCTCCGTATCAAGGATTGCTACTGTTGTTCGCCGTACTCATTCAAGTGGCCATTGGCACCCAGTGGTTGGTGACCCAACTGCCAGATATTTACACTATGACAGTTCCATTCGGTGGGAGTACAACTAGTGCGGGCACTAGTCTTACCAGTGGACTTAGTGGTGGTGTTGGCAAACTGTCTTCCATGCTGATCACATCGAGTGATATCACACGCTTGCAGCACGGTAGCACGATGATGATACCCCTGTGCAAGACGCAATTCTCGGAACTGTTGTTGTCCCTAATTTACATTGTCTTCCTGATCGTGTTCGTGGCGGTTCTCGCGATCAAATCGCGCGGCATTCGTGATAATTATCGGGAGTCTACATACATTGGTCTAGCGATTGGTGGTGCGATACCAATTTGGCTTGGCTGGATGTTATGCGGCATGGCAGTGGCCGATCGGCACAAGGATGCATGCATTGCATTTGGATTAGTTGCAACATCAGCGACCGTTTTTTTGGTAATGTTTATGCCAAAGGGGCGTCAATTGGCCGCCATGGGTAAGGAGGGCCTCTACGTGGAGGATCGTGAGGAGCAATTTAGTTCGTTAAGTCGAGCTGGCTCTGGATATTCGCCGTCCTTTTTTCATTTCAAGCCAATCAAGTATGGAGTGATGGGTCCGGTACCGAATTCAACATCGAACACAGGCAATGGGAATAGTTCTAAGCACACGGCTACCATGAACGGAGGCGGTAAGTTTTGCATTTATTTTTTTATTTTTTGCTTCTTTCTTAATGGAGTTCAAAGCAAAAGGTTGACGCACTTGAGTTTGTTTGACGTCGTAATTGGAGAGAGTTTTGTTATTGGGTTTAAAATTCACTCAAGTGTGTCAGACTTACTTTTGTACTAATTCTGTTTGCGGACTAAGTCACACCTTGTTGCTATAAAAAGTGAGAGAAAGATTTATATTAAAGAAGATGACAGAAGTGAAAATAGTCACAGTTGAAGTACGAGTAATTGACTATATACTATGTGACTAGTAAGCGCGTCATTCAAAGGTCGGCTATGTTGTGGAGCATGGTTTAGTGGTTCACTGACTGACAACTGCTGAAAATAATGACCCATTAAAATTTGTTGATTTCATTCAGTGAAGAGTTGCACATGGTTAGGTTAAACTATTTCTCACATTACAGCTCCAGATAGGTAGGAAGTAATAATGTTATGTAATTAAAGTAATTTATTTCGATTTCTTTTTTTTTTCGTATAACTTTAACGATTGTTTAGTGGAAGATTATAAGCACACAGAATAGGAAGTGGTTCAATTGATTATTTAAATGTATTCGTTTTTCTTTTGAGAATAGATGTGTTATGAAAATTAATATATAGCAGTTGATGGAACGCAGTCGATACCCACCAAAATTCAATGCTGGCATTTCGTCTAGCTGTTACATTGGACCATTAGTGCGAAGAAAAAGTGAATTATAATTATTTAGTTAAATTATTGTCAACCATAATAGGTTTTGTTAGGTTAGATTGGCTGTCTGCACCACGATGCAGACACACTGCCAAGGATCTACCATTAGACCACTCAGGGACTAATAAAACCAACCGGAGCTTTTGATGAAGCGATGGATGTTCGTGACGTCTAAGGACGCCAAATCGCTGAGGTCGTCAAGGAAGGGAGCTCCTAGATGGAGCATTCTTTTGCGTGATAGAGCAGGACATGTGCATAGGAAGTGAAAAATGGTTTCCTCCTCCTCCTCGTCCCTACAGCTCCTGCAGAAGTCATTGAAAAAGAGGCCAAGTCTTTGGCATGTTGGCCTATTAGACAGTGTCCGGTGATGACCCCGATAACGCAGCTGATCTGTAATCGCTTTAGTTTAATCAACTCGGCACTACGTTTCTGGTCCAGCTTAGGCCAGATCTGCCTCGAAATGTAACACGTAGAGCCACTATCCCACCTAAGGTTGGTCTTGCTAATAGCGTTCAGCTTCAGTAGATGCTTACATGTAGCGAGGGGCATACCCAGGGCTTGCCTATCTGGCAGAATCCTTAGAGTAGTACCCTATCTAGCGAGTTCATCCGCCCTACAGTTTTCTGGAATGTCTCTGTGACCTGGCATCCAGCATAGGTGAATCTTGAACTGCTCTGTCATCTCTGTAAGAGACAAACGGCAGTCTAAGACGGTCCTTTGTCAACCATAATAATCAAGAGACTAATTAAACCAATTTTGTTCGTGGGCAAAATGTAATAGTTTTTAAATGAAGTGGTAAATATGTATTTGTTTATAGGTTTGAAAACGCTGCGAACATGTACTAAGGAGAAAATTCTCACTACGATTTATGCTAATAGGAAACCGATAAAAGCTAATTTCATCACGCCTTCTGCTAAGGGGAATATTTATATAAACGACTGGTTACCTGGCGAGTTGAAATATCTTCTTAAGGAAGCTAAAACAGCAAAGAAGCAGTTCAATTATGAGTTTCTCTGGGTGCGCCGTAGAAGAATTATGATGAGATGATCAAATGGAACTGATGTCAAATATATAAGGAGTCTAGAAGATCTTAGACAATTATAGTAAATCTAAATCCAAATCCTATCTTAAAAATTAATATGTTACGTAACTTTAATGACCTCTATGATCCAATTTGTGTGAATGACTGTAATGAAACTTATGTTGGTACGAGATTTTGTAGTTCAAACTTAGACTTAACAATTGTGCATCAAAATATAAGAAGTATGAGAATGAATTTCGATAACTTTTGTGCTCACTTACATAATTGCTTTGCTACATTGCCTCAAATTATTGTCCTAACGGAAATCTGGGTTTTTGATAACGAAGTCTGTAATTTTTCTATTCCCGGCTATTGTGTGTATCCAAATTGTAACGAAACTTATCCATCGGGTGGTACGGTTGTGTTTGTTAAAAGTGATCTTGAAGTAGAAGATACATTCACTCCAGATATTGAAAGTGCAGATTGTGTAGTTTTAAAATTAAAACTGGGTAAGAATTTATTTGTGACTTTTGTTTGTGTTTATCGACTGCAGTTTGTAGTAGTATTTTTCTTAATCAGCTCGAAAGTTTATTGTGCTCTATTAACTGCGGGAATGTTTGCTTAGTGGGGGACATAAATATCAACATACTTAATCTTCCAAGGGATTCTGATGACTTTATGCTTTTGTTATCCTCACTAGGTTTTCATTCGCTTATAAATCTTCCTACAAGTGGGAATAGTGATAAAACAAAGTCATGCATTGACCACCTCTTTCTCAAGTCCAGAGATTTTACCAATGTCTATCCGTATATTTTGGAACTAGGTATAACTGACCATTATTCAATTGGCGTTGCTTTTAAAAATGCTTTAAGAAAAGCTTCCGCTGGTAATAGTTCGGACCAATCTTCTAGTACTTGTGAAATAGAAACTTTTCAAATTAAATTTTCTAAACTAATTCGGTGTCTGTCTATAGAAAGATGGGATTCTGTGCTTAGTTCCGAATGTCCTGATAGTGCTTTTTCAATTTTTTTAGAAAAACTTAAAGGATATATAGGCGACTGCAAAAGTGCTAAGCAAAGGAATAAATTTAATAAAATTAAGCCTTGGATCAATGATGGAATTTGCGCAAAAATAGAAGAAAAAAATAAATTCTATGCAAAAAATAAGAGCAGAATGAACCAGCCTTTAGTTAAACAGATGTATAGAGAGCTACAAACTAATGTGCGGGATCTTATAGATAGACAAAAAATTGAATACTATAGCAATAAATTTGCAGAAAGTCGGTATAATCCTAAAGAGCAATGGCGTATTGTCAATAACATATTAGGCAAAGACAAAAAAGACCTAAATTTAAAGTTTCTTGAACTAGGCAATCAAATCGTCAGTAGTAATGAGGACTTAGGTAACGGAATGAACGCTTTCTTTAAAAATGTCGCTAAAAAATGTAAGCCAGATGTATGTGTTCAATTAAATGAGAGTAATGGGAGATTTTTACTTGATAATACGAGTTCACTTTCTTTTTATTTTGGGCCCATTAGTAATTCAGAACTTCTCGCTATTATTAACAGCTTGAAAGCTAAGAACTCATGTGGAATAGATGGCATTAGTAACGTTATCATCAAGAAGATAGGAAAGTTAATAGTAAATCCCTTGAGGCACATTGTTAACCAAAGCTTTTAATGCGGAATATTTCCTGATTGCCTTAAAACCTCGTTAATTATTCCGATTTTTAAAAAAGGTGATCCAAGTGACCCAAACAACTATAGGCCGATATGCTTGCTATCGGTCTTCTCAAAGATTTTTGAAAAGGTAATAGTTAGCAAAATGCTTAGCTTTTTTGAAAAGACTCGATTTTTTAATAACTTGCAATTTGGTTTTATGAAAGGTAAGTGCACTGAAGATGCAATTGTGGCCTTTTTAAAGAGAATTTATAGTGCTCTAGATAATAATCAAAAAACAGTTGCACTATTTCTTGATTTAACAAAAGCCTTTGATTTAGTTAATGAAGACTTATTAATTCATAAACTCAATAACGCTGGCTTTAGAGGTAATATATCCGAATGGCTTAAGTCCTACTTGCTTAATCGAAAACAGTGCGTTAGGGTAAATGAATTTGTAAGCAAGGAAGAAGTCTGTCCAAATACTGGTGTCCCACAGGGGTCAGTTCTAGGACCAATCCTTTTCCTTGTTTACATTAATTCCATATTCAACCTACCTGTCAACTGCCATTTAATTGGTTATGCAAATGATTTAGCACTTTCATATGCAGAAAGTTCTTTAATTACGATTCGAGACCAAATTAATTGTGATCTACATTTGCTAAGTAACTGGCTTAATTACCATCAACTTATACTTAGCACAAAGTCTAAGGCTATGTGTTTTTCCTTGTCCATTGGTCCAATCACGGCTTGAGTGTGGTCTTGCTTGTTGGGGCTGTGCCTATATAAGTAACCTGAGTCCTATTATTACAGCTCAGAAAAAAATAATTCGGTTATTGCTATGTAAAAACAGATTTGAGCCCTCATTGCCCCTATTTCAATCAGCGAAAATACTACCACTTCGTTACCTCTTTATCTACAAAGCGCTTAAAGTATTTTTTGTTAGAAGTGGTAACATTCACTTTAGACGAAATGGAGTATATTCGTTGAGAAATAGGTCTACAGTTGATGTTCCTAGGGTTAATAAAGAGCACAATCGACATTTTCTGACTTCTATAGCACCTTACATTTTTAACAAACTGCCGTCAGATATATCCACTTTAGTGGCACATGGAAACCAATTCTTACACAAACTTAAGGTTTGGTTACTTTCAAGATCTGAGGTTAAGACTCTACTTCAAGTTATATCTTAACGTACTATTTGTTTTTGTTTAATTCACATTTTACGATTGTTCTTCTCTTGGTATATTCATCTTTGTTTTCCAAAAAAATTATTTGCATGATAAAAATGATATTTGCATTTCGCTGTACATCGCGTTCTCCTTTCTCGTCTTCCCTTTTCGGCTTTAATCCTATCGTTCTTAATGTTATTAATAGTCATACACTTGGTACTGGTTGTATTATACAAAAAAAAACAAATATTTGGCGCAACAGCTCTTTAAAGTGCCAGGGCCTAGCTTCTCGCAACCACTCATGTTGTGTGCGTTATATTTTTCACACGAATGGAAGGGACCTACAGTTTAATGCCGAATCCGAACGGCGGTTTGAGAAGCTTTTTCATGACAACAATACTCTCGGATGTTTGTCAGACGCTCGCGAGAGGTGAGACCGTGAAAAAAACTTTTTGGTATTTTCTGGGATTCGAACTTGGAACCTCATGCGTAGTGATCCGACACACTAACCACTTACGCCACGGTGCCCACGATTATACCAAAAAGTGTATTATTTCCATATTTCGTGATTATTATACCCAGAATTCGTCTATATTATTATATATGTATCTATTATCATAATGTATTACATCTAAATTCTTTTATTATACCTTTAATGAATTGTTATATTGAAATGGAAATAAAAAAATCTTGAATCTTGAATCTTGAAAATTTTATCTTGTGTGTTTCAAAGCTATAGGTGTTCTTATTCCTATGACGTATTGTTACATTGTTGGCAAATTGTCTTATACCCATTTGACGAGCTTCCTTTAAAATGTTAGAATAAATATAGTGGAGCTCAACAAAGTGTTTCGATTTATAAGTTTTTTTTTGTGGGTCTATATATGTACATATGTACCTAAATAGTGTTCAGTTTCAGTTTCTTTATTTAACAAATATGGTAGGTATGTACATTGAGACAGTCTTTTATAGTAAATAAAATTTAATTAAATTTAAGGTCATTCCAATTAGCTATATTTATGTTGAATGTTCTACGAGAACGAGAGAATTCCAGTTTGGAAAATAGATAGGGTGGTGATTTCAGTGTTATAATTTGATGTAGGAATATACAATTTCTCGCATTAATATAATGTTGTAACGAACAATCAAGTATATTTCTGGAATAAATTGACATTCTATTGTACTTAGTGGGCAGTGGCTAGTTTGTCGGACCATTGCGCGTGAGGTTCCATGTTCGAATCCCAGAAAACCCCAAACAATTTTTTCACGCTCTCACCTCTCACGAACGTTTGACAAATATCCGAGAGTATTTTTGTCTCGAAAAAGCTTCTCAAATAAAAACTGCCCTTCGGAAACGGCAGGACCTGTAGGCCTCTTCCATTCGTGCCAAAAATATAACTCACACAGCACGAGTGGTTGCGAGAAACTAGACCTAGGCTTTTAATGAATTGTTGCGCCGAATTTAGATTATATTATGTATATCTATCGTACCTACGTAGTCCATGAACATATCGAACTGCATCATTAAAGGCTGCTTGAAGCTTATGCAGTGAATGTGAATCAAGGCAACAGTAGACCACTTCGGCATAAGAAATAATGGGTAAAATAAACCTTCGTACTAGCTTTCGACGAGTTTCAATAGGTGTAAAACTAGCAGTCGTCCAAATTTTGCTCTAACATCCGTAAACGCGACGTATGACCAAGTTTACATGATTGTAGCAGGATAGGCTACGATTAATTACAAGCCCAAGGGTTGTAGCAGACTCTACGAACTTTAATGTAGTTTCAGAAAGCTATATGTCTGGAATAAGATTTTGTTCATAAAATCTTTTATAGATAGCTATGCCTTGAGACTTAGATGGGTTTAAAAGCAGTCCGTTATCCACGGTCCAGATGCTGAAACCAAATACTCATAAAGTCATAATGCCAGTTCATCGATGTTTTTCATAGGTCGCTAAAGATGAAGTTGGACATAATGTGCATATATATGAACGGAGACATGAGTGCATACTAGAGGCAAATCATTCATGAACATAAAGAACAAGATAGGCGCAAAGATTGCGCTCTTGTTTGAGGTGCTCTCCAACAACGATTCTTTGTGATCTGTTAGGCAGGAAGCTACTTAATAAGCCCGCCTCCCTTTTACAGAATCCAAAATAGTCTGCAGTTTCCAGCAGAGTATGCGATAATTAACTGTCAAAAGTCTTTGAGAAATCTAGCGAGCAAAGCAAAGTGATAAAACCCTTATCAAATTTCTGTCTGAGGTCAGCCATTGCAGTCGAGCAGTTGTGGCTACTTCTCAAACCAGAATGAAACGGATTCAACAAGGAATTTGCAAATACGTGATTTTGCATTTGCTTTGCTAGCACTCTCTCAAAAACCTTCGACAAGCATGGCAAATTGCTAATGGCCCTAAAAACCATGGTAGAGCTTGAGTTTTTAGCAATGGGAATTACTTTAGCACATTTCCAAGCTTGGGGAAAAGTTGATGTCATGATACAGGAGTTGAAAATATGCGTCAGATAGCTCATGATTTAAGGCAAAATAATTTTTATAAAGCGAAGTCTTCACCAATAGCATTAGACTTAGTAGATGAAACGCTGCCAACAGCTTCACTCTCCATTGCAACTACAAATTCAGCTTCTTGTTGTACGGGACAGTGAAAAAAACTTGTTGGTGTTTTCTGGGATTCGAACTCGGGACCTCACGCGTAGTGATCTGACGCACTAACAACTTACGCCACGGCGCCCATAAAGTCCATACCTATATTTTTTTATACAAGTTTATATCATTTTACTTCAACTGCATACAAATCACATTGTACAACTGCTTAATTACATTAGGAATAATCATTTACAATACATGCAACTAAAAGAAAATATTGTACATTAACATAAATAGAATGAAATAAGTATTGTAATTCGTGTTCATATACTACCGAATGCACCTCACCCTATAGCTTGTAATTTAATAAAACGTTCACTTAAGCCAGTGGAATAATCGCATTTTTGAACCGTGTAGGCGAGAAACTTCATCTAGGTACTTCATCATTTGACTGGCTTACGAGTATAAAAAGCGAAATTGATATTTCACCTGGAATCGATCCGAAGTGAGAGCTTCGTCTAAATCTTTATGCTTGTACCACTTTCAGAAATCATGTACATTTTTAATTCAATAAAGGAATTAAAGCATGCAACGTAGCAAATGGAATTTTGAAATAATTTGCGTCTTAGTGTCCTTACTTACATTTTGATTAACCATTTCATTGCTATTATAGAGCGTCCTAGCATTTTTTCCAAACTTCATACCTAGGACTCGTGGGGTTTATAACTTGAAGACGAATTATTAGATTCAATTTTCATTCTAACGTCAAACTTAACGATGTTATGTTTAAGACGGATTTAAAACAAAAAACCGATTTCCTAGGAAACTTTTACAAAGACTTACTTACTTACTTAGGTGGCGCTACAGTTCGGGGTGAACCTGGGCCTCAAACAACAAGCCTCTCCATTTAGCTCGTTCATTAGCTAATTGCGCACTCTAAGTTCGTCGAGGTCCTCTTGAACTTTTGCACGCCAGCTATGGCGAGGAGGTCCTCTACTGCGTCGTCCCTCCGGGTTATATTCAAAGACTCTGCGGGCCGGAGCGTTGGTGTCTATGCCCTAGCCATATCAGACATCCAATACGCAGTTTTTTGACTTGGTCGATGTCTCTGTACAGCAAGTATAGTTCGTGATTTAATCTTCTCCTCCAAAACCCGTCAACGCAAACGGGACCAATTATCTTACGAAGAATGTTTCTCTCGAAGCGACCAAGGATATCTTCATCCACGTTTAATAAAGTCCATGTTTCAGCGCCGTAAAGCAGGACTGGAATGATCAGGGTCTTATATAGAGTCTCCTTAGTTGTTCGAGATAGGACTTTACAGTTGAATTGTCTTATAAGAGCAAAAAAACAGCGATAGGCAAGAGTTATTCATCGCCTGATTTCTGCGCTAATGTTGGTTTTAGAATTAATAGGAGCCAAGGTAGACAAAGTCGCTTACTACCTCGAAGTTATAGCTGCCCGCTGTGACGTTCTGTCCAATTCGTTGGTGTTGATTGTTCCTTCTTGTTGACAGCATATACTTGGTTTTGCCCTCGTTTATCGACAAACCCATTTTGGCTGTCCCTGCTTCAATGACAGCCCGCCGAGTACAAGTACAAGTACAGTATTAAAGAAATAACGTGACAGCGCGTCACCTTGTCTAAAACCTTTTTAGATATCAAACTTGTGAGGTCATTACCGACCTTGATGGAGCAGCGCGCGTTCTCCGTAGTCATGCTGCACCAACGAACAAGTTTGGCAGTGATGTCAAAACTAGAGAAGGCACTATAATGCTCTTCTCTATAGATGCTGTCATAGGCGGCCTTGAAATCGATAATGATGGGTGTCGATTTGCACTTCTTGTGTTTTCTCCAGGATCTGCCGAAATGTGAAGATTTGATCGATTGTGGACTTTCCTGGCCTGAAACCGCACTGATAGGGTCCAATCAGGCTGTTGGAAAAAAAGGTTTCAGGCGTTCACACAATATCGCAGAAAAGATCTTGTATGCAATGTTGAGGAGACTGATGTCTCTATAGCAGTTGAGGGGGTCTCCTTTCTTGTGGATCGGGCAAACGATGCTGAGATTCCGTTCGTCAGGCATACACTCGTCTGACCAAATCTTAGAGATGAGTTGGTGTATGCACTCTACAAATTCATCACCAGCTGCTTTGAAAAGTTCGGGCGGTAAGCCGTCAGGTCCAGCAGCCTTGTTGGATTTTAGCTTGGATATTGCTATCCTCACTTCGTTTTGGTCAGGTGGACGGAAATTTTGACTATCATCGTCTATGTTAAATGGTTCATTCTGCCTGCCAGCGGGATGTTGGTCTTCGTCGCCGTTATACGTTATACAGTCTGCAGAAGTAGTTTTTCCATATTCTCAGCACCGACTGTGATTCTATACGAGGTTTCCATTTTCATCTCTACGGGTTTCTGTACGGGTATTACTTCTCTGACACGTTCTTTTTACCTTTTGGTAAAACTTCCGTACATTGTTCCTGGAGTATAGACTCTCGATATTCTCAAACGCGCGCTTCTCATGCTCTTTCTTCTTCTTTTGGAGAAGCCGATGTTCTTCCCGTCTCTTTTGCTCGTAGAGCTCACGAGCAGCTCTCGTCTTCCTTTGCAGCGCCGCCGCTTTGTATGCCTCTTGTTTTGCTGCATGCACTCAGCGGCATTCTTCGTCAAACCAGGGGCTTAGCGGTGGTGTGCGAGCAAGACCCATCAGTCGCGGCGTTTCTGATGGCATGGTGGCAGCGTTGCCACTGGTCTTGATGCTGGCGATTGAGAGATTTCGGGATACGCGTTCAGCGAAGAGTCTGGCGGTCTCTTGCGATTGTAGCTTTTCGACGTTAAATCTTCTCACATTGATTGTTCTTTGTTGCTATGGTTGAGATATTTGCATTCGTGCCTTGGCTACAAGGCAAAGACCGGACACTCGCAGAGATAATGTAATTATAATAGATGTAGGACCACTCGCATTTTTTGAGGAAGTTTTTTATATGAATTTTTTTACTTGTCTTAGGCTCTTGAATTTGGTCAAGTACTCTGCATGACAATCAACTTCCCATTGTTTTATTTAATGTTTGTGCTTCTCTGTGTAACTCCAAAATAGGGTTCAGGACCGACTAGTGGGCGGCTGACGCCTCTTCTTGCTAAGCAGTCCGCCCGTTCATTGCCCTCGAAGTCTTCGTGCCCTGGTATCCAGGCCAGAGTGACGGTGTTTTTTGATGCGAGATCTTTGAGTAGATTCAAATAGTCCCATATAAGTTTGGATCCTACCGTGCCATAATTACTTCCTGGCTATGCGAGAGGATGTAAATACGGATGCCCTCGACCCTTCTTCCCAGGCATTCTCGTATACAGAGTTCGATTGCATGTAGTTCCGCCAGAAAAACTGTTGGTGATTTTCCAAGCACTACTGCACATTGGATCTTGGGTGCAAAAACTCCTACGACAGTGCTACCATTTTCCAATTTGGAACCATCTATATACCAAGTTTAAGAGTTTGGTCAGACTACAAGCCTTCATTCCTCCATGTTTGGCGATTACCTATGACCACCTTGAATTTTCTGGAGAACCGGTACTTCTTGTGCATGGTATCTGGGATTTTAAAAACAGGGTCGCTTTGAATGTATTTTAGAATCTTGAGATGGCCTGTAAAGTTGCCGAATTTATGGTCTGAAATCTTGGGTAGCATAAAAGCACTCAGCATAGCTTCTTTTTGTCCTGTGTGAGGCTAAGACTAAGCATTGCTCCCATTGCTGCCGTGAGGTACGTTAATCGCTCCTGTGATACCCAGATAGGATAGACGATCGATTTTATTCAACTGTTCCTGAGTCTTGACCTGTAAGGTTTTTGGCCACCAAGACAATATTTTCCTAATACAAGAAAAGTATTAAGTCGTAGACAAACAGGGTTTATGTGAACTACCCATTCCTGCCATAAATTCGGTTACAAAACTTCTGCGTAAACTGTATGAAGATAACATTACGAATAGTACCACCAATTTTTCTTAGAACACTTACTGCAAAACGCAATATATCCATATATAGATATCTTACATATATCAACGAGATGGTTATGATGGAGTCGGGTATAAAAGAAAATCGTATTGCTGTCATAGCGTTGTATAAGTGAGGGAAAAAAATAACCACTTTTGTAAATTACTAAAACTGCTATAGATCGTTTTTTTTTTTAAATGGTCTCAATTAGAAGGCAGACCAGGAAGTCGTTGTCCGCGAGTTGCCAGAACGAGCATGGTTGTGAAAACTGTATGTAAGCAAATTCGAATAAATTCCCTCCGAAAATAGAAATTATGGCACGTGAGCTGAATATATCCACGAAATCGATGTAAAGGCTCATTCGGGATGAAAGCCTTTCGTCGGTCAACTGGACATCTACTCACGCGTAATCTAAAGCAAAATTGGGGCAAACGTGTACGTCTCATCCTATTGATATGCAGCATCTCATCTGCGAGAATGTCAATGGTCCCCATTTCGACTATGAAAAATGCTGCTTCATCCGATTTCGTTTAAATCAATTTATGGTTCTTAGAGCACAAAGTCTGTATACCGAAGTGAGTCTAGTATCGCCTTTGTTGTCAATGCCTTTGCCCATAAAGGAGACCGAGCTGACTACTCTTGAGAGCAAAATTCGCCTTGCGTAACCGGGTCCCTCGATATTTGAAAGGATCCTGCAGAGTGTTGCCTGGATTCCCGAAGGATTTTTACTCATGGATTCTACGTTGCTCTTAAAGTCCAAACTTAACAACGATGTGAGAAAGGTATCAGATCCCTGCAGGATAGCAACTGGATCGGACCTGCCGACATCGACCGCAAGGCAGAGGATATTACATCCATCTTTAATGAAGCCTATGTCAAAGCATGTCCAGAAACCAAACGAAAAGATAAAAAATCACCACCATGGTGGTCATCTGAACTAGCTAGAATTAGGAGAGTAACTAGACACCTTCTAAATGTGGCCAAAAGAACTATGCTTGAAGCGGACTGGGAACAATATAAGTCCAGTCAGAGAAATTTCAAAAATGAGACACAGAAGACCAAACGCCACTCTTGGCAGCACTTCTGCAATGAAATCAAGGGTACGACAGAATCTGCGAGACTGAGAAAAATTCTATCCAGGGAATCAAAAACTCTTGGATCTCTCAAGGAACCCGACGGAAGGTGGACTGAATCCTGTGCAGAATCGCTTAGCTCCCTGCTAAAAGCGCACTTTCCGGGTTGTACGACCCATCCAGATAATAACATCGTAACTAACAGTAGTTTTGTAACGGAAACTCCGACGGATTTTATCACAGAAGAAAGAATTGAGTGGGCAATCGGATCATTCTCTCCCTTTAAATCCCCAGGACCCGACGGGATTATCCCGATCATGCTACAGAAAACAATAACCACAATCATCCCGGTACTTAAAGAACTGTACCTCAACAGCCTCATGTGGGGGTATATACCTAGATCATGGAAAGAGGTCAAAGTGGTCTTCATACCCAAGGCCGGTAAAGCAAGCCACACTACTGCGAAGGACTTTAGGCCAATTAGCCTTACCTCCTTTGTCCTAAAGACCTTTGAAAGACTAGCTGACATATATATCCGTAGTAAACTACGCCCAGGGGACATATCCCCAGCGCAGCACGCTTATACGAAAGGAAAAAGCGTAGAGACAGCGCTGCACTGTGTTATCGGCTCAATAAAAAAAAAATCACTGAAAAACAAAGAATATACACTAGCCGCTTTCCTAGACATTGAAGGAGCCTTTAACAATGTCAAAACGGACGCGGTCAATAGAACTCTAACGAACCTTAATATTCACAATTCCGTGATAAAATGGATCGTCAATATGCTAAAAGAAAGACATATCAAAGTTGAACTCGGAGGTACTAAGCTCGAAGTCTATGCCTCAAGAGGCACCCCTCAAGGAGGGGTTATATCCCCACTACTGTGGGTAATTGTCCTGAACGAAGTCCTTCTTAAACTGAGAAACAGCGGCGTCAAGGCCATAGCATATGCGGACAATGTTGTGCTGCTAGCAACAGGTAAATTTCTCCCGACCCTGAGTGAACAAATCGAAGGGGCGCTGGAAATCATTGACTCATGGACGGAGAGATGTGGGCTGGCGGTTAATCCCCAGAAAACAGAGTTAGTACTATTCACTAACAAAAAAATAATTCCACAATTCGTAACTCCTTCCGTAAGGGGTACTCCCCTGAGTATCTCCAGTAGTGCGAGATACCTTGGCCTGGTGCTCGATAGGAAACTGAACTGGAGATTAAACATCAACGAAAGAGTAAAAAAAGCCACGATAACTTTTTACTTGTGCAATAGAATATTCGAGAAGACTTGGGGACCGAACCCCAACATCATCCTATGGATGTATACAGCTATAGTAAGGCCAATACTAACGTATGGCAGCCTTGTATGGTGGTAGGCAGCCAGCAAAATAAATAACCTAGCTGCTATCACAAAAGTACAAAGACTAGCGTGCATCGCCACAACCAGTGCGATGAGAACGACACCTACAGCAGGACTCGAGGCCATTCTCAATCTGCTTCCGCTAGACATCTTTATACAAGTATCGGCGGCTCATAGTGCCGTAAGATTAAGCCAAACAGATAGCTGGAGACCAAATGCAATGGTCACCACGATCCTGCAGAGATAACTAGGCAGTGTATCTAACGCCATAAGACCATTTTCTAGTACCTATCCGAGCAGGGAAGAATGGAAAAATGATAGAACGCCTAACGAGCGATCTTTAGCTGTTTACACCGATGGATCCAAAATGGAAATAGGTGTAGGCGTAGGCATCTTCTCTGAAACGCTTGGCCTCTCCATGTCAGCTCGGCTTCCGGACTACAGCAGCGTTTTCCAGGCGGAGGTCCTAGCAGTTACAATAGCAGCTCGTGAGACTGCGATTAGGGCAATACCACGAGAGGATATCACCTTTTTCATCGACAGCCAGGCAGCGATAAAAGCAATATCTGCTATAGAAATAAAATCGAAGCTTGTGAAGTGTTGTAGAGAAGAGCTCAAGGTTCTTGGAACACAGCACGAGGTAAAGCTCTGCTGGGTCCCTGGTCATGAAGGCATACCAGGGAATGAGAAAGCCGATGAACTGGCTAGAGGAGGCTCAGCACTAAGCTCGGACCAATCCGACCCCTCGGTGTACATCCCGCCTTGCGCGCTTAAGCTCGAAGCAGGAAACAAAGCCATGACGGAGGCTAACAATAGGTGGACCTCTTTAGATACTTGTGTCACCACGAGAAAGCTGTGGCCTGCATTTGACATAGTAAGAACCAATAGACTCATACAGAGGCATAGAAAATCCCTCTCTACACTAATAGGAGTCATAACGGGGCATAATACCATGCGGTACCACATGAAAAAACTACGTGTGACTAACGAAGACCTTTGTAGAGGCTGCGTCGACGAGGAGGCTCAGGAGGACACCGCCCACTTTCTCTGTCCTTGCCCAGGCCTATTTCATTTGAGAAATAAGATCCTTGGATAACACTTCTTTGAGGATCTAGAAGAGTTGTCCAACAGACCAATAAATGACATCGCAAACTTCATCAAATCCTCTGGATGGTTTGTATCTCGGGCACAGTAAGTACTAAGTTCTTTCTTTAGGATACTTACAAAGACGGTATTTTTCCACGAGGAAGGGATTCTCTTTTCTATCTCCTTTCCCCCCATGGGTATCACAATGGATCTATACTGACCTGAGTGTGGTGTGGAGGTTTTCTATCCCCCTAGATGCTGTCTAGCATCACACGAAGCTATTTGATGGAGTCTTTGGTCTTTATGTCAGCTGCTTACATGCGAGTATAATGCATTCTTATTCTTAGCCAAATTCTTGAATTAACGGATAAAAAAGTTTTTTTTTCTGTATACTCTGCGCCTCATACATTCCTGTGTTTGTTCTCACTTTTTAATTGCAGTCCATATTCATTTTCATTACTATTTCTTTTTCTCTAGCCATAAACACAAATCTCAAAATTCGACTCACGTGTTATGAATAAAAATGGAAAAATAGGAAATTAAAAAAAAAATATGTGTTTATAGAAAATTAGTTACCGTGAAATTCCGAATAATACCATGACCATATTTTTATTTTTTCATTAAATATATCATAGCTTCATAATGCTAAACAAATTTAAATTAATACACGAATGTAATCCTCTAGCAACCAACATCAGGTGCATATTTATTTATATAAGACTCGGAAAAAAGTGCTAATGAATGGAGTGCAATTAAAAAACACAAACTACTACAAGTACACAAACATAAAGCGAGTTACATTGAACTCATCCACCGCCTTATTGAAAGAGTTTAAATTCTGCCTGCGTTACTTAATGAGTAATTACAATGGTGCAGCCGTTGCACTCGTCTCTTCTTTAGCTCAAGGCAATCATTAATAAATGTGATGGCAGAAAACAGCAGTTAGTTGTTCTTTCCTTTGCTTCTTACTCGTACCTACCATTTTTTCGCTTCTTTGTGTGTGTTTTTTCTGATTTTTTTGCCAACAAAACCACTGACATAAAAATCATGTTCAAGAAAGTTGCACACTAGCTAACGGAAAGCAAAGCGTGGCAGTAGAACCTAATAGTATCTCATACCGTCACTGTACACTGGTAAGCCGAGTTGTTCTACTCTCGTTTTCTGCTGCTGTTAATTAGACAATCAGTTAAGCTTTCACTACGGGTTGAGTGCTACGGATGAAGGTGAAGTTGATATTCCAGATTTATAGGATTATGTTCAACTTAGATATTAAATGTTAGATGAGAATCAAAAGAATAGTAAGTTCCACATTGCAAATTTTAAAGTTAAGAATAAAAGGTCAAGACCAAGATATCTGTGATTAGAGGCTTCACAAACAATAACTACGAATGATAGCTTCTTGCTGATTGATTGGTTACACGAGGCGAAGTTTTTGTAATTCATAGTCACGACGTACTTAAACTCAAGGGCTCATGAGCTCTTTGTAATCTGTACTATGACATCATTATTATTTTTCTATAACTTCTGCTATTAGATACACGGTAATTTAACTTCGTTCGCTACTTTGGTACGTATGTATTTAATTACCTTCTTAATGGTAGCTTTGAAATTAATTTTGCTTAATTATAAGAAGGGGGATAATATCATCATGTGTACGAGTAAATGAACAGATTTTCGTGAAAATATTTTTTCGATTGATTTGGCCCTGCGTGCTTTTTTTATTTTGGTTCAATGGATGTGTAATCTTCTAAAGACACCAGTGGGTCGCGCTACCAGCATGCACGATTCGCGAAGCTGAATACTCGACGCCAGGAATACGCATACGTACTAACACACGCCCTACCTATATCAACCACTCACCGGCAGGACTGCCATTAAGAATCATTTAATCCACCTGGCGTAAGACTTTAAGTGCCGCATACACTTTTATGGACTGCACCACCCTTGACAAATCAGCCTCCTGTGTTGCCTATGTCCTCCAATGTTTATCATTATTCTGGATAAGGCTACACTCACCTGGGCAGCTTTGTCTCACAATATTTCTAGGTTTTCCTTGTAATTTACGATTATTACGATTTATTGGTTTGTTTTGTAAGCATTTTTTGGTTGCTACTTAACTTTTGTTGTACCTCGCTTTAGGGGGTTTACACTTGTATCGATCCCACAATTCAGAAATGCGGTCAACCTATGAGGTGTGAGATACCGACCGCTTTTCCTTGTAAGCGAGCCTAACATTGATCATCACACCTGAGTATCTGATGACTGGTTGTGATGTTATATTGTGCTCGCTTATTCTGATAGTGCTTGTCTATCTCAGCGAGCTCTAAACGTCTTGATGCCACGTGGAAGGTGGGTTCTACTGTATTTCTAAGAATAGGGCATGAGGGTGAGGGTGCCTCAGTGCTCTTGAGTTTGCCATGACACTATCCCAACGATTTACGTTTGCGTGGTCGCAGAGTTCTCAAAGCTTTTGTTCTTTCTTCTTCGAATGGCTACTTTCAGTCAGATCGCTGGAGCAATTTTCTCGCTCTATGACACTTTTCGCGTAGCTCTGTAATCTCATGGTGTCACCAGTATATTGGTGGTCCGCGATTTGTTGACTTCTTCTGAACCATGGATGCGTCGTAAACCCTTGTTACTTATTTAGTGACATTCACTATTTGCAATTCATACAGTTCATCCTTACCTATGGTTGCGAAATTTTCTATTCCTCTAATTACGTCAGCAAAAGAAGGCTTCAGGTAGCATTCAACAGCACAACTATGTATGTTATCGGATTACGTAGATATGACCGGGTGTCAAACTTTTCTCGGCGCTTCACAGTGCGGCATTTGAATGGAAATTTGGACAAAAATCGTTAGTTCAATTTCATGTGTACACTTTTTATCATTGCTGTTTAAATATTATAATGTACATATTATTTCGTTAATATAAGATACAAAATCAAGAAAACAATTGAGTTAAGCTAAAGTTATTCTGATAGTAAACTGCTGTCATCGCTATCTTTAACCTCGGTATCACTTAAATCGATTCCATGAAATGTGGAACCATATACAATTTCTGAATCATTTAACAAATCTTCAGTTTCCAAGTACATACTTATCTCTGAGATATTCCTACTTGATTCCCGTGAAGAAATGTTTCTGTGGGTCGAAATTAAAGGATCAGAAGTAAGTAATAAAACATTCATAAGATCTGTGTTTGTCTGCTCCCTACTCATCTTACGCGTGTGATTTAATCGAATTTTTCTTACTTCCTTATGTCGAGCCTCTAAAGCCTCTTCTGATAGAAGTCCTATAGGCAAGTCGAAGGAATCGATCACATCACATCCATGAACTAAGATTCTATGGACGCTACTTGGCATATAATACCAATTATATAAATCTAGATATAAATCGTGCGTGTTTTTTAGTAAAACTTTAAACAGCTCAACATTTATTTTTATACCTGTCGACAAAACTCTTAAAATCGTGTGAAATTTGTTAATTAAATTTAAATCTATTCCTGCGATTTCCGAACTGATTTCACTATTGCTAAAAAACCGTCTTGTAGTATTACCGTCATTTGTGGACCCATATCCTGGTTTTGGCCTATCCACTAAGAGCCCCATACGGATTATAAAAAGGTCTTGAATTTTTTTTTTATTTTCTGCAAATATTCTTTTATTTTCTGGTCCCCGTACTTGCCACATGTTCAATGGCAAACGATAAGAAATATGAAGAAGGCATTCAAAACACCTTATCCAGGCATGCAAAGTAGATAAGCCAAAACGATAATGATCGGTATTGGGAAGTTTTGCAGAAACCCTAGTCAAATTCATTTCTTTTGGGGTCGCTCCACATATATAGCATTTAGCAGAGCAATTAGTATCTGATAAAATATTACTTACACTTCCATCTAGCATTGTAAAATGTAATTCGGACTTAGCTAGCACAGTCTTACCATCAAAGATAATTTGATATGCAGATATTTCGTTAATAGCACTTTTTATTAACGACTCTTGTTCCCTTACTAATTGCTGATTCTCCTTCATAAAAATAAACTTAATAGGCCTGCAAAACAATGTGGATAAAGAACGTCGATTGACCCATAACACAGTTTTATTGTCATCTACTAACTTGAGAGGCACAAAAGCTACCAAGAACATAAATTCATCAGTTTGAGATGTGTTTTGCGTGAATTTCTGTTTATAAAGGCTGTGTCCTGCACTGCCGTCAAATCCCCATTTGCAAATTAGCTTTAAATCTGAGACAATTTCAATTTCACTGATTTTTAAAATGCTTTTTAGGGTAATGTCTAATAGCTCCTGTAGGTTGAACTCGGCAGATATTTCACTTATAGGCACATTTGGCAAAAAGATTTTCTTAGCTTGCCTCAGAGTCTTCACGGATGGAAAATAGTTCTTTGAATGATTGTTAATAAAACTGCGAAGAATGTTATACTTTCTTTCAGAAAGGTCAAGGTCAAAATATAAGGCAAGCACTTGATGAGAATTTAAAGTGGGCTGATATTGACTTCTTGATGTTGACCCCCTTGAAATACTGGAAGCAAAACTAAGTTCTTCAACGGAGCGTGAATTAACCAGATCTTGGACTCGACGTTTTTTCGTCTTCATCGATGCTTCTTCGAACCTTACTAAAGGTCTCCCGTGACGAGTTCCTCCCTGCGGATTGCCAGTGGATCTCGGTGGTATTGGTTGCACATCGCTAGCTGTTGCAATCGGCATAAATACTTCTTTTTGCAACCACGTTGAATGTCGCTTGTATAAATATTTTCGGTTTCTAGAGCAGCCTTTCCACTTTTTGCTTAACGCTAAACAATAAAGTTCGCCTACGTGTCTAATTTTCGTATTCAAACCATCAGAACACTCATTTAAATTTAAAACGGATTTAAGTTTATGAATAACTTTGTTTAGTTTTTCTGAATTTGGACTTGAAATCGAATCGTCGAGCGAATCACAATTTCGAATCGTTGAATATTGCACTAGAAAAAAATTCACTATTACTAGGGTAGCAATTTGTAGCAAACAAAAATTACATAGGCACAAAGTCTGATATATGACTTGTGCATAGCAATTTAATTTACAGGATATTTTGGGCCGAATTTTTTAAAAGCTTATTTAAAGTGAGATTTTTTTTTTAATGTTTTTTTTTTAGAAATTCATCTAAAACCCCTATATATCCTACTTTATTTATATGAAGTGGTACTATTAGTAGCATTACATACCTTGTTAAAAATCCGACATGATTTCAGTTTCAAATTTTCAACTTACTAGATCACAAAACAGCTTGTTTACAGCGAGCCAAATTGAAATTAAACAGATTCCAATATTAGCGTTCCACTTAATGCAGTGTTATCGGAAGTACCGTTATGTTTTAAGAGAAAACTTTTCTGGTTTTGTTTGACTAAATTATTTTTCTAGAAAAATAAACCGTTTATTAGTTAAAAGCGAACATACTTTTTTTGATTTTTGTCCAAGGGCTGCCGCACTGTGCGCTTGTTTGATATGACGTTTGACAGTCTTCTTCAGTTCCGAACACTAACTCTCCTCTGCGACATTTTGTTATCACAGCAACCGCCCTATCTCTACGAAAAAATAAGAATGGCTTCCTCAAACACGGTCCCACCTCTCGCGAGCGTCTGACAAACATCCGAGAGTATTGTTGTCACGAAAAAGCTTCTCAAATCGCCGTTCGGATTCGGCATTAAACTGTAGGTCCCTTCCATTCGTGTGAAAAATATAACGCACACAACATGAGTGGTTGCGAGAAGCTAGGCCCTGGCACTTTAAAGAGCTGTTGCGCCAAATATTTGTTTTTGTTTGTTCCTCAAACAGATCTAGTGAGTTGATCCACCCAAGGTATTCATCCCTCACTTCTGAGCGTCAATTTTTTGTGTTTGCAATCCGTTTATGGAATACATTACCGCGGTATATTAGGAGAATAGGCAACATAACAAGTTTTAAAAGAGACCTTAAAATATATATGTCACAAATTAGATGAACAATTCATTATAATTTATTTTTGAACTTTTATATAACTTTCACTTGATTTTTTCTTTTTTCTTTTTTTATCAATATTTAATATCATTTGCTTATTTTGTAGCTCTCATTTCACATTTCTTATTTTTAATTATGATTTATTTTCTCTAGCTTATCACTAATTTATAAGATATTGTATCTTACTGTGTATAGGCATGTGATAGTAATAAATAAATAAATAAATAAACAGTTATTATAGACTCATTCACCCAATTTGTTGTGCCTTCTTTGGTGGTACCTCCCTGGGTTGTTCTACTCGATTGTACTTAAATAGGATGGCCAGATGGCGCCTCTCGTTAAGGAATTTATCATGAAGGTGATGTCGGCTACGGAGTCTATGTCGTTTTTGCTAAAAGTATGCTCGCTGCCCGCAGTACTACGAGTACGTCTATTGAAAAAACGTCTTTTAGCAGAGCCTCGCTTTATTTAGCACCTTCCACGAGACTGCCCAGCATTCTCTGAAATTCTTCAACGGTGATGATTGGCGATGCATAACAATCAAAGATATGCATTCCTTTGACCTACTCAAACTTTTCTGACGAGATGCTTCTATTGCTTGCATTGTTCGAATGGTTTGTGACAGGAAGTCCTGTTTCGCTTCGCAGTGGTTTGAGTTAAGTTGCAGCACTTTCATATTCTACTTGCGGTTTTGTAGTTCCCTGATACACCGAGCATGCTGAGCGGACTAGCGTGTGTTTGATGTTGTTACTCTTTCTTCACAAAGGACATACCTTGGGTCATTGCTGCAGTTCTTAGATGTAAGTCCTTTTTGTCCACACTTGGCGTAGTCCTCTGTTTTATCCACCAAAATCCTGCATACGCTTTCCTCATGAATTTAATGGATGTTGCCTACTCGAATTGCTTGGTCAGATCTTTGCCTTGCAGATCTCTTCGTTTATAGTGATGTCATCTAAGTCTTTGCGGTCAATAAGCAGTTAAGATTTCTAGCGCGTTAGGAATCTTAATTCCGTTATTTCCCCAGAATGTGATCAACTTTGCTTTGGTGCTCTATGTTGGTTCCATCAGCCGCTTGCTTGAGCTCAACCTCAAGCAGTCACTTTCCTTTACAGGTCTTTCTTAAGCGGGTCACATCACATCCCAATTCATTTAGCTCAGGGTTGGTTTTCTCCTTTCGGGGGTTTGTACGATCTTTTCAATAACAAGTGCGTCCGACGTAACATATATCTTGCTTCGCCCTTCTCTTGCTCATTCGGATTTACTGTAGTATTGTTTCCCGGTTTTCACACATGGCTCTTTGTTTCGAGGTATTGCCGTCACTTCTGACTTTTTGCCTGGGAGGTTTTCCTTTAGTTTCGCTTTGGTCCTTATGGACACTTTGATTTACCACCTTTGTCACTTTTATCTTAAGGATATCGATGTATGACGGCGTAAGCGCTCTTCGTTTTCCCTGAATTCAGTCCTTTTTCGTTTGACCTCTGGCAGTTATTTCATCGGACGCTCACTGTTGGTGGGTGGGTGGTTTGAGTGGCTTAAATCGCATTTTATCTGTTTTAAAGTCGACTATTCAGTTATAATATCTATGTATTGAACTTATGAGCTTTCTAATTTCGTGCTGGGCGTTGTTCTTTCTATTCATGAATTCCTACAACACAGGATGAGTTTCTCTAGAGCTTGCTTCGGAAGCCAAATCTCCAGCTTTCCTTTCACAAAAATTAGTGGGGAGCTTCTGCGAGGATGTAGCAACCGGCGTCCTCAAGTTTGGGATATCTTCTTGCATCGCCCTTTCCATTATTCTTAGGAGCGGTGCTCGCATTGGTCCAGAACTCTCCTTAACGGATTTTGCTTTGTACTTCGACTCCTGAGTTTTGCAACACCATAGTGGTATCGGTTTACCCTTAGGTCTACTTATTGGACATATAGCCATCGCTATTAAGCAGGTTATCAAGTAAGGAAGGGCTGGGGATCTGGAAAGTGCGTTTCTTCCTACATTGTCAATAGAAATAAACTTAGACCATAAGATGTACCTGAAAAAAAAAAAAAAAATAAAAAATTGGTTTGAAAAATAGTTCGCAACAAAACTAGCACATAAAGCACGCACACGAACATCTTATATTTGAAATCAGTTTGACCTAGTTAAGATCCCCACTTTACCCAGACATATTTCTATTTTTTCAGAATGAACTGAAATTCTTAATTACCACCCGTTCAACCATTAATCACTTTCTATCCAATGATTGAAGTCGAATTAGCAATGAACCATTACAGTACTCAGGCATTGAAACTTTCTATTTTAATGAAAAAGTTCCATTTGAAACAAACAACAATTAATCCCCATATTCGTTCCAGGCCCCTAGGTATGGTTTAATGGCCAATAGTTCAATGTAATGGTCAATTACTGAAGGCGCCTCTACCATACCGAATCATCTTAAATTATGTACTTTCTACCTATGAGAATCCTCTGAATGGGTATGAAACCGAAACTGATATTACCAGTACCAACCGCAGCGGTACAGAAGCATAAATGCCACTTGCACTTAACCCACGTAAATTACGTAACAATCGTAATACTATGCGCTTCGGAAATGGCTAAATAATACATTTCTCTTTGCCACATATTAGTAGAGGTCTCTGAATCAACAGCGAGAGAGGCCAAACAACATAATTCGCCAGCGGATGCCCCATCATGTATCTAACTCGGACTACGCACACTCCATGCCTGTGTGTTGCTTAATTAATAATCCCCTTAAAATGAACCCAGCCGTTCCAGGGATCAGGCTATGCCATATGTGTGTTGCGCGTCCGAGCGTGTGTTGCGCGCTCAGTATGTATTCAATAATTCAATTTCTCACTAATTCAAGTGATCAGCCTTGAAATATATGAGGTATTAGATGCGAAGAGTCCACATCTTCTTAGCACGCCGCGTCGGGAGTAGTATCTCAATTACGCAAATGTACGAGTGTGTTTGCTTGGTTACTGCTAAGAGTAACCCAACAACCAGTTGGGTAGGTCGGCTGCTGGTCACTTGGCTGGTTTGAGACTGGACGGTTTATTTATGAGGATTCCAGCCCGATACTGGATGGTAATGAGGAAATAACATGCTCCGTAACGAGCTGTAATAGTTGTAAATTCGCGTTTTTCTTTTTTGGACCATTTGTCATAGAGACGGCGACTGCTTATGGTTGCGACAACCGGCCGTCGTAGACAGAAAGGCGAAATTTTGTGCGTATATGCCATAAGATAGATGGCATTTGGGCGTAGGAGCCCCCTCAGTGGTGGTTGTACATATCTAACAAGTTAAAGATATACAACAGTGGTGGCGTAAGCCTTGCCGAACGAAATGCATGCTAGGAGTATAGAATGAACTTCAGCACCGGTTAGCTCGTTTGAGGCTGGACATTGAATTGGCTTAACGTTGTATTTGCCCGAAGCAAAAAATGTTGGTTGGATCAATTAGAAAAGAAAACGGTACAGTACTTTATTCAAGTTGAATCAACTGTGCAGCATTGATACCTGTATGGCTTGCTAAGTGGGACTGCTATCTACGTTAATAGTATACCAGGGTGCTCTTCGAAGTACGAGGGTTATCTTGGGAAGTTGTAAGGTTTTCTTTGGAAATTCATGTTGATTGCCTATTGATTGGGAGTCTACTAGAACAGATTTGAATTTCATTGCAGTGCATGTATGACGACTGTTACAAATCTTTTCTGATTGCTCTGATTTGGTGAACCCCTATTCCGTGGATAAGGTTTATAATCTGGGTGGCGGAATAGTGTGCCACAACATCTGAACAGTGTTGGGCTAGAGCTATTCGTCTAAGTTGTAATCTACAAAGTTTGTATATACTTCGACGGATTCGACGTACGAACACTTGCGATGTGCGGCCGGGATTTGACCAATGCACGGTACAAATTGCTTAACATGTTCTTATAATATATTTTCTATATACAGACGCCCAAGTCAATGCAGGCTTTGTGCAAAAATGTTTAACTCGTCAATGTAGGGAGTTTTCTTCGATTGATCAGTTGTTCAACTGCCAAGTCCATAAGCGTAAGCATGTCGATTTTTTCTATGCTGCACGAGCAGTTCCGGTACACAGACTGGATGAAATGCAGCCAGTCCTCCTCCCAATCTTTCGTTTCTTCTAATCCGCCTTTTTGAAGCGTCCTCTCATGATATTGGTGACAATAAAGCGGCCCTAACGAGACAAAAATACAAATATTTGGCGCAACAGCTCTTTAAAGTGCCAGGGCCTAGCTTCTCGCAACCACTCATGTTGTGTGCGTTATATTTTTCACACGAATGGAAAGGACCTACAGTTTAATGCCGAATCCGAACGGCGATTTGAGAAGCTTTTTCGTGACAACAATACTCTCGGATGTTTGTCAGACGCTCACGAGAGGTGGGACCGTGAAAAAACATTTTGGTATTTTCTGGGATTCGAACTTGGAACCTCATGCGTAGTGATCCGACACACTAACCACTTACGCCACGGCGCCCACGGCGCCCCTAGCGAGACGATATACGTTTTATTTGTGACTTTGATCTTGTATTATGTGTAGAACAAGGGTGCTAGATATTGTAGCATAAATTGCCGGTCACGCCGTACAAAGTGAAAGAGTGCATTGGCTACTGCCTGCAGACCGCCAATGGCGTGTAAATTACGATCAACACTTCTTAAACCTTGACCGTGATGAGAATTATTTTAATTAAAAATCATCATGAGCGACAAGGCCTATATCCGTCTACGCGGATACGTGAATAAAAAAAAAGATTGCTTCACTGTTTGGTGGGGCGTTAACGGAGGAAAGGTTATTGGTCCATATTTTATTGGTGCAGGACGCGCGGCATCGCAAACACAGCTATTGTGACTGGTGAGTGCGACAGAATCATGATCAACGACTTATTGCTGCCGCAAATTGACAAATTCGGTTTAGAAAACATATGGTTCCAACAGGACGGTGTACCCTGCTGCTCAATTTCTTGTTTTAGTTTGGATTTCGACTAATCTGCAAAATCGCCCGATTTTTTAAGTCACGGGTCTATACGAACAGCCCACAGTCCGGCCCTAAAGAAGGACATCCGAAAGAAGTGCAATCCATCGCCAGAAGCTTTGAGAAAAGTCATGAAAAATACTGTGGGACTGTGGGAAAAAAACTCTGGCGGCGCGGCCATTTTATCGAAATCGTTTTCCCAACTTAAGGCGAAAAAAAGTCTAGATAAATAAAATCAACAAACAGAACCAATTATTTTTACTTACAAACAAATTAGGAAAACATTTGCGCCGCCTTGTAAATAGATTAAGATGTTAATATTGGAGTAAGACGAAGCAGTATTCTCCTTTATAAATAGGGACTTCGCATATAACAAGAAAAATATAGGGCCTGTGATGGAGCCTTGGGGAACACACGCACTGGGAAGATTCAGCGACCTCAAGCGAGATTTGATGTTAACCTTCTGTTGCGATTACTCAAATAAGAACCAAAATACGAACATATGTATTCTCTGAAATTTGTATTATAGGTTAGGTTAGGTATGTGGGTTGGTGTTGGTAGAAATCGTCTACACCACACTCAGTTCAATATAGACCCATTGTGATACCCATGGGGGAAAAGAAAATAAACATCATTGTATACAGCCTAGTAGAAAGCAATAAATACTTACTGTGGCCGAGATACAAACCATCCAGAGGATTTAGCGAAGTTTGCGATGTCGCTTCTCGATCTTTTGGATAATTCTTCTAAATCCTTAAAGAAGTATTGTCCGAGGAACATATTTCTTAGATGATAGAGGCCTGGGCAGTAATGACTCCTATGAGAGTACAGAGGGATTTTCTATTTCTTTGCACAAGTTTATTGGATCTTGTTCTGTTGAATGTAGGCTATAACTTCCTCGTGGTGAAACAAGTATCTAGAGAGATCCACCTGTTGTTAGCCTCCGTTAGAGCTTTGTTCCATGCTTCGAGTTTGGGTATGCAAAACGGAATGTACACTGAGGCGTCGGATTGGTCCAAGTTTAGTGCTGAACCTACTCTAGCCAGTTCGTCGGCTTTCTCAATTGCTGGTATGCCTTCGTGCCCAGGGACCCAGCAGAGCTTTACCTTATGCCATGTTCCAAGGATCTTGAGCTCTTCTCTATAACACTTCACACGCTTCGGTTTTATTTCTCTAGCAGACATTGCTTTTATCGCTGCCTGGCTGTCGATGAAATAGTTGATATCTTCACGTGGAATTGCCCTCATCGCAGTCTCATGGTCTGCTATTGGCACTGCTAGGACCTCTGCCTGGAAAACGCTGCTGTAGTTTGGAAGTCGAACTGACAGGGAAATAACAAGCGGTTCAGAGAAGATGGTTGCGCCTACACCTATTTCCATTTTTGATCGATCGGTGTACACAGCTATGGATCGCTCGTTAGGGGTTTTTCCATTCTTTCCTGGTCGGATAGTTGCTTAGAAATGGTCTCGTGAAGTCTCAGTAAGGCGTTGTGTAGTCTGTACATTGCCTAAATATCACTGTAGGATCGTAGTATGACCCATTGCGTTTAGTTTCCGACTTAATCTTACGGCACTAATAACCGCCGATGCTTGTATAAAGATGTCTAGCGGTAGCAGGTGCTTGGTTGTGGCAATAGACGCTGGTCTTTGTACTTTTGTGATGACAGCTAAGCTGTTAGTTTTGCTGGCTGCTTACCACCATATAAGTGAGTATTAGCCTTACTATAGCTTTATATAATACATCCACCGAATGATTTTGGGGTTCGATCTCCAAAATTTCCCGAATATTCTGTTACAAAAGTAGAAAGCTGTCATCGATTTTTTGAATCTATCATTAATGTTCAATCACCAGTTCAGTTTATTTTCGAGCACCATGCCGAGGTATCTCGCATTGCTTGAGATACTAAGGGGGATACCCTTTACAGAAGCTGTTACGAATTGTGGAACTATCCTTTTGTTAGTGAAAAGTATTAATTCCCTTTTCTGGGGATTGACCGCTAGTCCACATCTCTTTGTCCGGGAGTCAACGGTTTTTAGCGCCCCTTCAATTTGCTCGATCAGAGTCGGGAGAAATTTTCCTGTTGCCAGCAGCACAACGTCGTCCGCATAAGCCATGGTTTTGACGCCGCCGTTTCTGAGTCTTAGAAGTACTTCATTTAGGACAATTACCCACAGCAGTAAGGATATAACCCCCCCTTAAGCGTGGCTCTAAAGGCATCGAATTCTAACTTTGTTCCGCCGAGTTCATCTTTAATATCTCATTCCTCTAGCATATTGACAATCCTTTTTATCAGGGAGTTGTGAATATTGAGATTTGTTAAAGTTCTCTATACCGCATCTATTTTGATATTGTTTAAGGTACCTTTAATGTCTAAGAAATCAGCTGATGTGCGTTTTTTCACTTTAAATGATTTTTTTATTGAGCCGACGACACAGTGCAGCGCTTTCATACAAGCATGCTGCGCTGGGGTTGAGATAAATTACCTGGGAGTAGTTTGACTGCGAATGTATATATCAGCCAATCTTTCAAAAGTCTTAACGACAATGGTAAGACGTCTTCTTCTTCTTTTTTTATCAGCGAGGTTATGATCCGAAAACAAGGGATCACAACCCTCCCACTTCACCGCATTTCTACTGACCCGCCTGTGGGGTTCGCCTATTTAGCCTCAGAAAATATCGGCAGGCCTGCCAATTTTGGATCACTCGGTTACTGAGGCCAATGAAATGCAGATGTTGTCGCGTTTGTCTGATCCAGACGTTTATAGGCCTGCCTTTCCAACATCGCGATGTCTTTGGAACGTGCATTAATATTGCCTTTTTAACGGGGTTCAAATGATCTCTTCTTTGAACGTGGCAATACCAGCTGAGCCGGTCGTGCTCTATTTTTTGTACGATGGTTTCCTTGATGTGAAAGATCCACGGATCTTCGAACTTCTTATTCGATCAAGCTTTGTCACTCCTGCTGTCATGCGAAGCATCTTCATCCAGCTGCCGTTAATTTAATCTCATACCTTTTGTACATCGTCTAATATTGTGAACCGTATGTGAGCGCTGGACGTACAACTGCGGTGTAGAGCCTTCCTTTCAACTTAGGTGGCATTTTTCTGTCACAGAAGATGGCGGAATTTTCTCGCCAATTCATCCACCGTACGCCTACGCGATGATTGATGTCGTCACAACAGGTTGCTTTGCTACTGATCATAGATCCCAGATATTTGAACTTTTCACACTTGGGAAGCACTGTTCCATTCAAATAAATGTCCGGAATAGACCTGAGTGGATCAGAGAACGGGCAGCACAAGTACTCTGCGTTTTTTGAACTAATGCGATACCCATTTCCCTCCAAAACGTCCACCCACACATCAAGTGCTCGTTGCAGGGATATAGGATCCTCACTTATGATGGCTCTATCGTCAGCAAAGAATAACTGATGTACCTTGGGGTCCATCACTTTACTTTCAAGCAGATAATCAAGGACTGTAATAAAGAGCAAAGGACTTAACACGCTTCCCTGGTGCAACCCGACTTTGATTGGGAACTCTTCGGTTACTCCAGATCCATCCGCCACCCATATCAGATTTCGTGGTTGTCTGTCGAATGCCTTTTCAAAGTCCACCGATACAATATGCAAATCCCTTAAGGAATCACGATGTTTTTCCATTATGATCCTTATACTTTGGATTGCATCTGTGGTTTATTTACCCGAGACAAACCCGCACTGATCATCAGATAGCCGTATTATTTTTCGCAGTCGGCCACCTAATACCCGCTCAACGTGCTTTATGGTGTGTGACATCAGCTTGATCGAACGATAGTTATCACAGTTTTGCGTATCACCCTTCCTTTGTATACAGGGAGAAGGTAACTTTCCCTCCGTTGATTCGGCATTGGGTCACCTCTCACGAATTTGGAGATGAGAATTCTGAGCCATCTGAACCCGATATCTCCCATCTTTTTCTAGAACTCAAAGGGCATCTCGTCTGGCCCAACCGCTTTTCGTTTTTTGGAGTATTTGACCACCTCACTAACTTCTTCGACTGTGATGTCGGGTATTTCTTCACAGTTAGGGGTGACTCTTGGAAAGTATAGCCGGGGAAACTGTTAATTTAAAAGTTCTTCACAATACTGCCACCACCTCTGCAGAATTTTGTCGTCATCCACAAGAAGGTTGCCATGAGCATTGTTAATGAACTTTGACGAACGAATCTCCTGAGCATTCCTCCTTCTTTGGGCGGCTACTTTGAAGATGGTTGCACTCTTGTTCATATTGTGCCTTCGCAGCTCCTGGATAGCCTGGTTCGCATCAACAGGTAATGGAGGTAAGACTTATTGGCCTAAACTCTTTCGCGGTAGTGTGGCTTGTCTTACCGGCCTTGGGCATGAAGACCACTTTAACCTCTCTCCATGCTGAAAGTGTTATACATACCCCCAAATGAAATATCTATTACACGGTTTATTTGGTAAATGAACATGGTCGACCATGTCAAAGCTTTGGTAGAGCAGCAGGAATTTCAGATCTATTTACGTTGTTATAGATTGAGCTACACAATTTTAACAAAGCGTCTTCATTAGACCTTGCACTTCTAAAACCATATTGAAAAAGTAAATTTTTTCTAAGGACGGTAGCAATAGGGTTTTAAAGCCTCATTCGAAAACCTTAGAAAATTCACTTAAAAGGGACGGTAACTATTTAAAACAGTATACATTTTTTATGTAGCGGGATTACTACTGAAAGAGAATCAGGAAAAATACCATCTTGACTACTTAAATGCAGTATAAAGCAGAGTTTATCTCAAATACGAAAAAATATATTTTTAAGAACCTGCTTCCTGCAATAATGGGAAGATGAATAGGATATTTTTAGTGACATTATAATTTTATGTATTTCCAATGATGTTAAAAGTTCAAAGATAAAAAGTTCTAAACTAATAAACTACTAAAATTAATGTAAATCTGACGGTCAAGAATGTGTATTAACCCAATGCGTCTTCCCATCGAGTATGAATAAAAGAACAATTCCCTACTGAATCTGTGGATGTCCGCAATGTGGTTCTCACGTTACAAATCACGTCTTTTCAATAGCACGAGTTCAACAAAGGCGCATTGTTCTTCTCTTTTCAAAAACTAACAACATCCATCATATGGGATATATATTCTAGACAAAGAGGAGTTATATAAACATAAATAGATCATTTATAAGAAAAAAAGATAAATAAAAGAAAGGCGTATACCTATACATGAGTGTATCAGTATATCAATATCATTTGTATCTCGATGTATGTACATATATATATTGTGCACTAGGAGTACTGGTATGCATGGCTTTTGTTGTTTCTGTTTTGAAATCATTTCCCCCCTTGTTTTTTTCTTCGTAAGATTATTTCATTTACAGCTATTGTTCAATGCGAAACCTAGAAACCAAATAAACTCATAACCTACTTCAATAGCATGGTTCTTTGCGTTCGTGCTAGATTAATGGATTCACTTTGAAATTCCAATCAAATCTTGGTCCATTCATGTATTTGCATATGAGAGATGATTATACAATCACCGATTTTTAATATTTACAACGGCTCTTGCTAAATGCTGCAAATATTATGCGCATTTTGTGACGTATTCATTAGAAGCTTAGGAGTTTATAATTCAAATTTTAACCTAAATTTCGATATGTTAAGATCAATAAATTGTGGAAATCCGTTCACTTAAAATGAATGAGGCAACGTATTGAGGAAAGATACATTTACACATCTGAAGTCGTTGTACTGGATGGCCGCATTTGTATATTTGCATTTCGTTTGTTTATAATGGAATGTGATATTAGTTTTTAATTTTACTGTTTATTTGTTTAACAAATCAAATAGCTGAAATTGCTTGAAATTGCGCATATTTAATCATTTAATAAGAATAATAATAACATATAATATAATACATTTTGCTTTTAATTTGCTTTATTGTCGTTAATCAGAGAGTTCAACTAAGTTTAATCAGTCTCAAGTATGCTATGACTGTTTCGCGACTTAGTTGAAATGCAAATAGTTTTGCAGTTCACTGAAGTAGCGAATTATTTTAAACTTTCTGTTTCGACGAAGTTGTTCTCCTTTTAGTCAGCTGTATGACCGTAGTTTAACCACCGATCAGGGCTTAAGCCAAGTTCAGGGCAATTCTAACATCTTACGATGGGTAGTCAGAAAACATCATAGCTTAACTATGATTTAACCATTTTAAAGCAGTAAATGTGATATAATGGCACAGGTACATGTAAGTGAAACACAAATGACTGAAAAGACAATAAGGATTTTATAGATTGTGTATTGAAAATACGCGTATGAATTTGAATTGAATTTGAATTTATTTGAGTTCGATAAGTTTTTTTTACAATTTTCAGACCTGCGAAGCCTTGTGGCTTGTCTGCAGGAGGTTGCTTAGATATAATTGTTTAATTTACGTGATTCTATCATCAAAATGAAGTTTCTATATTTTAAATATAATGAAAAAGAGTTATAGTATAGAAGTACTGTTTAAAGCTCAAGATTAATATAGTGGACAAAAAGCAATACAAATCAAAAAGGAAAAAAAATAAAAGAAGAAAAAACAAATTTGAATGATTTTAGTTTTAATAGTGCATTATTACGTTATTGCCTCTAAGAAGTATATCTTTAATTTTCTTTTTCTAACGTTAATTTTTGCAATATTTCTTAAGAGATGGGGTAAAATGTTGAAAATTTTGGGTATAGTATACCTCAGCTGTCTTCTTCCATACTCATTAATGATTGGTGGTAGCTGATATAATCCCTCTGCTCTTCTGCGTGTTTCAAAACGATGACTTATTGATCTCCTCAAGTTTCGATCGTCGTAATATACTAACGCAGCACTCATCTCAAAGATCTGCTTGACACTAAGAACTTTCACTTTAGTTGTTCCATTTCTTCCTGAAAGTATCCTCACTGACCTGTCCTGGATATTTTGTAGCTTGTCTATATGTGTTTGTGCCGCACCTCCCCAAGCTAGTACGCCATATCTTAATCTCGACTCGATGAGAGCATGATACACCTGCTTTTGTACACACGTCGCTGATTTGAACTGCAGACAGGCCAGCGCAAATAGAGATCCCCTTAGCTTGTTCCGCAGGTCATTGATATGTGGCCCCCAGAGAAAATGGATGTCTATAATGACACCTAAATATTTATATGTATTTACGACTTCGATGTTTTCGCAGTTTTGTGAATTAAAGCAGTTAAAAGTTTTTAGAACGATGAGTGATTCTGGATGCATTGGGCTACGAATGTGCATTAGTTTGGTCTTCGACTCGTTGATCACAAGCCCATTGTCGTGACAACATCTCCCTGCTGCGTTGAATTCGGTTTGCATTACCTTTGTTGCTTCTTCTAGAGATGGACGGCATACCACAATCGCGGTATCGTCTGCGTAGGCAAATGGAACACTTCGTTTGAAACATTTTAGCATTTCATTTGTATATAATATAAAAAGAAGGGGACCAAGCTTGGAGCCTTGTGGTACTCCATGCTGCACTTCATATTCACTGCTAAGCGAGTTATTGATTTTGACACGGAAAGTTCTTTGAGATAATTCGATAGCTAGTTCGACAGTTTGCCTCTTATTCCTATTCTTCCTAAGGCATCGATAAGTTTTTTGTGGTCCAGGGTATTAAAAGCCTTGCTAAAGTCCAAAAATAGGACTTGTACGTGATGACGCTTGCTCAGGGTGTTATTGATTAGGTCCGCAAAATTGCCGAGAAGTTGATTGGTGCTCTTACCTTTTTGAAAGCCGTATTGATTTTCGTGTATTATCTTATGCTTTTCGACAAATTCCCGTATTCGAGCTGACATAATCTGCTCCATAATCTTGTCAATAGCCGGTAGAATTGCTATTGGGCGATAGTTCTCTAAACGCTTCTTGATACCACCCTTATAAATAGGCCTCACAATTGCCTCTTTAAGTTTCTTTGGTACCGTTGCCATTTCGAAGCTCAGATTTATTAATTTTGTTAGTATAGGAACAAAGATATAACTATTTGACCTTAAATCTATTGTCCTTATGCCATCCGCACCGGATGCCTTTTGAACATTCAAGCAATTTAGTACGTTAGCTACCTCAGTGCAATCGGTATCTCTCAAATACATTGAATCTTGTAGCAGAGTGTTGCTGATGTTCGGATGAAATTATATTACATTTATGTATTATGGATGCTGCTTGACGTGAAAACAGATCTCCAAATTCGTTCGAAAGTGCAAGGGCGTTCATATTCACCGAAAAATTTTTCATTTTAGCCTCTTTTAGGCTGGGTTTTCTTCGTCCTTAAACCTTGTTGATTAATTCCCAAGTCTTCTTTGGATCACCTCTTGCAAGTTCAAACTTCATTTTGTAATACTGGTCCCTTGTTCTAGATATTTTTTTGTTCACCAGGTTGCGTAACTTTTTATACGCTGTTTCATATGCTGAGTTTCTTGGATTGTTTTTCCATTTACGGTATATGGTAGTATATCCCTTTCTTTGCAATTTTCAATCAAATCCCTAGTTATCAACACGGTCCTTTGCATTTTCACTTTTTCCTTACATACAGTTTTTGAATTAGAGTATATTTTATTCATTTTGTCTACCAAGGAGTTCATAAGTGCTTCAGGTTGTGTTTCTTCTAACAGTAGAGTCCAATCTGTAACAGTGATTAGATCATTTACTCGCCTCGTCCGTAATATATCCTGTGATGGAGTATTCTCTTCGGTTGTACCGTCCTCGTAGAGTCCATATAGAGTAGTGTAATGGCCCGAAATGGCTTTTTCAACTATGGCCGAGAACGTTTTAATGTCTGGCAGGCTTACTATAATATGGTCAATAAGTGTGCAACTACCTACATATATTTGGATCGACTCTAGTAGCTCCTTTAATTATGTTACATAATCCATTTGACGCCAACATATCTTAGTAATGTTAACATTCCTTTCCCCAAAAACAGAGGGAACGAATATTGTAAGTCTTGCTGACGATGGGTGGTGTTGTGGTTGTTGATGAACTACTTTCTCCAATTTTACGAAGAAGACTGCAGGCCTTACAACTGGAGTGAGTGAAAACCATATTCTCTCGGCATTAGGGTCGCCAATTTTCTGAAATTCTCTGTGCAGGCGTACTTTTTATGGACCATCCGGGATATACTCTTTCGGTATCCTCGCGGGATTTGTTTTTTGCAGCCGGTAAAACTATACCAACGAATTTGTTATGTCTTGACTGCTGGAAGCGCACAGCTTGTGCAAGTGTTAATATCCTTAGCAAAAAAAAACTCTTGAAGTTCCATCGGGGTTATGGTTTTAAATCCACAAACTTTATTTCGACCTCTATTTATACTACGATCGGTCGATGTTGGCTATGCGGAAAATTCTTGAGCACTTTCCGAACTGTAGGGATTGGCCAATTTTCATAGCTGCGGCTACCGAAACATTGGACAGGATTGTACTCACTTATTTAAACGAATTGTTGAATTCCTGAATGAAATGAATCTCGTATTTTTTTTTTGTTCTTATAATTGGGTCGCGCTGAAGGAGTTATGACTACTCTTTTCACGTATCGCTTCGATACATAGCGTGAGTATTAATGAGATAAGGAAAGGAGGGAAATGAAGCACCAATGATCACTGCTCTTTAATATTTGTAGGTTATAATGGGGAGGAAAACCAAAACCTGGAAGGACGTTCCACATACATGTTGTACGGCTCATGAAAGAATCTCTATATTCCACGGTACGTTCGAAAATAAGCCTTACGGTAATCTGACGAGCATTCGAGTAAAGTGGTTAAAATTAAGAATTGGAGGAATTCTACTGGCTATTTCATATGAGCACTTTTGGTGGAAATATCGATAAAACAATGATAAGCAGGAGACATTACGGTGGTGCTCAAGCAAAACAACACTGCTTACAATATACGTGTCTCTTACAAGTGTTATTGCACGTTTTTGTATCCTATCTAGTAGGTGCGGTATGGCTTTTGGTGCATCTGACCAGATGTGAGCACTATACTCTAACTTAAAGCGAATGTACGCCTTATAAAGTGAAGTCAGATCAGATGGGGTGAAATATTTCTTACACACCGCTTTAGGAAATCTAAACATTTCGCGGCATTCATGGCGATTTCGAAAGTGTGGTAATTCCAACAAAGTTAGTTGTTGACGCACATACCGAATATTTTTCGGTTTCTTCGATGAAAGTGCCCTTGATGGATAATGGCTAATGGTTAGGCTTTCGATTTAATGGCAGAAGACAGCTTTGAGTTTTGGAAGCATTAAATTCCACTCTATTGGTTAAAAAAAAAATTAAGAAATATTTGGCGCAACAGCTCTTTAAGTGCCAGGGCCTAGCTTCTCGCAACCACTCATGTTGCGTGCGTTATATTTTTCACACGAATGGAAGGGAGCTACAGTTTAGTGCTGTATCCAAACGGCGATTTGAGAAGCTTTATCGAGACAACCATACTCTCGGATGTTTTGTCGGACGCTCGCGAGAGGTGCGACCGTGAAAAAACGTGTTGGTGTTTTCTGGGATTGGAACTTGGAACCTCATGTGTAGTGATCCGACACACTAACCATTTACGCCACGGCGCCCCTCTATTGGTTAATCCCCATTTAAATGTATTGTCAAAATCGATATAAAATATGTTGAACATACATTTCCGTTCTTCATTTAAGACTGAATAACAGTGTCGTGAGTTTGGGAAGGAATATGAAAAGCTACTGGTACTGTCGTCAGCGAAGGAATGGATTGGATTAAAATTTGAAGACAGAAGATCATTTTAAGAAATTAGAAGGACTGTTGGGAACAAAACAGAGCCTTGGCGGACACCAGCATTTATTTGATGACATGCTGATGGCCAAATCAAACTTCCACGAAATCTAAGCTTGCTGTATAGGTATCGATGGTAGAAAAATGGCTTCCAAAGTATTAAAATCAGCATGCCACTCCGAATTTTAGGCAAGTGGCAACTAAGAGATACCAAGTTTCATAACTACTCGTATCATAGGAAAGAGAGCATTAGACATGAGAGAATCGTTTGTCATATTTTAATCTTAATTTTACTTTCACTGAAACAAAGAGCTGACGCGAAAACTTAAAAAAAATTACTATTTCTTACTACCAACAAAAGAAACAAATATTCTGTTTGATTTCTCCGAACCATTCCTATTCTGTGCACTGTATTAGCTTTCATAAATAACGTTGTAGTTGACGTTTGTAAAATTGGTAGAAATGCACTCGAGATCAACACCAATTACGCTTTATGTTTGTACTATGTCCTAGAAAAATTATATCCATTACTAACTCTGGCTAGATGATACAAGTGAACTCCTAAGTAATAATATTTATTCGTGCACCTATGAATGGTAAATCTGTAAAAAACAACAATACAATGCACCAACTATTGATGCAACTGAATCATTACTCACTCCAATGAAAAAAGGTTACATCTTAATGATTAATAAACAAATATATTTGTTGAAGTGAGGTATACAAGTTAATTTGTAACAAATGCATTTTCGTTTTTCGAAACTTTTGCCTCAGAAAATAATGCAAGTATACCCATAAATATATATATTTCGTTATACATAATACTTTTCATTAGCAGGTGAAATATTCGATTAATTGTCAAGGCCATATGTTTGATTACCTCCTTTATTGTGTCAATATAATCAGACAAAGCATTGTTTCTAAATCGCAATCAATTTCAAATGCGATAAGCGTGCTGCATTATACAAATATTAGTATTATGAATGTATTAACATAATAATGCGTGCATTTTTCAAGTCAGATCAGAGCAGTAATCAAAACTGTACAGTTAAAGCACCATTGATAGCCAAGGAAGTTGTTATGGACATTAATAAATTTGGGATTTAAACGTTTGAACAATCAGTCTAAATTTAATAGACAAAGTTGCTCTAATTCATTTTCTCTTACAAAAGTAAACAAAACATATGCCACTGGGAAGAAAGAAAGTATGGATATAAATCTTATGAGAGAAATACAATTCAAAACAAATCGACTTATAGTTTATGGTTGCAATATTTGTAATATTATGCATACCAATGTTGTGAGGTTACAACGATTGATAGTGGTTCTTCCCAAATATACATTTATTTAGCCAATATTTGTATTTGCAAAGTGCTAATAAAAACTTCATTTCTTGAGGTCGTATTGATTTCACTGCCAATGCAGAATAGAGCTTCGCATTTTACCTTGTTGCTATAAACTCGAAAAACAAGATCAGCTTAGAAATCAAGCGAAGAATAACTCTTGCCAATCGCTGTTTTTTGGGCTTATAAGGCAATTCAATAGTAAAGCCCTATCTCGAATAACTAAGGAAACTCTATATAAGACCCTGGTCATCCCAGTCCTGCTTTACGGCGCTGAAACATGGACTTTATTAAAAGAGGATGAAGATATCATTGGTCGCTTCGAGAGAAAAATTCTTCGCAAGATTTTCGGTCCCGTTTGCGTTGACGGGTTTTGGAGGAGAAGATTCAATCACGAACTATACGAGCTGTATAGCGACATCGTCCTAGTCTTAAAACTACGTATTGGATGTCTGAGATGGCTAGGACATGTACAGTGAATGGACACCAACTCTCCGGCCCGAGAGACGAGGCAGTAGTGGACCTCCTCGCCGTAGTTGGCGCGCACAAGTTCAAGGAAACCTCGACCAACATAGAGCATGTAACTGAAGCCAATTAGCTAAAGAACGGACAGACTTGTTGGTTCAGGCCCAGGTTCACCCCGAACTGTAGTGCCACCTAAGTAAGTAAGTATTTTACCTTGGCTTACGAATAACTAGATGGCAGATACGATGCCTATTCGAAAATACGCTGAGGACATTGCTACGGCCGGTACTATCCGAGCCTTGATCGTAATACACTCATCGGTCTGCAGATATCCATGGGCGGTAACTTTTCTGTGTTATGGTGATTATCCAAGTGCTCTTGTACTATGGATGCTGGTTGCTTCTACTCCTAAAGTAAAGACGTCCCAGCATTGTTGGTACACTTGGATATCCTGTTTTGAGATAGCGCTTTGGATTACAACAAATGTCTTAATTGAGAACATTGAAACAGAGAAAGTGTCAGTATACATTTTGCTTGTGAAAAACTTTATATGCCACCTGAAAGCATATGCAAGGGGACTAGCAAAAGTTCGTTAACTTGGTTAGAAAAAAAAATTTTTTTTTTGTTCAACCCTTATCCAATTTTTTTTTTGTAAATATATATGTAGTAAATTAAATATAAAAAATTACAGAGTTAAGATTTGTAGAAAGAATAAACACGCCTTACTTTATTAGAGTTCTCTACTAGAATGTCTAAAAACGTCTCCTTACAACGATGTGCCTGGAGTGCATGGCATACCGTCGTTTCTTTCCCACACATATATATGCATATACGAGTATATATACGATTTTTTTTCATGATAACCGACGTCATAGGCAATTCAATCATCCAATAGAGTGAACAATTTACCCAGCCATATGACCAAGCTACTGCCAGTATTATGCCTTCGCAGTAGTACATACATAGATACATTCATTTTCAATGGCCCGCTAATCCTTCATGAGGGTTGCGGGGGTAGGATGCCCAGGTGGACTCTCCATCCTTTTGGATCCTCCGCCATTGACTCCAACTCATCAGGAGGAATCCCTAGACGGCTCCAGGAGAGATGCCGAACTTGGTCCAACCATCTATTTCTAGGTCTACCGCGGGGTCGCCTACCTGATGCCACGGCTACCATGGCACTTCTCAAAAACCGGTCTGAGGGCATACGCACTACGTGACCAAACCATCGAAGCATAGATGGTTTCGTTCGGAGAAGTAGCTGCTCAACATTGAGCGCCTCCCGTACTCTGGTGTTGCGCACTCGATCCCTACGAGTTATTCCAGCAACACCGCGAAGGAACCTCATTTCTATCGGTCACTACCCAAACTTCATCACCATAGGTGAGAGTTGGAACATACACCGAGTTAAAAACCGATAGCTTAGCTTGAACACTAAGTTCAGCCTTCCTTATAACAGATTGGCCAAGCTCTCTCAAAATTTATCCAGCCTGACCAATTCTACAGGATAACTCGGCATTGCTCTTCCCATCACTCGTGACTAAGACCCCGAAGTATTTGAACTTATCCCCCTTCTTCAGTGGAACTCCACTAACATGCAGAGTGCACTGAATGGGTTTTTTGGAAACGATCATTACTTCTGACTTGTTCATGTTGATGTTCATTCCAGCATCATCACAAACGGCTACAAACCTTTCGAGTGCGCGCTGAAGTTCGGCTTGAGAGGACCCAAGGATGACCAAATTATCCGCAAAGAGCAGATGACTAATCCTTAGGTCTCCCACTTTGAAACATTCCCCGCCACGGCTGCGCTGTAACATCCAATCCATATATACAATGAAGAGGAGAGGTGACAAAACGCATCACTAGCGGAGTCCAACGCCCACAGTGAAAGGTATTGATTTAACACCGTTTATCCGAACACAGCTTCTACAGTTTGTATATAAAGACCGAATCGCCCTTAACAGGGAACCAGCAATCCCATACTCCTGCAGAACACGCCAGAGTTTGCCTCGAGGAACCCTATCATATGCTTTTTCCAAATCCACAAAACAAGTGTAGACAGGTTTGGTATATTCCCAGGCCTTCTCAAGAACCATTCTGAGAGTGAACAACTAACTGGTCAGTTGTGCTTCTACCGGGACGAAAACCGCACTGCTCATCCCCCAAACTATCCTCAACCACAGCTCTGGAACGCTTTTCTAGCACCTTAGCGAAGACTTTTCCAGGGAGACTTAAAAGAGATATACCCCTATAGTTGGCGCAATCCCTTTTGTCCCCTTTTTTAAAAAGAGGTACTATCACCCCCATTTGCCAATCACCAGGTGTTTCACCGCGTTCCCAGACCACTTTAATGACACGCGAAAACCATTGCACTCCCTCTTTACCTAAAGCCTTGAGCATTTCTGGCCGAATTTCATCCGCAGTAGCATTCACACAATATTCGCAATTGATCGGACTGACTTTATATATTTCATGAGAAATAAATAAATGCTTGCTGACGTCAGGATTTGAACCATGAACCATCAGCGTGGCAATTGACGGCGTTACCACTACACCATTGCCACCCCCATATTTTTTAAAACAGTAGAACTACCTCTCAAGGCACTCCTCAAGAACGTGTTTCTGGAGAACTTCGATTTTGGCATGAACTGCTTTTACGATTTTAATCTCCTAATTTGAAACGATAACCCTTCCTTTCATTTTTTCTCTACTTCTGGGAACAACTATAGATCCGGGAAGCAAGGTGCTGGCCGAATTTAATTAATCCTTGAGACCTTCAGAAAATTGCTCGTGCTTTTAGCAATGTGAACAGGTGCATTGTCGTGGCGCAAAAAGTACCGACAAAGATCCGCTTTTGGTTTTCGAAAAAAATTTGGTAAACAAATTTCAGTATAGCAATTTCTTATAGTTATGAGTTGTGTGTTTCCAATAAAAAAGCAGCGGCTATTTTCGCCTTGGTGAAGTAAATCAACATTATCTCTTCTGTTGCTGATTTTTGTGGTCTTGCACTTTCTGAACTGCATGTCATGGATTGCTCCTTGGTTTCCGGATCATATTTGTAGAGCCATGATTCGTCGCCTATTATGTGTTTATTAAAGTTGCTAAGATCTCCATTTTCAAGGTCTCCAAAAAAAAAAGATTGAGCCAAAGCATCGAGCAGATTTCTCCGAGTAGTTCAGTCATGACGTTCAAGCCTAGTCTATCATCTATCATTCATTGGGTCGTTTTTGGATCTTCGTCGATTTTTGTTTCACGAGGGCCACATTTCTGTCGTCCGTAGAATATTTGGGATGACCTTCACGAGGTTTGTCCTGCACAGAAAAATGTTTACCCCATAATCATACAAAATTTTTGAACATAGTCACAATGAATGGTGCGTTTATTCCATATGGACTTTAACGATCGTTTAAAATTCGGAAGAGATTGCGTTGACATGTAAGTACGAAGACAATGGTAAAGTGATTTCTTGTGCTATGTTGATGATGGAATATCACACGATCTAACTTTAGTAATTTTACATTTTCTTGCCCCCATTCCTGCTGATTTTCTTGAAATTTTGAACAAACTGTCACTAAGCTGTAAGAAATCGTTGTCCAAGATTATTTTTTTAAACAAAAAATTGCCATCAACGAAGCGAACTTTTGTTACACCCTCCATATCGAAGTAGGTAAGCAGAAATATGAAGTTTAGAAGCTGTTTTTAGGATATGGGCTGTTTTCAAAATCAAACTCACTCGTAGGTTACGTATATGGGTGCCTTATGACTAATAGAGTCACTGCTCACTTAGACCAACTGTTCGGGTCCATTGTGTCGATTCATTTATCCTGGAAATACTATAAAAGATACATATATCTGCTAAGTCAGCTGCACATTATCTAAGTCCTCCAGTTTCGATAAGAAGTAACTACCAAGCGCCCCATTCTTCTGACGGATAGTGCAGAACAGTCATACAGCAAGTGGCGAATAGTTAAATTTCTTCCTCGTCCCTATAGCTTCTGCATAGTCATTGTGCTGTTCACTGAGGCGTTCCGCATGAATGTCCATTAATTATTTCGGAGATAACCCGTGTATTGCGATGATTAAGTTTCACCAGAGGAATAGATGTCTCTTGCTGAAAGTCGGCCAAAGCGTCCTGGTCGTTGCACATATGTCCAGAAGAAGAGCCTGCGGTGTAGACAACGCCAACTCTGGCTTGAAAGCTCATCAGCGCTTTCCTTACCTGCGATATCCATATACCCTTGTACCCAGCATAGGGTCACCGCATTGGCTCTAGATATCTCGTTTAAAAGCGATTTGCAGAACTAACAAGCCCCGATCTAATTACAGCAGAGTCCAGAGCCTCATCATCTCTCTGGCTACCTAAATGGATTTCCAATCGGAATTCTAGAATTTTGACAGGTTTGAGGCCATATTATTGCAGCTATATCTGTCAAATTGGCTGTCATTTATTTAATCTGTCTTGCCAAATCAACATGGAGAGTTATAGCGTTCAACAACATGCGCAAATGATTAAATTGTTTTATGAAAGTGGGTCTTCTGTTCGTGCAACATTTCGCGCGCTTCATATTCACCGACGAGGCCTATTTCTGAATGAATGGGTTCGTCAACAAGCAAAATTGTCGAATTTGGGACGATAACAATCCATACGAAATCCACCAAATTGCAATGCATCCAGAGAAAGTCACTGTTTGGTGTGGATTTTGGGCTGGCGGCATCATCGGTCCATACTTCTTTGAGAACGACGTTAGCCAGGCCATCACCGTCAACGGCGAGCGCTATCGGTCGATGATAACCAATTTATTTTGGTCCGAATTGGATCATATGGACACCGACGACATGTGGTTTCAACAGGATGGCGCTCCGTGCCACACAGTTGGTGCCACGATGGACATTCTGCACGAGCGATTTCCGAACATGGTTATCTCACGCGGAGGCGATGTGAATTGGCCACCGAGATCGTCCGATTTGACCCCATTAGACTTCTTCTTGTGGAGTTTTCTTAAGTCACAGGTATATGCCAATAAACCACAAACCGCCACTGCCCTGAAAGCCAACATAATCAATGCCATTGGTCCAGTTCAGCCTGATTTATGCGCCAGATTTATGGAAAATTGGACGTTCCGGATGCTGGGTGGCCAGCGAAGCCGCGGTGAACATTTGAATGATGGTATATTCCATACATAGCGGCATACATGGGCCTTCTAAATAAATAAAATATTTGAATGATATCTTACTCGCAGTTTGTTTTATTGAAATTTAAAGATAGGAAACGCTTTATGGAAAACCCTGTACATAGACAGTAATCGTTTTACCAACGATAAAAAAAAATTGACGTTGAGTAAAGTATCGTGTATTTTGGAGCTGGAATGACAATTCCGATTTCACCTCTGGGTATAATCACCCTAGGTTGAAGTTTGATTGAAATGTGTCCAACCATTTAGACTGCAGAATCCTATCACATATCAATTTTGAGTCAATATCACGAGATCGATTTTTTTTCTCAATACAATACTTGTATACGTGCAATATGTAGAAGAGTATCTTCAGCAACATACCAGTAGTGTGAACTCGATGTATCTACATATTTCAGAATGATGCAATATGGAGTGGACCTAATCCGCTTTTTGAAATATTTGTCAATATGTTAGGAAAGCATTTCAATAAGCTCTTCTGTCAATGAAAAGCAATTTACGAATTCAAAGGAGTTTCTTTGGTATAATCCAAGATAATCCAAGCAGCGTTCTATTACATTAAGAAACAGAGCCGTACACAGATTTCCTACACTCGTAGGAAAGAGGAATAAGCCACATAATCCTAAAGCAGAACGAAACAGAAGAGCTATCCCAAAGGAATTAATAATGATTGGTCTTCTAAAAAAAAAAAAAACCCATCGTTCTTTAAAATTGAATTTCACGCCAATGTATAGCATAATCGTTTTTCGTTTCTTCGAATTGAATGCCTTAAACCTTCCGCTTCCACTCGCTTCTATCCAAAATGAATTCATAAGCACTTCACAACATCAAAAGCCAATTTAATTACATCTTGTTCGTGTTATGAATCTAGTAGAGAAAATGTTTCTTATCAACAACAGCAACACTCTTCGGAATGGTAATTACGAATTTATTATTTAACCACGTCATGGCGCAAATACCGTCGTACTGAGTTGCATACAGACATGCACTGAGAAAGTTATGCAAAGAGAATAGCCCTAAATAATGGGTCTTACTTCACAAGTAGTACCGCACTACATTATTGTTCCTAATTCAAGGTTTCCCATTACAGTAAATGCACTTAGTGCACTCCATAGTCAGTCAACGGTTGGTACATGATATGATCATCATGATCTTTAGGCTATCGGCGAGATCACCATCCATGGTTGAGGTCTCTGTCTTTATCGTCGTTGTCGACGACGTTGGTTGCGGCACCAGCAGCGAATATAGCTAGTGTTGAAACAGTAAGCAGCAGAGTTCAACATAGAGATTGGAACAGGTATGCCATGCTAGAGATTTACTTCGTTGGAGGGGCGTGTTAAGGTACATGGAGAAGCGACACCTTGACTTTGGTTGAATTTTACGAGGTTTAAGTATCATGGACGTATGAATTTGCTTTTTTTTTGTAATTATTTGCTCAGCGATGTTAACGAAGTTTTTTTGAGATTAATAGTGATAGTCAAATGGAATTAAGAAATGTAACCTTTTGAGTGAGGGTTGTGCTCTTTATAGTAGATCTTTGCGTGTGCAGCTGCTGGATTAATCGAAGCAATAAAACGTCTCGTTATGTTTTATGATTGGCGTAGATAGGCGAAAATATCTAAGACGATCACTTAGAAGACTGCCATGGAGGACTAGGATATGGCACCAGGAACCTTCCTGGTGAAGACATCCTAAGCATGTGCAAATCACACGGTCTTATCGTGTTAAATACCATGTTCATCAAACAAAGCCGACACCTGATCACTTACAGCAGTGGTGGAGATGAAACTCAGATTGACTACCATTTGGTAGGCAGTTTCATGAAACCTCGGGTAAAAGATTGCAAAGTGATCCTGGGAGAGGCAATCGCTCGTCAACACCGTCTCCTGCCAACAGAAATTTTTATGAAAACACCAAAGAAAAGCAAACAAACAAGGGTCTCTGAGAAAATCAAGTGGTACAATCTGAACAAAGAAAAAGGCGAGGCTTTTGTTTTCGTAATGAAAAATTACCTCTCTCACACCATCAACGGAGCTGAGGATGAAGAGTGCAGAGCACAAAAAATGTGGGATTCCCTACAGCGAACTTGCTTAAAGAAGGCCAAATCACTGCTAGGAGCTTCAAAAGGCCACCATCAACACGCCAAAGAAACATGGTGGTAGAGTGATGAAGCTAAGAAGGTGATAAATGAGAAGAAATTGGCTTTCAAAGCTTGGTCAAAGTGCCCCTCTAATAATAATGACGAAAAAGCTCGCCTCGAAATGGAATACAGATGCTGCAAGAAAAAAGCGAAGAAGAAGTGCGCTCAGCTTCAAGCAGAGAGTACGGAGGGCCTGTATCGGGAGCTGGAGAAAATATTTTCCCCGGTTGCTGATGCAAACCAGGCTATCCAGGAGCTGCGAAGACACAATATGAACAAGAGTGCCACTATCTTCAAAATAGCCGCCCAAAGAAGGAAGAATGCTCAGGAGATTCGTTCGCCAAAGTTCATTAACAATGCTCATGGTCAGCTTCTTGTGGATGACGACAAAATTCTGCAGAGGTGGCGGCAGTATTGTGAAGAGCTTTTGAATGAACAGTTTCCCCGGCTATACTTTCCAAGAGCCACCCCTAACTGTGAAGAAATACCCGACATTACAGTCGAAGAAGTTAGTGAGGCGGTCAAATACTCCAAAAAACGAAAAGCGGTTGGGCCAGACAAGATACCCTCTGAGTTCTGGAAAAAGATGGGAGACATCTAGTTCAGATGGCTCAGAATTCTCATCTCCAAATTCGTGAGAGGTGATCCAATGCCGAATGAATGGAGGGAAAGTTACCTTCTCCCTGTATACAAAGGGAAGGGTGATACGCGAAACTGTGATAACTACCGTTCGATCAAGCTGATGTCACACACCATGAAGATCGTTGAGCGGGTATTAGGTGGCCGACTGCGAAAAATAATACGGCTATCTGATGATCAGTGCGGGTTTGTCTCGGGTAAATCAACCACAGATGCAATCCAAAGTATAAGGATCATAATGGAAAAACATCGTGATTCCTTAAGGGATTTGCATATTGTATTGGTTGACTTTGAAAAGGCATTCGACAGACAACCACGAGATCTGATATGGGTGGCGCTAAGACATCGAGGGGTTCCAGAAACCTATGTACAGATGATCATGGACATGTACGAAGGAGCAAAGACAAAAGTAAGATGCCCCGCTGGAGTAACCGAAGAGTTCCGAATCAAAGTCGGGGTGCACCAGGGAAGCGTTTTAAGTCCTTTGCTCTTTATTACAGTCCTTGATTATCTGCTTGAAGGTAAAGTGATGGACCCCAAGGTTCATCAGTTATTCTTTGCTGACGATGGAGCCATCATAAGTGAGGATCCTAAATCCCTGCAACGAGCACTTGATGTGTGGGTGGACGTTTTGGAGGGAAATGGGTATCGCATTAGTTCAAAAAAGACAGAGTACTTGTGCTGCCCGTTCTCTGATCCACTCAGGCCTATTCCAGACATTTATTTGAATGGAACAGTGCTTCCCAAGTGCGAAAAGTTCAAATATCTGGGATCTATGATCAATAGCAAAGCAATTTGTGATGACGACATCAATCATCGTGTGAGCGTAGGGTGGATGAAGTAGCGAGAAAATTCCGCTATCTTCAGTGACAGAAAAATGCCCCCTAAGTTGAAAGGAAGGCTCTACACCGCAGTTGTACGTCCAGCGCTCACATACGGTTCACAATGTTGGACGATGTACAAAAAGTATGGGAGTAAATTCACGGCAGCTGAGATGAAGATGCTTCGCATGACAGCAGGAGTGACAAAGCTTGATCGAATAAGAAGTTCGAAGATCCGTGGAAGCTTTCACATCAAGGAAACCATCGTACAAAAAATAGAGCGTGACCGGCTCAGTTGATATTGCCACGTTCAAAGAAGAGATCATTTAAACCCTGTTAAAAAGGCAATATCAATGCACGTTCCAAAGACATCGCGATGTAGGAAAGGCAGGCCTATAAACGCCTGGATCAGACAAATGCGACGACATCGGCATTTCATTATCCTCAGTAACCGAGTGATCCAAAATCGGCAGGCCTGCCGATATTTTCTGAGGTCAAATAGGCGAACCCCATAGGCGGATCAGTAGAAATGCGGTGAAGTGGGAGGGTTGTGATCCCTTGTTTTCGGATCATAGCCTCGCTGATAAAAGGAAGAAGAAGAAGATCTAAGACGATCATTTTATTTTCGATAAAAGAATGTCTTATTCTTAGGTGTGGGTGATATGCAAGCCTTCTACAGGCAGTAACCCTTTGCTGACTTTTAAGGCAAGTGCAAATTTCAACATCTTGTCATTAAATATGGTTGAAGTCTCAAATGCCAGAATCACTTTACTTAGATCTCCAGCATCGGCACAAGTCAGCTGGGTTTTTTTTTTGCATTGGTGGCAATTTCCATCAATTTCGATTGTACGGACAGCAGGGCTATAAAACAGAAAATTTGTGGCAGAGATTTCTTAATTATGAATTTCTGGAACCAAATTAAAATATATCAAAACTATAAACTGGCATTAATGACTTAAGGATTAATTTAATTTAGTACTTGTAAGCGATCGAATCTCGAAGTGCCTGAAATATGTTTGCAAATCGATCTGATTTTTCTTGGAGGAGAGACGCGAGCCACTGTGTCAGCAAAGAAGTTTGTTCATAACTTTCTCGTAATAAGTTGTTCACATATTCAACCGTTACATGCCTTCCAAAGCCTAGGTCTTCTTTGCTCTGTTGGATATGCAATACATATGTACAACTGCCTATTGGCTTTAATTTTTGAAAGGAGGGGGAATTTACAGTTCCATTTGGAGAAGAATGATACGTTGGTCTTATTACCGAGATGTAGAGCCATTGATTTATACAAGGATGCAAGCCGCATTTGTTCCTAATAGCAATGGTGTGGCGGTAATGATATCGATTGCCACGCTAATGGTTCATGGTTCAAGTCCTGAGGTCAACGAGCATTTATTTATTTCTCATGAAATATATAAAGTCAGTCCGATCAATTATGAAAACCTGTGTAAACACTAGTGCGAAAGCATAACACTGGCAGTAGCTTGGTCATATGGCTGGGTAAATTGTTCATGCTGTTGAATGATTGATGCGTATGATATCAGGTGGTCGGGAAACAAATGCATTGAATCAGAAGCAAGGACAAAAATAACAAAGATCTTTTCAGTTATCTGAACGCCACCCCCGGGGTTTTTCTGAAACTTCATCTGAGTTTCAAACCACTACACCAATCTTTCCCACTCTATATCTATTCCATTAATGCGCCCAAATTATAAAAAAAACCGTACCAAAGTAGCCTTCTACTTTTGAATGTTGGGTTTCCAGTTTAATTTCCTAACCAAAATAAAACTCTACTATTTTGCTTCGTTGGAGAAAGTTAAGCTTACACCATTTAGGAACGGAGGGTCAATGAGTGGAATTTTATATTTGTAGAGAAAGGTACTAGTTCAGTTTTGTGGGGGTTCACTCATTGACCACACCGAACTGCCCATCTGGTTAGCTTATTTAAAGTGTTATGTAGGAGTACTTTTAAAGTATTTCGGTGCTTTCCAAAGACTGCTATAGCAATGTAATCCACTGTTTTACCTTTGCGGCACGTTGAGCCACAGGCAGGAGTCGTGAATCAATAATACGTTAAAGGATATCAACCACCCGTTCTTATGATTTAAGCAGGAATGATCATAGACTAATGGGTTTGAGGTATTTAGTATTAACGTGGGAACATTTACCAGCGTTGGGTATGAAAACCACCTTAACTTCTTTCCATATTCGTGGAATGTAGACCGGACCTTGACACCTCTTAGAGATTACTTCCAATACAGGCAAGATCAAATCTGATATCTTTGCAATTCGACAGGTCCTGGAGATTTGTATGCTTTGAAGCTTATTTGTAGCACTCAAAAAAGTTTGTCCTGCATAATCAAACTTAAGAAGTTGGTTATTTATGCAGTTGATCTATTTAGCTCAGTACTGCTAGTAACAACCAACAATCCATCGAATCTCTCGTGCTTTTGGCATTATTAAAAAAGTTTCTTCAATTATTTCTGAACGGACCTAATTTTACAAAGCCTATATGAGATGACTTTAATAAAAAGAAAATTTGAGAACCCTTTTTTTGGCTCATTTTAGCACAAAAAAAAAAATGTTTACTCTCCGTCCTGTGATAATATCAAATGAATAGTGAAACCACAATAACTCTAAGTGTTTTTTTATACAAAAATCATTGAAAATGCCTTATTACAACAAATATTATTATGTATTAGTTTTAAAAAGGCTTAAGTTTTCTCTTTTTTAGATATTATCATTGTGTACGGTTTTGCGATAATTTAAAGTGATTTTGCAGAGCCGGGATATCTTTGGCACATTCATTTCGTTAAGGAGCATTAGAACTTGATCCACCGAAGGACATAACTTCCGAAGATACACCTACTTACTTCTTTTGAAACTTGACACTTTTCAACAAAGTGTATGACTTATCAGGCTGTCGGAAAAGTCGTGACGCATTTCTCGAACAGATTTTTATTTTTTTTATTTTCAAGTTAAATTACATCTGTCCTAGGACACTAGTTAATTGTTTTAAAGGATAAATTGGATATATATTAAGTTTTAAGACCATTATCTTACAAAACCGTGTTCTTACATTTATACGGATTGAGGATTACATACATAATCATTTTAACATAATGTACTCTATTTATGGCATACATATATATACATATAACATTCATATAGATTGCAGATCTACTGGTCTCCGCCTCTTTAGTCGTCTTTTCGTAATAGCTTCCTGGTGAGGTAGATTTCGTATCTCGTTGTCTAGGTGATTTGATATTGTGATTTGATAATTTCTACTATGTTTTATGATTTCGTCATACCCAGCCAGCATTAGGGTATCTTGAGGTCCCGATGTATGTCTTTATTGGAAATGTACCAGGGTGCATTGGCAATCGTCCGAAGTATTTTAGATTGTAGTCGTTGTATAATATCGATGTTTGATTTGGCAGCAGTTCCCCATATTTGGATGCCATAGGTCCATATCGGTTTTATTATGCTTTTGTAGATTAGAAGTTTGTTTTCTATAGAGAGTGTAGAATTTTTTCCTAGGAGCCAGTACAGTTGTCTGAATTTGTTTTTGATTTGGTTGCATTTTTGGATTACTATATATGTGGTTTCCAAGTTAGTTTGTTGTCTATTAGTATGCCTAGATATTTCGCTGAGTTGTCGAGAATAACTTTTTTGTTGTTTATTGTGATGTTTTGAGGTTTGAATTTCCTCTTTGAAGTGTATATAACTTGGACTGTTTTTTCTTCATTAATTTCTATTCCCCATTTATGGAAGCAATCCATTGTTTTGCTTAGGGTTACTTTTGTTTGATTTGTAGCAGCCTGTAAACAAGAGTGTGAGGAAAGAATCGCTGTGTCGTCTGCGAATGTTGCTACCATGGAGTCCTGTGTTACTGGCTTAGGTATGTCTGCAGTAAAGAGTAAATAAAGGATAGGACCTAGTACACTACCCTGTGAAACACCTGCGTCGATTTCACGTAAATTTGAATGTTCATCATTGTACTGCACATAGAAGTGCCGATTGTCCAGGTAACTTTTGATGAGTTCGTGGAAGTCCGGTAGCATTGTCTTAAGTTTGAATAATAGTCCTTTGTGCCATACACTACCGAAGGCTTTAGGAACGTCTAGGTAAACTGCTACGCAGTATTTTTGCTCATTCAAGTCGTTTAGGACCTTATTTGACACACGATGTACCAGTTGAATGGTAGAGTGATTTGGTCGAAATCCAAATTGATGGTCCGGAATAAGGCGTTTCAGTTTTAGTGTTATGTCGATACGGTCAAGCAGGAGTTTTTCGAATATTTTCGAAACAGTCGGTAGAAGACTTATCGGCCTGTATGATGAGGGTTTTGTAGCGTCTTTGCCTGGTTTCGGGAGTGGTATTATTTTGGAGACTTTCCATACTTTTGGGTAATAATTAAGCCTTAAGATAGCATTAAAGATATTTCTAAGATAAATTACGGCTTTGTCCGGTAGTTTTTTTCAGTATGTGTCATGTTATTAGGTCATATCCGGGTGATTTTTTGCATTTGAGTTTGTTTTTTAGGTAGTGTTTTATTTCGCTGGTTCGTATTTTCTTTATTGTCGTATTCGTAGGTGTGGTTGAGTTGCTATCTGGGAGTGAAATACTACGTCCATTAAAGTCATTCGTGAATGTTGTTTTAAAATAGTCTGCTAGGGTTTTTGCTTTTTCGGTGTCTGTTCTAGACCAAGTAGCGTCAGTTTTCATCAGGGGTGGTTGGTGGTTAATTCATTTTTTTAGCTTTTTGTTCAGCTTCCACAGCGAATAGTTTGTTGTGTGAGTTGCTGTGAGATTTGCCAAGAATGTGTTAGTGTGTTGGTTGTTATGAGTTGTAAGAAGGTCTTTAAGTTCCTTGGTTGATTTATTATAATTTGCTTTGTCCAATGGTGATCTGGTACATTGCCAAATGTTTCGTAGTTTTCGTTTTTCTTTGATTTTTTGTCGTATAAATTTTGGTGTTAAAGTAGGTGATCGAACAGATGGCGTTGATTAATTTTTTTAAGTAATAGATTAAGCGCGTCTATAGTATCGCCATGCAACTTGACAGCTGACAGCTTTAGCATCGTTCTAAAGAAAAAGTTGGGCGGGATTAATCATGTTTTGCAGATTTTGTAACAGGCTAAAGATGAAGACCAACGTGTGCATTTTCACCATATTTTACTCTTCTACTTCCGTAAAGGGAAGAATGAAAGCGAAGGTTGTGAAAAGTTGCGTAAAGTTTACGGTGACCATGTTCTACAAAAACGTCAGTGTCAACGTTGATTCCAAAAATGCAGTGCGGTTGATTTTAGTCTCAAGGACGCTTCTCATTCAGGAAGGCCCACCGAGGTTAATGTTCATAAAATAAAGGCATTGATCGAGTCAAACTAACGTTACACCACACGAAAAATTGCAGGAACATTGACCATGCATTATACAAGCATTAATGACTACCTGAAGAAGCTGGGAGCAAGCTCTATATTTAATTTCCTCATGAACTCAAGAATCCTCATTTGACGAAACATCTGTGATATGCTCATTATACGTGAGGAGATCAATTAATTCTGTTCTTTACTGTCGGCAGTTGGATAGTTTGAACGAATCCATCATCCAGAAACGTCCATAGTTTCTTAATTGGAAAGGAGTTGTGGTTCTTCGCGACAATGCGAGACCTCACACAACTTTGACCACCCGCCGAAAGATACTGTAGTTTGGATGGGATGTGTTGCCACTGCCACCATACTTACCTGGGGTCGAATTGCGTCCTACATTGCTAGATATATCAACAACGAAATACAAATTACGTCACCAGTCATCCATTGTCGGAGGATGTGATTCGACCTCTGATCTTGCGCCATCGGAGTTCCACTTGTTTTGTTCTCTTTAAAAGTCTTTGCGTTCAATTCAGTTGAGGGTGTAAATCAGCACCTTCTTCCCTTTTTCGCCGATAAAGACAGGCACTTCTATGAAAAAGGAATTATGCAACTTACTGAAAGATGGGAAAAGGTCATCACACAAAACGGGCATACATATATTGATTTTTGTTCTTTATAATCTTTGAAAAACATAGAAAAATGCGTCATGCTTACGACAACCATATTTCCATAGTTCTATTTGCCAAGTAACACAAGTTGCACAGTACTAGTAGTTCCCTCCTATATGGAATTCAAATCAGCTTTAGCAATTCTTCCGTAACCTAAACTGTAATATCTTAAAAGGTATTCTTCTAGGAATAATACAGTAAATACACAATAACTCTTGGATTTGTAAAATTAACTTTATTCCATCTCAATCAACTCGGTCTTCTCTCTAACCTCTCCTCCAAAACGTGTTTGCTTGACAGCTGACAATCCACCGCTTTCGGTATCTGCTTTACCTACTTGTAACAGGGTGGCTCGATCTATAACACTCCTCCCCTTTTAATCCCTTCCAAAACGTTGTGGCGCGTTCACCACTCTTCCAGATCGGGTGCCATTACTGGCAACTGGATTCGATGTGGTTCCGGATGTAGATGTATCGTTGTCGGGCGTTGATTCATGTGTCTTTGCTAGTGTCTCTGGGGGTAACGGTTCAGGCGACAACTCAGGTGGGGTGTCGGCTGTTGGGGAAGGTGGTAGGTGGAGGCTTAGAGCTGGACTCATTTCATTGCCGCGATTTTCCAAACTGTCGCTGCCTGCAGGAAACTCGTTGGATTTGGGGTTATTGACGTGACGGCGACTTACTTTCCCGTCCAAAGATTGTACCACATATGATACCGGGCCGGTGACTTCGATTACTTTGCCCTCCAACCATAAAGGACCAGTAGAATAGTTTCGGAAATAGATGGAGTCTCCCACTTCAAAACGCTTTAGTTGAGAAATCGATTCTTGACTAATTGGATCTGTTCTTCCACTATCGGAGTGTATAATATACAATACCGTACGAAGTCGACGGCTCATTAGACGCTCAGCTGGAGTCTTACCAGTCGTCGTATTAGGAGTAGTGTGTTGTTTGAATAGAAAACGCTGTAACTTGGTATGCATGTCTCCCTCCGGCATAGTTTTAAGAGATGTTTTCAAGTATTGCACCATACGTTCAGCTTGGCTATTGCCAGATGGGTGGTACGGTGCTGTCGAATTGAGCTTAATCCCATTTGTGATATAAAATTGATGCATTTCCGTTGACGCAAAATCTGATCCGTTTTCAGAAATGATTATCTCTGGTTGGCCATGCGTAGCAAAGATCTCACGAAGTTTATTCTTTACTTATGCCGAGGACATACTGTGAATTATTTTTACTTCAAGCCATTTCGACATCGAGCCCACGACTACTAAAAATGTATATCCCTGAAAAGGGCCAGCAGAATCAATATGCAGCGTATTGCACGGCTCTTCTGATGATTGAATGAACTGTCGTGGGGCCTCGGGCTGATTAGGTTGGTTTGCTTGACACAGGACACATTTTTGTACTCTCCCTTCAATTCGCTTGTCGAGCTGGGGCCACCACACGTAGCAACGGGCATAAGCTTTCATAAGACAGATCCCTGGGTGATATCCTTGGAGGAGTTCCAGAATCTGTGCTCGGGATTTGGGTGGTACAATCACTCTACTACCCCACAACAAACAGCCCTTGTGCGTGGAGAGTTCGGTTTTTCTCCGGAAGTTCGGAATAAATTCTTCTTTAGGAACATACCTTCTTCGCAAAATGGGCCAGCATGTGGCCTGAGTGAAAAACATAATTCATCACATCCCATTCTCGTCGCCAAAATGTAATATTTTAAAAGGTATTCTTCTAGGAATAATACAGAAAAAATACAATAACTCTTGGATTTACAAAATTCCCTTTATTCTATCTCAATCAATTCCGTCTTCTCTCTAGCCTCTCCTCCAAAACGTGTCTGCTTGACAGCTGACAATCCACCGGTTTCGGTGTCTGCTTTACCTACTTGTAACAGGGTGGCTCAATCTGTAACATAAACGCTGTCACCATTTCCTGAATACTGCATTCACTGTGGAACTATTAATTTCATGCAGGTTATGGCTTAAGGGTCTATAGATCTTCTATGCAGTGATCACGAAGCTTGCTCTAAAATTGTAAATGTACTGATCTAGCATGCTCATCCATACTTTCTCTATCTCACAGCTCATAGCTAGTTCCAACCGCTCGCTGTGCAATGTCTTGGATTTTATTGCTTGTAGGGCTGTTTTTCGACAATCGAACATCCGGAAAGACTTCCAGAACGTAATCTAAAAGTTTTGCTGAACAGTAGGGACAACCTGTTTACACCTGCCCCAGATTAACTTCTATGGTAACCGTCATTTAACAACGATTATTGCAAACTGCATGCAATGGATAGACATACTCTACGTACGTAGTTTATTCCCCGACTTACTTCACTTTTATTGGCACTGCTAAGTTCGCTTGATGATACGGATATATAGCATGTGTTATTTCCGATATAACGCCTGATATGTCAGTTAAAGTTCCTTAGCTAGGTGTCTAAGGAGACAATTTGTAGAGTTTAAAGGCCACCGCCCTGAGATACCTCCCCTTCTCTTCCTCGTAATCTTTATACGGACACAAAAAAATGACAATCAGTCCTAAAGTGGTGGTTTGAAGTACTATCGTGCGAAGACTAGTATTATACTTGATAGATTTTTCTTTACGACCGATGGTTCGAATGCTAGATCGCACCTTCAGGTTGTAGAATTGATCCAATAAATCCACGTACGTACGTTCACTAGAAACAAAAAAATTAATTAACATCTGAAGTAGGGTGTGCCTTATTCGCTGTAACTAACTCTGAGAACATATGTAATATCTGTCAGAAGAACTTCAGTCTATCCTTTGAAATGCAAGGAATGTACTTTGTCATCGAAAGTCGACAAATGATGAAAACTCTACCCAAACAAACTCCTAGCTATACTTAGGTAGACCTCTGGAACTGATGAATGGGCTGTGACTTGCACGGAAAGTTACATGTGTATAAAACGAAGAAGAAAAGAAAAAGTATCTATTGCAGTCATGGGAGACTTGAATTGAATTCACAAACGTTGCTTGTGGTTTGTTGCCTCGACATAATTGGTAGCTACACTCGCTTTTGCTTGAAGAAAAAGAAGAAAACGAAGACGACGACGACGATCAGAATGCGAAATGATACAGGAGAGCTTAACCTAATTGGGCACGCTTCAGGGTTTCATGCGAGGGATACACGAAGCGTGACCATAACAAGGTGATCAAAATTATTTCCTCTGCCTTCCATCGTCGTTGTATGGGACATCATCGTCGTTGTTGTATTTTCAACGCTAAGTTTTTCTCTCTCCACTAAAAGTGCACAGATTTCTTTTGTTACCAAAGAAAAAAAAATAAAAGTAAAGAACCATCTCCTATACCCAAAAACGAACATTCTAACGGCAAATGTGTAGCATAGTGCAAAAGGAAATTATATCTATGGCAATTTTCTTACATCCTAAGGGGAATATCGAGGAATCTCACCCAAAGATGGGAAAAATGATTAAGGTCGGCTTCGAAACGAAATCCCTACATGCACTTTGACTCTGTAAGCATAAGCATGTATTCGTGGCTTTAAAAGTACATATAGGTGAGTTTTAATGATGGCTAGTACCATATTTATTTTGCGGGGCAAATTGGGTCAAGCTACGAGAAAAGGTTATTGGAGCAATGTTGTTATGTTTATTTTAAAATCTAAAGATATGCCTAAATCTATCCATAAAACCGATCAATTAAACAAGGTCAACCGTATGCCATAAGTCACAAATAAATGCATAAAGATGTGGTCACCCATTTGAAGGCCAGTGACAATCAAACTTGTAACTTGTTTGTAACTACAAGCCAATTTGCGAGCTCTCTGCCGTACCTAAAGTTTTCGAGAAACTCGCGTGTGATCAACTTAGTTTCTTTATCATATTTAGCTCTTGACATGTATTCAGGCAGATCTACGGCCACAAACTAGCAATTTCATGCAAAAAGGTCATACCAATATTATTTTTACAGATTTTGCAAGAGGCAAAGGCTGCTTTCGGAATGGTATTCAAAGTTTGGAGAAGCAATGTTTTTAGCATAAGAACCAAGCTGCGACTGTTCCGCCCCAGTGTAGAACCAGTACTGCTCTACGGCTGCGGTGCTTGGAAGCTGCACACCTACTTAAACAGATGTCTAAAAATCACCTTGAGGATATTTTGCACAGAAGAAAATGGCAGTGGATTGGTCACACTCTACGGCGCGATGATAGGTGCATCGTAAAATACGCCACAGGCAATGGAATAGGCAATGGAATAGCGTGATGCCCTAGGCAAACGTGGCGCAGAACATTTACGAAGAATCGAGATCTTTAGGAATGAGATGGAGACAGCTCCAACACGTTGCAAAACCCCTAAGGATGAAAGTAAATAAGTTCATCCATGCAGCTCCTGCAGAAATCGTTTGAATAGAGACCTAAAGTTTTAAAGTGTAAATCTATTGGACATCGTTCTGTGAGGATACCGATAATGGAGTGGATATCCATTCGAGAGTTTTTGATCTAGACCAGACCAGATCTACGCAGAGCTTCTCTGGCCAGCTCGCCTTCCTTGCTATTCCTGTAATGTCTCTGTGGGCTGCCACCCAGCATGAGTGCATATTGAACGACCATCTCCATCATCTCTATGGGAGACCAGCGGTATTCAGGAATGATCTTTAAAAAAAATAAAATCGATTCGAGTGAAAATGCTCATATCCCTGACAGATATTAGACCACGCGTTAGTCAGGACAGGGCTTTCTTAATCTTCAAATGATATAGAGACGCTCAAGTAGAAGAAGAGATTTCGGGTGTGGAAATTCTTGTCAAATTTTTTAGGGTCGGCCCTTCTAGTTCTAAGGCACCAAGTGCATCTGTCTTGGGTTGACTCCTCGTCAATTCTAGAAGCTTTCATGATTTTGTTGACTGTGCCTAATCACGTTGCTGCTGGTCTTCCGGGTTTTTGTTTTGGGACTTTGATGTTAAGAGTTTTCTTTGCCACATATTCACGATTTCTTCTCATAGCATGGCCGTACCATCTGAGTCTCTTTTCGATTAGTTTTTGACGATGTTTGTAGGATGCCTGTAGCTTTGAAAGTGCCTCTCACTGCAACATTCTCATCTCAGCGACAAATAATTCGTGCTCGTTCGCTTTGGTTGATGCCCAGCATTCTGTGGTGTACATAAGAGCAGGTCTCACCGAGGTTTCGTATATGTTACCCTTAAGTTTTGGCGGAGACTTTTTGTCACACAGAACCCCAGTTACAGAGTGGCACTTCATCCATTCAAAGTTTAATCGGTTTTGCACGTCTTCGCCTGTTTTCCCATTTGAGGACATGACAGAGCAGGGGTATTACAATGAACTGGTTATAGGTATTGGTGTTTACTTATGTATAAGATGTTTATTTGGCCCATGTCTAATGAATTTCATAATGGCAAAAGCATACACATATTGTGTTTATTTATGCTGATTCAGAGGCCAAGAACTTTTATTCCTAAAAATGTTCTAATTCTCCGAACATTAAAAGGTACATTTCTTTTTTCCGAGGGTAGGTGAAAATCTTCAACAAGACACTATGAGGATCGACAGCGCATGCTCATAGTAGTGTGGGATTCTTACCCACTAAAAAAACCTCACTTCAAAACAGACTTGTTTTTATTTTTACTACAACTAAGTATTCGGCTTATCAAGTACCTTGCAGGTACCTTTCTATTAGAAGTTCCTGCTAGCTTCGCAGTTTAGACGTGGTTACTTATCGCGCTAAGTCTAAAGGTTTGGTTCTTTGTAGACGGCGTAGTCAATTTCTTTCACCCAAAACTTGGAGGACTGTAATATTTACGTGACTTTCTAGTCGACTTTTAGGCTTTCTCGCCTAGTTTTTGATTTCGTCTTTGATTGTCTGTGGATATCGCTATTTCTGATATACCATGGCGCATTAACAATACCTCTTACCAATTTGTTTTCAAAAGTTTGTAAAATTTTAATGTTACTTATTTTGGTACAACCCCAAAGTTGTATACCATATCAGCGGTTCTCAAACTTATTAAGCTGTGGAACCCTAAACAATCCCCAAATATATTTCGGAACCCCAACTTTTAACGATACAAAAATAAAAACAACACATTTCAAAATCCATTTATTTTATTTAAGATATTTTTTTCAAGGTTAGTGTGAAGAATGAAATTGTTTCATTGTTTGATTTATAATTTTTTTAAGATTGACTTCTACGAGTATCTCCGAAAGCTTTATTCGCATATCTGGAGCAGCGTCCAATCTCGATCTGTATTTAGTCTTTGCATAAGTATATGCTGAAAAGCCTGCTTCACAGAGATACGTTGGAACAAAAGGGAGCAAACTTAATATAGCCTGTTTGGCAAGTTCAGGGTATTTACTCCTAATACCAACCCAAAATTCCTTCAATGATACAGATTCAAATACATGTTTTAATGAAGAAGAACTCTGCAGATCTATAAGGGACTCGTTTTCCGGAATGCTTAGTGTCGTAGGCTGGGTTTTCATTAGAAATGGATTTTGTACCCACTCGATGTCAGTTTTCGTATCTGGAAAGTAATCTAATAAAGATCTTTCTAGACTTACCAAATGTCCAGCGATCATATTGCCAATATCTGCTCTGAGCTCTAGCATGTTTCCTTGCAAGAATTCATGTAAAACTGGAAAACATTCAACATTGTTCTTCTGTACACAGGTAAGCCAGAAATTGATTTTTCTTTTTAAAGCTGCCAGTTTGTCTCGCAAAAAATACTGTTATGGATTTTCCCTGCAAAGCAGTAGCAGTTGCGTTAAACTTTTCAAAAATGTCTGCAAGATAAGCTAATTTTGTTATCCATTGCTCATCATGCAATACATCAAAAAGGTTTGCAGATGAAGACATATGTTTGTCTAGTTGGAAACTTTCAACTCATCACGAAGTTGAAATAATCTAAATAAAGCTTTTCCTCTGGAAAGCCATCTTATTTCCGTGTGCAGAAGAAGTGATTCGTACTGACTTTCCATATCTTTGCACACTTTTTTGAACAATCTCGATTGGAGAGGACGACTTTTTACGAAATTTCCAATCTTCACAGCTTCAAACGCTATCAGTACTGCTTAAGGGCAAGCATTTGTGACGAATATTACTTTGAACTGAAAGAGAAAAACTCAAAACAGCTACTAAGTCATATCCAGCTTGTCACAGTCATCATTTAGCGTGGTGTTAGTTGTTAGTATTGCGAATATTTATAAAGCCTAACACCTTACACAAAAAGACTGGACAAGTAAACAAAAAGCAGAATGCATACTAAACAAAAGTATGAACTAAAAATGAATATGCTACGCATAAGTCAAAATTACACTAAACACTTTCAACAAAGAAACTAGTATCGTTCGTATAATTTATGTTTTATATATAATTTACTATGGTTGTAATCAAATTTGTCGCGGTTACTATTTACTTCCTTCGCCATACGCGTAAGAGGTTCGTTAGAACCGTAGTTCGTTCTGTGGAAATTTACGCGGAAAATATCGGTATTTCTGGAGTTGTAGCATCTTACGTTTAAACCGACTTTATTTAAAAGATCCGGCGAGTCAATAAAACCATTTACCAGCTGGTGTAAAAATACTACATCACATACTTCCCTACGTTTCTCCAAAGAATGACGATTTAGGAGAAGAAGGCGGTCGCAATATGGTGGAAGACGTGTAGGGTCATTCCAGTTTAAATGGCGAAGTGCAAATCGGACAAACTTACGCTGTACCGATTCAATACGGTTAATGTGTACTGCATACATTGGAGACCAAATATTAGACGCATACTCTAACTGCGGACGAACAAAGGTATTATAAAGTGTGGATGTTATAAGAGGACACTTGAATTCTTTACTCCAACGTTTTATAAAGCCAAGCATTGAATTCGCTTTATTGACAATCTGTTCAATGTGAAAATCGAAGTCGATATTTTGAGAAAAATGCACTCCTAAATCACATATTGATGTGACATTTTTTGCGCAAAAATGTTTGTAATTGCATACTTACAAAAATTATTTTTGTGTTTTACTACTATTAATTCAAGAAAGTCGCGGTAAGAACCGAGGTACCATATGTCTATACAGGCTTTAGCACTTGCTTATATAAAAGCCGTTTATTCTCTATATTAAGCTTGGAATATTTTCCAAGTAACCAATACATTTCTCTATATTTATTATCTAGTTCTTTGCGTTTTTTCTTTACGTGCGTTTTCCATTTCAGCTTTGTATCAAGTGTCATTCCAAGATACTTAGCCTCGTTTGCAAATGGAATTTGAACCGAGTTTGAAAAGATTCAATGATAGCAAATTATTTATTTTCTTATAAGTAAAATTTACATGATCAGATTTGGTCTCGTTGAGTGCGATTCGCCAAATCTTTGTCCATTCATTTACTCTATCCAAAACTTCTTGTAGTCTTCTTCGACCGTTTTACCTACTGTCAAGATAGCAGTGTCGTCGGCAAATGAAGCTAGCTCAGTGCCTACTACTTGCGGTATATCACGAGTGTATAATAGATATAAAACTGGCCCAAGGACGCTTCCTTGCGGCACCCCAGTCATTATTTTCTTAAAATCTGAATATTCATTTCCACATTTGACGCGGAATAGTCTATTCGTAAGGTAGTTCTTCAAAATATTATACAGGTGCTCTGGCAGAACTTGTCGTAATTTAAACTTTAAGCCTTCGTGCAAGACCTTGTCAAAGGCTTGAGAGACGTCAGGGAATACGCTTAAACAAATCTTTTTTTCTTCAAGAGATTTTTCGATTACATGTGTTATTCTATGCACTTGTTCAACTGTAGAATGTTTACTTCTGAATCCGAATTGATGATCCGGAATGAGATGCCTTTCTTCTATTACCGGCTGTATTCGCCTCATCAATATTCTCTCGAACACCTTGGATATGGTATAATTGGAAGAAGCGAAATGGGTCTATAAGACGTTTTTTCATTCTGTGGTTTTCCGGGCTTAAGGACCATTATTACTTTGGCGACTTGCCGTTGATTGGAAACATATTCTAGTCTAATCCCGGCGTTTATAATGAACAGAAGCTTAATTAAAAGTTTTATTGGTAGTGCTTTAAGAACCTCTCCCGTAAATAGGTCATATCCAGGAGCCCTCTTAGGTTTAAGTTTCTTTATTTCTTCCTTAAGTTCGGTTAGTGTTGCATTTCTTATTACGCTATTGGCTGTATATGACGTATTTATATTTTCAATGAAAGCTTGTCCATCAAACGGTTTGAAAGTTTCTTACAGGTGGGTGGCAAAAACTTGCGCTTTCTTTTTATCATGCCTGGCCTACTCGTCTTGATTTTTCCTAATTGGTGCTTGAATTTGAGATTTTTCAATACCTTTTATAGCCTTCCAAAGCGAATAATTAGAATCTTTTTCTGCCGTTAAACTTTCTAAGTAAGTTTGTATTTCATTATTCTTAAGGTCTTTAATAGATCTTTTTACTGATTTGCACAAATGGTTAAGATGTGCTTTATGTTGCGGAGCCCGAGTTTGTTGCCATTTTTTGCGCGCTTTTCTCTTCTCCTCAATAATCTCTTTTATTTCCTGTGGATAAGTTTGAATGTAACTGGCCGGCGTTTTCTTTGGTTTGGGAGTATTCTTCCACGCGGCATCCTGTAAGATTTCGACGAAGCTATCAACTTCAGCTTCAAGTTCACAGGGCGTTTTTAGTGATACGCTCAGCTCAATATTTGCTTCAATATCTTTTTTAAAGCCATCCCAATTAGTTTTCGCGCCGGTTAATCTGGCCGGTCCTACTTTTTTTAATCAGAGATTCGCTTATCATCATAATGATTGGAGAATGATCAGAGGAGAGGTTAAAGCTTTCTTAAACTTATATACAGTTGCCAGATATTCCTTTGACAACTAAGAAATCGATCAGATCTGGTATATTATTTCTATCAGTCGGCCAATATGTTGGTTTACCCTTCGAGTGAAAATCACAACTGTATTGCATACCCGCATTATAAAGCTTTCTACTTTTCTGAGAGGCGTACCTTGAACCCCAGTACGAGTGCTTCGCGTTGAAGTCGCCACCAATAATAAAATTTGGTTTAAGGAAGTTGAAGATGTTTGTGAAATCACTTTCTTCAAGTTTACATCGCAGTGGACAATATATAGACGAAATGTTGAAGGCAAAATGTATATTTCTGACGCGTACCGTGCTTACTTGCATTGCTTCTAATTCAATCTTTACTTCCGCTGAGTGATCGATACATTCTTTTACAAACAAAGATGATCCGTTTCTTGCTCCTTCCGATGGGTGGAAGGCGTGATACACGCTATATCCCCTTATCTTTACATTCGATTGTTTTGTCAGATGAGTTTCACAGAGCAAGCATATGTCAATGTCTTTTTCTCGTATAAATATTTCTAACTCGTCCAGTCTTCGTATGAGCCCGTTAGCGTTCCATGTAAGAATTTTAAGCGTTTCTTTCATGTTCTGGTTGAAGTGCGCGTGTTATGAATGTTGTTTTCTAATGCAACTAGTCTCTCGAAAATAAGTTTGCTTGTTTTGCATTGCTCTTCAAGTTTCGCAAGGATAAGGGTGAAAACATGGGATACAGGATCTTGTGAGTTACCTCTATCACCGTTTTCCAATGTCGCAACTTGATCAGGAGTCTTTACGTTAAAGTTTGGACGGTTTCTTGCTTTGATCTCTCGTGAGTTGTCGGTCATGCACGTGCCATTAACTGTCTTCGCCGCTTGAGCATAAGACTGCACGCCAATATTCGAAGATTTGCTTCTGTTACCTTTTTTCTACAACGCTTGGATTTTTCTTCATTATCCGATCTTAAGTCAATATTGGCGGATTTTCTATCTTTCCCTGCTTTTTATGTAGCTATTTTGGGTCTGTTCTTGATTGCTTTCATATTCGGGCGCATGGAATTTTTAAGCGTATCGCCGCGTTTTTGGAGCTCTTTCGCCACTTCGCAACCTCGATAGTTCGCAGGATGTTTTCCTTTGCAGTTTGTACAGGTGGCTGGAGTTTGCTTATTTAGGTGACACTCTTTCGAGAGATGTTTTCCTGTGCATTTCACGCATCGCGGTTCTTTCTGGCAGTAAGTCTGCGTATGATTGCAGCCTTGACAGCGCTTACACTGCGGGATCGATCTGGAGCTCTTACACATAGGTTCGATTTCGACCACGATATTTAGAATAGTCTTGATACCATATATAATATCTTTATTTTCGTCTCTATCAAAACTAAGCATGAATAGTGGAATCCGCGCTTTTTAAGGCATTATTTTCTTGCCTGAGCAAATCGACTTCTTTCTTAAGCTCACGATAGAGTAGCTCCATTTGGGTAAGCTTGGTACGGAGTACGTCGTTTTCCTCCTCAATGCTGAGTCGGGTTTTTCACGCGCTTGCGCTTCCGGCGGACTTCTTTTTCCGGAGACGTCGATCTTGTTGGTGGAGATCGAGATACTCTTGTAGTTTTTGAGAAGGGATTTATTAGGTGCAATAAATGGCTCTCCCCAGAATCCGTAGAGCCAACATCCGAAGAGGGTGGATTTTTCAGTGAACCCGGGCTGCCACCTGGGGCACCGCTTTGTTTTGTTCATTGCATTTTTGTGTATACACTGCGCTCTATATACGAATGGCGGATTTTAGTCGCCTCTTACGACAGGCATGCCTTCCTCGGGTATATTCTAACCCCTACCCGAAGGGGGTACTATAAGGTAAACTATTAAATAATCTGGGTGCTACGTAAACATTTCTTATTTTTTTACACGAATAGAAGGGACCTGCAGTCTAGTGCCGTATCCGAAGAGCAATTTGTTTTTAAGAAGCTTTCTCGTTACAATAATACTCTCGGATGTTTATCAAACGTTCGCGAGAGGCGCGACCATGAAAAAACTTTTTTTTTGCTTTCTGGGACTTGAACTTGGAACCTTACGCGCAGTGGTCCAACACACTAACCAGTTGCGCCACGGCGCCCACCCCCTTGCTTGTAGATATAAGTTTATAATTTTTATCATAGATAAAGTTAGTGTTTATGGGATCGTTTGTAGGTATGTTCCTTACTTTGGATATCTTAATGCAGCATTTTGCATTTCTTTGGTGAAACAAATTTAACTTGGAAATTGAAAAATTTCTCTTCTGAGAAAGTTCTTCAGTTGTCCTAATCCCTTGTCACGTTTTGAATGTCATCTTCTAGTATTTTCGTAATTTTTGTGCGTTTCCGTTCCACCACCAGGCTTCTTTGCTTTCATAAGACCTACTTTTTGTCACCCCTTGTTCCTCATTTGCCCAAAACTGTCCTTCAGATCTTCTTCGACAGTGTTGGTAGTCAGATGCTGATTTATTCGTTGCACGAATAACCCCCCTTGGATTTTATGCATATTGCACCATTTAGTTTTGACTACATACTACTTACTTACTTAGGTGGCGCTACAGTTCGGGGTGAACCTGGGCCTCAACCAACAAGCCTCTCCATTTAGCTCGGTCTTTAGCTAATTGCCTCCAGTTGCGCACTCCAAGTTGGTCGAGGTCCCCTTGAACTTGTGCGCGCCACCTACGGCGATAATTCCCTCTACTGCGTCGTCCCTCGGGGTTAGATTCGAAGACTCTGCGGGCCGGAGCGTTGGTGTCCATTCGCTCTACATGTCCTAGCCATCTCAGACGTCCAATACGCAGTTTTTTGACTAGGTCGATGTCGCTGTACAGCTCGTATAGTTCGTGATTGAATCTTCTCCTCCAAAACCCGTCAACGCAAACGGGACCGAAAATCTTACGAAGAATTTTTCTCTCGAAGCGACCAAGGATATCTTCATCCTCTTTTAATAAAGTCCATGTTTCAGCGCCGTAAAGCAGGACTGGGATGATCAAGGTCTTATATAGAGTCTCCTTAGTTGTTCGAGATAGGGCTTTACTGTTAAATTGCCTTATAAGCCCAAAAAAACAGCGATTGGCAAGAGTTATTCTTCGATTGATTTCTGCACTGATTTTGTTAGTAGAATTTATAGCAGAGCCAAGGTAGACAAAGTCCCTTACTACCTCGAAGTTATAGCTGCCCACGGTGACGTTTTGTCCAATTCGTCGATGTTGGTTTTCCCTTCTAGTTGACAGCATATACTTGGTTTTGCCCTCGTTTATCGCCAAACCCATTTTGGCCGCTTCCGCCTCAATGCTTGCAAAAGCACCGGTGACAGCCCGCTGAGATCTTCCGATAATGTCTATATCGTCGGCGTATGCAAGCAGCTGTACAGACTTGTAATAGATTGTGCCTCCGGTGTTGGCTTGTGAGTTCCGCACAATCCGTTCAAGTACAATATTGAAGAAGTCACATGACAGCGCGTCACCTTGTCTAAAGCCTTTTTTGACATCAAAGGTCTCGGTGAGGTCATTACCGACCTTGATGGAGCAGCGAGCGTTCTCCATCGTCAGCCTGCACAGGCGGACAAGTTTGGCAGGGATGTCAAAACTAAACATGGCTCTATAAAGCTCTTCTCTATAGATGCTGTCATAGGCGGCCTTGAAATCGATAAAGAGGTGGTGAGTATCGATTTGGAATTCTTGGGTTTTCTCCAGGATCTGCCGAAGTGTGAAGATTTGATCGATGGTGGACTTTCCTGGCCTGAAACCGCACTGATAGGGTCCAATCAGGCTGTTGATAAAAGGTTTCAGGCGTTCACACAATATCGCAGAAAAGATCTTGTACGCGATGTTGAGGAGACTGATGCCTCTATAATTGGCGCAGTTGAGGGGGTCTCCTTTCTTGTGGATCGGGCAAACGATGCTGAGATTCCATTCATCAGGCATACACTCCTCTGACCAAATATTAGAAATGAGTTGGTGTGTGCACTCTACCAATTCATCCCCAGCTGCCTTGAAAAGTTCGGCCGGTAAACCGTCAGGTCCAGCAGCCTTGTTCGATTTTAGCTTGGATATTGCTATCCTCACTTCGTTTTGGTCAGGTGGACGGAAATTTTGACTATCATCGTCTATGTTGAATGGTTCATTCTGCCTGACAGCGGGATGTTGGTCTTCGTCGCCGTTATACAGTCTGCAGAAGTAGTTTTTCCATATTCTCAGCACCGACTGTGATTCTACTACGAGGTTTCCATTCTCATCTCTACAGGTTTCTGTACGGGTATTACTTCTCTGACACGTTCTTCTTACCTTTTGGTAAAACTTCCGTACATTGTTCCTGGAGTATAGACTCTCGATATTCTCAAACGCGCGCTTCTCATGCTCTTTCTTCTTCTTTTGGAGAAGCCGATGTTCTTCCCGTCTCTTTTGCTCGTAGAGCTCACGAGCAGCTCTCGTCTTCCTTTGCAGCGCCGCTTTGTATGCCTCTTGTTTTGCTGCATGCACTCGCCGGCATTCTTCGTCAAACCAGGGGTTTCGCGGTGGTGGGCGAGCGAGACCCAGCACATCAGTCGCGGCGTTTCTGATGGCATGTTGGCAGCGTTGCCACTGGTCTTCGGCACTTGATGCTGGCGGTATAGGGGTGATTGAGAGATTTCGGGATACGCGTTCAGCGAAGAGTCTGGCGGTCTCTTTCGATTGTAGCTTTTCGACGTTAAATTTTCTCACAGTAATTCTTCTTTGTTGCTCAGATTGGGATATCCGCATTCGTACCTTGGCTACAACAAGGTAATGATCCGAGTCTATGTTGGCCGCTCGGAAGGTCCGGACATCCAGAATACTGGAGGCATGCCTTGCGTCGATCGCAATATGATCAATTTGGTTGATCGTGACATGATCATTGGACCGCCATGTCTGCTTATGAATATCGAGATGAGGAAACCATGTGCTTGCTATGGTGACATTTCGCTCCACAGCGAAATCAATTAGCCTTAGTCCGTTATCAGACGTGGTGTCGTGTAGGCTATGCTTACCGACTGCTCTACCGAAGACGTCCTCCTTTCCTATTTTGGCGTTAAAATCGCCCAATACGATCTTAACGTCGTATTTAGGACATTGCTCGTATGTTTTGTCGAGGAGCTCGTAGAAACACTCTTTGGAGGCAGGGTCCTTTTCTTCTGTGGGGGCATGAACACATATTAGGCTTATTAGTTGGGTCATCTTTATCCGAGGCTTTTGGTTGTTTCGGAACCATGCGTTTTTTACGTGGTAGGGAAGTTACCCCGACGGCACAACCCCCAACCTGGAGGGCCAGTTCCTTAATTATTCCCCTAGGACGAGGGGCCGGGTACACCGGTGCCAGTAGTCCACTGCGGAAGTATGAGCGCTGCCGTTGGCCCATTAAGGGCTCCTCCGCCACCATCTCTATTCCAATGTCCTGACCAACATTGGAAATTCCTTACCGACCTGTGATCCGAATACGTCGAAGCAGCTCGCGCAAGGTATTCACTAAGTTCAACCTAACTGGAACTATAGACGCCACCGTTGACTCCGTCTAGGGAATTCGTCCGCTGCCGCCTGGAACAGGAAGAAGTGCTCTAGTGAGAAAAGCACTCTTCCCCCCTCTCTCATCTGCTGCCACCAAGAATCCGCCAAACGGGGTTGGTTACCCATTTCTTGGATTAAGGTACTAGGCACCCGGCTGTCACCGCGTGGAGGTTGAGAGTAGGAGTTGGTAGGCCTCAGCTGAGTGAAAACGCTTGTGTTTTCATATGATCGCATGCACTACCGTTTGACAACCACTACCGTTTTGACTACATGCTTCCTAATAATTGCAGTATTCAGCGCTGTATTTGGAAGTAGGCATGCTACTAGGATTCTATGTTGGGTGATTAGGGATTCTTCAGGGATTATTTTGCTATCCATAAACGTTGACGCTAAGTTTCTACTACTAAAGTCCCGCCATTATGAATTTAAATTTAAATAAATGAAAATTTTAAATTAAATAATTTGTTATATTTTTATTTGGCTTGTTTATTCCTTTGAAAAATCTGTTCGATACTTCCTCAAGGGGAATAAACGTGTAGTAATTCTTATAGAAGTCTATGTTGGGTATAACATAGTCAGTAGTTCTATCGAGATCTGTGTACTCGTAGTATAGAACCTGTCCATATGAGCTTTGCTTCCACGCGCCTGATTGTTTGAGGAGAATCGCGCTCTTGGCAGCTGTACTTCGAATGTACTCATCCAAGGGGAGGAAGCTTAACATCACCCCCAAGCCTGCTGCGCTGTTGATCTCTGTGCCCTGTAACGTTTATGCATGCCAGTCGTTGTACTTAGTCAGGTTTACTAGATACTGGTCTTGTTCGTTGTATTCCGCCATGCAATGTGCTTTATTTTTATACAAATATTTTATTTACAATTCTCTATAAGATACTGCAACTCCGATTGATTAAAGCTTACTAAATTAAAGCGAATGTCAGTAAACTTTTTCACCATTACTTTTTATAGCGCTTAAGGTGTGACTTAGTACTTATTAAATGTAGAAAATAATTTTAGCTGGACAGATTTTAATTTCATTTTAATTTCATTTTATTTTATGTTTCATCTCATGGATCGTCATATCATCAACAATCACACCAATCACACACAAAACATTACAAATGTACATTAACATGGATACATAACAATCATATACATTCAAACATTTTGTGATGGTTTTATATTCTTTTTTATTAATTAATTTTTATGTGTTTGTTGTGGATTTATATATAAAAAAAAATTAATAATATACGACAAATCTTATAAAATTGTACAAATATTTGCTCGATGGGCGCATAGATCGTGTGGCACTTGTTACAGCAGCACCTCCGAGCTATACACGTATGTACCATTACTTTCCAGCACATTTGACGCACCCATTTTGTTTTTATCCACAACCCCCACCGCCACAATTATCTCCACCACTACCACCGACTTTAAAGGCACTCGGCAGTTCAATAACGTCGATGACACCGGCACATTTAGCACAAACTTTAAGGTATCCAGGTAAGGTTTGTATACCCCAATGTATTTTTGTGGCTTTATTTCTATGCATTTTCATTATTAATAAATTGTTTGGTGTAATTTTCTGGTTATGGTATTTATTGCTTATAGTTTCAATTAGTCTATATTCAATTAAATTTGCTTTTTGTTTATAATACATACTCTTGCGTTTACTTTACCAATACCATATTTGAGTCCTAACCCACCCAGTAAACAGACTATTGACGAATATGTTATTCGGAAAAGTGGTTTTTGTTTGGATCAGATCAGGGGTATCGAAAAGTTGGATTTTCACTTCTCAGTTCTGCTTAGTTGGAAATGTATTTTTGTGTTGGCGCTTTATAACGATAGGGAATCTTGTACTGAGATCGTTATTGCGGGCGATTTAAATGTACACAATTGTGGTTGGCTTCTACATTCTGGGTAGACAACACTCAAAGGAAGGTAGATATGTTGAAATCTTCGCTGCGGTAAACAATTTAACCCAGCTTGCAAATGAACCCACACGAATTCCTGACATCGACAGTCATACCACCAACACCTTGGACTTATGTCTTAGCTTCCACCCTGATGCATAACTACAGTATAAGCATATTGCTGCCTCTAGGTTTGCCAGACCCCAACCACTAAGTTTAAAAACAGACTCCAAAATGAATAGTTTAATAGTACGAGAATACCAATTGGGACGCCTTGAACAGCTTGTTTAGGAGATTTAACTGGTAGCTATGTTTCCTCAATAGCAACGTGGATGCCGTCGCCGATACGTTCACAAATGCCGTCATCCTTGGCATGAAAACCTGCATTCCTAGCAGAGTGAAGAGTATCAAGCTAAAAGAAAATGCGTGATACGTATATGACTTGAGCTGTAAGGACGCTGTCAGGTTGAGGGAGTTTAGTTTCGATCTGACAAGGCCGACCTAACTGAGGATCACCTAAAAAAAAAAACAAACGAGCCAGACATAACTGTCATGCCCACATTCGTCGTGTGAAATTCAGGTATAACCAGAAATTGAGGCAAACATTTCTGCCTCGCCTCCTATTCCAACGCTCATTTACAATGGCATTCCAGATGGCAGCTCCTTAGACAAGGCAAATCAGCTTGGTGCTCGCTTTGCAGCGAACTCTGCTAGATAATGCTTTGCATCCACCCGTACTTGAGAACGTAGAATACTCCAAGGGACCAATCCATTTTTGCACTCGTATAGTTGCATGAGTACTTTCTCAGGTATTCCTCCTTGCTGGTAAAATCACTGTGTGGTCTTACTCTTCTAGACTCTTCCCGAGTAGGTGGAAAACATCGTTTGCCCAGTCCATGCATAAAAAAGGCATTACACTTACTTCCTTTCTTTTTACGGTCATGGAAACGCTTATAAACCGTCGACTTATGAAATACATATCTTAAATTGCGAAAGCCCTTTAATGACTGGCAGTGCGGCTTTCGTAGCAAAGGGTTCACCGGTGATTTGATGTCATATCTCATCGAAAAGTGGAACCAGTCTCTCCTTCACGCTGGTGAAAGTAGGATTTTTGCGCTTGACATTTCTAAGGCATTTGACAGAGTTTGGCATCCAGCTCTCTTGTCAAAAATACGTGTATTTGGTATCGTTGAATCTCTTCTTCAATGGATTAGAAATTACCTTTCGGGCCGTTCAATTCAAGTTGTTTTGGATGGTTTCCAGTCTGTAATACACCATATAAATTCCAACCTTGACAGCATGTTTAAATGGGGTGCAAAGAATAAAGTGGAATTTAATGCGTCGAAAACACAACGCTGTTCTGTTGTTCAAGGGAAACTCAAAACCTCAGTCATCAATTCAATGAATGAAACATGCATCGTTGAAAGCGAAAGACTTTCCATTCTCGGTATGTGTATCAACGACAACCTACGTTGGAATTACCACATATTTGATGTTGGAAAGAACGCTGCGAAATGTCTGGAATTCCTTAAACGGTGCAAGAAACACATTACCCCCCTGATCTGGGTGCGATATATAAGGCATACATCCGCCCCAAGCTTGAGTATAGCGCCCATGTCTAATCCGGTGCACCTAAAACCTACTGGATCGGATTCAAAACTATTCGTTAAAATTAATAGGGGCAGAAGCATTGCGGGGTCAATATACTTACTCACTTGAATACTGAAGAAATATTTCTTGTCTCTCTTTTTTTAACCTTTTTCTTACAAACAGTGCTCCAGCGAAATAGCCAGCTGCATTCCGCCCCTTTAACAGTTCTCTCGTAATACTCGTTCGTCACTCAAGCTTATTTTCGGACGTACTATGGCTCTATCTTGAGCCGTACAACACGGATGTGTTATGCTTTCCCAAGCTCTAAAAAGGACACCCAACATCGGTGTCTTGGACAGAACACCACAATAGACAGATATAATTTTGAGGTAGTAAAGGATTTTGTCTACCTACGCTCTATGGTGAACTCCGCAAATGACACCAGTAGGGATATCACACGAAGAATTACTCTTGCCAATCATTGTTTCCATGGGGTAAAACGGCAATTGAGTAGCAAAGCCCTATCTCGAACTACTAAGGTAACTCTCTATAAGACACTAATCATCCCAGTCCTGCTCTTAGCCCAGAGGCATGGGCTTTGTCAAAACCGGATGAGGATGCCCTTGGTTATTTCGAGAGAAAAGTTCTTCAAGCGATCTTTGGTCCCGTCTGCACAGACGGTGAGTGGAGGAGAATGTAAAATGCCGAACTATACGGCCTGTACAAGGACATCGACTTAGCCAGAAGAGTTCACATACAGCGACTAAGATTGCTGGGTCATTTAGAGCGGATGGAGCCCAACGTTCCCGCTAAGAAAGTCTTCGAATCCACCCCAAATGGACAACGCAATAGACGACGACCTCGCGGTAGATGGCGCAAACAAGTGGAGGGGGACCTCAACCAACTTAGCGTGCGCAACTGGAGGTAGCTGGCTCGTAACCGCGCTGGCTGGAGAGGTTTGTTGGTTGAGGCCCAGGTCTTCCGCATTTGCTACTGGCGGTATAGAACTTAGATTAAGATTAAGAGAAACTCGATCGGCAAAGGTTCTGGCGGTCTCTTGCAATTGTAGCCGCCCGACGTCAAATTTCGCTCTGTTGTGGATATCCGCATCCGTACATTGGCTACAACTAGGTAGTGATCCGAGTCCACGTTGGCTCCTCCGAAAGTCCGGACACCCAGAATACTGGAAGAGTGCCTTGCGTCGATCGCAATGTGATCGATTTGGTTGACAGTTTTTCGATCAAAGGAGAGCCATGTTCCTTTGTGAATGTCAAGACGTGGGAACCGCGACAAAGTTTCGCCCCGCCGCAAAGTCGATTAGCCTGAGTTCGTTGCCGGATGTGATGTCGTGCAGGCTGTGCTTTCCGACCACGCTTCTCTTCCTAGCTTTGCGTCAAAATCACCTAGGATAATTTTAACGTCGTGGCTGGTAGAAGTCATGCTTTGTCGCATCGTCCTTCTCCTCGTGAGGGGCGTGAACGCAAGAAACTCAAGACTTTCTGCCTAAGTCGCACCCGAATAGACACTGTCCTTTTTGTCTGTAGCAATCACCGTAGTAGATGTCGCAGTTTTTCATACTCCTTTTGCCCGGCCTATTCCATCGCAATTCTTGGATGGCGGTAATGTCTGCTTTGAGACACTCTAGGGCCTCCGCAAGTTGTTCGGCTGCACGTGGTTTGTAGAGGGACCTAACATTTCATGTGCAGACACGAAAATCCTTGTCCTTTTTACGTTTGCTTGGGTCGTCAACAGTAGAATCACCCGTATCCGATGCTGTTGGTTGCTTCGTAACCGAAAGTTTTTTACGTGGTAGGGAAGTTAACCCGACGGCACAACCCCCAACCTGGAGGGCCAGATCCTTTTTTTACAACCCCTAGGACGAGGGGCTGGATACACCGATGTCAGTAACCCACTTCGGGGATATAAGCGCTGCCGTTGGCCCATTAAGGGTTCATCCGCCACCATCTCTTTTTCAATACCCTGACGTAGTATTGAAAATCCTTACAGACCTCAGATCCAGATATGTCGAAGTAGCTCCGGTAAGGTATCCGCTGGTCTGTAGACGTCACCGTTGATTCCATCGAGAGAATTCATCCGCCGCGCGTCCTCCTTCTGAGGAGCTGTTGCTAGACTTCTGAGACGCATATTTCAGCCGATCAGGTCACCAAGAGATGCCTCGTCCGGTTAAACATATGCGCGCTAAAGTTCACCCAGATGTGCTTACGCAGGTCTGAGTGTTCAGCTATACATATATCGTCAGACTCGGCATACGCTCATCGTTAGTTTACTATCAGATAGCTATCCAGCGGGCACCACGGGGAGGTGATGATGTGATTTTGCCACGCCATTTTTCCCTGTAACTACATCGTAAAAAACAAAGTCCCCAAACTCTACGTGACCACTGAACGGATTTGGATGCGGTTTTCAATGTTATGATATGCATTTCCTTGGGAAGGTTGTTGTGTACCAAAACTCTACCTTTTACAGGAACTGAGCATTCGAGGTCTAAGTGGCAGAAAGGGGGTTAAAATTACATTCACAGGGTCCTAACTCACTAATGGCTTTTTGGATTTAAAAACAAATGAAATAGTTTTCCGCAAATTCCTCAAAGATTCATTTGAGCTATATGTTATCCTTCTGCGTTATCCTGAAGCTGAGCTATGCTCAAAACAATTCCAACAGCCAGGCAGCAGTGGTTGACGTCATAGTGTGTGTATGTTAAGGAAATGTTCTGCACGAATGAAGATGATCTGTTGGAGAGTACCCCGGCTTCACCAATTGCCACTTCTAATCGGTTGCATATGATTCGCTCCAGTATTTTACCCATTGTGTCTAACAGGCATATGGGACGGTATGACGAGGGCTCGTCTGGTGGTTTCTTCCCTTTAGACAGCAGCACTAGACGTTGCTTTTTCCATTGGTCTGGAACAACTCCTTCTGTTAGACACTTGTTGTAGAGTTCCACAAATGGTTGCGTATTTGTTTTAATGCCATGCACTCCAGGTGACTTGGTATCCTCGAATCGTCTGCATATATCCAGGAGTTCCCTTTGCGTGACAGTTGGTATGTCCTGTAGTTCCGGAGGTGGCTCTATACGCTCTGCTGGTATTTGAGGTGGAAACAACCCCGATACAATTTTCTGCATAAGGAGAGGGCATGAGGGGGAGGGTGCCCTAGTGCCTTTGAGTTTTGCCATTACTGTTCTATAGGCGGTACTCCAAGGATTTATATCTGCTTGCTCGCAGAGTTCCTTAAAGCTATTGCTCTTACTTCTACGGATAGCTAGTTTTAGCTCTCTTCGCCTATCTTTGAATTGCACCCGTAGGTCCTGATGTGTGGATAAACCTCTGGATCGCTGGAATTGTTTTTGACTACGAGTACCTACATACGTAGGTATGTTTAATCCCGTATTTTGCGTGATGATGGTATGCTATGATTGTATCCCTAATCAACTAGTTCGAAGGGCCTTATCCTTCTCAATCTTCTTACTAAACTGCTACTATTAAGTAGTTCAGCTACTTCTAAATTGGCGTGGTTGCGAAGTCTAACTTTATGTCTTCTTGCAACCTTCCTGACCTCGCCCTCTACCATTTCTACTTTCAGATCTCTATGTAGATCAGCGTTTCTTATGTACAATGGCGCATTAACAATATTGCGTAGTATTTTATTTTGAAAACATTGTATACTTTGTAAATTTGTTTTATTTTTACACCCCCAAAGCTGGGGACCATATGTTCATATCGGCTTTAATAGTTGTACCTTGTTGCATACTGAGAGATAGGAATATCTCCATAGGAGCCAATACATTTTTTTATAGCAAATATTTTATTCGTCATGTTATTTCTTAACATGATCCTTCCAGCGCAGTTTAGCGTCAAGAGTTATGTCTGAGTATTTAGTTGAGTCCGAATAAAGAACTGCATTGTCATTTAACACGTTGAACGCCATGACACTCATACATATGTGAGTGTCACCACCGTCTCCGCTGGTACATGAAACCCACATGTGAGTGTCATCCTAGTGTAAAACTGGAACAAGAAACTCATATATGGGCGACAGGTACCAGACAGCTTTTTCAATTGATGTACAGGTTGCCCATATGTGAGTGTCACAGAAAAAATGCAATTTCAAGAAAACTACTTCTTCAAAGTCGAAATAAATCAGCGTTTTTAAAAAAATAAACCTAGATGCACCAAGAATTAAAAACAAATATTGGAACCACCACAAAAATTTCAGTTTTGCCCGTGGTACCAGCCAGCAAGCTAGAAAAAAGCGCTTGGCGTTCAACGTGTTAAAGTATGTACACAGGTACGCGTTTTTTTGGTCCATTCAAATACATATAACAAATATATGTCCTTTGAAGTTTTTCGGTTACTTCCTTTACAGTTTTACCAACAGCAAGAACAGCAGTATCGTCTGCAAATGTGGCAATAATAGTTTCCTCATTTTGTGGTAAGTCGTTTGTGTGTATAAGGAATAAAGCGGGTCTTACTACAGTACGTTGAGCTACGCCAGCATGACTAACTTCAGTTCATTTAGTTTTATTTGCCATTTTTTGGTCCATTCAAATATGATATATCATTTACTGTCCTTTGCAGTTTTTCGGACCGAAAATTTCGGTTACTTTCTTCACGGAAGGTCGTTTGTGGTAGATCATTTGTGTAAAAAACCAATAAAACGGGTCCTAATACACTACCTTAATGTACAGCAGCTTTTTTTATATTTTAATGTGGAGTACTCATTTTCTTGTTTTATTCAAATGATCGCTGGATTATGTAAGACTCTGGAATATATGAATATTGTTTGACAGATATTTTTGCAACTTTCGTATTAATACTTTGTACAACACTTTATTTAAAGCCTATGTAACATCAAGAAAGATGGTAGAGCATATTTTTTTCTCCTCTAAAGCTTTTTCTATTTTATCAGTTATTCGGTGTACCTGATCTATCGTTGAATACCTATTTCTAAAACCAAATTGATAGTTTGGTGTCAGTGTCTTTTCTTCTATGATCGGATGAAGACATTTCAGAAGAATTTTTTCGAATAGCTTAGAGAGTATTGGCAGCAAGGAAATTGGACGATATGAAGTAACTTCACTTGGTACTTTGCAGGGTTTTGGTACCATAATTACTTCCACGAATTTTCATATTCGTGGGACATAGGTTAGGTTAGCTTGAGTAGGATTGTGAGGCTTTCGTAAGACACTAGGGACATAACTAAGTCTTAATGCTGCATTTGTTATCTATGCTAGTGTTTTCGTACATTTTTTTAGGAAGTTATTTCAGAATTTGTTCTGCAATAAGGTAAAATCCAGAAGCTTTTTTCGAGTTGAACTTTTCTTTTATTTCTTTCGCTTTTTCATTCGAGTTTATTGTGCTATTAATCCTTTGTCTTTGCACATTTCTTCAGTTTGTTGAGATTAGTATTTATCTTCGTATAGCCTAAAGACGTTTTCAAGATATTCAGCGAATAAATCTGCTTTTTGTTTGATGGTTTTTGCGCAGTTTCCACTCCCGTTCTTAACTGGTGGAATATATACCGTTGGTCTTTTAATTTTTTTTTCTAGCCTTCCACAGTGAGTATTCTGTCCTAGCACCGTTTATCGGATTGGTAAGGAATTTTCCAATTCTTTAATCCCGTTTCTAGGATTATTAGTTAAACTACTAAGTCTTCTTTTATCACTTGGCACTCTCGATAGTTGCCAGCGTTTAGGAGCTTTTCTCTTTTCAAATATAAGTTCGCATATTTCTTTGGGATATACATTTCTTTTTACTTTACTCTTAAACTCTGGTGTGGCAGCCCAAGCAGCCTTCTGTACATCTATGTTGAAAGTCTGTAATTCACTATCCAAGTTCTCAATTGTGTCTATTGTTGAGGATAGTTCAATACATTCTTCCAGCAATTGTCTGAAATAACTCCAGTCAGTCAGTTTGTTTATACATATATATATTTGGCGCCTAGCTTCTCGCAACCACTCATGTTGTGTGCGTTATATTTTTCACACGAATGGAAGGGACCTACAGTTTAATGCCGAATCCGAACGTCGATTTTGAGAAGCTTTTTTCGTGACAACAATACTCTCGGATGTTTGTCAGACGCTCGCGAGAGGTGGGACCGTAAAAAAACTTTTTGGTATTTTCTGGGATTCGAACTTGGAACCTCATGCGTAGTGATCCGACACACTAAACACTTACGCCACGGCGCCCACAGTCAGTTTGTTTACTAGACTTATTTCCAATCTTATTTCCAAGTGTAAGTAACACAGATGAGTGATCTGAGTTAGAATCTGGCCCTTCTTCTACTTTGAGAGTATTTAGGAAGATATTCTTATTTACAAAGAAGTCAATAACATCTGCGATTTTATTCATCCTCAAATAATTATCTTATATTATTCTTTCTGCAAATTAACTGTCTATCTTTGCAGGGTTGTGGGTTCTTCTCTGCATCTATCTACAATCTACACATTACTTTAAACGTATTACATAAAACCGCATATGTACCTAAAAAACTAAAATCATATTTTCCCAGCCATTCCTTCTATTATATAACTTTCCTTACTCACATGTAGATTTTCGGTTTCATAACTATTGAAAAGTCTTAACATTATATCTGCAATAAAATATAAAACCAATGAACTGTTACGCTTTACAACTTTACCGGTTTTTCTATAATTTTCCCCAGGTCTTTTTATACGACCCGATGAAACCAATCTATATACAACACTGGAACCCACACTAAGTAGTAATCCTAATGTTTATTTCCAACGGAGTGGAGGCGTTCATCCGGGAATGATGTACTAACAGTGCACTGCACATAAATGTATTAAAAATTTATTGTGTAAGTCGTTCTCATTAAAATTTCTTCCGACAAGATCGATAGGAATATAATATGCCTTGACGCTCCTAGGGAGTATTAGTGGAAATAAGTGATGTAATTTAAAGTAAACTTTATCGATTTTATATTTAGAAAATAAAATAAAAAATAAAATAAAAGGTACGACAATAACGTAAAGACTTCTCTCATAGACTTAATATTTTGTTCATAAATATAAGTTTAAGAATATAAATACGAAAAATATTTCAGTTTACCAGGTAATTATAGTGTAAGTCGATGTATATTCCCTAGTATTCAATCAACCTCTTTTGTACGTCAGTTATAAATTGGGTACGTTTAACATTATAGTTTACTTGAATGGATGTAAGATCTTAGATTACAGTTTTTAAGTAATGTAAATAGTGTTAGTATTTTTAAGATTTTTATTGATGTGAATGCTAGTAAAAGTTAAATAAAAGAAAATAAAATAAAGAAAAGGAAACTCGAAGCAAACGTGTTTTTCTGTTGACTGAGGAATATTATTAACACTTGGGATGTGCTTGCTTGCGGAAGGTTTGTTCCTTGATTGTTTTATGTTTAAAGTGAATCCTATAGGAGGCCAACGTTCTCGAGAATGTTATATGGACAAGGTGGAAAGGTTTGAAGAGGAATTTCAAGCAATCTTTTCAAAAATAATGGATCTGGAGAAACTGGGTACACTTTTTCTCCCACCTCTATGCAGAGTTCATTGCACGCGAATAGGTATTTATGAAGACGATTGTCAGATTATCTTTTGAGCGTATTGACAGTGCAGATGATCGCATATATAGGTAATCATTGTGAAAGCGGATCCCACGTTATTGGCAGATTGAAGCAAAGTGGTTGGTAGCATCAAAAATATTTTATGGATTGACATATACATACAATGCGACCAAAAAAAAAATTAAAATGTTTTATATATCTTATTTTCGAAGAGAAAAAGTGTTGTTCTGTCTGTATGACAAATCAACGCTATTTCTCAGCTTCAGGACACGTACGAATATTATCTGTAGCTTTACATTTGTGGCGATAAAAACTCTAAGCAAAGAAGCTGACTTTATTTTGATTAGTAGTTACGAGTAGCTTTCCGAGTTCAGTGTATCGAGACGATACATAAAGTATAATCAATTCGCGGGATACTCCTTTTTTTCAGCTCCCAAAGACCTATCCCGCGAAAATTTTCTAAATCCTTTTTTTCATACAAAATTCCTAACGTACCATATATAATATTTTGAATTTGATCTGTGGCGAACATTATAGACTGTTAGACTGAACGATAACAGCAGGCGAATATTATATACACGTTCACAGTGAACGAGTAAGCCATACACATTACTACTATACTCTGTCCAACATAAATTGGCAGTACACGTCTTATGGGGAAGCTTTTTCAAAATCAGTAGAGCGCCATATTTTTGCACCATACTAAATTGACTGAAACCTCCCATAAAAAGTGTTTACCCGCCAGTGAATTTCCAATTCCATCAGACATAAATTTGAAACATCTTATTCAGCGCACATCTGAGTGTGCACTGATTGGCTGTGGCCTGTGGCTGCTGCTATTTAACCCCCATTAAATTGATGTGCATTCAGAGTTACCAGTGTCCGTTTGGTAGCTCGTTCAGTTTTTTTTCCTTGGGGTTCTGTTGAGGAGCTTTTGGTTTTAGAGCTTTCAAAAAAGTTCTTAATGATAAGTGTTATCGTGGAGATCTTGTTTTGATCTTTTGCATTTCTTTTAATATGTCGAAAATACATTAAAATGCAGTTACAAAATTGTAAGCTGTTTCTTTAAGGAAAAAGTTTATTTGCATCGGTTTTCATAGCGCGTGGTCAGTTTTTTTTATGTTAAGTGTATTTTTCTAAATTTGGATTGTGATACTAATGCGAAGTTAAGTGTTTTTATGTAAATTGTATTTGTGAAATGTGTATTTTTTTTTTTTTTTTGAGTTTTGTGCGCCTTTTATCTAACTTCTTGGTGGTGTGGAAAAAGATAATTTGTTTTATTTTTTATAAATAAAACAAATTAAATAAAAATGTCAATCTAAAAAAAAGGACGGTAACCCTACATAATATTCTTTCTGACTTTTGCTAATTTGAAATGCTTACTACGGAAACCCTGTAAGAGCTTTTGTTAGAATAGCACCTTACGGAAAAGAAAAGAATGCGAATGAGAGACAAACATCACTATCTTCCCTGTACTGCCAATTTATGTTGGACAGAGTATAGGTACATGTACGCGTAGCTGTCATTCATGTGTGCGTTCAGTGTTGCCAAGTCATTCTGGCGTTTGAGCACCGTTTGCAAAAAGTTCATCGTTAACTTTGACCTCTTGGGCACCAAAAGTGTCATTTTCTCAAAAACATCTTCAAAGTACAATAAATTTAGGGTTTTCCAGCAAGAGGTTTGAATACGTATAGTGTGCTATTCTGCCACCCGACAGATGAGAAGTAAAAACTACGCCATTAATAAACATGGAACGATACACACTTCAACGACGCATTAAAGTTCTTAAAATTCGCTACCTAAACGGCGAACATTTCGCTGAAACAGTTCCAAACATTAAAAGCTTACTCGGTCGACGTGAAACACCTTCTCGCCGAGCAATTGCTAAATTGGTTCAGAAATTACAGCGATTGGAACAAGTTTATGATATAAAGAACCAAAATCGTGCCGATCGCGCAAGAACAGCTGAAAATATTGCTTCTGCAGCTCAAAGTCTGGCCGAAAACCCAGGTTTGTCGATTCCACGTCGATCTCAAGAATTGGACAGATCACGAACAACACTCCACTGAATTTTGCATAAAGACTTGGATCACAAAGCCTAAAAGGTTCAGTTGACGCATGAACTTAAGACTGCCGGTTATCAGCAGTGCGTTACTTTTTGTTGAATTTGCTGCACGTCAGCCTTAGTGAATTTGTTCGCATCAGTGTTTCGTTAATCTAAAGAAAGTCGAAACCGAAAGGAAAATGCACCGACTCACGCAAAAGTTCGCGAGAGTCGACACATTGAAAGCGATTCTCACGTTGAAGTGCAATTTGACGTATTCATGCGTAGAGTCCTACCACTTTTTGAAAATGAAGCCAGATTTACTTCGCTAAATTGGTAAAAAGAGAAATATTCCACCAAAAGTAATGCCAATGCGAGTGCGATTGACGTTGAAAACGATGACGACGAAGTTGTAACAATGTTGGTTGACTGATTGGTATAACCGTATAAGTATTTTTAACGAATAAGATATGATATTGCGGCAGGAATTTTTTCATATTTAATATCCTTTTTCTTTTATTTCTATATCCCGCGAAATTGCCGAATTTAGTGGACTTTTTCCCTTTTATCGGCCAAAAAAGATTGTATGATTAAGTATAATACATACATCCGTTCAATGGTTTATGAGTGATGCGCGGACAACTAACAGAGGCCTATTGTTATTAATTAGAAAACTATTTTGTTTTTTTTTTTTATGAACGTGAAAATCTTAAACACGATGTAGGGATAGAACACCTAGAGAAGTGCGGGGACTCTAACCGCACTAAAAATACCTCCCAAATCATGAGCAATCCTAGAAAGATCGAGAGATGATTTTTATTTCATAAAGTTAAGTAGTTTTTGAGGAGATATTATATTACGATTAGTTGTCATAATTTTTACATCGTAAGTTCGTAAGGTCTGGTTCTCCTCGATCTACAATTGTTAATCATTTAAGACGTCTTCTATTTCAAGAAACCCCTTTCGACTTACTAAACTTAAAAACTTAATGCAAAAATCACAACTTATTGCTTAACTGGTGTAAATTCAGAGAACTTCTCGAAGGTTTCATTAACCTTAGGTCCCAACTAGTCACCACAAAACATATTGACATTGAAACAGAACAATTCATTGCCAATGTGCAACAGGCAGCAGAAGATAGTACACCGACTTATAAAAAAAAAAAAAAACAGGCTTTGGTGAAATACCCCACAGAAATGAAGCAACTTATACTTGAAAAGAGAAGAGCTCGTAGAAAATGGCAAGCGACAAGATATCCTGGCGATAAAAGCATTTTTAATAGACTCAATAATAGGCTTAAAAAAACTATTACTGAATGCAAAAATGATTCTCTAGCTAAATACCTTTGTAATCTAACGGCTGACAAAGTCACGGACTACTCCCTTTGGAAGGCTGCTAAACGTTTAAAGACACCTCAAGCGCAAGATCCCCCGTTGAAAACATATGATGGGAAATGGATCGGCGACCCAAAGGAAAAGGTTAAACTCTTTTGTCAGTACCTTTCAAATGTTTTCAAACCGTTTCCACCTAGGGTAGCAAATGAAGATCTTGATTTCTATAACAAAGTAGACGAAAAGGAAATTCCTTATGTTTCATTAAGAGAGATCAAGACATGTATTCATAAACTAAATAATAGAAAATCGCCAGGTTATGATCTTATAACTGCTCAAATCTTGAAGGAACTTCCTCCAACTGCATTGTTGAAACTCAAGCTTATAATTAATGCTTGCTTTAAACAAAGTTATGTCCCACATCACTGGAAGATAGCAGAAATTATTGTTATTCCTAAACAAGGTAAGCCTTTACCAGAGGTTACCTTATATAGGCCAATCTCAATTTTACCGTTATTTTCAAAACTTTTCGAGAAACCCCTTCTTAAAAGGTTAGACCCAATTATAGAGCAAAGAAAGCTTATCCCTACCCATCAATTCGGGTTTAGGAATAAACACTCGACGATAGACCAGGTGCATCGTATAACTAATGTTATAGAAAAGGCACTGGAAGAAAAACAAATTTGTTCTGCAATATTCTTAAACGTTGCATAGGCTTTTGATAAGGGCATAAGGATTTAGACTATAAACTTCATAGGGATCTACCTAGACAGTACTATGAGATCCTTAAATCTTATATATGTAGGTACTAGATTCTTTAGAGTTCGTTATGGCTCAGCGTAATCTGAACTTAAAAAAATACAAGCAGGTGTTCCACAGGGAAGTGTTCTAGGACCCACCCTGTATTTATTATATACGAGTGATATACCGCATGCGAGTGATACCATGATAGCCACATTTGCAGACGACACTGCTCTTCTATCAACAGATGGATGTGTGGCTAAAGCTACAGAAAAGATACAGAATTCAATTAACGAGATATGTGATTGGACGGAGCGATGGAGAATTAAACTTAATGAGTCAAAGTCCATCCATATCAATTTTACAAATAAAAAAATAACGAATCTTCCCGTGGTTATTAATAAGCAAGTAGTTCCTTACTCTAACACAGCTAAGTATCTCGGTATGAATCTGGATGCTAAACTGAAATGGAAGGAACATGTGAAAAAGAAAGTAGAAGATCTAAGTATTAGATATAGAAAACTTTATTGGTTGTTAGGATATAACTCAGAACTGTCCATTGAGAATAAAATCCTATTATACAATCAGATATTAAAACCCGTTTGGACATATGGTATCCAATTATGGGGTTGCACAAGGAAAACAAATGTTCAAATGTTGCAAACATTTCAAAATAAGGTCCTTTGGGGAATAGTGAATGCCCCATGGTAAATTAGAAATAGTGAGTTGCATCGAGATTTGCAGATCGACCTCGTAGCAGATACAATTAAAAAGTACGCAATGCGTCACGTACGAAATAATATTCGTAGGTTAAGAAGAACCAAGCCGCATGAACTTTTTTCATAATTACGAGAGCCCGTATTTAAATTATAATACCTTCTCAAATTCGACTTAACGTTGATAGAAAGATCTTTGTCGATCACTAGTTGATCAAGTGCGGTTAGAGTCCCACACTACTTTGGGTTTCTAACCCCACTGTGTCTTTCGAGATTTTCACCTTCATCAAAAAAAAAAGAAGCTTATTGCCGCCTAATATTAACACCACCCATTGGGTAAGTATGCACTGAAAAATATGATCATTCGAGTTTCAAACCGCTGCCACTGTTCGATACAACTTACATCGTGCTATTAATTACATTTAATGAGTAATACAGAAGTAAGTTAATATAGAAAATCCGCCCGTGCGCTCAGAGCCAGTATAAGGGTATTAACAATCCCTTTGGTGCGCGCAAAATATGAAACATAAATAAATTCTGATTCACGATCACCTTCAATGGCCGCTGTTTCAAGCTAGGATTACTGTATATAACAAATGGTCAAATGTTTGACAATTTTCGCTGGCAACTAGGGTCAACTCGTAAAATTGTTTATATTTTTATTTTTTTTTTTTGCCTAGGGGGTAGTGGAAAAACGCTAATGTGCACGGGAAACAATGCCGCACTGTTTCTAGTAGTGTGAGACTCACTACTCACAAAAAAACCACCTTTAACCCCTTCTTATCGCATTACTTCAGAGTGGTGACGTTTTCTTTCCCCTCTGGGGACCGGCTTTTTCATATTCGGCTCCTCGTGCGGGTTTATACATTCTTGCCGGTAAGGCTTTTATCTACTTTATGCAATTTGTGAGGGAATGTTGGCGTCTTCCTCTCTCTTTTTGGATGTTAGTACCGTCTCGATAAAGGAAGATATTCTATTCCACGTGTTGGTACTCGAGGTCATCTTGCTTATAGCATTTTCCGACTCCACTCTACTCCTCTGCTCTGTCCATCTGCTACAGGCGAAAAAGGTGTGGAAAGCGCCGTCTTCCGCTGAGTCTCCATATTGGCAGGTTGCGCTCTCTACTTTACCCATTTTGTGGAGGTATCGATTGAAATACCCATGTCCGGTTAGGAATTGAGTGACAAAGTAGTTCACTTCGCCGTGTTTCCGCTCTGTTCAAGCCGTGACGTCTGTAATCAGCCTCGCTGTCCACCTCCCCCTCGTTTTGGTAAGCTCCTTCGCTTCAGCGACTGCCAGTTCTGCCCCTACTTCCGCCTTCTTGTCGTGGGCGTACTTCCTCTCTGTCGCTAGGAGGTCGATGTGGGTCACACCCGCAACTACGAGGACGGCTGGTTCCGACACTGTGCGATAGGAGCTTGCAACTCGGAGAGCTCCTCGCCTTTGTACTGCGGCAATTTGCTTTCTGTACTTCTCCTGTCTAAGTGCGTCTACTCAGATCTCACACCCATACAGAAGAATGGCGTGGGTGATGGACATGAGGAGTCATCGCCTACTCATTGTTGGGCCTCTGATATTTGCCATAAGCTTACTCAGCGATGACGTGACCTTCGCAGCTCGCGGACTTAATCTGTTGCCAGAAAGAGAGTTTAGAGTCCAGGGCGATTCCTAGATACCTTACTGCTGGTTTGCTGATTATTACTTCTGGACCTACTCGGAACTTGACAATGGTCGGGATCCGTTTCCTAGTCAGAAGAACTATCTCTGTTTCTTCCGCGGCGAGACTAAGGCCATGGGCTTCCATCCAGGCGAGTACTCGTCCTGAGCCCCTTCGATGTCCCTTGCGGTAATCACCGCACCGATGTCATCTGCGTACCCGACTAAGAAGGTATCGTCGGGCATCTCCATGCGAAGGATTCCATCGTTTGAAATATTCCACGGATCGGGTCCAAGGATTGAGCCCTGTGCTGCTCCATCAGTGATTTCCTTTCTATGAGTACCCTCCTCGGTGTCGTACAGAAGTTCCCTGTCTTTGAGATAGTCCTTCACAATTTGCAAAAGATATTGCGGTATCCTGAAGGTGTTCTCGAGCGCATCTAACATGTCTCCCCATCTGGCCGAATTGAAGACATTCCTCACATCCAGAGCTGCCAGCACGACGATTCGCCTTGGGTAGTGATTTCCCCTTTGGGCGAGGTGGATGGTTTTGACTACTTCTTCAATTGCTCCTATCGTGGAGTGGCCTTTTCTGAATCCGTGTTGTCGATCGGATAGGCCACCTGCTTTTTGGGTTGCTTCTGTGATTCGAGGCTTTAGCATTTTCTCGAAGAGTTTTCCTGCCGTGTCCAGCATGCACAGAGGTCTGTATGCTGATGGGGAATCCGGGTCTCCTTTTCCCTTGCTTATGAGCACCAAGCGTTGTACCTTCCACTTCTTGAAAAAGATCTCTTCCTTTAGACAGCCGTTATATGTTCATATAAAAGTATTTGTAATAATAACTATAGCTAAAAAAAACCCTTTGCCTAGTGGGTATCCATTAATACAATGCAAGCCCTCTAATATCCTCTTATATATTTAAATCCTTATGTCAGCAAGATTATTTATTTCTAATGAAATATATAAAGAGTCAGTTCGATCAAATACGAAAGCTTATGCTAACACTATTGCGAAGGCGTTATTCATACTGGACCTGACTGGAAAAAATGTTCGCTATGTTGGATGATTGATATGCCTATGACAGCAGGAGCAGAGAATCCTCAAACAATTTTTCCAGAAGTTTTAGGGACGAAGAGGAAAAACAAAATAATCTTCACCTATTAGGCACCTGCCCAGCTGTTCCAAGGAAGAACCTACTAAGAGAATACTTCTTCGAAGATTTAACTGATCTGTCGAAAACACACATATTAAAATTTTTATGTTCACGTCAAAATCTAGCTGGCTTAGCTGATACTAATAACACTTACACCACTTTGTTGGGACAGACACCTGACCTAACTTAACCTAACCTATGAAAGCAAATGGTTGGGAAAAAAAATCTGTGAATCCGAAGCAAAGACAAAATAAGAAAAGAAAGCTCCCCAGTTATCTGGATACCACCCCCGGTGTTTGTTTGAAACCTAATATCTGAGCCTCAAACCACTACATCAATCCTCCTTTATGTCTATCTCTTCCAACGCCCGCACTTTGTAAAACACTTTTAGGATATTCAAGTGCGCGCAAATTATAAAAAGAACATCAGAAGTTAAAAGAACTCCAGAAATTTAAAAACAATTTCATAGGTAGTAGGATGTAAAAGGTTCAATTTAAGTAGCGATACCACAGTCATCTCGTGCGTTAAGTGGTTTTTATCTCTTTATATAGTTAATATTTTTTCCCTTCCATAACTACTCTCCAGTGTACACCACTCTTGGCGACGTGCCCTAAATCCGTCCAGTTGTAATTTTTACGCTCATCTTCGCATCTGATTTAAATGCGTTCGTCGCTTCGATTGAGTTTGAAAAAAAAAACTTCTGTTCACCCTCGGCTTTGACTGAATGTTAGCTCTGTTGGCTGCTCACGCACTGAATAGCATTTTACCATCTCTTATATTCATTTGCAATTTTTATAGCCTTACTATACGCGTATGAGCGCGAGTGTGTAGAGAAGATAGGTATTTTAAAGATTGTAAAACTATATAAATGCTTGTAATCGCATTTGGGAAAGATAAAGGAAAGGAAATAAAACTCTAAATGAACATTTCGCATTGGGATTTAGTTTCACGCGGTTAATTTATAGCCAAATATTCGTACGATAGTTCAAGTGGATTGCTTGAAAGGTGAAGTACCTACAGTCGGTGTCAAAAAAGAACGCCGCACCATTGCTTAAGGTTGTTTTTCGTATATGAACAATTATTTAGGAGTTTCACCAACCACTTTTTAATTACTTACTTACTTAGGTGGCGCTACAGTTCGGCGTGAGCCTGGGCATCAACCAACAAGCCTCTTCATTTATCTCGGTCCTTAGCTGATTGCCTCCAGTTGCACACTTCAAGTTGGTAGAGGTCGCCTTGAACTTGTGCGCATCACCTACGGCGAGGAGGCCCTCTACTGCGTCGTGCCTCCGGGTTAGATTCCAAGACTCTGCCGGCCAGAGCGTTGGTGTCCATCTGCTCTGCATGTCCTAGCTCTCTCAAACGTCCAATTCACAGTTTTTCACGTAGAGAAAAAAGACATTGATCGATATGAAAAATTGTTCGGAGGATTTAGATCGCATTTGCAAGCAGCATACCGCAATAACGTACGTCGACGAGCTATTGGAGGTGGACTGTTTGGCGTCAACTGTTCCTTACGAGAAAGAAATGTGATGGTGGAATGCGAGGTAAGAAACCAATGGGAGATAGTTGAAGTAGATTGTGGTAAAGAAAAGTTCGAAATTTTCCCAATATACTTAAGACAGGAATCTTGGAATAAGCAAGTCAGTGAGCAAAAGCTTGAAATATCACGAAACAAAAATAAAATATAGTTCTTATAGGTGATATGAACATACGAATGGGAGAAGAAACCCAAACTCTGGGCAAGTATATACTTGGAAATCATAAAATACTTATGGAAAGGTCATCAAGGAATAAAATAATAAATCGTAAGGGAAAAGAGTTTATTAATCTCTGCAATGACTACGGGTTGGTAATTTAAAATGGCGAAACGTTTGGAGATAAACATGGATAAATGACATTTATGTATGTCAATGGTAGGCGTCGTAGCGCAAGTGGTTAGTGTGTCGGACCACTGCGCGTGAAGCTCCAAGTTCGAGTCCCAGAAACTATCAAACGTTTTTTTCACGGTGCCACCTCTCCCGAACGTCTGACAAACATCCGAGAGTATTTTTGTCACGAAAAGCCCTTCGGAGACGGCACTAAACTGTAGGTCCCTTCCATTCGTGTGAAAAATATAACACGCACAACACGAGTGGTTGCGAGAAGCCCTGACACTTAAAGAGCTGTTGCGCCAAATTTACTCGTATTTATATAATGTATATATGGTGGAAGAATCTGTAAGTGATATATGTGTAATTTCAGGAGAGATAGCGAACCGAGTCTATAGTTTTACAGTAGAGACAGAAATATATTCAGATCTTATGCCAACAAAAATGAATCTTAGCTTAAACACAAAAAAGGCGGATATGGAAACGCACTAACAATGAAGACGCAAAACAGGGATATTATGATTCGAATTTGAAATATAATCAAATATGTAGAAAAAGCGAAGGAAGTATTATTTAAATGGTGCAAATAAAATTAAACAACGCCAAAGATAAAAAAAACTGGTGGAAATTTGCTAACGAACTACGCCAAAAAAGGTTTAGAATCGGGTCAGAGACAAGCATAGAAGAATTCATACACTATTATATTTCGACTCATAGCGACTACCAAGCTATACTCGTATTGTGTGAAACGACGAACGAAGAAAGGCAGCGCCAAAATTCATTAAGGAGAACAGTCAACAGACTAAGGTAGAAGTCAAATACATTCGATGAAGAGGCTTTCGCCCTTATGATCACAGGTGTTACGTTGACGGGTTCGGCCAACAAGAAGTCTTTGCAGCTGATTACCCACAATTCAACGGCGCGCGTGCGATGCATCTATGGTAAGAAGAAGGACAAATACACGCTACTCATCAGTATATTGGTGGAATAAAGATATCGCGCTGGTACGCGCTAATTATCACAGCACAGGGAGACAGTGCCAGCGCAGCAGAGGAAGAGACAATTTCACCGAATTCGACCATCACCGGTACAAAATAGTGCCAAAAGAGTTGAAAACGGCAATAAATACCAGCAAACGTCGGAGCTTCGCCGAGTTATGCAATGGAGCAAATAGAAACCTCTGGGAGAGAGCATACCAAGTGGTGATAAAAAAGCCAAACGTTTTTCGAGCCCCATCCCACACATGCCCAGATGTATTGGAGCAAATAGTCGAAGGCCTGTTTCCAAGACAATCGGAAATTCCACTGGAGGACGAGTCGCCTACAGCAGCTTAACAAACTCCTAGGATAACTACACAGGAAATTCTACAGGCGTGCAACCGGTTTGGGATTAAAAATTTGCCTGGACCGGATGGGATCCCAAATGTAGCTCGGAAAGCGGCGATTAAAACCAGAATGAATGAATCTTTCCTCATTAATAGAAAAAAGCAGAGGCTCGTGCTACTGCCCAAAGGAGGTAGACCCGCGGGAGATCCATCAGCATACCGCCCACTCTTCATGTTGGACACGGTAGGAAAAGTGGTGGGGCGAATCATCGGTAACAGGTTGGAAGGAGCGATTGAAGAAGCAGGAGGACTATCACCACATCAGTACGAATTTCGAAAGGCACGCTCGACTGTTGATGCCATTAAGGAAGTGGTTGATATAGTGAAAAGGACCATAGAAGGAAGACGATGGAAAATAGGTGCAAAGCAGTACTGTTGCGTCATAACACTGGGCGTTAAGAACGCGTTCAACACCGCGAGCTGGAAACAAATCCTGGAAGCGCTTCGAAGTATGCGTATACCAATTAGCATCAGGGATATTTTGAGAAACTATTTCCGGCAAAGATTGCTGCTTTATGAAACAAAGGATGCTTTGGAAGAATACGCAGTCATTCCTCGGGGCTCGGTCCTGGGGCCAACACTATGGAACCTCATGTACGATGAAGTCCTTCGTCTTGAAATACCAGCTGAGACTAAAATCGTGGGATTTGCGGACGATATCGCTATAGTTGTAACTGCAAAACAATTTAAAAAAGTTCTTCAAATTAGCAATGAAATCATCTCAGTTGTTTGACGGCGGCTAACATCAGTCAGCCTATGCTAGCACAACACAAAACGGAAGCGGTACTTATTACTAGTAGAAAGCAATTGGAAAACTTCACGCTCACAATAGGTTGTCATGAGATAATATCCAAACCAGCTATCAAATACGAGTATCTTGGCGTTATGTTTGACTCAAGGCTTACATTTAAAAAACATCTGGAATACGTAAGCAACAAATCTTCCCGCGTGGGTGCCGCCATCGCGCGGATTATGCCGAATATAGGAAGGCCAAGATACAGCTGAAGACTACTCTTAGATAAAGTAGTCACATCTGTAGTCCTATACGGATCACCAATTGGGCCGGAGATATGAAAGTGACATCATACAAAAGAAGAATCGTAGCAGTAAATCGATTATGTGCACTAAGAGTGAGTAGCGCTTTTCGCACAACATGGGACCACGCAGCCTGCCTTATCGCAGGAATGTTCCGTATTGATATACTGACGGAAGAATTGCAGGAAAAGTTTTTAGAGAACAGACACGAGGGGAGGCTAACTTACGGTGAAGCGGACACTACAGTAAGAAGCACAAGTTAGATAGAATGGCTTGGATAAATTGCAGATATGGTGAAGTTAACTTCTATTTAACACAACTATAATACTTACGGGAGATGGTTGTTTCCGGTGATATCTGTACCAGTATATGAGCGAAGACTGCCACGGTTGTCCATCGGGCAGTGACACCCGCGAAAACGTGGAGCATATACTTTTTCACAGTCCACGTTTGCAGCTAGGTAGGTAGGTAGGTAGAAGTGGCGGTTCTGTAAAACAGAGACCCAATTAGCACAGTTCTGCCGTTTTGATACCACGACTCATGCGACCTTGGATGTTGATGTGTGTTGGTGAGGACAATCTAGAGCCAGCCTGTGGAGTTTAAGAAGAGGGTTAGCTCATTTATGTTCTTACCCGAGATCTCCTCAAGTGAATTGTAGAAGGGTTTGCCTAACGCTTGATGTCTAGCCTTAGCTAGTGCTGGACAAGTGCACATGTAGTGGATAATTGTTTCCTTTTCGGTGGCTATGTTGCAACTACGGTAGTGTGTATTATATAGGATACCTAGTTTGGCTGCGTGCTGTCCAGTGTCCCGTGATTATCGCTATTGTACGGGCAATGTCTTTGCGCGTTCTGTTCAAATTTAAGGTCAGCTTTTCTAAGAAAGATTGAGGAGATGTTTGCCTTAATTGCTCCGAGCGGGGTGTGAACAAGTTCAGCAAGTGAGCATTGAAGGGCTGAGCCTCGCCTGGCCAATTCGTCAGCGTGTTCGTTGCCATCAACGTTGCTGTGGCCTGGAACTCAGACTAGGGTCACCATGCATTGGCCATCTAGCGAGGCCAGCTCCTGTCGGCATTCTAGTAGTAATTTCGAGGAAATGGTTTCCGAGGCAAAGGCTTTGATAGCAGCTTGGATATCAATTAAAATAGCGATTCTTTGCCTTGGTAGTGTATTTGTGTGTGACTTGATTTGGCGACAGGCTTCGCGAATGGCGAGTAATTCCGCTTGGAAGACGCTGGCAGCGTCCGGGAGTCGATACGATCTTGCGATGTTCAGGGACTCCGAGAAAACACCCGCATCAACCCCACAGTCCATTTTTGACCCATCGGTGTAGACTGTTAGATCGAAACCACTGGTCGCCTGTCCATCCTGCGAATCTTTTCTTGTAGGGAATTGTACATCGAAACGCTTTGTGAAGTTCAATGTGGGGATGATGTAGTCTGTTGGAGTCGATACGAGTTCTCCTGGTAGAGAATCTAGGATACTGTCCATAGGGTTTCGCAGTCCAACACTTGGACTCTCTGAGTCTGATTGCGCTGTGCGCTGAGATGTTTGTGATATGTAGATCTAGGGGTAAAAGGTGTAGCAGGACTGTTAGACCGTTTGACGGAGTTGACCGTAGGCCGCCTGTGGTGTCTATGCATGTTTGGTCATGTTATAGGCTTTTTTAAGGGCCGGCCACCATACTATCGACCCGTAGGTAAGGATTGGGCGTACTACGGCTGTGTACATCCACAGGTTCCAGGTACAACGTTTGCAGCTACAAAAAGAAGCACTACAAACAGTACTACGAAAAACACCAACGCCGGAGAATTTAGCAAATTACATGTTAGGATCAGAAAACAGTTGGAACGCAGTGAGCTCTTGTACCAAATATGTATACCAAGAGTTTAGGAGACTTAAGGGAGAGAGAAAAGAGAGCGAAGAAAACGCAAGAAGCAACAGACTGGAAGCGAGCGGGCGTGCGGACAAACGCACATGCGCCCATAATGGCACGCAAGCGCGAAACCATCATCATGAGCCAACTAAAACTACTGGAACGTTAGAGAAAAAAGTCCAAAAGGACTAATACGAATCCAGATGACAACTAAGCGAGAAATCCCCCTATGATGAAATGCCAAGAAGGCGGTACCGCAGGGATAAGGGTAAGAAGGGAGAAGGGGTTAGTGGGTAAGAATCCAACACTGTTACTAGGTACGAGCTCGTCTTTTGAAGATTACTACCTCCCGCGAAAAAAAAGAAGAAAAGTCGCTAAATCGTCAATTGCTAGCTGTGCAATGGGTTGAATACCTTTTATTGGATATCGTATGGAGATAACAGATATGGAGATAACAACGTGTGTGATTCAGAAAATGCTAAAAAAGGTAAAAGAAAATAACGCTACTGGGGAAGACTGGCTGCCATATGAATTCTTTATAAATGCACCAATTAATTAAATAAAGCAGCTGGCTAAATGATTCACAGATAGGCTTAACAAAGGAATGCTTGGCCAACGTTTTCTAAAAGCAATATTTTTTCCACTATTCAAAAAAGGAAATGCAAGTGAAGTGAAAAACTATAGACGAATTTCTTTCACGAACTGTGTAACAAAGATATTACTGGGAATTATGCACGACAGACTATCTATAGGTAAATTGGAAAAGAAGCACAGAATTTTTAACGAGTTCCAAGCTGGGTTCAAAGAAAATTATTCTACGGTAAAAAAAAAAAACATTTATAACCTATGCAGCATTATCAAAATAAAAAATAATGAAAAGAAAAAAGTTTACGACTTTTCGTAGATTTTAAGACAGCTTTTGATGGAATCGACAGAGGATCTCTATTTTACAACTTAAGCATTTTACAACTCTGCAGTATGGGCTGGTTATATTGATACCTCTATGCTTAGCCCGTTCTTATTTGCACTGATGCTGAACGATCTGCACGATTACTTGGGGTGGACCTCGCCTGAATGGTTTTCTCGTTCGACTGTTAATATAAGCTGACGATATTGTCATATTAGCTGAAGATATATCCGTGGTACAAGGAATGATAAGAAAGTTGGAATAGTACTGTAAAGTATGAAGTTTTACAATCAACCTAGATAAATCAAAAATTATGATTTTCAGCAAAGGCAACGCACTAAAAAGAATATTTTTATTCTCGCGGATCTTCACTTGAACCATTTCTTTTCCCAGTACGCTTATTCGTCTACGCATAGTCTAGCCGTCACGAGACCACTTGTACAACTGACTTGTACAGAAAAGGGAAATTTGCATATTTAAAAATTGTAGCGGTTTTTTTTCTGTGGTAGCTAAATTATAGTTAGGTACTTATTAAATTTGCATTGTTGACAAGTGCCTGTATTTGTTGAATTGTAGTTTTGTGGTACAGGCCCCAGGGCAATAATGGGGAAACTTAAAGAAAGAGAACCAAAAGCAAAAGATTGCTTAAGTAGCACCTGGAAAAATTTCATCGGCAAGAAGGAGGTAAAATATTTAGCGAAATTCAAATTATTCAACGCTGTGTCAAGAGCGATATTTTGCTTTACATCTTAAGTTGGGGGCTTTTCAAATTTCGACGCTGTCGATAAAACGCATCGATATTTTATTAAGAAAATGTTTGGTCCACATGATTTCAACCCAAATTATATACTAAGCCTAGAAATAGGAGTCCCAGACTTGAATTTGTACACACTCAGACTCCACATTGAATATGTACAAAAAATATACTGGTGTAAAGAATGGAAAAGCGTGAGAGGACGTGATGGAATAAGTTGGACGGATTTGCACAGACGCTTGGAAATCCAATATCGAAAAATGTTAGAGACTCTAACAAAGGACCAGATCCAAAAGAATTTGAGGGAGGCACAAATGAGTTCACATGGAATTTATAAGAAACTTAAGCATTCAATAGGTCACATATACTTTGATGACTCATGTGAGATATAAATGATAATGTGGATATTTAAAAGGCGTGCTGGTTTATTAGGGTTAGGTTAGGTTAGGTTAGGTAGGGTTATGAGGTTGTCATAAAACACTGGGCACCAAAGTGGGCCCATCGCGATCCCTAGGAAACCTTCACGGCAAAAAACCTAAACCCAATCCTCCAAGCAATTAATCTCCCTACAAAATCTGAAGAGATCCTTCTTCTTCTTCCTTTTATCAGCGAGGCCATGATCCGAAAACAAGGGATCACAACCCTCCCACTTCACCCCATTTCTACTGATCCGCATGTGGGGTTCGCCTATTTGACCTCAGAAAATATCGCCGATTTTGGATCACTCGGTTACTGAGGCCAATGAAATGCCGATGTCGTCGCATTTGTCTGATCCAGGCGTTTATAGGCCTGCCTTTCCTACATCGCGATGTCTTTGGAACGTGCATTGATATTGCCTTTTTAACAGGGTTCAAATGATCTCTTCTTTGAACGTGGCAATACCAACTGAGCCGGTCACGCTCTGAAGAGATCCTTGTTATGGTTCAAGGACCTCACCTCCTCCAAGTTATCGAAGAAGTATCTACCCAGGTACTTTAGCCTTATCCTGGCAATTCCTTGACATTCACAGAGTATGTGAGTTATATCCTCTGAGACATGTAGGTCATCGCAGTACCTACAAACATCCGTATCGGATAATCCTAGTCTCATGGCATGCCTCTTTAGGAGACAGTGGCCAGAGAGTATTCCTATCGCTGTTCTTAGCCTCGATCTATCTAACTTAATTATCTCCCCAGATTTCCTGCGATTTAACACAGGCCACAAGGCCTTAGACACCCTGTGACCATCTAAGTTTGACCATCTTATATTAGCCGTGTCAATGATTTTATCCCGGATAATTCCCTTAGCCACGCATCCTGGTGGTTTAATACTACCAATTATATCGCTACGTGGGAGCCCCGCTCCTCTTTTAGCCAGCGCATCGGCTTGCTCGTTGCCTTCGATATCGCAGTGTCCAGGTACCCAACATAATCTGACTCGGTTCTGCGTACATAATACCCTAAGCATTGTGCGGCAATTCCTGATTAACTCAGATTTGGTGACGTAGGACTCTAGCGCCTTTAGCGCAGCCTGACTGTCAATGTAGATGGCGATATTCTTATCGGATATTGATCCCATCTCAAGTAATTCTGCAGCCTTAAGTACAGCTAGAACCTCTGCTTGGAACACACTGCATGTGTCCGGAAGTCTCAGGGCCACCTGTAGGTTCGTATCTCGCGAGTAAATACCTGACCCTGTGCCCTCACTGGTCTTGGAACCATCTGTGTATATTGCAATCTCATTGCGGACAGAGACTGTCTTCCTTCGCCAGTCCTCTCTAATAGGATACAGTACTTCGTATGGTGTGTCGAAGTCTAAGGTGCCAAGTATATCGTCCGATTCGTCAGGGATTCCGGGAAAAGATTCCTTGAGAATGGAGCTGTGTCCTATGTTATTAGTCCTGAAGAGACCAACGTTAGTGAGCCGAAGCGCACTGTTGCCCGCTTGAAATTTGATTTGTAGGTCTAATGGTAAGAGATACAGGAAGATCTCGAGTGCAGCCGTAGGTGTTGTGCGTAGAGCACCTGTGATGGCAATGCAGGCTGATCTTTGTACCATGGCCAACATATCCCGTGTGTTTTTCGTATTCGTTGCCTTCCACCACACAAGAGCCCCATACGTAAGGATGGGTCTGACTACCATGATGTATAGCCAGTGCATCATTGCGGGCTTCAGGCCCCATTTTTTCCCCGCGGTCCGCTTACAGATGAAGAGAGCATTATATGCTTTGCGGAGTCGTTCCTGTATGTTAAGATTCCAATTTAGTTTCCTATCCAGCATTATACCAAGATATCTAGCGCGATCCGAAAGGGAAAGCTCCACCCCTGCTAGCTTAGGCAGTTTGAAGGGTGGTATCTTGTATTTTCTACTGAAGAGTACCAATTCAGTTTTATCCGGGTTGACGTGTAGTCCACACCCTCTTGCCCATTTTTCGAGACTATTAAGAGCTGATTCCATCATTTCACTTAATGTATCCAGGAACTTACCCTGAACTAAAATCACCACGTCATCCGCGTAAGCAGTGACGCTTATACCTGTATTGCTTAGTTCTTTAAGTATCCCATCGATGACTAGAACCCAGAGGAGAGGTGAGATAACGCCTCCCTGAGGAGTCCCCCTGGTAACGGATTTTCTTATTGAACTGTTTCCGATAGTGGAGTTAATGTTTCTAGAGCCGAGCATATTGCAGAGCCAATTGGTAATGCTATGCTCGACATTCATAGATTCCAGGGCCTGTTTGATGGCCCTACCTTCTACATTATTGAAAGCACCTTCTATGTCTAGGAAGGCTGCTAGTGCATATTCCTTATAGTGAAGGCTAGCTTCTATCTTCCCTACTACGTCGTGTAAAGCTGTTTCCACCGATTTCCCCTTCAAATATGCATGTTGAGCTTTGCATAGAATGCCGTTGCAACACTTGCTTCTGATGTGAATATCAAGAAGCCTTTCAAGTGTCTTGAGCAGGAATGACGAGAGACTTATGGGTCTGTAGTCTTTCGCTGAAGTGTGGCTTGGCTTACCTGCTTTAGGTATGAATATAACCCGCACTTCCCTCCATGCCACTGGTACGTAGCATGACCTTAAACAATGTTTAGAAATTTCCCTAAGCCTGTTTCTGACCTTGGCTGGAGCTTTTTGCAGCATAGCTGGCAAAATTCCATCAGGGCCTGGTGCCTTGAATGGTGCGAATGACATAATAGCCCATCGCAGATTCTTCCATGTAATGAGATTTTCTACGTCGTCCCCTATTGACCTACCAATATACGAGTAGCCATGAGTAGTAGAATCCATTGGCGATCTACTTCCTGGGAAGTGAGGTTCAATCAACGTTTCTAAAACTTCTTCGCTACTTTCTGCCCACGAGCCGTCAGATTTTTTGATGAAGCTTGGGACAGAAGTGTCTTTAGCTAGCATCTCGCGAAGTCTGGAAGCTTCACTGGTATCCGCAATGGACTGACAAAATTCCTTCCACGACTTTCTTTTTGATTGCCTAATTAAGTATTTAAACTCCCGCTTGCGGTCCATGTATTCATCCCATGTAGTACCGTCCCCTATTTCTTTGGCCCTGTTGTAGAAATGCCTAACCTGTTTTTTCTTGGAGTTGATTTCCTTGCTCCACCAAGGAGGTTGGGACCTCTTGGACTTCTTTCTTAGTGGACAGGCCCTTTCAAATGCCGTGTTCATTACTTTGCCTAAGTTGTCTACCGCCTTATCTATATCTTGAGGGTCGCCACTGCGAATAGGCCTATCCTTAAGATGTTTCCTTACTAGCTCTGTGTACATACCACAGTCTGTACTCTTAGGGTTTCTGTAGCTGTTGCTAGCCCTAGTTTGGAAATTAATATGGAAGCATATCCATCTGTGATCAGAAAGAGATGCCTCCTCTAAAACCCTCCATTTTTCTACCGTTAGGTGATCGGAACAAGAAGCTTGTGTTATGTCAATCACTTCTTGTCTGTTCCTAACTACAAAAGTTGGCGTAGATCCCTTGTTACATATGGTGAGCTTGGTCGAAAGAATGAAATCGAAAAGACACTCACCTCTTGTATTGGTATCACTGCTACCCCATTGCGAGTGATGCGCATTTGCATCACAGCCCACGATGAAGGGCCAGTTGTCCTTCCTTACCAACTGCTTCATTTTACCAGACGGAATCTCGGCCAGCTCATACGGGAGATAGGCAGAGACCAGGCACAGCGGTTTTCTTCCCTCACTTTCACAGGAGACTGCTACTAGATCGCCGTCGCTGAAATTATTCAAAAGAAATGCCCTTATATTGTTTTCTAAAAGTATACAAGCCCTGATTTTACCTTCGTTCGCTTTGTAGAACAACGTATAATTCCTATTTTTGAGCCCTTGGATCTGGTTGTTGTCGTTGATCCATGGCTCTTGTACCAGTACGGCCGAGACGTCATGCTTGATAATATAGTTGATCAAGCATGCCGTCGCAGCCTTACTGTGATGCAGGTTTATTTGCATCACTTCCATCATCTTTGGGCTCCTCCTCCTCCTCCACACCCTTGGTCATGAGCTTTAGCATGACCTTCCCCATGCTATGTCGCACCATCCCTTTGGTCTTTTCAAGGAATGGCAGCGATTCCCTGTTTAGGGCCAGCAAGAAGTGCTGACCAAACTGCTTCCGAGGACCTGTCTTCAGCACCCTCCATGTATCGGCCTTCAACTCCCTGTTCTGCATGTGGAGGAGACCAAACAGTTTTTCTGGGTAGGTGTAAGGCAGCGGAACCCAGACCCAAGCTTTGGGCGGAGTGTATCTAGCCAACTCCGCCACCGTCACGCACTTGAGCTGGGACCCGCTCCATACTTCCCCAACCTCCGAAATGAACTGTCTGAGAAAGTCAGCAGAGGCTTTGTTCCCACAGGCAACAACCTTCCGGCCCCCTTCCCATCCAGCACCGTCGAATTAAAGGTCACTATCCTCAGTGGAAGACATCTTCTTCCACAGAGCATCCTGAAACTTCTCCTCGACGGTAATCCACTGGTCCATGGTCAGGCGACCGCAGGGCTCCTGCTCGTTGACAATAGCAACAAGGAGCTCGTCTTCCGGGTCGTAGTTCGGGCGCGCCGAAGGCGAAATACCAGCCTTCGCCTTTTTCGCCGCGCTCGGTTCCACGACATCGTCAGATCTACTCCTTTTGCTTTGGAACGCCACCTTACTAGCCCCCGCAGCTGAAGTCTCCCCCCCTCCTGACTGTGCCCACAATATTGCTGGGAGGCTCCACTCCACTCGTAGAGGCCCCCAGCTCCTCCCTACTTCTAGCCTCACCTGCCTGTGCGGCCGCTATCTTCCTGGCAGCCTCATCGGCTAAGACTACCTTAGCCCGATCAAGCTGCAACCTATCCCAGGCACTTAATGAGTCAACGTCACACACCCCGAACTGTTCAACTTTGCGCTTAGCACTCTCGACCTTTCGTCGAGCATTGCGCACAAGCATCTTCTCCAGTTGGTGTGCGTTTTTCCTGCTACCCTTCCGCACGACCTCAGAGAAACTAGGAGCAGCAGAGTTCTCGCCAACTGCGCTACCAGTTCCTTTGGTCAGTGTTCCCTTTTCACATTTAGTGAGAGTGCCAGCCAACTCACTGTTACCCTTTTTAACTACTGTGAGAGTAGCAGCCAACTCACATCTGCCCTGCTCTAATAAAATGGGAGTACCCGCCAACCCACTATCGCCCTTAGTTACGGAAGTGAGAGTACTAGCCTGCTCACTTCCCACTGCGCTAGCGTCAGTGAGTGTGCTGTCCGCATCCTCGCTGTCGCTGGCCAGTAACACGTCCTCAAGATCCTTCTCTAGCCCAGACGTGGAAGACTGTGGGGATGACACTACGTCATCGACCCCCAGTTCCATCCTTGTCTGCTCAGAGAGTACTTCCCCAGGTACGCAATCATTTTTTTGTATTTTTTGTATTTTTTATAGTTTTGTATTTGTTTTTTGTTTAAATTTTTCTCCATTTGGTTCCCACGAGTAGGCACGGAACAACTGGTCGATCTTAGTTTACCGGCATGCTAAGACAAGGCGCAACTTACTATGAGCCCTGCCAGGGCGCCCACAGGTGCTCGTTAGGACTGGTTTAACCCCCAGTCTTCCATCCCTCGGCACGGTTCTAAAGCTCACACCACCAGGGAGTTAGGTATCTGTTGTTACCTCATTCTCGATGACCACTGCGCACGATTGATGCGTGCGTGTTAGTCTTAGCTGACACTAACCTAGTGAACTAGGATTAGCCATTTCCAGCGGGCGCCCACGGGGAGGACTAGAGAAGAGGATTTTTGCCCACCTTTATTAGGGTTCAATGCAAATAAATTTCGGAGAGGAAAACATAGAAACTGCACTTTATGTACGAGTAATTTACATGACGAAATGAATGTGCTTCACTTCGTTGGAAAATGCCCAATTCTCAAACCCTTTCGACAAAGAGTTTTCGGTAAAACGTTGCCCGATGAGGACGAGATTATAAATATACTTAATGGAGAAATTGAAGGCAGTTGGATGACACTGCATAAGTACACAGAATTAATAGCAGAGCCAAGGTAGACAAAGTCCCTAATACCTCGAAGTTTTAGCTGCCCACTGTGACTTTCTGTCCAATTCGTCGGTATTGATTATCCCTTCTTGTTGACAGCATATACTCGGTTTTGCCCTCGTTTATAAAAAATAAATACAAATATTTGGCGCATTAGCTCTTTAAAGTGCCAGGGCCTAGCTTCTCGCAACCATTCATGTTGTGCGCGTTATATTTTTCACACGAATGGAAGGGACCTACAGTTTAATGCCGACTCCGAACGGCGATTTGAGAAGCTTTTTCGTGACAACAATACTCTCGGATGTTTGTCAGACGCTCGCGAGAGGTGGGACTGTGAAAAAACTTTTTGGTATTTTCTGGGATTCGAACTTGGAACCTCATGCGTAGTGATCCGACACACTAACCACTTACGCCACGGCGCCCCCTCGTTTATCGCTAAACCCATTTTGGCCGCTTCTGCTTCAATGCTTGCAAACGCACCGCAGACAGCCCGTCGAGTTCTTCCAATAATATCAATATCGTCGGCGTTCGCAAGTAATTATACAGAGTTTTGAAAGAGTGTACCTCTATTGTTGGCTTGTGAGTTCCGCAAAATCCGTTCAAGTACAATATTAGAGAAGTCACCTGACAGCGCGTCACTTTGTCTAAAACATTTTTTGACATCAAATGTATCGGCGAGGTTATTACAAACCTTGATGGAGCAGGGAGCGTTCTCCATTGTCATCCTGCACAGACGAACAAGTTTGACAGGGATGTAAAACTAGACATGGCTCCATATAGCTAATCTCTGTAGATGCTCTCATAGGCGGCCTTGAAATCGATAAAGAGGCCGGAAACTACACTGATAAGTGCCAATCAGGCTGCTGATGAGAGGTATCACGCGTTTACACAATATCTTAGAAAAGATCTTATATGCTATGTTGAGGAAACTGATGCCTCTATAATTGGCGCAATTGAGGGGACTCATTTCTTGTGGATCTTTTTAATTCCGATTTCTATTTAATATGCGTGCAGTTGTTTCGTAATAGTTTGTCTCAATATGAGTTCATATGGGTCAATAGGCAATGACAATATCCTTACGACCTAACCTGATATTGTAATTCGCAATGCAGCCCGACAAATTGGGTTTATAGAGAGTCCTGAAAGAAGATTTCTTACAAAGGAATTACATCCCATACTGAAATCCTGAATAGAATAAACATAGGTGAGGTTAGGGACCTTAAAAAAGCAAATCAGTTAGACACGATCGCATTCCACCTGAAATCTTGAACGCTTGTTCCGAACACACAACCAAACTAAACTACTACACACCTCTCTGATGGTATCTGGATGAAAGAAAATATGCAAGACGACTAGCTGCAAGCCACTTTAAAGGCGAACTATCCTTACGCAAAAATTACAGGAGCGACACGCTGTTGTCTATCACATCTGAAAGAGAGCTCCCAGACAGCCTTTAATCGAAAACTGGTAGATTTTGAAAACGGGAAATAATGCCCTCGATTGGTGCGATGCAAGAGATTTTAATAAATGTTGCCCGGAAAGGAAGAGTAAAAATTCCCAGTTTGCAAAACAGGATTTGTATGACAAGGACTGCGACAAGCTTCAAAGGAGAGTTTTCGCCTTTCGAAATTGCTTTTGAAAATGTATTTTTTTTAGACAGGGTTACTCTAAGGCCAAAATCGCATCATCACCTCCCCGTGGTGCCCGATGAGCGTATGCTGAGTCTGACGATATATGGGTAGCTGAACACTCGGACCTGCGTAAGCACATCTGGGTGAACTTCAGCGCGCATATGTTTAACCGGGCGAGGCATCTCTTGTTGACCTGATCGGCTGAAATATGCGTCTCAGAAGTATAACAAGAGGTCCTCAGAAGGAGGACGTGCGGCGGATGAATTCTCTCGATGGAATCAACGGTGACGTCTACAGGCCAGCGGAAACCTAACCGGCGCTACTTCACCATATTTGAAGCTGAGGTCTGTAAGGATTTTCAATACTACGTCAGGGTATTGAAAAAGAGATGGTGGCGGATGAACCCTTAATGGGCCAACGGCAGCGCTCATATCCCCGAAGTGGGTTACTGACATCGGTGTATACGGCCCCTTGTCCTAGGGGTTGCTAAAAAAGGATCTGGTCCTCCAGCTTGGGGGTTGTGCCGACGGGTTAACTTCCCTACCACGTAAAAAACCTTCGGTTACGAAGCAACCAACAGCCTGGGATACGGATGAATTTACTGTTGACGACCCAAGCAAACGTAAAAAGGACAACGATCTTCGTGTCTGCACGTGGAATGTTAGGTCCCTCTACAAACCACGTGCAGCCGAACAACTTGCGGAGGCCCTAGAGTGTCTCAAAGCAGACATTACCGCCATCCAAGAAGTGCGATGGGATGGGCCGGGCAAAAGGAGTATGAAAAACTGCGACATCTACTACGGCGATTGCTACAGACAAAAAAGACAGCGTCTATTCGGGTGCGGATTTGTTATTGGAGGCAGACTTAGGCAAGAAGTCTTGAGTTTCAGGCATGTGAACGAGCGCCTTATGACTATCCGTATCAAGGCTAAATTTGCCAACATTAGCCTAATATGCGTTCACGCCCCTCATGAGGAGAAGGACGACGCGACCAAGGACGACTTCTACCAGCTCTTGGACAAGACGTATGAGCAATGCCCCAGCCACGACGTTAAAATTATCCTAGGTGATTTTAACGCAAAGAGAGGACGTCTTTAGTAGCGTGGTCGGAAAGCACAGCCTGCACGACAACACATCCGACAACGGACTCAGGCTAATCGACTTTGCAGCGGGGCGAAACTTTGTTGTAGCTAGTACGCGGTTCCCACGACTCGATATTCACAAAGGAACATGGCTCTCCTTTGATCGAAAAATCGTCAACCAAATCGATCACACTGCGATCGACGCAAAGCACTCTTCCAGTATTCTGGGTGTCCGGACTTTCCGAGGAGCCAACGTGGACTCGGATCACTACCTAGTTGTAGGCAAGGTACGGATGCGGATATCCAGAACGGAGCGAAATCAACGAAATACTGTGAGGAAATTTGACGTCGGGCGGCTACAATCGCAAGAGACCGCCAGAACCTTTGCCGACCGTGATTCTTCTAATCTCAATCTAAGTCCTATGCCGCCAGCAGCAAATGCGGAAGACCAGTGGCAGCGTTGCCAACAAGCCATCAGAGATGCCGCCTCTGATGTACTGGGTTTCTCTCGGCCACCACAACGAAACCCCTGGTTTGATGAAGAATGCCGGCAAGCACATGCAGCAAAACAAGAGGCGTACAAAGCGGCGCTGCTTCTCAGAAAGAAGAAAAAGGAGCATGAGAAACGCTCGATCGAGGAGATTGAGAGACTTTATTGCAGGAATAATGTTCGAACATTTTACCAAAGGGTAAAAAGAACGTGCCAGGGTTTCAAAGCCAGAACAGAAGCCTGCAGGGACGAAAATGGCAACATAGTAGTGGAATCGCAGTCGGTGCTGAGGATATGGAAGGAACACTTCTACAGACTGTTAAACGGCGATGATGACCAATATTCCGCTGTCAGGCAGAATGTGCCATTCAACAGTGACGATGGCAATCAAGATTCCCGTCAACCCGATCAGAATGAAGTGAGGATAGCGATATCTAAACTCAAATTCAACAAAGCTGCTGGAGCCGACGGCCTTGCCGCTGACCTTTCCAAGGCAGGAGGAGATGAGTTGGTAAGGAGCATGCACCAGCTCATCTGTAAAATTTGGTCGGACGAAAGTATGCCCAATGAATGGAACCTCAGCATCGTTTGCCCGATCCTGAAGAAAGGAGACCCTCTGAACTGCGCCAATTACAGAGGTATAAGTCTTCTCAACATCGCATATAAAATCCTGTCTGCCGTATTATGTGAACGCCTAAAACCGATCGTCAACAACCTGATAGGTCCTTATCAGTGCGGTTTCAGACCGGGAAAGTCCACCATTGACCAAATATTCACACTACGGCAGATCTTGGAAAAAACCCATGAATACAAAATCGATACGCACCACCTCTTTATCGATTTCAAAGTTGCCTATGATAGCGTGTATAGAGACGAGTTATACAGAGCCATGTCTAGTCTTGGCATCCCTGCCAAGCTCGTCCGTTTGTGCAGAATGACGATGGAGAACTCTCGCTGCCCCATCAAAGTCGGTAAGAACATCACCGAACCGTTCGATGTCAGGAAAAGTCTTAGACAAGGTGACGCGCTATCATGCGATCTCTTTAATATAGTACTTGAGAGAATTGTACGAAACTCACAAGCCAACACCGGAGGTACAATCTTTTACAAGTCTGTACAACTACTCGCTTATGCCGATGACATTAACATAATCGGAAGAACTCAGCGGGCCGTCAATGATCGCAAAACAAAATATATGCTGTCTACAAAAAAGGACACCCAACATCGGCGTCTTGGACAGAACGCCACAATAGACAGATATAATTTTGAGGTAGTAAAGGATTTTGTCTACCTAGGCTCTATGGTGAACTCCGCAAATGACATCAGTAGGGAGATCACACGAAGAATTACTCTTGCCAATCGTTGTTTCTATGGGCTAAAACGGCAATTGAGTAGCAAAGCCCTATCTCGGACTACTAAGGTAGCTCTTTATAAAACACTAATCATCCGAGTCCTGCTGTATGGCGCAGAGGCATGGGCTTTGACAAAACCGGATGAGGATGCCCTTGGTTATTTCGAGAGAAAAGTTCTTCGAGCGATCTTTGGTCCCGTCTGCATAGACGATGAGTGGAGGAGAAGGTACAATGCCGAGCTATACGGCATGTACAAGCACATCGACTTAGCCAGAAGAGTTCACATATAGCGACTAAGATGGCTGGGTCATTTAGAGCGGATGGAGCCCAATGTTCCCGCTAAGAATGTTTTCGAATCCACCCCGGATGGACGACGCAGTAGAGGACGACCTCGCGGTAGGTGGCGCAAACAAGTGGAGGGGGACCTCAACCAACTTGGCGTGCGCAACTGGAGGCAGCTGGCTCGTAATCGTGCTAGCTGGAGAGGTTTGTTGGTTGAGGCCCAGGTCCACCCCGGACCGTAGCGCCATCTAAGTAAGTAAGTAAGTACTCTAAGGCCAAACAAGATTTTGTAACTCTAAGTTTAATAAAGAAGAAACTTCTGTACGAAGTCACATTTAAGATTATCACAGCCAGCAGAAATGCAAAAGAGTTCTGGAATGCACTTCGACATATCAAAGGCTCTAAGCAAACTTCTTCTTCCTTTTATCAGCTAGGTTATGATCCGAAAGCAAGGGATCATAACCCTCACACTTCACCGCATTTCTACTGATCCGCCTGTGGGGTTCGCCTAACTCTCTAAACCCACAATTGATATAAATGTCAGCAAATGACCTCTAAAACCATTTTGAATCGTTCCTGAATGTCGAAAGGATATTATTACCCTTGCAACACTCTAAACCGTATATTGGAAATTACCAACTAGATAGGCCTTTTACACAGCTGGAGTTACAAGCAGTTTTACAGAATATGAACGAAAGAATATCAGCTGGAAACGATTGAATCGCTCACGAATTCTATAAATACTGCAGCCACGATTTTTTTTATTTTTTTAAAGGAACGCAAGTCCTAGAGACTCAGACTCTCCGATCCATTGTACTATCAGGCAGGAACCTGCTTTTCATGCAGTGGTGGGAAAAACTTCAATGTTAATCGTTTTCCTTTTTATACACGGGTGGCTGATGATTGATGTTCCCCGCTAGGGCTTGAACTTGCACACATTGGTTAACGAGCAAACACACTATCCACTGCACCATTGCCACCCGCAAATTAGAAACTTTACCTGAATGTTTCGAATCAGCTGTGATTTTTAAAATAGGTATATACATAAAAAGGGAGACTGAATCAACCCAGAAAATTGTAGGGGCATATCTATTCTTAACTAATCTTTGGGAGTTTTTTGTTAACCGCCTTACGGAATGGATTACAACGAATGATATCCTGAGTGAGTGCCAACCGGGCTTCCGGAAAGGATACTCAACCGCCGATCATATTTTTACACTTAGCGCTATTGTTGATTTCCGCAGGGTTCGAGGCAAAAACACCTACGCTTGTTTTGTCGTTTTTAAATCAGTATTCGAAATGTGCGAAGAGGATAGATTTATAGCGCCAGTAAACTCTAAGGAAATAGCGAAAAAAACAAAAGAAAGAGTCAACTCGAAAAAAAAGCTCCGGGATTTGATCTTATTACAGGGGAAATTCTGAAAATTATCTTCTAAAAGAAGGTAGAAAACACTAGCGGAAATAACAAATGCAGCATTTAGACTAAGGTATGTCCCACGAATGTGGAAAGTCGCGGAGGTAATTATGATGCCAAAACCCGGCAAAGCACCAAGTGAAGTTACTTCATATCTTCCGATTTCTTGCTGCCAATACTGTCTAAGCCATTCAAAAAATATTCTTCTGAATCGTCTTCATCCGATCATAGAAGAAAAGACATTGATACCAAACCATCAATTTGGTTTTAACAATAGATCAGGTACACCGAATAACTGATAAAATAGAAAAAGGCTTAAAGATTAAAAATAAAAAAATTTGCTCTGCCATTTTTCTTGACACAAGCTTTTGATAAAGTGTGTTACAACATATAAATGCTGGCGTAGCTCAAGGTAGTATATTAAGACCCGTTTTATTCCTTGTATACACAAACGACTTACCGCGAAATGAGGAAACTACTATTGCCACATTTGCAGACCATGCTGCTGTTTTTGCTTTTGGTAAACCTGCGAAGGAAGTAACCGAAAAACTTCAAAGGACATATGTATGTGTATATGATATATTTGAATGGACCAAAAAATGGCAAATAAAACTAAATGAACTGAAGTGAGTTAATGTTCATTTTACAAATAAAAACGTTCATTCATTCATTCATTCATTTTCAATGGCCCGCTAATCCTTCATGAGGGTCGCGGGGGTAGGATGCTCAGGTGGACTCCCCATCCTTCTCGATCCTCCGACATTGACTCCAATTCATCAGGAGGAATCCCTAAGCGGCTCCAGGAGAGATGTCGGACTTGATCCAACCATCTATTTCTAGGCTTTCCGCGAAGTCGCCTACCTAATGGCACGGCAACCATGGCGCGTCTTGGAAGCCGGTCTGGGGGCATACGCACTACGTGACCAAACCATCGAAGCATAGATCGCTCCGTTCGGAGAAGTAGCTGCTCAACGTTGAGCGCCTCGCGTACTCTGGTGTTGCGCACTCGATCCCTACGAGTTATTCCAACAACACCGCGAAGGAACCTCATTTCGGCAGTTTCGATCCACGATCTTATTCTCGATCTAGTTGGAACATACACAGAGTTAAAAACTGATAGCTTAGCTTGAACACTATGTTCGGCCTTCCTTATAACAGATTGGCCAAGCTCTCTCAAAATTGATCCACCCTGACCAATTCTACAGGATAACTCGGCATTGCTCCTCCCATCACTCGTGAATAAAACCCCGAGGTACGTAAGCTTCTCCACCTGCTTCAGTGGGACTCCACTAACATGCAGAGTGCACTGAATGGGTTTTTTGGAAATGACCATTACTTCCGATTTGTTCACGTTGATCTTCATTCCAGCATCATCACAAACGGCTACAAACCTTTCGAGTGCGCGCTGAAGTTCAGTTTGAGAGGACCCAAGGATGACCAAATCATCCGCAAAGAGCAGATGACTAATCCATAGGTCTCCCATTTTGAAACATTCCCCGCCACGGCAGCTCTGTAACATCCAATCCATATATACAATGAAGAGGAGAGGTGACAAAACGCACCCCTGGCGGAGTCCAACGCCCACAGTGATAGGTATTGATTTAACACCGTTTATCCGAACACAGCTTCTACAGTTTGTATATAAAGACTGAATCGCCCTTAACAGGGAACCAGCAATCCCATACTCCTGCAGAACACTCCAGAGTTTGCTTTTTCCAAATCCACAAAACAAGTGTAGACAGGTTTGGCATATTCGCAGGCCTTCTCAAGAACCATTCTGAGAGTGAACAACTGGTCGGTTGTGCTTCTACCGGGACGAAAACCGCACTGCTCATCCCCCAAACTGTCCTAAACCACAGCTCTGGAACGCTTTTCTAGCACCTTAGCGAAGACTTTTCCAGGGAGACTCAGAAGAGATATACCCCTATAGTTGGCGCAATCTCTTTTGTCCCCTTTTTTAAAATGCTAATCACCAGGTGTTTCACCGCATTCCCAGGCCATTTTAATGACACGCGAGAGCCATTGAACTCCCTCTTTACCTAAAGCCTTGAGCATTTCTGGCCGAATTTCATCCACATCAGCAGATTTGCCAACTCTTAGCGCTTTGATCGACAAAGTTACTTCCTCTACCGTAGGACTACTTTCCGCCCAACTCTCGACCATAGGTCTGTCATCTTCGGTGCCCTGTTCGGGATTGAGCAATTCTGAAAAGTGCTTGCTCCATCTGCGTAAGATGTCCTCCTCATTGGAAAGAAGTCTACCGTCTTTGGATTTGACTCCTTCAACGATATTCAACTTTTTTCCTCTGAGTCGGCGGATGGTCTGCCAGAACATCTTATTTGCAGATCTGTGGTCACGTTCCAATTTCTCGCCAAACTCCTTCCAAGACTGTTCTTTCGCTGTTTTCACAGCTAATTTGAAAGTTCGCGCCTCAGTGTACCGATTTCGAGAATCGGAGTTCCCCAAGTGAATCCACACCTTAAAGGCTCTCTTCTTCTCTCTGATGACTTCTTGAACTCCGGGCGTTTTAAACCAAGCAGTTCTTTTCTCTCCACCAGCCGCCACACCAAGCCGCTTCACTCCACAAAGTGAAGGGAGGCACTCTCTCGCTAAGATACAATTTGCACAGCACTAAGTGATGATCAGTTGACAGTTCGGCCCAGCGGACAGCGACTGAAGACTCTGACGGTACCACGTGTATTTGGTAATGTCTTTGTGCGGAAAGATAGTGTTCATGATGGATAAGCCATTTTCACAACAAAAATCCAACAACCTATCTCCGTTCGCGTTTTGATCAGGATCACCGTTCCTCCCAATCACACTCCCCCATGTCATAACATCTACACCCGCATGAGCCACATCACCCATCAGGACAAAAGAATCCGTATCTGCAACCTTTTCAAGGGCAACATCAACTTCATCTAAGAAAGCTGCGTACTCTGACTGAAGGTTCGGTGCCCAGGTTCACCCCGAACTGTAGCGCCACCTAAGTAACCTGGGACTTGTGAGTATCCGCACTCCCGCCCGAGCAGACATTGAGGGTGCGACTCCTGACAGGAAGAGCTTCCACCCACCCGAAAGGTCCACAGTTTTAGAACCTCTCTGCTTTGTTGAAGAGACGCCAACTATATCTAGTCGACTTTTAACAGCCTCCCCAACAAGCTCAAGATCCTTCCCTGTGAGCGATGAGACGTTCCATGTGCCTATCCTAAGTCGATGCCGTTGTCGAATCTCAGAGAGTCCATCTGTGCCCCTATCGGTGCACAGCGTGCTCACCCCTTGACCCCCGTAATGGTTCGCGAGACCATTGACAGGAAGCTCGTAGCCATTTCGGGTTTGACCCGGCCGGCTGCCGAGCGGGACAGGCCGACCACCAGACGCTCGCACAGTGACACCCTTCAGGCCTGGCTCAAAGGATCCCCTGGCTTACCAGGTTTGGCAATATCCGAGGCCCGTTTACGTCGGCTTGTCATTTAAGTTACCCCATCCGCACATCCCAGTCACGCTGCCCGCCCCCCACCACGAGGAGGTTAGCTGCCAGGGGGTGGCAAATAAAACAAAAACGTACAACACAATATCCGTGTACATACTTAAATGACAATGCCGGTCGTTATTCGAACTCAGCTAAATACTTAGGCATAACTCTTGACGCTAAACTGCGCTGGAAGGCTCATGTCAAGATATAGCATGACGAACTAAATATTAGCTATAAGAAAATGTATTGGCTCCTATGGAGATATTCCTATCTCTCAGTATGCAACAAGCTTCCACTATTAAAGCCGATATGGATATATGGTCTCCAGCTTTCGGGGTGCACAGATGAGACAAATTTACAAAGTATACAATGTTTTCAAAATAAAGTGCTACGCAATATTGTAAATGCGCCATTTTACATAAGAAACGCTGATCTACATAGAGATCTGAAAGTAGGAATGGTAGAGGACGAGGTCAGGAAGGTCGCAAGGAGACATGAAGTTAGACTTTCCAACCACGCCAATTCAGAAGTAGTTGAACTACTTAATAATAACAATTTAGTAAGAAGATTGATAGCATCATAGCATAACACCACCACACAAAACTCGTGCTTAAACATACCTACGTAGGCACTTCAAAACAAAGTGTAACTGATAAAAGGCAGTTTATAAATATAGTATACCCTCAGGTGATAACAAAAAAATTGCTGATTAGTTTAAATGAAAAGGTGCGATAATTGGAAGGATGACATACCTTCTCCGGGTGTTTTTAGTTAATTAAAGACCCACACTATCTCAAAGCTCGCGTGTGATGTCTTTCGACGATTTTCACCCAGCTACACACTGCCACTGTTTAGCAGAAATGTACTCTAGTACGCTCTTATTTGTATTATTCATATAGTACAGTTTTTGATGTTTTGGATGTTTTTTTTATTAACAACGTCACTATCAAGACCTTCATCTTTTCGGATGTTATCGTCCTTTTGGCTAAAATACCATGGAAGTTGCAAAGAATGATGCCAAAACTCGAATAACCCTGTAAAACAGAAGTAAATCGCAAGTTATTGTGTTTGGCCATGGAAGGGGAAAGCATATACAAGGAGAAATATGAAGATTTAAGGCCGAACCTGTGGAGGTAGTGAAACATTACAAATACCGTGGAATGAAATAACATTAACTTGCATCAAAAGGAAAAATTTGAAGAAGCAAAACAAGCTTTTATGTAACTCAACATGTAAGGAGTGTATGCTAAACACAAACATAATCCTTGTTGCAAAATATCACATCTTCGAAGCTACTACACGAACAGTTATGTTGTATGCATCACATGTGTGGATATTCATGCTACTCGTAGACGAACTAGTTGAACAACTTCTACACTTCTTTCTTAAACGAATGCTGCGCCTGCAAATGACCACGCCAAACTTCATGCTGCACATTGATTCGGAGCTTCTATCTTTGTATCTAACAACGCTTAGGATTCACTTCGACTACATGGTAAATGTTCTAAATATGAAGACACTCGCCTACCGAAAATTGTAATAAAGCAAGCAATCATCAGATAAACGACCTGTTTGGAAAAGTGGAAGAAGCTAGCGGATAGAGCGGGTTACCCGCTTAATCTTAGCTACTTACTTACTTAGATGGCGCTACAGTCCGGGGTGGACCTGGGCCTCAACCAACAAACCTCTCCAGCCAGCACGGTTACGAGCCAGCTGCCTCCAGTTGCGCACGCCAAGTTGGTTGAGTTCCCCCTCCACTTGTTTGCGCCACCTACCGCGAGGTCGTCCCTTAATGCGCCGCCCGTCCGGGGTGGATTCGAAGACTTTCTTAGCGGGAAGGTTGGGCTCCATCCGCTCTAAATGACCCAGCCGTCTTAGTCGCTATATGTGAACTCCTCTGGCTAAGTCGATGTCCTTGTACAGGCCGTATAGTTCGGCATTGTACCCTCTCCTCCACTCACCTTCTATGCAGACGGGACCAAAGATCGCTCGAAGAACTTTTCTCTCGAAATAACCAAGGGCATCCTCATCCGGTTTTGTCAAAGCCCATGCCTCTGCGCCATACAGCAGGACTCGGATGATTAGTGTCTTATAAAGAGTTACCTTAGTAGTTCGAGATAGGGCTTTGCTACTCAATTGCCGTTTTAGCCCATAGAAACAACGATTGGCAAGAGTAATTCTCCGTGTGATCTCCCTACTGATGTCATTTGCGGAGTTCACCATAGAGCCTAGGTAGACAAAATCCTTTACTACCTCAAAATTATATCTGTCTATTGTGGCGTTCTGTCCAAGACGCCGATGTTGGGTGTCCTTTTTTGTAGACAGCATATATTTTGTTTTGCTTTCATTGACCGCTAGACCCATCTTTGCTGCCTCGATCTCAATACTCGTAAATGCCCCATTGACGGCCCGCTGAGTTCTTCCGATTATGTCAATGTCATCGGCATAAGCGAGTAATTGTACAGACTCGAAGAAGATTGTACCTCCGGTGTTGGTTTGTGAGTTTCGTACAATTCTCTCAAGTACTAAAGAGATCGCATGATAGCGCATCACCTTGTCTAAGAACTTTCCTGACATCGAAGGGTTCGGTGATGTTCTTACCGACTTTGATGGAGCAGCGAGAGTTCTCCATCGTCATTCTGCACAAACGGACGAGCTTGGCAGGGATGCCAAGACTAGACATGGCTCTGTATAACTCGTCTCTATACACGCTATCATAGGCAACTTTGAAATCGATAAAGAGGTGGTGCGTATCGATTTTGTATTCATGGGTTTTTTCCAAGATCTGCCGTAGTGTGAATGTTTGGTCAATGGTGGACTTTCCCGGCCGGAAACCGCACTGATAAGGACCTATCAGGCTGTTGACGATCGGTTTTACGCGTTCACATAATACAGCAGACAGGATCTTATATGCGATGTTGAGGAGACTTATACCTCTGTAGTTGGAGCAGTTCAGAGGGTCTCCTTTCTTCAGGATCGGGCAAACGATGCTGAGGTTCCATTCATTGGGCATACTTTCGTCCGACCAAATTTTACAGATGAGCTGGTGCATGCTCCTTACCAACTCATCTCCTCCTGCCTTGGAAAGGTCAGCGGCAAGGCCGTCGGCGCCAGCAGCTTTGTTGAATTTGAGTTTAGATATCGCTATCCTCACTTCATTCTGATCGGGTTGACGGGAATCTTGACTGCCATCGTCACTGTTGAATGGCACATTCTGCCTGACAGCGGAATATTGGTCATCATCGATGTTTAACAGTCTGCAGAAGTGTTCCTTCCATATCCTCAGCACCGACTGCGATTCCACTACTATGTTGCCATTTTCGTCCCTGCAGGCTTCTGTTCTGGCTTTGAAACCCTGGCACGTTCTTTTTACCCTTTGGTAAAATTTTTGAACATTATTCCTGCAATAAAGTCTCTCAATCTCCTCGATCGAGCGATTCTCATGCTCTTTTTTCTTCTTTCTGAGAAGTCGATGTTCCTCTTTTCTCCTGCGTACGTAGAGCTCGTAAGCAGCTCTAGTCCTTTGTAGCTTTTCGACGTCAAATTTTCTCACAGCATTTCGTTGATTTCGCTCCGTTGTGAATATCCGCATCCGTACATTGGCTACAACTAGGTAGTGATCCGAGTCCACGTTGGCGCGTTTGAGAATATCGAGAGTTTATACTCCAGGAACAATGTACGGAAGTTTTACTAAAAGGCAAAAAGAACGTGTCAGAGAAGTAATACCCGTACAGAAACCTGTAGAGATGAAAATGGGAACCTCGTAGTAGAATCACAGTCGGTGCTGAGAATATGGAAAAACTACTTCTGTGGACTGTATAACGGCGACGAAGACCAACATCCCGCTGTCAGGCAGAATGAACCATTCAACATAGACGATGATAGTCAAAATTTCCGTCCACCTGACCAAAACAAAGTAAGTATAGCAATATCCAAGCTAAAATCCAACAAGGCTGCTGGACCTGACGTCTTACCGGCCGAACTTTTCAAGGCAGCTGGGGATGAATTGGTAGAGTGCATACACCAACTCATTTCTAATATTTAGTCAGACGAAAGTACGCCTGATGAATGGAATCTCAGCATCGTTTGCCCGATCCACAAGAAAGGAGACCCCCTCAATTGCGCCAATTATAGAGGCATCAGTCTCCTCAACATCGCATACAAGATCTTTTCTGCGATATTGTGTGAACGCCTGAAGCCTTTTGTGAACAGCCTGATTGGACAATATCAGTGCGGTTTCAGGCCAGGAAAGTCCACCATCGATCAAATCTTCACACTTCGCCAGATCCTGGAGAAAACCCAAGAATTCTAAATCGATACTCACCACATCTTTATCGATTTCAAGGCCGCCTATCAGCATCTATAGAGAAGAGCTTTATAGAGCCATGTCTAGTTTTGACATCCCTGCCAAACTTGTCCGTCTGTGCAGGCTGACGATGGAGAACACTCGCTGCTCCATCGAGGTCGGTAATGACCTCACCGAGACCTTTGATGTCAAAACAGGTTTTAGACAAGGTGACGCGCTGTCATGTGACTTCTTCAATATTATACTTGAATGGATTGTGCGGAACTCACAAGCCAACACCGGAGGCACAATCTATTACAAGTCTGTACAACTCTTGCATACGCCGACGATATAGACATTATCGGAAGATCTCAGCGGGCTGTCACCGGTGCGTTTGCAAGCATTGAGGCGGAAGCGGCCAAAATGGGTTTAGCGATAAACAAGGGCAAAACCAAGTATATGCTGTCAACAAGAAGGGAAAACCAACACCGACGAATTGGACAAAACGTCACCGTGGGCAGCTTTAACTTCGAGGTAGTAAGGGACTTTGTCTACCTTGGCTCTGCTATAAATTCTACTAACAAAATCAGTGCAGAAATATATATATATTCAACAGCAAAGCCCTGTCTCGAACAACTAAGGAGACTCTATATAAGACCTTGATCATCCCAGTCCTGCTTTATGGCGCTGAAACATGGACTTTATTAAAAGAGGATGAAGATAGCCTTGGTCGCTTCGAGAGAAAAATTCTTCGTAAGATTTTCGGTCCCGTTTGCGGTGACGGGTTTTGGAGGAGAAGATTCAATCACGAACTATACGAGCTGTACAGCGACATCGACCTAGTCAAAAAACTGCGTATTGGACGTCTGGGATGGCTAGGACATGTAGAACGAATGGACACCAACGCTCCGGCACGCAGAGTCTTCCAATCTAACCCCGAGGGACGACGCAGTAGAGGAAATCATCGCCGTAGGTGGCGCGCACAAGTTCAAGGGGACCTCGACCAACTTGGAGTGCGCAACTGGAGGCAATTAGCTAAAGACCGAGCTAAATGGAGAGGCTTGTTTGGTTGATGCCCAGGTTCACCCCGAACTGTAGCGCCACCTAAGTAAGTAAGTAAGAGTCCACGTTGGCTCCTCGGAAAGTCCGGACACCCAGAATACTGGAAGAGTGCTTTGCGTCGATCGCAATGTGATCGATTTGGTTGACAGTTTTTCGATCAAAGGAGAGCCATGTTCCTTTGTGAATGTCGAGACGTGGGAGCCGCGTACTAGCTACGACAAAGTTTCGCCCCGCTGCAAAGTCGATTAGCCTGAGTCCGTTGTCGGATGTGATGTCGTGCAGGCTATGCTTTCCGACCACCCTACTAAAGACGTCCTCTCTTCCTAGCTTTGCATTAAAATCACCTAGGATAATCTTAACGTCGTGGCTAGGGCATTGCTCATACGTCTTGCCTAAGAGCTGGTAGAAGTCATCCTTTGTCGCGTCGTCCTTCTCCTCATGAGGGGCGTGAACGCATATTAGGCTTATGTTGGCAAATTTAGCCTTGATACGGATAGTCATAAGGCACTCGTTCACATGCCGGAAACTCAAGACTTCTTGCCTAAGTCTACCTCCAATGACAAATCCGCACCCGAATAGACGCTGTCTTTTTTGTCTGTAGCAATCGCCGTAGTAGATGTCGCAGTTTTTCATACTCCTTTTCCCCGGCCCATCCCATTGCAATTCTTGGATGGTGGTAATGTCTGCTTTGAGACACTCTAGGGTATCCGCAAGTTGTTCGGCTGCACGTGGTTTGTAGAGGGACCTAACATTCCATGCGCAGACGCGAAGATCGTTGTCCTTTTTACGTTTGCTTGGGTCGTCAGCAGTAAGGTCATCCGTATCCCAGGCTGTTGGTTGCTTCGTAACCAAAGGTTTTTTACGTGGTAGGGAAGTTAACCCGACGGCACAACCCCCAACCTGGAGGGCCAGATCCTTTTTTGGCAACTCCTAGGACAAGAGGCCGGACACACCGATGTCAGTAACCCACTTCGGGGATATGAGCGCTGCCGTTGGCCCATTAAGGGTTCATCCGCCATCAACTCTTTTTCAATACCCTGACGTAGTATTGAAAATCCTTACAGACCTCAGCTCCAATCCAAATATGGTGAAGTAGCTCCGGTAAGGTATCCGCTGGTCTGTAGACGTCACCGTTGATTCCATCGAGAGAATTCATCCGCCACACGTCCTCCTTCTGAGGACCTCTTGCTAGACTTCTGAGACGCATATTTCAGCCAATCAGGTCAACAAGAGATGCCTCGTCCGGTTAAGCATATGCGCGCTGAAGTTCACCCAGATGTGCTTACGCAGGTCTGAGTGTTCAGCTACACATATATCGTCAGACTCAGCATACGCTCATCGTTAGTTCACTATCAGATAGCTATCCAGCGGGCACCGCGAGGAGGTGATGATGCGATTTTGCCCACTTAGTTTAAGCAATGTAAAAAAAAAGAAGTCGAGCTCCACACCATTTTAGCTATAAGTAACACAACGGCTTTATAGAAGTGGCAAAAGCATCAATCCACAGGGAATCCTACGGCCAGCTTAAACACGACCTCAGCGACATTAGTTATTTTGAAGATGATCATGGGATGAGTGCTATAGCCACCATTATAAAGGCGAGTGGAGAAATACAATCCCATAGAATGGACCTACGTATGCAGTGCAATCTTTATAAACTGGTGGCTTGGGAAAATATAGTGCATTTTAAAGGAACCTGTGCTATACTGAAGGAACCGAGGAGAATATTTTTAGGACAAAATCATCTTTCTTAAGATAGGGTACATCAGTTCCTGAATGGCAAAGACTGGGAAGACCAGCTCAAATATAAGCTGCTTTACGATATCGTAGTCAAATTATACAAGAAGCCTTTGAACATATAAAACATGTTATTTCTAATAAAATATAACAATTACATATGTGTTGTCATCCCGGTAGATGGCGCTTGCCATATGTATAATTAATTGCAAAAAATCTTTTATCTAATCTTAAAAAATCAACCATATCTGAGGTACGTTTTAAAATCGTACTGAATCAAGGAAAAACTCTGCAAAACCCTAAGCGAACAAGGAACCGGGTTTCATGCACATCGCTACCGTATGTACCAAATAAACACTCTGAGAATTATAGGGGAACACGTAAATGAATGGCAGACATGGCTACAGCTTACATTTGTAGACACAGCACTCAATAGTATACACCGAAAAAGGGGTGGCAACGGTGCAGTGTTTGCTCGCTAACCGATGCATGCAACTTCAAGCCCCAGCGGGGAACAGCAATCATTACCCACCCAAGTATAAAAAGGAAAACTAATGAAATCGAAGTTTTGCAACCACTGCGCCAAAGAAAGGTTTTTTTCCCGGCAGTACTTGGACCGAAAAGTCTGTACTCTGAGATTTGGGTTTCCTTTTTCAAAAAAGAGAGACAATTGGAAAGCACTAGAAACAAAGTAGTCTTGATCAAAGCCCAGTACAACGGATTTAGTTGCAAATCCTTCATGACGGCCGCCTTTCAGAAAACCTTTCAATTCAGGAGTAAGACAAGGTTGTTTGATGCCGCCGATACTATTTCTCATGGTAATCGACTAAACTCTTTGCAATTCAATCAATGGAGGAGGAAATATGCTTCCACTGGAACTTCATTGAACATTTTAAAGTCGTCAATTACGCAGACTACATCGTCTTGCTTTTGGTGGAATACTCAGATACGCAATCCAAACTTTAGGGCCTCCTCATTGAGTCAACAAAAGCCGGTCTTCTTTGCCCTACTTCCTCAGAAGAAAACTCAGGTGTCACAAGAAGTATGTAAGTGACATGAGCTTATTCAGGGGAAGCCGCGTGAAACCATTTCGAACAACGCAAATAGGTTTTATTCGCGTTTTCGAATACTTAAACAACTGCTTCCTAATACCATTTTGAGCACGTTACACTTGCATTCAGCAAGAATTTCATTTCACACTTTCTGCACATAGCAACGGCAGGTATTTTTCTCAATCACTTACTGCGTTAAATTTCACTCTGCAAACTCACGAGTACCAAAACACCTTCGGCATGGTCACCGTCTTGTCGTGTAATAGTCCTCTCAACCGATTGCAGGCTGTTGGAATTTCCAAAGAATTTACAAGCGCCTGTTAAACTCTCATTGCGTCGGTATTCCTGTTACGGTGAGTGTGCGGTTAGGTTCCAACAAACGTGGTACTTGCAACAAACGTGCCTACACTGTTGTGGTCTATCGATCGACGGAACGGCACTCCAAACAAGGATCACGTAAGCAGTTTACCGCTTTCGCGTATGTATTGGTTTTGTCCGAGAAGACTCGTTACGGAAAATACATAATTAACTGTCATTATTCCAGCCACGTTAAGACTGCTTGTGTTCTTTGGACTGACAAAAGGAAAGGAAGTCCTCAGACCATAGAGTCATGCAAACTCATTTTTCTTGCGACAGAACTCTGTCTTGCCCACCATCCTCTCCCCGGGCAATCGATGACGTCCTTCACACTACAAGTTGACAAACTACTGCTATGCGACATTTACTTTTTTTTGTTTGCTGCTTTCGTAAATCGTTCTTGTCGTTCGTGAAAATCCATCTACTTCCATTATTTCTGCTCCACTTTGTCGCTTGTCGCTTTTTATTGCTTGATTGGGTTTGGTCCCGCTTTGGCCGATGAAATTGTGCGTTATAATGGTACAACAGCGTTCACTTTCGAATAGAGGAATTCGCGATAGTGTATCTGTATCTAGTTGAAATTGCAAACATTGCAGAGCGTGCTTCGTCAATAATTTCAAGAAGATGATTTACACTTGAAATCAAGTTCATATAATTAAATAGAACACAAGTTCCGTAATGAGTTCATAATATCTGGGTAGCTAAGCCCAATGCCAAACCTCGCATATCGGAGCTTTGCATGCCACACTTCGAGTATTTTTTTTATTTTAATATTAACTTGTGTCTGAAAGAACTCCGCCATTTGAACACCACAAGGCGGAATTCTAATTCCTCTCATATGGCTCCTCCGCTGGGTACCAGAGCATATGGATATCGAAGGAAATGAAAGCGCTAATGAGCTCGCTAGAAGGGGAACGCCCATACACGCCTCGCAGGTTCTCCCTTTTGTAGCGATCCAAATTATCATTTTACGAAAGAAAATAGAAGATAAAGCAACTGATCGAGCTTACCGATGATGGGTGCATTTGGGTACATGTGCAGTGACCAGGACGCTATGGTCGGCCTTTAGCAAGATGAGATCTATTTCTCTGGTGAAACTTAGTCAGCATAACACACGGGTTATCTCCGGCATAATAACTAACAAAGAAACGATTCTTACAGTGGGATCAGTCAGATCAGAGACACCTCATAAAACAGACTGGTTCAGGAACAGACTCATTCACCGAGACCCTGAAAATGCAAAATTCATATGGCGGTACAATCTTCTTCATGTGGCAAATGCGTACAGAGCACATTTTTCTGTGTTTCTTACAAATCTTCAGTATCCACATCTACACGTTCACATATAATCTAAGCATAGATAGGAAGTTGAGATAATTTTCATATCTAAATCGAAGGAGTGTTAGTATCGTATAAGGTTACTTACTTAAATATATTGCGCTACAGTCCGGGGTGGACCCGGGCCTCAACCAACAAACTTCTCCAGCCAGCCCGGTTACGAGCAAGCTGCCTCCAGTTGCGCACGCCAAGTTGGTTGAAGGCCTCCACTTGTTTGTGCCACCTACCACAGTAGAGTGTACCACAGTACTGCGCCGGCCATCCGGGGTGGATTCTAAGACTTTCTTGGCTGGAACGTTGGACTCCATCCACTCTACATGACCCAGCCATCTTAGTCGCATTTGAACTCTTCTAGCTCAGCCGATGTCATTGTATAGGCCGTATAGTTCGGCATTGTACCTTCTCCGCCATGCAGACGGGACCAAAGATCACTCCAAGAACTTTTCTCTCAAAGTAACCAAGTGTATTCTTATCAGATTTTAACAAAGTCCATACAGCAGGATTGGGATGATTAGTGTCTTATAAAGAGTTACCTTAGTACTTCAAGATAGGGCTTTGTTACTCAATTGTCTTCTTAGCCCATAAAAATAGCGATTGGCATGAGTAGCTCTTCGTCTGATCTCCCCACTGATGTAATTTGCAGAGCTCACCATAGAGCCTAGGTAGACAAAATCATTTACTACCTCAAAATCATATCCGTATATTGTGGCGTTTTGTCGAAAACGCCGATGTTAGATGTCCGTTTTTGGAGGCAGCATATATTTTGTTTTGCTTTCATTAATTGCTAAGCCCATCTTCGCTGTCTGGATCTCAATACTCCCAAATGCCCGCTGAGTTCTTCCGAATACGTTACTGTTATCGGCGTTAGCGAGTAGTTGTACAGACTTGTAAAAGATTGTACCTCCGGCGTGATAGTGTGTCACCTTGTCTAAGACCTTTCCTGATATCGAACGGTTCGGGGGTGTTTTTTCGACTTTAATGGCGCAGCGAGAGTTCTCCACCGTCAGCCTGCGCAAACGGCCAAGCTTGGCAGGGAAGCCGAGACTAGCCATGGCTCTGCATAACTCATCTCTATATACGCTGTCATAGGCGACTTTGAAATCGATGAAAAGATCATGCGTGTCGATTTTATATTAATAGGCTTTTTCCAAGATCCAAGATCTGCCGTAGTGTGAATATTTGGTCAATGGTGGACTTTCCCGCACTGATAAGGAGCTATCATGTTGTTAACGATCGGTTTTAGGCGTTCACATATTAAGGCAGACAGGATGCGATGTTGAGAAGACTTATACCTTCGTAGTTGGCGCAGTGCAGAGGGTCTCATTTCTTCAGGATCGGGTAAACAATGCTGATGTTCCATTCATCGGGCATACTTTCATCCGATCAGATTTTGTAGATGAGCTGGTGCATGCTCCTTACCAGCTCATCTCCTCCTGCTTTGAAAACTTCAGCGGCAAGGCCGTCGGCTCCAGCAGCTTTGTTGGATTTAAGTCCAGATATCACTATCCTCTATCGGGTTGACAGGAATCATGACTACCATCGTCACTGTTGAATAGCACATTCTGCCTGACAGCGGAATATTGGTCATCGTCGCCGTTTAACAGTCTGCAGAAGTGTTCCTTCCATATCCTCGGCACCGACTGTGATTCTACTACTATGTTATCATTTTCGTCCCAACAGGCTTCTGTTCTGCTTTGAAACTGTGGCATGCTCTCTTTGCCTTTTGGTAACATTTTCTAACAACATCACTGCAATAAAGTCTCTCAATCTCCTCGATCGAGCGCTTCTTATGCTTCTTTTTCTTCTTTCTGAGAAGTCGATGTTTTTCTTTTCTCCTCCGCTCGTAGAGCTCGCGAGCAGCTCTAGTCCTTCTATGCAGCGCCGCTTTTTATGCTTCTTGTTTTGCTGCATGTGCTTGCCAGCATTCCTCATCAAACTAGGGGTTTCGTTGTGGTGGCCGAGAGAAATCCAGTACATTAGAGGCGGTATTTCTGATGGCTTGTTGGCAATGGTGCCACTGGTCTTCCGCCTTTTCTTCTGGTGTCATAGGACGTTGATTGGGATTAAAATAGACTCCATTGGCAAATTGTTGTCTGGCAGTCCCTTGCAACTGTAGCCACCCGACGTTAAACTTCTTTACAGTATTTCGTTGATTTCGCTCAATTCTGGATATCCGCATCCGTATCCTGGCTACAACAAGTAATCCGAGTCCATGTTGGCTCTTTGGAAGGTCCGGACACTCAGAATACTCGAACAGTGCCTTGCGTCGATCGCAATATCAAAACAGACCCATGTCCCCTTGTGAATATCAAAACGTGGGATCCACGTACAAGCTAAGACAGCATTTCGTCCAGCCGCAAGATCGACTAGCCTGAATCTATTGTCGGATGTTTTGACGTTCAGGCTGTGCTTTCCGACCACGCTACTAATGACGTCCTCTCTTTCTATAATAGCTTAGCGTTAAAATCACCCAGGACAATTTTAACGTCGTAGGGAACTGCTCACACGTGTTGTTCAAGAGCCGGTAGAAGTCATCCTTCGTCTCGTCGTGCATTGGAGTCTGCCTCCAATAACAAATCCGCACCCGAATGGATACTGTCATTGTTGTCGGTAGCAATTGCTGAAGCAGATGTCACTGTTTCTCATCCTCGTTTTGCCCGGCCCATCCCATCGCACTTCTTGGACGGCGGTTATGTCTGCTTTGCAGAAGTCTAGGTCCTCCGCAAATTGTTCGGCTGCACGTGGTTTGTAGAGGGATCTAACATTCCACGTGCAGGCACAAGGAACGTTATCCTTTTCACGTTTGCAAGAGTCGTCGCCAGTAACGTCATCCGTATTCGAGACGTGGTAGGGAAGTTAACCCGACGGCACAACCCCCAACCTGGAGGACCAGTTCCTTTTGTTATTCCCCTTGTACGCGGGGCCGGGTGCACCGGTGCCAGTAGTCCGCTACGGGAGTATGAGCGCTGCTGTTTGCCCATTAAATGCTCCTCAGCAACCATCTCTATTCCGAGGTCCTGGCTAACCTTGGAAATTCCTTACCGACCTGTGATCCGAATATGTCGAAGCAGCTCGCGCAAGGTATTCACTAAGCTCAACCTAACTGGAACTGTAGACGCCACCGTTCCATCTAGGGAATCTATCCGTTCTATCCGCTGCCGGCTGGAACAAGAAGAAGTGCTCTAGTGCGAGAGCACTCTTCCACCGTCTCTCATCTGCTGCTGCAAAGGATCCTCCAAATGGAGTTGGTTACGATTTCTTGTATCAAGGTAATAGCCACCCAGCTGTCACCACATGGAGGCTGAGGGTAGGAGTTGGTAGGCCTCATCTAAGTTTAAACGCTTGTGTTTTCGTATAATCGCATGAACTACGGTTTGACCACCAAATCGTGGAAGATTAATCAAGCGTCATAGCATCAATGACCTTATATCAACCAGCCAAAGAGAAGAAGAATAAAGGACTCCAAGCAATGGAAAGAAGGGCGTAATGGTCATGCCAGAATTCTTTCATTTTTCCAGCTTCAACGACCAGCGACCAAACAAGATTTTAATTTAGCCTACGGATTCTCAGTATCGAACAAAACATGGATATGTCCAAAACTAAGGACTTAGACGATCCTAGAGTCTTCTCCGAAGAGTTGGACTATCATCTTCCTTTAGCCTCTGAAACTACGGCGAAGTTCGCCAAATCGCTAATTAGCTCACGGCTGAATCTGTATTGCAAACGGATAACACCAGATACAGTCGTCAATTCTCCCACATCCAGCACTGTAGGACCCAAGGCATTGATTCAAAGTCTGTGGCATACCTCTTAAAAGAATAGCTCTGAACAGTACAAGTTTACCCTTTGCTAGGTACCAGTTGACTGTTCCATTCTAAAGAATTGCAAAGCTAACTCAGTTAGCTAACTCGGTCGACAAGGTTTATCTGGTACGAACTGCATACCATATACCTAACCGACATCATAGTGACTAAGTATCTCATCCACGCCGACACGCGGCGAATACGGTCAACTGCAGATGGACGCAAATAGACTAAGGCAACACTTCTAGGCTTTTATCTAGAATGCTTTTACTGAATGCAAAAATCATAGCAGGTTCTCCTCGACCACATATTTCAACTACAATGAATGGGGTAAAGCTACTGAAACCTAACACCACCTGAATTTCCTATCCATACTCTTGATTTCAAAATCACATCGTGCAATTGTATCAGAAAAGTTAAACTATTAGACGTATAGACGGTAGGTTAGGTTAGGTTAGGTTAACTGCGGTTAAAAAACAAAGGAAATTCATCAAAGTTACCAGAGAAGTAAATACGTGTTTCATATGCTTTTGTGTTATACCCTCACATTCGCATAGAATGTGGCCGATATCTTTTGCGAAATATAAGTCACTGCAGTACCTACTCTTGCCTAAGAACATATGTGAGTTCTAGTCTTCTAGCGTGTTTTCTCAGAAAGCAGTAACCGGGCTAGATTGCTACGGTTATTTTCACTAGAAACTGATAACATATTTCGTTTTTATTCAACGTCGGCCATAAGGCCTTAAGTATCCCGTTTTCTCCTATGTCGGACCATCTTTGATAAGCCATTTTGGTTATATTTGCACGAGTTGCATACGATGATGGTTTGAGATTGAGGACTTCGTCAAAAAGTAGTTCACCCCCGTCCCCCCGTTGATTGGCAAGCTCATTTCTCTCTATACTGCAATGTCCAGGCGCTCTCCATAGTTTTACCTGGTTCTGTAGTTCTGCATGCATAATACCTTAAGTATTGTGCAGAAATTCTCGATTAATCTAGATCTGATACCATTTGGCTTTAGCGCTTTGAGCACTATCTCGCCCAAAACTCGAACCATACCTATTTACGATGAAAACTGGTAGAATAGAAACAACCACCACCAGAGTAGTAAAGAATCTTACTACATTCCTTACCTTAGATCTAAACACGTATTTCAGCCCAAGACAACTCATATTTTTTCCAGCGCAGTGTCCTACTTTCATAGTGTCTACAATTAGCCCCACCATATCGCACTGAGCATATGCAACTAACATGCAGCAACTTCAACGACTAAAACTGGCTGGATTAGAACAAAACAAAAAAAAAAAATGGTTCTGCCTCGCTACTGAATCTGTTCTTGCTCTATCTATCGAACACGACAATCCGCACCAATTACCTCACTTTGCTGACCAATGCAGTAATTATTATCGCCGTCTGACAAATTGCGGAATTTTCCAGACAATGCCGTAATAGGATGTGATATGCTTTGCCGAAGTGGAAGTTATTTATACAAGAACGCATAGCAGCGAAGTGCACCCAAGTGCAGAATCGTGGTTTCTTGCCCTTCTGCCAGTGGAACCCGTATTTCCAGGTGCTTTCGATTTTGTGCAATTTTCCTTCGCCGCCGCCGCCGCTTAGATACTCATTCTACTCCTGCGCCACTATCTAACTTCACTTTTCTGTGCGGCTTGATAGTCCAATTGTGGAAAAACCACTCCGTTCTCCGGCTACTGGTACTTTTATTCTTAATAAATGTGTACCAGTGTTATGATTAAGAAATTGTTTTTGTAATTTCGTACACATATGTACATGCCAATAAAATAGCCACTACGCCAGACGACCGACGACCAACGACGCCGACATTGGATACCTCAGTGTTAGATAACCATTTGCGTCATCATGTGAGAGTGATATAAAAGTATTTACGAAGTAGTCCTATAAACGTGACGATCTGCACATGATTTAAAGAAAACAGCCAGGACTACTTGTTATGAGAAGCTAGCCAATTTAAATTCTGGGTAGGTACGAGTAGTTCTGCCGAGTGCCTTGATGCTGTGCATATAATTAAGTAGTAAAATCGAGCGCAAGTCATCAGTTGAAATGTTTGGATTTCGTAAAGTTGTTTAATAGCCGTTTACTACACATGCATTAGAATAATTAAGACGGGAAATCAGTTTGCTTAAGGCAACGACAACTGCTTAATAAATGACCGGAACAGCTGCTAGATATGCTAATATTAAACAAAGTGAGTTCAGGTCGAAAACCCTACTTTAGTTTTACGATGATGTTTAGCAATCTCCCTTGAGCAGAAAAAGGAAACTTTTATGGGAGTGAGCAATTATTGGACTTCTGAAGACCTAATTAGAATAATAGTCAGTTGAAGGAACTTACTTTGGGACATCCAGTATACCTGGAGATGATCACTATATCCCTTCAGCTCTTCTGCAAATGACATGACTGCTAGTTAAAGGTAATGTGCCGTTTTCCGGGCGACCAGGTATGTCATTGCGTTGTCCGAGCCTGCGAAGAGTCCGGATGGCCTGGATTTTATTTTGTCAGCATTGTCTCACTAAGGCAAAAGACTTTGGTTTGGGCCTATCAATCGCTCGTGATTCCTCTTCAAAACACGGTAAATGTATATGATGCCTGGAGCCGCTTCATTTGCGTCTGGGACCACAACGCCCAAGCCTCTCCAACTGCGCCTGCAACTGCTACGCCTTGATCCATTACGTTTGCGCTCAGACCCACTCTTCTCCTTCTCAATCTGCTATAACTTTGCTTTGCGCTGTTGCGAATCCTGTGGGAGCCACTTCTACTACGACAGCGGCTCCCACTAACAGACCTAGGCCTCGAGCGGCTTCCTGGTCGACTGTATACTGTGCTACTTCGCCTGGGGCCACTTCTACTGCGGCTAGATCCGCATTCACTCTTTCTACGCCTGAGTTCGTTCTACCGCGCCTGGAACAACCCCGGTTGCGCCTTGATTTACTCTTGCTGCGTTTGTGGTACGTGAACCTCATTCTGCCGGCCACGAGTTGAAATCACCTGCAATGGCGACGTGGTTTCTTCCTTTTGCAGTGGTTGTACTCGTAATGTTGTCAGCTATTCGTTCGAATTCTTCGTGCGTAATGCTGGGAGGCGCGTAACAGCTGAAGAAGTGTATGCTCTTTACTTTGTCCCACACGAAGCCTGCCTGGCGCATAGTAATTTTCTCTTCGATTGCTCATTGGCCGCGTATCCATATCGCGGCTTTGCATGAAGTGACCGCCGTCCATACATGCTCGCTAAGTATTGCGATATCCGTATAGTACTCTCTGACCGTCTGTGTAAGCAGGTACTGAGCTTACTTATGTCCTGTGTCCCCTTGTGGGTCCTAGGGCCTCTACTACGCCTACGCGCCATCGTGTACGGTTTCTGGCAATGTGACTGAGTTCCCCCCCAACGTTTCCCCAACTGCCGTGCCTCCTTCTCGACTGTTCCACGCCATGTTCTCCTCCGACCGCCAGGTCTTTTGCCATCCTGCATGCATGGTTCCCTATGGAACTGCCACCCTTTCGCAACGTCTGACCAATCCACTGCCACTTCCGCCAACGGATGGTTGTGCCTATTGGTTTCTGACCCGTTCTCTCGTAAAGGTGTTCGTTAGAGATTCGATTGGGCCAGAAAATCCTTAAGATATTGCGCAGGCACCTATTAACGAACGTTTGATGCTTTCTGGTGATAGTAGTGGTCACTCTCCACGTGCTGCAACCATATAACAGCACGGATTACACGTTGGAGCGGAACAGTCTTATCTTGGTGATCAAACTGATTGCATTGCTTCGCCATATTTTGGACAACATCCCGAACGCGGACTTTGCTTTGGCGATCCTGTTAGCTATATCCAGTTCGGTTCCACCATCGGTAAAGACAATACTCCCAAGATACTGGAAATCCTCTACTCTCTCTACCGCTTGTCCAGCAATGCATATTTGAGCCGATATGTAGCTTTGATAATAGTAATTAGTTTATCGGGAATCTCCTGCTATAGAACGCCTTCTCAAAATCGATGGACAGCAGGTGGAGGGCGAGCGATATTCAACGCACTGTTCGATGATAATCCGCAGGGTGTTGATGTGGTCGGCACGGGAGGATCCAGAGCGGAAACCAGCTTGTTCCGCATCGAGTGTATCTTCGAGATGTTGTTTGATTCGCTCCAGGATGATTTTAGCTATTATCTTAGCTACAGCAGGTAGCACGCAGATACACCTCCAGTTTCCGCACTCCATTAAATTTCCTTTCCTAGAAAGCTTGACGATGATTTCCTTTTTCCACTCCATAGGAAAGCTCTCAGCTTCCCAAGCTCTCTCTATAAGTGGAAGCAGAAGCTCAGCCGATGTTGTTGGCGCTGCTCGTAAGAGCTCTGGTCAAGTCCGCCTTGTTAGTTTTGAGTGCCTTGATCGTGGTACTCGTAGTGATCTCATCATTACTGGGAGTCGTGGTGCGTATGCGGGAACTTCTCACCTTTGGCATCTCAGTCTGATTTGGGAGCATATCGCTAGCGAATACGCAGTTCAAAACCGTAGCAAAATACTCCTTCCATCTCTTGACCTGCTCCTCATCCGAAATGAGCAAGGAGCCGTTTAGGTTTTTCGCTGGGTGTTGGCTGGAGCTGCGACCACCTGTCAGCTATTTAGTTATTCTGTAGACGGTCCTCCTGTCGCACCTCCGTGCAGCTTCTTCTGCTTCTGTGGCCAGTGCGTTGATGTAGTTGCGCTTGTCACGTCGCGTGCTACGCTGAACTTCTCTCATCTTCATGCGATATAAGGACTCTAGCTCACTTCTCCCTGCTGCTGGGGTAGCTGCAACGCGAGCTTTCAACTGTTTTCGTTCGTCAATCCGTCTCCAAGTATCCTCGGAAAGCCACACCCTGTGTCTTCTTTCCACGACACTTTGACAGAAGAATGGAAATGTTTGTGGAAATATGACGGGAAATATGGAAATATTTTGGAAAGGCTATGTTCCAAGCGATCGTTATGCATAGATTGGCGGCGAAGTGCATAGTTAGCCCCCCGCGATCGACCGACAATTTTTTCAGCACCAGATGTAAAAACATTTTTCACAGCACACCAATGATCTTGGATGGTTGCGGGTGCACGTATGTCTAGGTAGCTCAAAGCCTGGTACACAGGCTGTGGGGTCATTAATAATGTTATTGATTGGTGAAAAGTCTCTCTAAGTCTCCATCCACTCTTCGTCGACGTCAAAGTTGAGCTCCTGCCATCTCGTAGCTAACCTCTAAAGTGGTTTACGTGACTTTGAGCGGTATGAGTCTTTTACCTTGATGTGGTTATGGATTGGTAGGCTCTGACTGTGTTAGATTTTGGTGAATTCCTTTACCAGTGATTTTTTGCGTCTTAGTGATGGTGGCACAATTTTGCTCAAAACTCGCAACCATTGTGTTGGTGTAGACCTGACAGTGCTGGAAATTATGCGCATTGCAGTATTAAGCTGGCTGTCCATTTTTTGAGTATGTACGCTATTTAGCCAGATGGCAGCTCCATATTCAGCGGTTGAATACACCAGTCCAAGGACTGCAGCGTACAAAGTACCAGGTGAGGCTCCCGAGAAGTTAAATGATCGCTTTTGGGTCAGGTTATTTCTCGTTTTGTGGGGGTTTTGGCAATGCTGTTTAAATGACAGAGTCCTGTCCATTGTTATCCCGAGGTATTTGGAGTGTTTATTGTGCCGTTGAACTTAACTTCGAGTGGGATTTTGGCCAACTGGTTATTTATATGGAAATAGGCTGATTCCGTTTTGGACACACAAGGTGTAAGCCTCCAGTTTTTTTAAATATATGCCAAGGACTTCCAAATCTCTTGTGAGACTATCCTTGATTGTGTGCATATGTTGGCTTTGGGTAGCTAAAATCAAGTCATCTGCATACGCGAACTTGCTGGATTGTGTGTTTGGCAAGTCATGGATGTATAAATTAAATAGAAGTGGTGCTAGGACTGATCCTTGTGGTAACCCGTTACTGAGCTGTCTGGGTTTCCTCTATTTGTCGTTGATAAATATTGTAAATATTGATTTCGCTGTGGAGCGAAATGTCACCATAGCAAGCACATGGTTTCCTCATCTCGATATTCATAAGCAGACATGGCGGTCCAATGATCATGTCACGATCAACCAAATTGATCATATTGCGATCGACGCAAGGCATGCCTCCAGTATTCTGGATGTCCGGACCTTCCGAGCGGCCAACATAGACTCGGATCATTACCTTGTTGTAGCCAAGGTACGAATGCGGATATCCCAATCTGAGCAACAAAGAAGAATTACTGTGAGAAAATTTAACGTCGAAAAGCTACAATCGCAAGAGACCGCCAGACTCTTCGCTGAACGCGTATCCCGAAATCTCTCAATCAGCCCTATACCGCCAGCATCAAGTGCCGAAGACCAGTGGCAACGCTGCCAACATGCCATCAGAAACGCCGCGACTGATGTGCTGGGTCTCGCTCGCCCACCACCGCGAAACCCCTGGTTTGACGAAGAATGCCGGCGAGTGCATGCAGCAAAACAAGAGGCATACAAAGCGGCGCTGCAAAGGAAGACGAGAGCTGCTCGTGAGCTCTACGAGCAAAAGAGACGGGAAGAACATCGGCTTCTCCAAAAGAAGAAGAAAGAGCATGAGAAGCGCGCGTTTGAGAATATCGAGAGTCTATACTCCAGGAACAATGTACGGAAGTTTTACCAAAAGGTAAAAAGAACGTGTCAGAGAAGTAATACCCGTACAGAAACCTGTAGAGATGAGAATGGAAACCTCGTAGTAGAATCACAGTCGGTGCTGAGAATATGGAAAAACTACTTCTGCAGGCTGTATAACGGCGACGAAGACCAACATCCCGCTGTCAGGCAGAATGAACCATTCAACATGGACGATGATAGTCAAAATTTCCGTCCACCTGACCAAAACGAAGTGAGGATAGCAATATCCAAGCTAAAATCGAACAAGGCTGCTGGACCTGACGGTTTACCGGCCGAACTTTTCAAGGCAGCTGGGGATGAATTGGTAGAGTGCATACACCAACTCATTTCTAATATTTGGTCAGAGGAGTGTATGCCTGATGAATGGAATCTCAGCATCGTTTGCCCGATCCACAAGAAAGGAGACCCCCTCAACTGCGCCAATTATAGAGGCATCAGTCTCCTCAACATCGCGTACAAGATCTTTTCTGCGATATTGTGTGAACGCCTGAAACCTTTTATCAACAGCCTGATTGGACCCTATCAGTGCGGTTTCAGGCCAGGAAAGTCCACCATCGATCAAATCTTCACACTTCGGCAGATCCTGGAGAAAACCCAAGAATTCCAAATCGATACTCACCACCTCTTTATCGATTTCAAGGCCGCCTATGACAGCATCTATAGAGAAGAGCTTTATAGAGCCATGTCTAGTTTTGACATCCCTGCCAAACTTGTCCGCCTGTGCAGGCTGACGATGGAGAACGCTCGCTGCTCCATCAAGGTCGGTAATGACCTCACCGAGACCTTTGATGTCAAAAAAGGCTTTAGACAAGGTGACGCGCTGTCATGTGACTTCTTCAATATTGTACTTGAACGGATTGTGCGGAACTCACAAGCCAACACCGGAGGCACAATCTATTACAAGTCTGTACAGCTGCTTGCATACGCCGACGATATAGACATTATCGGAAGATCTCAGCGGGCTGTCACCGGTGCTTTTGCAAGCATTGAGGCGGAAGCGGCCAAAATGGGTTTGGCGATAAACGAGGGCAAAACCAAGTATATGCTGTCAACTAGAAGGGAAAACCAACATCGACGAATTGGACAAAACGTCACCGTGGGCAGCTATAACTTCGAGGTAGTAAGGGACTTTGTCTACCTTGGCTCTGCTATAAATTCTACTAACAAAATCAGTGCAGAAATCAATCGAAGAATAACTCTTGCCAATCGCTGTTTTTTTGGGCTTATAAGGCAATTTAACAGTAAAGCCCTATCTCGAACAACTAAGGAGACTCTATATAAGACCTTGATCATCCCAGTCCTGCTTTACGGCGCTGAAACATGGACTTTATTAAAAGAGGATGAAGATATCCTTGGTCGCTTCGAGAGAAAAATTCTTCGTAAGATTTTCGGTCCCGTTTGCGTTGACGGGTTTTGGAGGAGAAGATTCAATCACGAACTATACGAGCTGTACAGCGACATCGACCTAGTCAAAAAACTGCGTATTGGACGTCTGAGATGGCTAGGACATGTAGAGCGAATGGACACGAACGCTCCGGCCCGCAGAGTCTTCGAATCTAACCCCGAGGGACGACGCAGTAGAGGGAATTATCGCCGTAGGTGGCGCGCACAAGTTCAAGGGGACCTCGACCAACTTGGAGTGCGCAACTGGAGGCAATTAGCTAAAGACCGAGCTAAATGGAGAGGCTTGTTGGTTGAGGCCCAGGTTCACCCCGAACTGTAGCGCCACCTAAGTAAGTAAGTAAGTAAATATTGTACTTCGAAGGAGCGGTTGTTGAGCATTTTGTTGACGAAACTTTTTTTTTGTAACGCACCACTTTCAGGAGTTTGCAGATCATGCCAGTTCGCCAGAGAGTGTCGTAGGCGGCATTTAAATCAACGAATATGACGCCTCTTTTGCGTCTATTTTCAAAACCTTCTTCAAGAGTGGTTATTAGGGCTAAAACCTGGTCCGTGCAGCTACGTCCTTTTCGAAAACCTACTTGTTCCACAGGAATGATTTTTTCTATGGCCCCTTCAACCCTTTTGTAGATAAGGCGCTCTAGAATTTTGTAGCAATCGCTTAGGAGAGCGATTGACCGGAAACTTACAGCTTTGTCGCCTGGTTTTCCCGGTTTTAGTATTGCTATTGTTTTCGTTCTCTTAAATTCCTTGGGTAGGACTCCAGACGATAAGATATTGTTGAAACATTTGCCAGACCTTGGTATTTTTTCCGAATTTATTAATTCAGGGTAGATTCCGTCAAATCCTGCAGCTTTTCCTGATTTGTAGTTTGCAGTGGCACTTTCCAGCTCCAATATGGTGAAAACTCGTGAGTACTCAGAAATCTATGGCATTATCGCTTTCAGTTCTTTAAGTGACCTTTTAATGGTTATCGTGTGTTGTTTGTCAGATCTAGCCCCGGGTTGATCTTGGGCTTGAGGGGTAAGATGGAGTTTGTCCATTCGAGTTTCCGTATCATGCTCCATGCTTTCCTGCTAGATCGAGTGAAATTCAGGTTTTCTGTTGTTTTCCTCCATTTTGCTAAGCGTGCGCTGTCGAGTGTCGGCAAGAGATCTTCTCCAGTTTGGTTATCACCATTATGTAAGAACTCTCGGTACAGTCGCTTTCTGTACTCCATCCAGGAACTCTTTTCGAAAACCGCGTGGGATGTGCCTTTTCACTGTCGCTATTACGGCTATCACATTTTGATAGTCAAACCCATCATCATATACCTTGCAGTGGTATGGGTAAAGAGAACAAGGCTGTGAATGACGAGTACATCCCTAAGCAAAGTGCCAAGACTAGCCTGCATCTGTATAATAGGGGTCAAGAGAACATGTCTGACAGCAGCACCAAAAGTGATCGTAGGCATACCTGCGCTACACATAGTGCTGGGAAGGATCGCAAAGGAGACCATACTAAGAATAATTAAAGAGGTCGTCGGGAGAGGGCAATCCATTGCAAACAAAGAGGGAAAATAATTTGACTCAAAGCTGAGCAATAAACCAGATTGGTGCAGTGAGTCAAATAAGTAGTATACTAACTCAAGCAACATATAATTAAATGCTGCACGAATGGATTGAAATCATCTACTCATACTGGGGCAGGCGTATACTGGTCAAGGATTAGATACTCTGAATCTCTGGGTATTTTCCCCATTATATTCTAAGCAGAGGTTCTGGCGATGGAAAGATATGCCCAATTCAACCTCGACCGGAAATATTGCGTGCAGGACATGGCAATACTGTCAGCTATCTAGGCCCTAATCAAGGCACTGAACTCACATGAGATCAGTTCGAGACTGGTATGGAAATGCCTCACTAAGTTCAACAGGCTGTGCCAGTCTAATAAAGTAACTCTCTATTGGCTGCCAGGATAGAGTCGTTAGGGGTAAGTGTGCGCACTTTCGACTTTGAAACATGATTCCAAGCGAAATATAGAAGATATAATACAGGGCTTTATTAAATTATAAAGCTGCATATTTGGCTATTTATTTAATAGAGTAAAACAATATATATTTTTTAATTCACTTACATTTTTATTGAAAAAACCAAAGCAAGTCAGATTGCGCACACTTGCCCCTATCTATGGGTAAGTGTACGCATGATTTGGGGAAAGTATGCGAATGTCCAGCGTTTTTTAACTAAAACACTTATGTTACAAGTTTTTATTATTAACTCTCTTATTTTCCGAAAAAATAATAGTATGTTTCATAGAGAAACCACAAAATCAAATTTTATATAGTTTTTAATGTAAATAGATTTTTTTTTAACACATTAGAAGTTCTTGAAACGCAGTAAAAAAAACCGGTGGGACATAATGTCCTATGGCATTCATGCAGCATACTGTTATACCTCTTTCTGCGAACACAATTTTTCCAACTACTTTTTTTTCCACGAGTTGAAATTACTCTTGCAGTTTTTTTTTGGCACAGTACTCATTCCTGTTTCAACCATATTATAAATACAAGTTGCGTCGAAATCGAATTTTGCGTAGAGTTCCTTAAGGTTTTTGTAGAATCTATCTACTTGCACCTTATTGAACCCTATTGCCCTGGCAAGACTTGTTGCAACGGATTGTCGCAAGCAAATTGTTTTATGTTGCTTAAGAAAGCCTTCAACCCAATCACGTCCAGCCATTTGCAAATCCTTGTTGAAACGATTTGGGATGCCGTTTATCGTGCCGTATTGGAAAACTAACTTCCGTATTGCTGAAATTGTCATTCCATAATATAAATTGTCCATGTTCTCGCAATACTCTTTCTTGATCGGGAGAAAATGTCGTTTTGAAGTGACCAAGTGAACTGGCAGCAGTGTTTAGCTTGAGGCGTTTTCTAAGCGCACATTCGCTTATTCTAACTTCCTCCGCGGCGCTACGCTGCCTTAAACCTAAACTGATAAGTTGTTTAGCCTTATCAATTTGGTATTGTGTCACAACCTTTTTTTCAGGATTTTTCCTTACATATGTTCGAGTCATCCGTTAAAAAAAATAATAATAAAAACATAATGGGAACATTATATATATTTATTCGTAAGACGTAACATATCGAGTTACGGATATATAAGATTCACTGGTAGTGGCTTAGTAAAAAAATATGGATATATGTGTGAATACTCAATGAATTTGTTTTTCATTTTCTATAGTGGTAACATAAATTTAAAATTCGATTCTTTCACCCGTATACACGCTAGCTATATTCCTATATAATATATCTACAAACCGAAACGTTTTTTTCCTTTCACATTTCTTTGTAGGGGTAAGTGTACGCACGCGCACACTTGCCCCACAAGTTTTGCGCACACTTACCCCCACTGCACTTTTTTCAATATTTGGTTTATTTTGAACAAATTAACACCAAATCCAGTAAAATGTTCACTCAAATATAATGTATATATAATATATTCAATAAATAATTACCACTCAATGTGTTATAATACAATCACTGAACACTAACACGATTTTAAAATTGAGAAATATTTTAGTAAAACTAACCTATTTTTTGTTTGGCTTCCCCTTCACAAAACAAACAAAACTGAAACGCAACAACAGCTGACCCTAGCAAAGGACAGATACGTGCTGAATTGTGCATTTACAAATACTTAATATTCATTATCATTTTCGAGAAATTCACTGTGCGTACACTTACCCGCTGCGCACACTTACCCCAAACGACTCTATGTAGGAGAGAAGGCAGCTGATGCACTAGCGACAAATGGCTCAGACACCCCGTTCCTTGGATCGCAACCTTTCTGTGGGATATGTCGACACAAAATACGGGAAGAACTGAGAAAAGAAGAAGAGAGCAAATGGGTCAAGCATTGGGACATATCTCTCGGTTGAGACAAGCAAAAGAAATTCTGCGGAATTACAACCAGAAAATAAGCAGAACCTCTAACGGGTCACTGCAGACTCAAGGGGCACCTTAGAAAATGGGGAATAGAAAAGAAAGGACATTGCAGATTCTGCAAGGACTTCGAAAAAACACCAGCACACCTTCTCATTGAATAACAAACAAAAAACAAATATTTGGCGCAACAGCTCTTTAAAGTGCCAGGGCCTAGCTTCTCGCCACCACTCATGTTGTGTGCGTTATATTTTTAACAGGAATGGAATGGACCTACAGTTTAATGCCGAATCCGAACGGTGATTTGAGAAGCTTTTTCGTGACAACAATACTCTCGGATATTTGTCAGACGCTCGCGAAAGGTGGGACCGTGAAAACACTTTTTGATGTTTTCTGGGATTCGAACTTGGAACCTCATGCGCAGTGATCCGACACACTTAGCACTTACGCCACGGCGGCCTTCTTATGGAATACGATGTACTAATTCGCAAGAGAAAACATAACCTAAGAGTCTATCTCCTACCAGAGATGGATCTACCTTCGCTGGATCCACTTCAGATACTTCGGTTCATCAAAGCAGTTGGACTAGTTTGGGGACACAATAGATTTACTGTAGGTCGCTGTGCACTTGCAACTCACCAACCATACATCTACATCTACATCTTCCCAGTACCATGGGTGTCTGTAAAGCATCTAGGCCTTGAGCAAGAGCCTAATGCAGACAATCCTTCTAGGAAAGAGGAAATCAATTTTCTGTCGTTCAAAACTAGAAACGGCACCGTAAGCAAACTGTCCCAATGACGGAACTAGAAAGAAGGAGGTACACACACATTGAATTTAAATAAAAATTGTATCCTAACGGCAACTCGATGAACATAAAAACTAAACACTCTGCAAAATAACCAATCCGGAAATTTGCACAACCAGAACCGATCTCATATATCAAAGGCAGTTAAATTGTTTCAATTAATGAAATGTGTGATGTTACTCCGAAAGCGTTCAAAGAACATTGCCTCAGCAAAGACCGGCTTACACCTCTCACCGGTTTTAGGTGAGCATCGTGCTACGATCAATTACCGCCTTGCGACTTGCAATATCTCAACTTGCAATTAAGCTTCGCGCACGCACGCATGCGTTCGGTGTTCTCTATCAAGCCACCACCAGTTGGCTTCCCTCCTTACATCTAGATGACCATTAATGCGTAAGTTGCCGTTAGAATTTGCCCTTCTCAATTATATGCAGTAAAACTTGTTCTTGCAAAACGAAGAAGCAAAACATCCAGCCAGACCTGAGTTCCTTTTTAAATCATTTATCAGACGCACCCAGGAAGGTATTCTTTGGATAAGCAATCCGGAATGGTCAGCTCAGTGGCATGAAATGCAAATTTATTTATGTGCTAATGCAAATGAGATTCATTCATAAAAAAGTCATTAATGTCACTGTTTGAAATTTTCTCTCCAATCAGGTAGCCGCTCCACCAATCGAACTCAAAAACACTAAATCAAACGAAGAATTCGCAAAAGAATCACATAAACGAGATCTGCTAGCAGCTCTCACCTGTAGAATATGTTAATTGGAGAATAACCAGTCATAACTTATCCGAGTAGGGGCTAAGGTGTAATTCATAGGCCACTTGCAGCACGTGGCACATGTACACGCGCATGGTGATACCAAGAATCGGGGCACTTAAATAAGGAATAAGTCAGTACAACTTAATTAAGATCTTCCAAGTAAGTACGCGAAAAAACAAAGGCACACTAGAGCTTCGGAATGAGCCGCAGGCTGCGGCATTACATTCCTCTTAGGGCTCTATCGATTCTGAAGGATCTCTTGTAGAATGCCCTCCAAAAAAAGGCTGTAAGTCCGCATCTGATAGGTACTGACGCATATAGCAATTACCTTCTAATGGTCTGGAATATTGCTTTTTATCGAACATCTCGTACATTTGCTTTATGTAAGGCTAACGTGGAATTGATGACTATTACTTTGAAATCTCGATGACGGGAACTATCCTTGGGCCAGGCGTGAAGATGGGTCGTCTTCCCAAACACACTATTCGCACGTTGAAGGCAATATCGGGGAGCGCATAATATAGCCTCACGTTGATCTTTTCGTACTCTGGGCGATCAGATTGCAAATTGCACCTTGTCGTCGAGAGGATGATTTCTCTCCGGTTGGTGGTTGCTGCTCTGGGCCTAGGCAATGAATACGCCTAATTAGGATCTCAAGTGAGATTCCACCACGTTTAATGTTCACTTAATCTAATGATCTCAATGCGAGCATCAGAACTAGTTGTTTTGTTTATTATGTCTGTCTCCGTGTATGGTTTGGAGTCGAGGGCACCATTCTTCAATGTGTGCCAGGCACACTGGGCTTACTCATTGCCCGCTAATTCTGGACCTCAGTTGCAGTGTCCTTGTCTAAAAATAGACTCGTTTGGATCTGGCGATTTATACTATGTAAATGTCCGTATCAAAGGAGTCAATCTACAATACTCAGCGGATGGACCCGAACGGGTATTTAAGATCCGCTTGGGCAAGATGACTAGTTCCAATGAGGCGACAGACTCCCATTAGGTAGCTCCTGCTGGGAGGAATATAATTGAGAAGTTAGCAGAGAGGTTATTATTTAATATTGATTTTAATGATAGAGGAAGTGATTGGGGAAATTAGCTTACTCCAGCTAATGTGGTTGATGCGAAAATTACACACCCTGCAAGTTTATTTATGAGACCAAATGCATGGTATCAGCGATTTGATTTCTATGGTGGCATCAATTAATTTGCCCATGTTGTTGGATGTTGCTGATTGGATGTGAAACTACCAACAGAAGCTACTTCTACGAGGCTATTAGATGGTCGTGTAAGTGCCGGTTTCTGGAGCGAAAAAGCTATTAGATCCGTTACAACTGATCAATTTAGGGTACTTTAGACGTGAGTGATAGGCATATAATATATTCATACATGCTTCACACTTTCACGGATTGTGGTGCAAAATTTTATATTCTTTGTGACATTCAACTGTAGGTGCTCTATTTTTGACGTCCGCTATACCTCTCTGTGTAGGTTAACGATGTTTCTATACACGATTGATGGCGTATATTTAAGGCGAATAACATCGGACTCGTCAAATCTTGTTATGCTTGCTGCTGAATTTCTGGGGAAAGAAAAATGCTTCACTGGAGCACTCAGACGCAACTGGTTTATTGTACCATCAGGAGCAAAACTCCCATTTTGCATGAATTTTCTTGTGTATCTAAGAAAGTCTAGCAAGCGGTTCAGTAATAAGAAGCTTACAATACCAGCACTCATCGCATAAAAAAAAAAGTAAAAATAAATATTTGGTGCAACAGCTTTTTAAGTGCCAGGGCCTAGGTTCTCGCAACCACTCATGTTGTGTGCGTTATATTTTTCACACGAATGGAAGGGACCTACAGTTTAGTGCCGTATGCGAACGGCACTCATCGCATAAGCACTGAAAATTTGGCACATGGTAGTGTAAAGGCATCTCTGGAACTCCTGATGAGTACTCACTTCCCAGGCTGCAGTGAGATTAGAGTAGAACAAGCTAGTTCCAACTGTACGCCACTGGCAGCTTGGGATAACATCACAAACATTATTACGGAGGATAAAGTCTCCTGGGCTATAAATAGCTTCTCTCCCTATAAGTCACCTGGCCCTGACAGCATCATGCCTATTATGATGCAGAAATTGCAAGACATAGCAATTCCCTGGCTATTACCGATTTATAGGAGTTGCTTAAACCTAAGCCATGTTCCCCAAACCTAGAGACGTGTCAAAGTGGTTTTCATCCCCAAGGCGGGCCGGCGAGGACATGAATCAGCGAAGGATTTTAGACCCATAAGCCTGTCCTCCTTTGTTTCGAAAACTTTAGAACGTATCCTAGACTTCCATATCCGCGATAACCTGAGTTCTCCACTGTCGAAATCCCAGCATACGTATCTCAAAGGGCGGTCCACAGAAACTGCTCTTCATGAGGTCGTGCGTACAGTGGCAAAAACTCTTCACTACAAAGAATATACTCTCGCCACATTTCTTGATATAGAAGGAGCCTTCAACAACATTTTCACTGAATCTATTCAGGAATCTCTCACCGAGTTAGGTGTAGAGGCTTTATTAGCCAATGGATAGTTTCTATGCTCAGTACTCGTATAATCCATGCAACACTAGGCAACAGTAGTACAACTAAGACGGTAAACAGAGGAACTCCACAAGGCGGAGTCATCTCCCCCTTGCTCTGGGTAATGGCGATTAATAAAATCTTGGTGCGACTTGTTAGAGAGGGTTTTAAGGTGGTTGCGTACGCGGATGATATGGTTATACTAGTATCAGGAAAGTTCCTCTCCACGATAAGTCAACTCATGGAGAGGGCTCTGGATAAGGTACACTCATGGGCTACGAGCTGTGGCCTCGGAGTAAATCCGGAGAAGACTGAAATGATGCTGTTTACCACTAAAACCAAGGTACCGCGAGCGTCTGACAAACATCCGAGAATATTGTTGTCACGAAAAAGCTTCTCAAATCGCCGTTCGGATTCGGCATTAAACTTGTAGGTCCCTTCCATTCGTGTGAAAAATATAACGCACGCAACATGAGTGGTTGCGAGAAGCTAGGCCCTGGCATTTTAAAGAGCTGTTGCGCCAAATATTTGTATTTTCCATTCAGCAGTTCATTTGTGGTTCGTGCATTGAGTTCAACTATTGCCATTTTTTTTGCTCTTGTGATTAGCTTCGTTAGAGTCACCTGAGCCTCCACTGTGGGGTCATTGAGTTTTTGTCTCACGGCTTTTTGTATTTCCTCTACTTACTTACCTACTTAGGTGGCGCTACAGTTCGGGGTAAATCTGGGCCTCAACCAACATGCCTCTCCATTTAGCTCGGTCTTTACTCTTATTTCCTGTACTGTAGTCAATTCATCCATATCCCGAATCCCCAGCGTAGCTTTGGTCTCCAGGCTGCGGATGGTTGCCTTATTCCCCAAAATGGTTTACAGTGACGTGCTAAAGCTCTCCTTATCCCTAGTTCGTGGGTCGAGTTCGAGTAGAACTTCCTCTGCCCTTGTTTGGCGTACAGCTTTGATTTCTGTTTCCGTGTCATCAGGGTTGGCCTTACTTCGGATTTCTCTTAACATTTCGGGGTACGTTTCGGTTCCTCTTGGTTTTATGAGTATCGCTTCCGGTCGAGACTTAGACTGTCGCTTCTTTTTCTTCTTTCTTTAGCTGGATGCCGTGCCCTTTGCTAAATCAGCCCTGGCCTTCTGCTCCGTCTCATTTTTTTCGGATAAGATCTCATCTGCTGTGTTGAGCCGGTTGCTGGTGCGTTATGCTCTCCATCTCGAGGTGTATCTTTTCACTTGATTTTTGCACGCGGGATTGTGGGGTCGCATTCCTCGGGGGTATCCATCTGTAGGGGTCGTAGGTCAGTGTGCCATATCCTCTTAAGCGACGCTATGACGTCCAGTGACTCCTCGAGTTCAGCTAGGCCATTCTTGATTTCCATACTGATATTCTTTTGCCTATCAGTATCCCCTTTCATTCTTCCTACAATGTCCTTGCACTTCTCTATCTCTTTATCCATATCTCGTTTTGCCTTTTAGATATCCGTTACGAGTAGATGCTCTCTGCAGGGACTGTTCGTGGCAGATTCAGCTTGGGGAGTATGCACTTCAGTGCCTACAAAAATTCTTCAGGCTGCGTTTGACTTCTTAGATTGCTCGACTTCGGGCTCCGTTTGTATTGCGCTCGGTGCTAACCTCGCCAGACGCGAATTCCTTTCAAACGGATGTCCTCTGAGCACACTTGTGGCACTTTTCTGCAGTTCTATGTTCGCTATTTTCGTGGGGTCGTGTTGACTTTCCTTTACAGCTACTGAGGGCGATCCGGAAACGTTTGTTTCTTGAGCTGCAATGCTTTCCTTTACCTTTAGGACCGAGGATCCAACTTCAGAATCTTTTGTAGTTGTGTTGTTACCTGATCCAATGCGCTCCTTTTCCGGGTTGAGGATACGCAGGTTTCCACTTCCTTGCGCCGTGCTGACGCAGGGGTACTCCTGCTCTCGTTGCGCTGTTCTACAACTGCTTGACTGTTAGCTTTTACGGGCGGTGAGCGCAGTAGCCTCGACTTAATTTTTTTTTGTACATTTTTTTTTAGTTTCTTTTTGTTTTGGTTGCATTTTTTAATTTTTATTTCCACGAGTACGGGGGAAAATATGTCAGCCGCATCTTAGCCCCCAGTAATGCGGTAGGGCTTTGTTACAACCAATTTACCTGGAGGGCTCCGTTAGCGATTCTGTATTGATTTTCCCCAGCACCATTCACGCCTCAGCTCTGCTCGCATAACACCTTGCCTTAGGGATACACATATTTAAGGGACGGCATCTGTTCGCCCCGTCACAGAAACTTCACCGGGCTCATGTGTTTTTTCCCCACACCCTCCGTTTCTGCCGCTCTTGGTCGGGGGCTGCTTATTGGTTAGTCGCAGCAACCCTACATAGCTGCAGGCCATTCAACGATCCACTACCTGTTGACCTCCCTGGTAGCCTGAACCTGACCCCAGGAATGAGCTGAAATTTATGTACATATGTACGAGTATATCCCTTTCAGATTGTTGTTATTTTATCAATGCATTCTTGAACCAACTACATACTTAAAAGTTTCCACCTTAAAAAGGTTTCGTAACATCGAGCATGTAAGTGTTCAGCATAAAGAAACAATTTAAAACGATAAATTTTAATTACCAGTCAATAAGAAACAAAATGTATTGCCTTTAGACAGCTACAATCCTGGGACTGTTTCAAATTCATTCACATTAAGATATCCTGAATTAAACTTACATCCCGTCAAATAAACATCGAGTTTTAGGGCTCAGAACACAAAACCCGATAATTGAACGCAATTCAACCGAACCGTGCGAACCGTATTCAAAACTAATAAAAAGATTGAAAAGATTTCATTACAACCAGATACACAAGCCTCCACAGACAGAAGTGCCACCAAGTTAAATGAGAACAAAATATGTACATAAAGATACAAAAGAACAAAAAAAAAAAACCTCTAAAGTGGTCAATTTCCTAATGTTGCTACGCCGTAACATGTCGTTGTGGGTCTAAAAATAGACCTTTGACTGGTACACAGATCGTTTCTGTATTTCAATCGATGGCTGTTATTTGTTTCCTCGTCGAAATCAATTCCCTCATTGACCACCGTGAGCCGAAGACTTGATGTCAGTGCTCGTACTCATAGGTACGAGTACTAGTTGTTCGACAATTTGTTCTCGAACCATTGATGGGTAAGGGAGATGGCGAAGAAAATGCTTCAGAATTTTCGCTAAGGTGCGTCAATCAAAGTCGATCGTGACAATTTAATGAACCTCGTAAACAGATTTCATTCTTCTAAGATTTGTTTTTTTTTTTGTTCCTGCTTTCTGCGTTGAATAATTTGTTCCTTGAAATATTCAATACCTTCTTCTAAATAAGGTTGCAGAGGTCAACAATTCTTCTATGGTTTAATTCCTTGGCTGTGCTTGTTGCCGATACTGTAGTCACGATTCTTGAATTGTTTTTACCATTTGCGCTGCGATCTTTCGATGGAAGAGAAAACAAATTTAACTATAAATTCCATGGCCGTGAAAATTACGGGTAGTATTGAAAATTGATTGATCGCAAGACTTGTTCGTTTGACATGTGCCCTAAATATTTTTCTTTCTTCACGTGTAAAATACTTTTTTCCTTTGGGATATCTATTTCATATAAGATTGTGAGGTCTCAAGTATTATGCTGTCGAAATCTGTATAAGATCTTTGCAGGGATTTATGAAATTGGCTTTGAAGTGAGTGAACTGGAAGATGAATTTGCGATACACGCAAGGAATAACCAACAAGATCCGAACAAAGGTGTGATTTCGTTATACTAATCCTCCAGCGATAGGTTTTTGGGAGTCATGCTAGACCCAAAGCTCAACGGGAAGTTGAACATCGAACAACGAGTGAAAAAGCATGAATAGCTTTCTACACTTGCAGTAAAACTTATGGATGTATGCAGCGGTAAAATGTTCAAAACTTGCGTATGGGTCACTATTTTGATGGCCTCCTCTGAAGCATAAACAACTGAGCTTCAAACCACTACACCAAATCTTTCCCTCTCTTTACCATATCTATCATTTCCAACACCCGCACTTTGTAAAAGCATGTTAAGGGTATTCATAACCCCTTGAGTGCGCGCAAATTATAAAAAAAAAAAAAAATAAGCAAAGTGCAAAGAACGTGATAGGAACCACAGGTGCCAAGCGGACATGCCCAAAGGAAGCTCTTAAACTGCCTCTGCATTTTCGGCTACTTGACCTCCATATTATATCATTTATCTTCGTAAGCAACCAACTTACTGCTACAAATAGACAAATCATATGGCTGTCAAAAAATCGTGCTAAAGAGCGTGTGGAAGTGTGGAAGATATTGGCAAGAAAGAACGAGACAAGTAGTGTCTTTCGAATTGACACTTTTAACGACGTTACCAAAATTGCATAAGTATTATTTCGTCAAACCTCTTTTCACAAATGTCAATACAAATGAAGAAAAACAACGAAGATGTACTAGATCAACTTTTAAATATGGAGCATAGGGTGATTGAATATATAATTTTTTTTTTCGAGGGTGGGTGAAAAATCTTCTATAGACACTATGAAAAGAGCAAGCGCGTGCTCATAGTAGTGCCAAAATCTTACTGACTAAAAAAAACACCACCCTTCGATATAAATTTGTTAGATACCGCAACTAAGTATTAACTTATCAAGCAATTTTTCTATCATGAAATAAAAACGTTTGGCAGGTTACTTTCCACTGAAAGATCCTGCATATTCCGCAATCTAGACGCGGTTAATCATTATCTCGCCAAGTCGAAAGGTTTCGTCCTTTGTAGTCGGCGCAATATATTGCTCTCATCCAAAATTGGTAGGACTATATTGTTGACATGTCCGATTAGTCGGTTTCTATGCTTTCTCGCGAAGCTTCTAGTTTCAGCTTCGATTATCGGAGTTCCGAGATCCCTGTGGATATCGTCGTTTCTACTATACCACGGTGCTTGGACAATTTCTCTTAGCACTTTATTTTGAAAAGTTTGTAAAATATTGGTATTTGTTTTCTTGGTACAACCCCAAAGTTGTATACCGTAGGTCCACACCGGCTTTAGCACTTGCTTGTATAAAAGCAGTTTGTTCTCAGTACTGAGCTGGGAATGTTTTCCGAGTAACCAGTACATTTCTCTATATTTGATTTCGAGTTCTTTACGTTTCATTTTCACGTGCGAATTCCATTTCAGCCTTGCGTCGAGTGTCATTCCCAGGTATTTGGCCTCGTTTGCAAAAGGTATTCGGGCCGAGTTTAGGAAAATTGGCAAGTCATTAGTTTTCTTGTAAGTGAAATTCACGTGAACAGATTTAGATTCGTTGAGGGCGATCCGCCAGTCCCTCGTCCATTCATTTACATTATTCAGTGCGTTTTGCAGTTTTGTAGTCGTTTCTTCGATTGTTTTACCTACTGTTAGTATAGCGGTGTCATCGGCAAACGTAGCAAGGATAGTGCCATCTTCGTTCGGTATATCACGAGTATATAGCGAATAGAGAAGCGGCCCAAGAACGCTTCCTTGCGGTACACCGGCCGAAATTTTTTGAGCTTGGAGTATTCGACTCCATGTCTAACACGAAAGATTCTATTCCCGAGATATGATTCTAGAATGTCGTATAAGCATACAGGGAGAACTTGTCGTAGTTTGCATTTCAAGCCATCATGCCACACCTTATCAAAGGCCTGCGAGACGTCAAGAAATACGCTTGAGCAAATCTTTTTTTCTTCAAATGCTTTCTCGATTACGTCAGTAATTCTATGCACCTGGTCAATCGTCGAATGCTTACTTCTGAACCCAAACTGGTGGTCGGGGATAAGATTATTTTCTTCTATAACCGGTTGGAGACGCCTTAATAATATCCTCTCGAAAATTTTCGATATGATTGGAAGAAGCGAAATTGGTCTATACGATTTTATCTCAATTGGCGGTTTTCCTGGTTTTAAAACTATAATGACTTCCGCAACTTTCCATTGGCTCGGCACGTGTTTTAATCTAAGTGCAGCATTTACAATATGAAGATGCTTAATCAATGCTTTTCTAGGTAAAACTTTGAGAATTTCTCCGGTAATCAAATCATAACCAGGAGATTTCTTAGGTTTTAGATTCTCGATCTCATGTTTGAGTTCCCTTAGCGTTGCACTTGTGATCGTCAAATCGTCAGATGGTAAATCCAGCCTATTGATGTTATCTCAACCTCCACGCGGTGACAGCCTAGTACCTTAATCCAAGAAATGGGTAACCAACCCCGTTTGGCGGATTCTTGGTGGCAGCAGATGAGAGACGGGGGGAAGAGTGCTTTTCTCACTAGAGCACTTCTTCCTGTTCCAGGCGGCAGCGGACGAATTCCCTAGACGGAGTCAACGGTGGCGTCTATAGTTCCAGTTAGGTTGAACTTAGTGAATACCTTGCGCGAGCTGCTTCGACGTATTCGGATCACAGGTCGGTAAGGAATTTCCAATGTTGGTCAGGACATTGGAATAGAGATGGTGGCGGAGGAGCCCTTAATGGGCCAACGGCAGCGCTCATACTCCCGTAGTGGACTACTGGCACCGGTGTACCCGGCCCCTCGTCCTAGGGGAATAATTAAGGAACTGGCCCTCCAGGTTGGGGGTTGTGCCGTCGGGGTAACTTCCCTACCACGTAAAAAACGCATGGTTCCGAAACAACCAAAAGCCTCGGATAAGGATGACCCAACTAATGACGACCCCAGCAAACGAAATAAGGACAACGACCTTCGGATCTGTACGTGGAATGTTCTGTCCCTCTACAGACCACGTGCAGCCGCACAACTAGCAGAGGCCCTAGACTGCTATAAAGCAGATATTACCGCCATCCAGGAAGTGCGATGGGATGGGCCGGGCAAAAAGAGGATGAAAAACTGTGACATCTACTACGGTGATTGCTACAGAGGCAACAGGCAACGCTTATTCGGATGAGGATTTGTCATACGCGGCAGACTTAGGCAAGAAGTCTTAAGCTTCCGACACGTGAGCGAGCGTATTATGACTATCCGGATCAAGGCTAAATTCGCTAACATAAGCCTAATATGTGTTCATGTCCCCACAGAAGAAAAGGACCCTGCCTCCAAAGAGTGTTTCTACGAGCTCCTCGACAAAACATACGAGCAATGTCCTAAATACGACGTTAAGATCGTATTGGGCGATTTTAACGCCAAAATAGGAAAGGAGGACGTCTTTGGTAGGGCAGTCGGTAAGCATAGCCTACACGACACCACGTCTGATAACGGACTAAGGCTAATTGATTTCGCTGTGGAGCGAAATGTCACCATAGCAAGCACATGGTTTCCTCATCTCGATATTCATAAGCAGACATGGCGGTCCAATGATCATGTCACGATCAACCAAATTGATCATATTGCGATCGACGCAAGGCATGCCTCCAGTATTCTGGATGTCCGGACCTTCCGAGCGGCCAACATAGACTCGTATCATTACCTTGTTGTAGCCAAGGTACGAATGCGGATATCCCAATCTGAGCAACAAAGAAGAATTACTGTGAGAAAATTTATCGTCGAAAAGCTACAATCGCAAGAGACCGCCAGACTCTTCGCTGAACGCGTATCCCGAAATCTCTCAATCACCCCTATACCGCCAGCATCAAGTGCCGAAGACCAGTGGCAACGCTGCCAACATGCCATCAGAAACGCCGCGACTGATGTGCTGGGTCTCGCTCGACCACCACCGCGAAACCCCTGGTTTGACGAAGAATGCCGGCGAGTGCATGCCGCAAAACAAGAGGCATACAAAGCGGCGCTGCAAAGGAAGACGAGAGCTGCTCGTGAGCTCTACGAGCAAAAGAGACGGGAAGAACATCGGCTTCTCCAAAAGAAGAAGAAAGAGCATGAGAAGCGCGCGTTTGAGAATATCGAGAGTCTATACTCCAGGAACAATGTACGGAAGTTTTACCAAAAGGTAAGAAGAACGTGTCAGAGAAGTAATACACGTACAGAAACCTGTAGAGATGAGAATGGAAACCTCGTAGTAGAATCACAGTCGGTGCTGAGAATATGGAAAAACTACTTCTGCAGACTGTATAACGGCGACGAAGATCAACATCCCGCTGTCAGGCAGAATGAACCATTCAACATAGACGATGATAGTCAAAATTTCCATCCACCTGACCAAAACGAAGTGAGGATAGCAATATCCAAGCTAAAATCGAACAAGGCTGCTGGACCTAACGGTTTACCGGCCGAACTTTTCAAGGCAGCTGGGGATGAATTGGTAGAGTGCATACACCAACTCATTTCTAATATTTGGTCAGAGGAGTGTATGCCTGATGAATGGAATCTCAGCATCGTTTGCCCGATCCACAAGAAAGGAGACGCCCTCAACTGCGCCAATTATAGAGGCATCAGTCTCCTCAACATCGCGTACAAGATCTTTTCTGCGATATTGTGTGAACGCCTGAAACCTTTTATCAACAGCCTGATTGGACCCTATCAGTGCGGTTTCAGGCCAGGAAAGTCCACCATCGATCAAATCTTCACACTTCGGCAGATCCTGGAGAAAACCCAAGAATTCCAAATCGATACTCACCACCTCTTTATCGATTTCAAGGCCGCCTATGACAGCATCTATAGAGAAGAGTTTTATAGAGCCATGTCTAGTTTTGACATCCCTGCCAAACTTGTCCGCCTGTGCAGACTGACGATGGAGAACGCTCGCTGCTCCATCACCGAGACCTTTGATGTCAAAAAAGGCTTTAGACAAGGTGACGCGCTGTCATGTGACTTCTTCAATATTGTACTTGAACGGATTGTGCGGAACTCACAAGCCAACACCGGAGGCACAATCTATTACAAGTCTGTACAACTGCTTGCATACGCCGACGATATAGACATTATCGGAAGATCTCAGCGGGCTGTCACCGGTGCTTTTGCAAGCATTGAGGCGGAAGCGGCCAAAATGGGTTTGGCGATAAACGAGGGCAAAACCAAGTATATGCTGTCAACTAGAAGGGAAAACCAACATCGACGAATTGGACAAAACGTCACCGTGGGCAGCTATAACTTCGAGGTAGTAAGGGACTTTGTCTACCTTGGCTCTGCTATAAATTCAGCAAACAAAATTAGCGCAGAAATCAATCGAAGAATAACTCTTGCCAATCGCTATTTTTTTGGGCTTATAAGGCAATTCAACAGTAAAGCCCTCTCTCGAACAACTAAGGAGACTCTATATAAGACCTTGATCATCCCAGTCCTGCTTTACGGCGCTGAAACATGGACTTTATTAAAAGAGGATGAAGATATCCTTGGTCGCTTCGAGAGAAAAATTCTTCGTAAGATTTTCGGTCCCGTTTGCGTTGACGGGTTTTGGAGGAGAAGATTCAATCACGAACTATACGAGCTGTACAGCGACATCGACCTAGTCAAAAAAACTGCGTATTGGACGTCTGAGATGGCTAGGACATGTAGAGCGAATGGACACCAACGCTCCGGCCCGCAGAGTCTTCGAATCTAATCCCGAGGGACGACGCAGTAGAGGGAATCATCGCCGTAGGTGGCGCGCACAAGTTCAAGGGGACCTCGACCAACTTGGAGTGCGTAACTGGAGGCAATTAGCTAAAGACCGAGCTAAATGGAGAGGCTTGTTGGTTGAGGCCCAGGTTCACCCCGAACTGTAGCGCCACCTAAGTAAGTAAGTAAGATGTTATCGTAAACTATTTGACCATCGTACGGTTTAAAGGTTTCTTCCAGGTGGGCCGCAAAGACGTCCGCTTTTTCTTTATCTTTCCTCGCCCATTCATTTTGATTTAATTTGATTGGCGGTGCGGGGACTTTGGGCCTTTTGGTGCCTTTTACAGCTTTCCAAAGTGAATAATTGGAATCTTTTTTCGCTGTTAAACTTTCAAGGTAAGAGGAAAATATAAATGAATTAAATGATTATGAACTTTCTTTTAATTTAAACTGTCGATGTTTATACCTCAATATTAGATCAATTAGGAAAAATTGGAACAATTTTATAGCAAACCTAAATAAAATAATTCATGAGATTAAAATTATCATACTGATAGAAATAAATATTAAGGAATATGAAAATAATTTTTATCATATAAATGGATTTCAAGCTGAATTTTAAATAGACCAACAAAGAGAGGAGGTGGAGTAGCAGTATTTATAAAAGATATATTTGGAGCAGAAAAAATGATTGTGGAAACCAGATTCTATGAAAACATCCAAATAGAGGTTAAAAGTCACTCAGACGAATTTTCTATTATTGCGTTATACCGCCCACCAGGATTCAACGTACCAAAATTTATAGAGGACTTAGAGACCCAAATTGACAAAATCGATGCAAGAAAAAAGTTAATCATAGTAGGTGATATGAATATTGATCTCAATAAACGGGACAGTAACTTAGTCAATAACTATGTGAATATGTACGCTTCTAAAGGATTGACTAATATTATAAAAGCATATACAAGAGTCGATTTGCGCAAAGGAAGTAAAACAAGAATAGATCATTGCCTTGCTCGTATGAGAGGCGAAAAGATATACGCCACAGTAGTTGAAACCAACATATCAGATCATTATATATTGTTCAGCGGGATTTTGGGTAATGATATTGATGATACTAAAGATCAAACAATTGGATGTTTTGTTAACAATAACCTTGTAAACTCACACAAACGAAGTGTCAATTGGAACACTGCTATGAAAAATTTCAATAATGCAAATGATCTGTATGGAGAATTCAGTAAGGTTTTAAAGATGGCATATAAAAATTCAACACAGAAAGCCAAAATAAAAAGGCGAAATGTGACAAACTTCTGGGTAGATCAAGAAATACGTCAACTGTGCAAGCAAACGTATATTCTATACAAGCGATGGAAAAATAATAGGATGTGCATACAATACGAAGTTGAATACAAAGGTTACCGAAATTTCGTTAACAAAAGAATTGAAAAAACCAAACTACATTTTTACCGGCACAAATTTTCCGAATTCCGAATGGATCCAAAAAAGACGTGGGGTTTAATCAATGAAATAATAGGAAGAACGACTAAAAATCTGGATGAAATTATACAAACTAATTTCGGTATGGAAAGGAGTGTTATCAGGCTAACTAACAAATTCGGCTTTAGTTTCATAAACGAAATAGAAAATGTTGTACCTACATGCAGCATAGAGACATATCATACAGAAGTACCGAGTAGGGAGCAATCCATCTATGTACAACCGGTCACAAGGGAAGAAATCCTGAAGACTTGCTTGAACCTAAAAACTAACAAATCGCCAGGAGTGGATGGAATTCGGCTAAAAGATCTTAAATCAAACGCAGAAACTCTAGCACCGATACTAGAACGCATTGTCAACTTAAGCTTGGAGTAGTCATGTGTTCCAGAAGACCTCAAAGTAGCAATAGTACGACCAATTTATAAGGCTGGAACGAAATCAGACGTCCGCAATTATAGACCCATCTCAATCCTCCCTGCTATTGATAAAATACTCGAACAAGTAATAGCAGATCGGCTTCAAAATTATACTGACAAATATAAAATCATAAACAAAAACCAATATGGCTTTATATTCATTCATTCAATTATTTTCAATGGCCCGCTAATCCTTCATGAGGGTCGCGGGGGTAGGATGCTCAGGTGGACTCTCCATCCTTCTCGATCCTCCGCCATCGACTCCAATTCATCAGGGGGAATCCCTAAGCGGCTCCAGGAGAGATGTCGGACTTGATCCAACCATCTATTTCTAGGCCTTCCGCGAAGTCGCCTACCTGATGGCATGGCAACCATGGCGCGTCTTGGAAGCCGGTCTGGGGGCATACGCACTACGTGACCAAACCATCGAAGCATAGATCGTTCCGTTCGGCGAAGTAGCTGCTCAACGTTGAGCGCCTCGCGTACTCTGGTGTTGCGCGCTCGATCCCTACGAGTTATTCCAACAACACCGCGAAGGAACCTCATTTCGGCAGCATATGGCTTTATAAAAAAATAAAAACACAGGTAAACTTCTTTCGGAATTCGCCAGTTTAATTAATGTCAATCTCAATAAAAACTACCATAGTCTCGTAATTTTCATCGACTTTAAAAAGGCTTTCGACACTTTAAGACATGAGAAAATGTTCGAAATGCTAGAGAAAATCGGGATCCGAGGGCATATTTTGGAATGGTTCAAAAGCTACTTGAAAAACAGAGGAATGAAAGTTAAAATTTCAAACACATATAGCCAAGAAAAATATATCAAATACGGGGTTCCCCAAGGCTCTATATGGGACCTTTACTCTTTATTATATATGTAAATCAAATACTTACTGTGCTTCAAAATAGTGTTGGATTTGCTTTTGCGGATGATACAGCGGTAGTAGTCAGCCACAGGGATTTACCAACGGCGACCACCATCATGCAAGTCGAGTTTGACTCTATAGTACGATAGTGTTACGATTTCGGACTAATCATAAACTCTAAAAAAAACTAAGTTAATGCACATTTGACCAACACATGTATTAGAAACCAAAATTTACATCAAATGCCATGAAACAACATGCCTGCTTCACAACGCCGACAAGGCAAGTCTTAATTACGACGATAGCTGTAACCAAAAAAAAAAAAACAAAATGTACAACATCTAAAATATGTCGGTGTGGAAGTTGACTGCTTTTTCAAATGGGATTTACATATAGCGCAGCTATGTAAAAGACTTCGGAAAGCTGTGCATGCTCTTCACCATTTGAGTATCCATACTAGCTACACTGTCCTTAAACAAGTTTATTTTGCATTGGTGGAGTCGATATTAAGGTATGGAATATTAGCTTGGGGAAATACTACGCGAAGTTACTTGCAAGATTTACAAAAAATACAAAACCGAATTGTAAAAATATTAATCAGAGTATAACATGGAAGAAACTGGCAAGCTAACGTCAATCAGCGAAGAACCTATGCAGAGCTTGGCTTATTAAACGTACCTCAACTTTTCGAACTAAACATTCTCGAAGAATACTACTACGACCAACACTACAAGCGTCCAATCGACCACGAAGTCAACACTAGGAGAAGAGCACACGGTTTCCTGCAGACGCCAAGTTTGAGAAACTCATACGGCAGGGAACAATTATCGGTCATCGTTCCAAATGTTTTCAACCGACTTCCTAGAGAACTACTAAACATCGCTACAGATGGCTTAAGGAAGAAACTACTAAATAAATCCTAATTAGAAGAAGAAAAAGAAAAATGAATTCATTGATATGTGTATACTTTATGTATTAAGATGTATTAAATTAACTCTTAACTCTCTCTCAAGAATACTTAAGATTAAATACACAACTATTGTAAAAAAAAATCCTAAAAGCCTAACAGGGCTTCGCAGATTCTTTTTGTAATTAATGAATTTTTAAAAGCCAAATAAAAATTGAATTGAATTGAAAATATTAAATTATTTTCAATATGAAGTGAGGTCAGACTCAGAGAATCCGGGTGTTAGTTTGCTAGACCGTACGGACACAGTAAGATTCTATTTTTGTTACCAGGAGAACTAGCAAACTATTCCAGTCAACTTCCCGTCCAGAGCACACTGGGAAAGAGGTGAAATCATAAAGAATTACAAAATAACAATTAAAACCGACAGTTCAAGGATCGGCTTTGGGGCCAGTGCAAGTATCTTTTCGAAAGCACTGAAAATATCAGTATCTTTACGCCTAATTCCTCCAGTGTTGTCGGGCCAAAATCAGTCTTCTCTGAGCGCCAGATGATCATAGCAATATGGAGGGAAACGACCGGCGAGGAGAAGGTCTGCTCTGACAGAAAGAGAAAGAGCGAAATCTTTTCACACTTTCTAGCAAAAAAAAAAGTGGAACAGTCTGCAGAGTTGTGCCATTTCTAGGTAGATCTGGCCGATGTTGTAGTGCCGATGTCCATTTGCAACAAATATTTTACCCAGTTTATATTAAGAATTGTTATCTTTGTGCTTAAGGCAGTGCGGCTGCCTTACCTAGGCCAGTCTTTTAAGACGTCATAATTCCCAATCTTCATGAAATGAATGGGTCATGAGTTCACAGTTAAAAATGTTCAACTTCCGGTATATTTCCCTACCTGTTGGGTCTTAGGATCAAAGTCAAACGAAAAAAGATGTTGATACGAAGTTTACTCTCAAAAAGAGTATGAAAACGTATCGTACGCTTAGTGTATTTCGATTGTGTATTCGGCTTGTCTACGCTTACACCGATGCGAGATAGAGTTTGTGTAAAAAGAACAGTACGCTATCGCTGGATACTTTCTTTCGTGTTCACTGTTGACTACGTAGCGTATATCGTTTGTGTGCAAATACCAAACTTTATCAGAGAAAATAGTACTCGTGTTCTATCTATAAAGAATTTTCCTCTCGAAACAATCGAGGATATCTACATCCGCTTTCAATAAAGTCCACGTTTCAGCACTGTAAAGCAGGGCTGGGACGATGATCAGGATCTTATTTAGAGTTTCCTTAGTTGTTCGAAATCTGCCGAAGTGTGGAGATTTAATCGATGGTGGGCTCTCCCGGCCTGAAACCGCACTGATAGGGTCCAATCAGGCTGTTGATAAAAGGTTTCAGGCGTTCACACAATATCATAGAAAAGATCTTGTATGCGATGTTGAGGAGACTGATGCCTCTATAATTGACGCAGTTGAGGAAGATTCCTTTCGTGTGGATGGGGTTAATGATGGTGAGATTCCATTCATCAGGTATACGCTCGTCTGATCAAATCTTAGAGATGAGTTACTTATGTCCTGTATCCCCTTGTGGGTCCTAGGGCCTCTACTACGCCTACGCGCCATCGTGTACGGTTTCTGGCAATGTGTCTGAGTTCTCCCCAACTTTTCCCTAACTGCCGTGCCTCGTTCTCGACTGTTCTGCGCCATGTTTTCCGCGGACCGCCAGGTCTTCTGCCATCCTGAGTTAGAGGGTTCCATTGCATAGCATGGTTCGCTATGGAGCTGTCACCCTTTCGGAACGTGTGACCAATCCACTGCCACTTCCGCCGTTGGATAGTTGTGCCTATTGGTTCCTGACCCGTTCTCTCGTAAAGGTGTTCGTTAGAGATACGATTGGGCCAGAATATCTTTAAGATATTGCGCAGACACCTATTAACGAACGTTTGCAGCTTTCTGGTGATAGTAGTGGTCACTCTTCACGTGCTGCAACCATATAGCAGCACGGATTCAACGTTGGAGCGGAACAGTCTTATTTTGGTGCTCAAACTGATTGCATTGCTTCGCCATATTTTGGACAACATCCCGAACGCGGACTTTGCTTTGGCGATCCTGTTCGCTATATCCAGTTCGGTTCCACCATCGGTCGAGACAATACTCCCAAGATACTGGAAATCCTCTACTCTCTCTACCGGTTGTCCAGCAATGCATATTTGAGCCGATGAGTTAGTTCCAAGGCTGATGATTTTAGTTTTTGTCGTATTAATTTTCAGCCCGACGACACCTGCCTCCCTCTCCACATCTGCTGTCATTTGGTGGAGGTCCATAATTCTGTGGGAGAGTAAGCATACATCGTCTGCGTAGTCAAGATGTTTCAGTTGAGATGTAAGAGTCCATCGAATTCCTCCGTTTCCCGTCGACAAAGCTGCATGAAGCACATCGCTAAGCACCAATAGGAATAATATTGGTGAAAGGATACAGCCTTGTCTTACCCCACTTTGGATCTCAAATTCCTCAGACAACCTTCCCCGTGCAGAACGTGACATTTGGAGCCTTCATATGTAGCTTTGATAATAGCAATTAGTTTATCGGGAATACCTCTCCTGCGTAAGGCACGCCAAATAAACTCCCTGTTGGCACTATCGAACGCCTTCTCAAAATCGATGAACAGCAGGTGCAGTGGCGATCGATATTCAACACACTGTTCGATGATAATCCGCAGGGTGTTGATGTGGTCGGCACAGGAGGATCCAGAGCGGAAACCTGCTTGTTCGGCATCGAGTGTGTCTTCGAGATGTTGTTTGATTCGCTCAAGGATGATTTTAGCTATTCTCTTAGCTACAGCAGGCAGCATGCAGATACCCCTCCAGTTTCCGCACTCCATTAAATTTCCTTTCTTAGGAAGCTTGACGATCATTCCCTTTTTCCACTCGTTAGGAAAGCTCTCAGCTTCCCAAGCTCTCTCTATAAGTGGAAGCAGAAGCACAGCCGATGTTGTGGGCGCTGCTCGTAAGACCTCTGCTGGAATACCGTCAAGTCCTACCGCCTTGTTGGTTTTGAGTGCCTTGATCGCGGTAATGATCTCATCTTTACTGGGAGTCGTGGTGCGTATTCGGAAATTTCTCACCTCGGGCATCTCAGTCTGATTTGGGAGCATATCGCTAGCGAATACACGGTTCAAAACCGTAGCAAAATGCTCTTTCCATCTCTTGAGCTGGTCCTCATCCGAAATGAGCAAGGAGCCGTCTTGGCTTTTCACTGGGTATTGGCTGGAGCTGCGACCACCTGTCAGCTCTTTCGTGATTCTGTAGACGGTCCTGCTGTCGCACCTCCGTGCAGCTTCTTCTGCTTCTGTAGCCAGCGCGTTGATGTAGTTGCGCTTGTCACGTCGTACGCTACGCTGAACTTCTCTCATCTTCATGCGATATAGGGACTCTAAGTCGCTTCTCCCTGCTGCTGGGGTAGCTGCAACGCGAGCTTTCAGCTGTTTTCGTTCGTCAATCCGTCTCCAGGTATCCTCAGAAAGCCACGCCCTATGTCTTCCCTGCGATCGACCGACAATTCTTTCAGCACCAGATCTAAAAACATTTTTCACAGCACACCAATGATCTTGGATGGTTGCGAGCATTGAGCTGCTGATTGCTTGCACACCTTGCGAAAAGTGCTCCCTTAATTGTTGGCGCACTGAGGGATCACTAAGTCTATCGATGTTGAACCTGGCCATTCTTGTGTTGTCGTGGGATCTTCGAACTGCAGCAGTGCGTAGTTGGAGAGTAGCTATCATAAGATGGTGATCACGTACTATCCCCACATCTGCCCCTCGTCTGTTTCGGACGTCCAGGAGACTGCTTCTAAAGCGGCGGCTGATAGCAAAATGGTCAATTTGGTTGGAGGTTGCTTGCCTGTCATTGGAAACCCAGCTGACTTTGTGGCAGGTCTTGTGCTCAAACATGGTGCCACCTATCACAAGGCGGTTGGCATTGCAGAAATCCACAAACCTTTCGCCGTTGTCATTGCGGTTGCCTAGTACATGCTTGAGCCCTTCGTTGTCGCTGCCTACCTTGGCATTCAAATCCCCCATCACTATGACAATGTCTCCATTTGGTGTTGTGTTGAAGACGGCACTTAAGAGATTGTAGAAGCTCTCCTTTTCGTCCTCAGGCGAACTATTCGTTGGGGTGTAACACTGTATGATGGTGACGCGTCGTACTCTAGTCCGGAATCTGGCCGTCAAAATCCTATCACCATGAGGCTGCCAGGAAATCAGGCCCTTGCGTGCTGTTGTTGTTAGCAGTAGTCCGACTCCATATTCCCGCGGACTTTCGGATGGTCTTCCAGAATAGAGTAGTACAGTGTTACGCGTTGGAGACTGGTACTCGCCCGCTTCTAACCATCTTACTTCACTTACCCCCAAAATGTCCAGTTTATATCGCATGAATTCCTTTTCCAGTTGGAGGAATCTGGCATTGTAAGGACCTTCTCTTCCCGAGTCGAGGAGCGTCTTTACATTCCAGAAACCTATCTTTGTCCGGGTACAATAGCCAAAAGTCGTCAACATGTGATCAGTCCTTATCCGATGCATAGTGTCGGTTTCAGTAGCGAGCTGGTTTCAGTAACGCAGGTTTTTGGCCCACGTTACCTAGCCTAGAATCAAAGCCCTAGACAACCCGCGCTTACAATTTTGGCCTATACGTATAAGGGTTTATACGTATAGTTGCCCGGGGACCACCACTAGGAGGTAAAGTAAGCACTTCATCACGAACTTGATTGTTGCGCTACTGGCCCAAGCCAAGTTTTGGGCAGTCAGTAGTTTCCCGATCAATCGCAATGCAGGTCCCCAAAGTATGCTGGTGTATGCTCTCTACCAATTCATCACCAGCTGCCTTGAAAACTTCGGCCGGTAAGCCGTCAGGTCCAGCAGCCTTGTTGGATTTTATCTTGGATATTGCTATCCTCACTTCGCTTTGGTCAGGTGGACGGAAATTTTGACTATCATCATCTATGTTGAATCGCTCATTCTGCCTGCAGCGGGATGTTGATCTTCGTCGCCGTTATACAGTCTGCAAAAGTAGTTTTTCTATATTCTCAACACCGACTGTGATCCTATAGCTACAAAGTGGTTTCCATTTTCCTCTCTACAGGTTTCTGTATAAGTTTTTCTCTAACACGTACTTTTTACATTTTGGTAAAAGTTCTGTTCATTCTTTCTGGAGTACAAGCTTTTAATATTCTCTCTCGCGTGCTTCTCATGCTCTTTCTTCTTCTTTTGGAAAAGCCAATGTTCTTCCCGTCTCGTTTGCTCGTGGAGCTCATGAGTAGCTCTTATCTCCGTTGCAGCGCCGCTTTATAAACCTCTTGTTTTGCTACATGCACTCGCTGGCATTCTTCGTCAAACCAGAGTTTTCGCAGTGCTGGTCGAGCGAAACTCAACACATCAGTCCCGGCGTTTCTGATATCATGTTGGCGGCGTTGCCACTGGTCTTCGGCACTTGATGCTGGCGGCATAGGGGTGATTGAGAGATTTTGGGATACGCGTTCAGCGAAGACTCTGGCGGTCTCTTGAGATTGTAGTTTTTCGACGTTAAATTTTCTCACAGCGATTCTTCTTTGTTGCTGAGTTTGGGATATCCGCATTCGTACCTTGGCTACAACAAGATAATGCTCTGATGTTTGCCGCTCCAGAATACTGGAGGCATCTCCGTCGATCGCAATATGATCCATTGGGTTGATCGTTACATGATCATTGGACCGCCATGTCTGCTTGTGAATATAGAGATGAGGAAATGTGGGCTTGCTATAGCGACATTTCGCTCCACAATGAAATAAATTAGCCTTAGTCCGTTTTCAGACAAGGTGTCGTACAGGCTGTGTTCGCCGACTGCTCTGCCAAAGACGACCTACTTTCCTTTCTATTCGTATAGCTCATTTGTTTTGTCGAGGAGGTTGTTGAAACAGTCCTAGGTGGCAGGGTCCTTTTGTTCCGTGGGGGCATAAACACATATCAGGCTTATATTAGCAAATTTAGCATTGATTCGGTTCGTCCTAATGCGCTCACTCACTTGTCGGAAGCTCAAGGCTTCTTGCCCAGGTATGCCGCGTATACCAAGTCCGCATCCGAATAAGCGCTCCTTGTTATTGTCCATCCTCTTGATGCTCGTCCCATTCCAATGCACTTCCTGAATGGCGGATATCTACTTTATAGCAGTCTAGGGCCTGTTAAGGGTCCGAACATTCCACGTACAGATCCGAAGGTTTTTGTCCTTATTACATTTGATAGAGTTGTCATCATTTGAATCGTCCTTATCCGAGGCTTGTGGTTGTTTGGGAACCAGTGTTTTTATTACATGGTATGAAAGTTACTGCGACGGCACAACCCCCAACCTGGAGGGCCAGTTCCTTTTGTTATAGCACTAGAACGCGGGGCCGGTACACCGGAGCCAGTAGTCACTGCGGGAGAATGAGCGCTGCCGTTGGCCCATTAAGAGCTCCTCGGCCACCATCTCTATTCTAAGGTCCTGACTAACCTTGGAAATTCCTTACCGACTTGTGTTTACTACGTTCAATGTAACTAGATCTGTAGACGCTACCGTTGACTCCATTTAGGGAGTTCATCCGCTGCCGTCTGGAAGAAGAAGAAATGCTCTGTTGAGAGAGCACTCTTCCCCAGTCTCTCGCGTGCTGCCTCAAGATCTTCCTAGGGGGTTGGCTACCCAATCTCCGATTAAGGTACTAGGCAGCCAGCGGTAACTACCGAGGAGGTGGGGAATAGGAGTAATACAAATGACGTAGAAGATTGTCAGAAGCTCCAAAGGGACTTGGATTGTCTACCGTAATGATGTAGGTTATACGCTCTAAGGCTCAATACCGACCAGTCCAATGCTTTGCATCGATGTAGTACAGAAATTATATTCCAGTAAAAAATGGATAATACTAGTCTTATGCGACTAAATGTAGTAAAGGATCTGGGTATCATTTTTAACAAATCTTTAACTTTCTTCTTACATATTGAATACATTACCGTGAGAGTGTACGCAATAAGTGGTTTTATCAAGCACAACACTCGTCACTTTTCCGATCTCTCGTCTTTGTTATGCCTGCGTAATGTTTTGGTCGTCCAATAAACGAATAGTTTGATGTAATTTGTCTCATTCGGGCCGTCTAGAAAGAATTCTTAAAAGGTTCACTAAGTTCATCTTTTATTAGATGAGATGTAGATTTACGCCAAGTTACAATGCTAGGTGCCTGCTACTATTGTTGCGGGAGGATACAAATTCCCAACGTTCTATTTGTTAGAGATATGTTGTGTAACAGAATTAGATCCCCTGATTTGCTAACCTTTTTTTCTTTATAAACGCCATCTAGATCCTTAAGAAACAAACAATTTCTTTCGAAGACTGGCATAGAATCAATTACGGATCTGATGAACCAATGTCTCTAGCAGTAAAAATATTTAACATATAAAATTTCAATGAAATGGACATATTCTTTTCTAGAAATGCATTTAAAAATGTATTTGACAGAATTTTACATAGTAAAGTTACGATAATAATTATTTAATTAAATAAAATACAGTCATAATTTCTGAAAGTAAATAAAAAAAAGGGTATGCCATCAGGACTACTGCTGAAACACAAGTCACTTGTCGCCTGGATTAGGCAATACAGTGCCATATGAAAAGAAGTTCGCACTAAATTAAGCTAAAAAGTACAGTTATTAAAGGATCGATTCTGCCGGTGACGTTATGTCAAAACAATAACCCAAAAACATATATATACTCGTACATTATTTACGCTTTCATGTGGCAAGACTTTTATGCCAAATCGTGATTCTACGCCCCAGGGTTTATTTATTTCTCTGACCATTAATACCATATTTCTCACCCCATGTCTCACACATATACTCGTAGGTTACATATCTCCAATTCCAGAAGTCGGAACATGCTCAAGTTTGAATTTGTTACTTCAAGGTTTCATGGAGCTCTGCGCTTTACCCGCCGTACAAAAATTATGTCTTCGTGTTGAACATAAATTTCACAGCTTTAGTTGTTTTCAGCGAACATAAATTCCAACTCCTCAATAGGAATTCGAATTCCGAAACGACGACTCCTGTGCAGCGCAAAGTTGTTCTTTTAGGTAACAGTTCTTGGCAATGCACCACACTCTCCTAGTTTCATCCCAAAGCAGTTGCCTTATGTTGTAAGTGAAATAATACAATGGAAACCAAAAAATAAAAATAAATAGGTAGTACGAATAAAAAGGGAACCGAAGCGATCATCACTGCTAGAGGGATATGAGAGACCACGACTGAAAGGAGCACACCACCATAAAAGGGATGAATGTAAATGGAACGAGTCAAATATACAAGCTCCTATGGGCTCAGTCAATAGAAGCCAAAGACGACACACTTTATGGGTAACTAGATGAATAGTGAAGGTGCGGATGTACCATCAGTTCTACCATTTTTAGAAAAACTTCCAAATTTGTAACTGAAATAAACAATTGAAAAGTTGTTCGCTACAATGCATGTGTCCGAACAAAGATTAAACCCACGTAACCGTGTAGCTTTCTATGCTTGAAAGGGCGTTCTTCATCGTATGAATTGTCTGCTCCTTCTGGGAAATAATTCACGGAACAGAATCAATGGGCTGTGGGATCATGTTGCTGCAGTCGCTTTCATTTTGCACTTCCGAACTTGGTATAGTTTGCAGATTATCGGCGCGAGAAAAGTTATGCTCCTCGTCGGTGTGTATGTGTGTTAGATCCATCATTATCCGATTCCTTTGTATCTTTGCTTTCGGTATCTATCTATGTTTTCTCACTTTGTGGGGGATAAAGGCAAATATGAGGTTTTCGGTATACATATCTTCCCGCAACCAAACGAGTTTACCTATGATTCAGTGATATACTGAGAGCAGGCATCTTTCGAGGAACCTTTACTGTGTGTATAATCAATCAGCAATTTCGCAACCTGGCGACCTCATCCAATGCCAATGGACTCGTAAATGGATAAACCGCAAATAGAAGCTTGAGCCGAGATGTGTCAGTCGCGCATGTCGATGATTATCTCTGCAACTCATTATAGCGGTAACATGACGTAAAATAGCAGCACGAAGTGATTGAAAGCAATTAAGCTGAATTCAATGCCGCCGACAGTACCACACGCACTCGTTGCAAATTGCTGTCGATGTCGAAGTAGGTAAGGAAGGAGTGTTCTTGTTATTGTGGCTCAAATGGTGGCAGAGAGCAAGTTCAGGGATTTTCAAAGAACCAGAATTTTTTGCCAGATGAAGATAAATGTTTGGTCAGTAACCTTGGAATTAATAGTTACTAGTATGCTGACGCCAGCGATGTTTAGTTTTAGTTTATTATGGTCGGGTGAAGGAGGTACCTATTGAAAATACGACTTGGATTGATACTTCGTATACCTGTGCATTCAAGCTCACCAGATGGGCGGTTCGGTGTAGTTTGGGTGTAAGCCCTCACAAAACTGAAGGTACTGAACTGAACTAGTACTCTTCTCCAGGAAATATCAAATTCCGTTAGCCGGCCCTTCCTCTCTCAATGGTATCAGCTTAACTTTCTCTGCAACTGCAAAATATTTGGGTATTATTCTGGATAGGAAACTAAGCTGTAGAACTAACATTCAAGAAAGAGTCTAGAAAGCTACAGTAGCACTTTGCTCTTGCAAAAAGCTATTGGAAATAAATGGGGTTTACGGCCTCAAATAACTCACTGGCTCTACATCTCGGTCATTAGACTGATACTCACATACCGAGTGATTGTCTGGTGGACAGCCTTAGAAAAATCTATAAATCGCGATTATCTAAATAAGGTCTAGCGTACAGCTCGTCTGTGTATAAGCGGAGCACTACGTACAACTCCTCCTGCGGCAATGGACATTATGATTCATCTGATACCCCTGGATATATGTAGCAAGCAAATGTCAACGAATATAGCCTTTCGCCTTGGAACTACTCAACAGTGGTCAAGAAAAGAATTTGGCCACGCTTCCATTCTGAATAAATTCTAAATCTCTCCTGAAAACACGGACTACACCATTTGACGTCTAAATTTTGACAAAAACTTCCTCATCACCATCCCGTCCAGATCACTCTGGAAGACGCTGCATTTTTAGAAGATGCATCGATCCACTTTTACACTGACGGCTCAAAAACAAGGAACGGGGTTGATGGAGGTGTTTCCTCTGACAGGCTTAATCTTAAGCCCTCCTTTCGTCTACCAAATCATTGTAGCGTGTTCCAGGCGGAAATAATGACGATTGAAGAAGTCTGTCTTTCAGACAGCCAAGCAGCAATCAAATCCTTGGAATTGACCTCCATAAATTCTTTAGTAGCTCTAGACTTCCGATCGACTCTCGCAGAGATGGCACCTGTATTGGGTGTCGGGGCATAGGGACATTTTAGGGAATTGTAAGGCCGATGAACTCGCCAGAATATGAACAACTATATCCATCTCGCCGGACAAAGGTTCTTTAGTTTATCAATCGCTACAAATTTAAGCTGGATTCTGTTGAGAGTACAAATCTTAGGTGGACAAGTGGACATACATGTCTAGCGACAAAACGGATTTAGCTAAAGCTGGATCTAAAACTCTCAAAGAATTTGATTTCTCTCAACAAATTGCATATCGGCGCTACAATAGGTGTCATCACTGGGCCCTTTCGCGAAGGACTTTTGTAGAAGCTGCATGTATGAAGAAGAGGATGAAACTATTCCTCACCTCTTCGTTTCTGTCCAGCTCTCTCCCGTAGAAGGGAGCTTCACTTAGGAGCCTCCTATTACAACGATATAGGCGACCTGATATCAACATTAAGAGCTTCCTACGCTTTATAAGAAGCTCAAATAGGTTTAACGAGTAGGTAGAGAGGAACTTTCTGCCATGATCGATGTGGTATCACAGTGGGTCTATTATTGGTCTAAGTGTGTTGGCTGTTCTCAGCTGGCAGCCACTTCAACCTTACCTAACCCCAGCCTAACCATACCTGTGCATTACTGTTCTGAAGCAATTATACAGATGGGTATTAATGGGATAACGGCAGCGCTCATATCCCCGAAGTGGGTTACTAACATCGATGTATCCGGGCCCTCGTCCTAGGGGTTGCTAAAAAAAAGGATCTGGTCCTCTAGGTTGGGGGTTGTGCCGTCGGGTTAACTTCCCTACCATGTAAAAAACTTTCGGTTACGAAGCAACCAACAGCCTCGGCTACGGATGATCTTACTCTTGACGACTCATGCAAACGTAAAAAGGACAACGATCTTCGTGTCTGCACGTGGAATGTTAAGTCCCTCTACAAACCACGTGCAGCCGAATAACTTGCGGAGGCCCTAGAGTGTCTCAAAGCAGACATTACCGCCATCCAAGAAGTGCGATGGGATGGGCCGGGCAAAAGGAGTATGAAAAACTGCGATATCTACTACGGCGATTGCTACAGGTAAAAAGGACAGCGTCTATTCGGGTGCGGATTTGTTATTGGAGGCAGACTTAGGCAAGAAGTCTTGAGTTTCCGGCATGTGAACGAGCGCCTTATGACTATCCGTATCAAGGCTTAATTTTGCCAACATTAGCCTAATATGCGTTCACGCCCCTCATGAGGAGAAGGACGACGCGACAAAGGAGGACTTCTACCTGCTCTTCGACAGGACGTATGCGCAATGCCCTAGCCACGACGTTAAAATTATCCTAGGTGATTTTAACGCAATGCTAGGAAGAGAGGACGTCTTTAGTAGGGTGGTCGGAAAGCACAGCCTGCACGACACCACTTCCAACAACGGACTCAGGCTAATCGACTTTGCAGCGGGGCGAAACTTTGTCGTAGCTAGTACGCGGTTCCCACGTCTCGATATTCACAAGGGAACATGGCTCTCCTTTGATCGAAAAACGGTCAACTAAATCGATCACATTGCGATCGACGCAAGGCACTCTTCCAGTATTCTGGGTGTCCGGACTTTCCGAGGAGCCAACGTGGACTCGGATCACTACCTAGTTGTAGCCATGGTACGGATACGGAGCGAAATCAACGAAATACTGTGAGGAAATTTGACGTCGAAAAGTTACAATCGCAAGAGACCGCCAGAACCTTTGCCGATCGTGTTTCTTCTAATCTCAATCTAAGTCCTATGCCGCCAGCAGCAAATGCGGAAGACCAGTGGCAGCGTTGCCAAAAAGCCACCAGAGATGCCGCCTCTGATGTACTGGGTTTCTCTCGCCCACCACAACGAAACCCCTGGTTAGATGAGGAATGCCGGCAAGCACATGCAGCAAAACAAGAGGCGTACAAAGCGGCGCTGCATAGAAGGACTAGAGCTGCTTACGAGCTCTACGTGCGCAGGAGAAAAGAGGAACATCGACTTCTCAGAAAGACGGAAAAGGAGCATGAGAAGCGCTCGATCGAGGAGATTGAGAGACTTTATTGCAGGGATGATGTTCGAAAAGGCAAAGAGAGCATGCCACAGTTTCAAAGCCAGAACAGAAGCATGTAGGGACGGAAATGGCAACATAGTAGTAGAATCACAGTCGGTGCTGAGGATATGGAAGGAAGACTTCTGCGGACTGTTAAACGGCGACGATGACCAATATTCCGCTGTCAGGCAGAATGTGCCATTCAACAGTGACGATGGCAGTCAAGATTCCCGGCAACCCGAGAATGAAGTGAGGATAGCGATATCTAAACTCAAATCCGACAAAGCTGCTGAAGCCAACGGCCTTGCCGCTGAACTTTTCAAGGCAGGAGGAGATAAGTTGGTACGGAGCATGCACCGGCTCATCTGTAAAATCTGGTCGGACGAAAGTATGCCCGATGAATGGAACCTCAGCATCGTTTGCCCGATCCTGAAGAAAGGAGACCCTATGAACTGCTCCAACTACAGAGGTATAAGTCTCCTCAACATCGCATATAAGATCCTGTCTGCCGTACTATGTGAACGCCTAAAACCGATCGTCAACAACCTGATAGGTCCTTATCAGTGCGGTTTCAGGCCGGGAAAGTCCACCATTGACCAAATATTCACACTACGGCAGATCTTGGAAAAAACCCACAAATACAAAATCGATACGCACCACCTCTTTATCGATTTCAAAGTTGCCTATGATAGCGTGTATAGAGACGAGTTATACAGAGCCATGTCTAGTCTTGGCATCCCTGCCAGGCTCGTCCGTTTGTGCAGAATGACGATGGAGAACTTTCGCTGCTCCATCAAAGTCTCTAAGAACATCACTGAACTGTTCGATGTCAGGAAAGGTCTTAGACAAGGTGATGCGCTATCGTGCGATCTCTTTAGTATAGTACTTGAGAGAATTGTACGAAACTCACAAGCCAACACCAGGGGTACAATCTTCTTCAAGTCTGTACAACTACTCGCTTATGCCGATGACATTGACATAATCGGAAGAACTCAGCGGGCAGTCAATGGGGCATTTACGAGTATTGAGAACGAGGCAGCAAAGATGGGTCTAGCGGTCAATGAAAGCAAAACAAAATATATGCTGTCTACAAAAAAGGACACCCAACATCGGCGTCTTGGACAAAACGCCACAATAGACAGATATAATTTTGAGGTAGTAAATGATTTTGTCTACCTAGGCTCTATGGTCAGCTCCGCAAATGACATCAGTAGGGAGATCACACGAAGAATTACTCTTGCCAATCGTTGTTTCTATGGGCTAAAACGGCAATTGAGTAGCTAAGCCCTATCTTGAACTACTAAGGTAACTCTTTATAAGACTCTAATCATCCCAGTCCTGCTGTATGGTGCAGAGGCATGGGCTTTGAGAAAACCGGATGAGGATGCCCTTGGTTATTTCGAGAGAAAAGTTCTTCGAGCGATCTTTGGTCCCGTCTGCATAGACGGTGAGTGGAGGAGAAGGTACAATGTCGAGCTATACGGCCCGTACAAAAACATCGACTTAGCCAGAAGAGTTCACATACAGCGACTAAGATGGCTGGGTCATTTAGAGCGGATGGAGCCCAACGTTCCAGCTAAGAAAGTCTTCGAATCCACCCCGGACGGACGGCGCAGTAGAGGACGACCTCGCGGTAGGTGGCGCAAACAAGTGGAGGGGGACCTCAACCAACTTGACGTACGCAACTGGAGGCAGCTGGCTCGTAACCGTGCTGGCTGGAGAGGTTTGTTGGTTGAGGCCCAGGTCCACCCCGGACTGTAGCGCCATCTAAGTACGTAAGTAAGTATAAAGGTGGGGACGAACTTCACTTTCTTATGGGAACTTGGTACACACTCAAAAACATGAAGAGGGAAGTAACCTACAATAACTAATAAGGTATGTTTCTTAATATATATAAGATGAGATGGGTATGGGGGGCATGCTGCCGCTCTGCAACTCACATGCTTGGGGTCGCTGTTGGATTTGAGGTGGGTGCGAGGTTGGGTGAGAAACATGGATATAAAGAAACTTTACATACACCCATCCTCGCACCAACCTCAAATCCAACAGTGGCCCCAAATACGGGGGTTGGAGGGGGCAGCATTCCCCCTATACCTACCTCACTTTTTATACGCCGTAAAATGTATATACCTATGTATGCATCTATGTCGATATACATTGCACTGGCTGTACTTCAGAGCTCAAAAACATTTTATGGCTTTAGTTCACATTTGAATGTGAATTAACACCATATGGTGTTAGTTCACATTAAATGATGGCTTTAGTTCTCATTTGAAAGTGATTTGAAGCCATAAGTGGATTATTGCGTTAATTCGTATTTGAAAGTGAATTAACGCCATTATGGCGTTAGTTCATATGGCCTTAGTTCACGGTACCGAGAAATAGGCCTAAAACCCCACTGAACCAAAATATGTCTCTCATGAATCGTGAGGATTTTCTAAGTTCCAGGGCTGACGATTTTGCTTATTTACGAAACCGCCATATGAAAAAGGGCCTCGTCAATAAAGATAACTTTTTCGCTTGCCTCCGCCCTGGCGATACACTTCGTTGATAACCATGACAAGTTGCATCAATCACAGAGCCAGTTTTCCCAAATTTCTTGGTTAAAAGCCGAAAGGGGGCTCATTTGATACACTGCAACTGTTATATATGTATATGATCTGTCAAAAGACAGAAATGCCAATCGCTAACCAAAAATATGGCGGGGTATTTAAATCCATCATTCGTTTTGGGCCGCCCTTATATACATTTTGTTTTTACAGTTCTTTATTTTTTTATTTTCCCCAAACTTTTCCATTCTTCGCTTAGCCAAATGAATTGCACGAGAAATGAAATGCAAGAAAATAAATGAAAGTAACTAAACGCTATTAATCGAAAATCAAATTGCAAATATTAAACTCGTTAACCTTGAAGCACAAGTCAGTGTAGCACTCTGCGGACGAATGACACATCTACAAAGCGTTTGTATTTGTCCATCTTTAAGCAAAAAATTAAAAAAAATAAAAACGATCATGTCAAAAGTGCCTGGTCGCTTCAGAAATATGTACTCGCTACATCAAATATACGTTCTGCAAGGCGCGCACAAGAAACTTATTGGTCAAAGTCACTGCCTGCAAGATGAACAGACAATCTTAAACCACGAACTAACCGAAATAGTATGTATCCACAACTCTCGTTCGCACTGTGCGTGGTCATCTAGTAGAACATATTTTCTACGAACGGTGGACAGGCGTATTTCTCTTCTCCGAGCCCATCCGAGTGTAATTAAAGGAACGTAAGATACTTTGCGATCCTTTGGTGATGATCATTCGTCTAAATGTGATTTCCCAAGGGCCAAGAACTGTCAATCAAATTAAAATATACGAGTATATATATATATATTGCAACGCAGCATAGTAAAGCAAACACCACAAATCTATCCTAAAAAGATTTTGAGTTTTTAGCAATAACCCAACAGGCACACTGCGCGAGTTGCAAGAGCTCCGCACTCATAGGAGACAAGCGCACTTAAAAATCCTACTCTACTCGATTAATGGAGTGTAAGGTGTACCACTGATTTTGCTCGTCCTTTACTATTATATTTAAAAAAAATAATTATTTAAGCATGGCTTCGTAGCGGGATACTATCAACACAGGCCTATATTCACTAGTATAAAATTGTACTCTCGGGTTAGTTCCTCATGTTTTTTTTTATCCAAAGCATATGGTATAGGTATCATTCATTAACTGCTGTTGTGTCTTGCAGTGCAAGTGACGATATTAATGACTTGGGTCAAGTATTGTTGCAGGAACTGTGGATCCTAAGAGATGTCTAACTAAAGGACTAACATGCAAGAATACTAAGGGAGACTACTTTTTTTCTTTTTTTTCGAGGGTAGGTGAAAATCTTCAACAAGACACTATGAGGATCAACAGCGCGTGCTCATAGTATTGTGGGATTCTTACCCACTTAAAAACCTCCCTTCAAAACAAACTTGTTTTTATTTTTACTGCAACTAAGTATTCGACTTATCAAGTAGTTTTCATTTCACGAAATAATGACGTTTTGTAGGTACCTTCCCATTAGAAGTTTCTGCTAGCTCCGCAGTTTAGACGCGGTTACTTTTCGCGCTAAGTCTAAAGGTTTGGTTCTTTGTAGACGGCGTAGTAAATTTCTTTCATCCAAAACTTGGAGGACTGTAATATTTACGTGACTTTCTAGTCGACTTTATGCTTTCTCGCGTAGTTTTTGATTTCGTATTCGATTATTTTAATGCCAAGATGTTTGTAGATATCGCTATTTCTAATATAACATGGCGCATTAACAATACCTCTTAGCACGTTGTTTTTAAAAGTTTGTAAAATTTGAATGTTACTCGTACTTATTTTGGTACAACCCCAGACTTGTATACCATATGTGCATACAGGTTTTAGCACTTACTTATATAAAAGCAATTTGTTATCTATATTAAGCTTGCAATATTTTCCAGGCAACCAATACATTTCTCTATATTTATTATCTAGTTCTTTGCGTTTTTTCTTTACGTGCGTTTTTCATTTCAGCTTTGTATCAAGTGTCATTCCAAGATACTTAGCCTCGTTTGCAAATGGGATTTGAACCGAGTTTGAAAAGATCGGCAAATTATTTATTTTCTTATAAGTAAAATTTACATGAACAGATTTGGTCTCGTTGAGTGCGATTCGCCAAACCTTTGTTCAATCATTTACTCTATCCAAAGCTTCTTGTAGTTTTTCTGTAGTATCTTCGACAGTTTTACCTACTGCCAAGATAGCAGTGTCGTCGGCAAATGTAGCTAGCTCAGTACCTTTTACTTGCGGTATATCATATAAGGGAGACTAGTGTAGCTAATCCAAGGACGTGCATTTTAATAAACATTGAACTAAACTTTATTCTACTCGCAGAACATACAACGAGAGATTTTGGTGCCTCTGCAGGTAACTCTTAATATCGAAGGAGTGAAAGGGTCATTCATTAAGCGCAATACGTTTTTAAATCTAAGCAAATAAAGTTGCATTTGGCGTATAGCAGATCTTGTTATTTTAAGCTAAAAAGCATTCGATACCATCATGTTTTAACAATAATTTCGTTTAAATGGCCGCCACGGGCGGTCATCCGAGAGGTTCAATTTTGGATGACTCGGGCACTGGCCTCAATCTCGCCAATGTCGCGAACAACGTTGTCCTCAAGATCCGCAATTGCTGCCTGCTTATTGGCATAGATCTGAGATTTAACGAAACCCTAAAGAAAAAAGTCTAAGGGCGGCAAATCGCACGATCTTGGCGGCCAATTGACGCCGGCTCTTTGTGAGATTACGTGATCCGGTAACTTCGCCTTCAATCGACGGAAATTATTCGGGGTGGACGTAGAATGGTGATTTGACAGTACCTTACGTAGAGCCATCAAACGAGCCCTTGGAAGGAAACCAGCCAATAGTATCCAGGTGGATGTGCTAGCTGTTGAGCACAAGATTAGTATAGGCTCATACGTTACATGGACAATCAAGTTAAACACGACAAGGGGATGCCCACAAGGTGGAATGCTATCACACCTAATGTGGAGCTCTTGTGGGCGAACTGCTTGATAAATTAACCAACCTCTGCATTCATTCTCAAGCTCATGCTGATGACATAGTATTGATCGCCAAAGGTATGTTTTAAGAAACCCTTCGTGAAGTCATACAAGGAATGGCGTTACATGAGAAAAATGAAAACTCGAACGACTGAGACCCATCACATTATCAGGTGCGATACTACACCAGTCAAAGAAGTTAAGAATCTATGACTACACCTAGACAGCAAACTTATCTAAAAAATAAAAAATAAACGGAGAACATACCTAGAAGCTTCTCGGGCTCTTATGATATGCAGGTGCCTAGTGGACAAATCTTGGTGATGCAGTTCAAGCATTCTAAGATGGATGAACTATGCGGCCGTAGCGCAGACAAAACGAACCAGCTTACCAAGTGAAAACTTGTGTGTGAATGCCAACACAAGCTCAACGAATCGGTCAGAAGAAGAAAAGTGTACTTAAATACTTCTTTGAGTACTTAATTTCCGAAATACATTCTATAAAAGCTTTAAACTTAAAATTATAAGGGTATTCACTTAAACTGATAAATTTACTCATCTCGTAGTTCTGTAAATTTACCAGGTGCTTTAAATGAATATCCCTCGGGAACAAGTTGCGTAATTGAATCAGCTTTTCTGCAACTGTAATCAAACTGTCGTCAAACATATGAAAATGCCGAAAATTAGTGAAAAGAAAAAACTTATTAGATTGTATTCCCACCTCTGCCATGGTTTTAATCAAACTTAACAGCAGAACAATTTTCGACAGCAGTGTAATTTTCCGATGGTGATTTCCGAGTCAAAATAGTCGCAGAAATTTACGGGGCTCTCGTAAGTAATTTTTCATATAAACTTTGACAAGTCATTTACGTGATGATAAATTTATACAGTTTACGTGGTTTACTAGGGTTTTACGAGTTTAAGTGAAAACCCCTTATGTTTCTATCTTTCTAACGATACCTTGTTTGAAGCGGGAACTGATATGGTTCAAAAGTTATGAATTTTTAAAAATGTCAACAAAATACAATATTCGACAGTTCGACGTTTATCGCTTTTTATTATTTTTCAAACACAATTACGTTAGTTTGCGTGATTAGAAAATGATACCAGTTAATGTTAATACTTTCATACATGGCTTCTCAGTTAAGCAGTATAATCCTTTAAGAGGAGATACCTGAAGTTCTGCCGAACAAAAAATTGTAAGGCAGGAGGGGGTCTATTCTCACCACATTTCAAGTTATAGCTCATCAAAGTGGATGACCCCTTATTTGGAGGTGTAACCACTTTAAACGCTATAACTTCTAAACTATTATAGGTACAAAAATAGTTTTATAAATTTTGGAAGGACAATTTAGTAGCGCATAGAAGTTTCAAACACATTGGGTGCAGCTGTGCAGCTACAAAAAAGATATGGCTCCTTAAACTCAAAATAATGAAAATTTGTTGTTCCATTTCTTCACTTAAAATGCATTTTTCTCAAAATGTTTACTTAATATTTTTTTTTTTATGAAATTTTTATCCCTAAAAATATTCCTTAAAATTATGTTAAGCTACTTTTTTACGATCAACAGAAGTTGTAGTAAAAGCCATTTATTCTCAGACAAAAATGGTCAAAAAGATAGGTACCTACTGAATTAGTTTTAAAACAGAACAGTTTATGGAATTTTTATAGCAATTGTTCGAAGTGCTTCCTTCCATTTGAATACAATTTCGGGTGCGTTTAAGTATTTCAGATGGCAGATTAACGAGCAGCAAACTTCTTCTCATCTTTTCTGAAACGGCAGTAATTTTTTCTTGGAGCTCTTCCAGACTCGACATTTCTCTAAAATAAACTTTTTCTTTCATAGCACCCCAGAAGAAGAAATCCATGGGTGTTAGATCAAGAGATCTAGGTGGCCAAGGGTTGGGGCCAAATCGACCAATCCACTGTCCGTTTAAAGTATGGTTGAGGAACGAAGTTACTCCGCTGCTACTGTGACAAGGTGCTCCATCTTGTTGAAAGAACATCGCCCTTCTCTGAACAAGAGGAACATCTTCAAGGAACTCCGGCAATCGTTCCCCAAGAAATTCCAGGTAGTAATGGGAATTAACTCTTCGTGGAAGAACGTGCGGGCCTAATAAAGTGTTTCCTATTAATCCAGCCCGAATATTTGCGCTAAACCTCTTTTAAAATAAGCAACACATTTTGAAGAAGTTGTTCACAATAATTAAATTCTTACCTTTGAAAGGATGTTGTGCGTCTTAAATGGCGATTGGAGTCTGACCAATGGTGCAAATTATGGTGGTTGTTACCCCATCTCTTGTGAATTGCGCTTCGTCAGTCCACAGAATGTTATTGAGGAAGTGCCCGTTTTCTCCTTGTATGCACAGTAGCCATTGGCAAAATTCCACTCTTCTTTGCGCATCTCCTGGTAGTAAATCCTGTACCAGTGTTAAATGGAAAGGGTGTAATCTATTACTCTGTAGAGTTCTGTGAATCCTGGTTCTGGGAAGTTCCAACTGCACAGCTAGTCTGCGGACGCTGACTGAAGGCTGAACTTCCACAGCACGTAAAATCCCACTCTCAAATTCTGCCGCCGATACGCATCAGCGAACATCCGACTACATGGTGTTCTATGATTTGGGTACCATCGTTGGTACTCCAATCTTGCCAATGAAGCGTTTCCATTGCAGAACCCGTATCTTCTGTTGATCGTACGTAAAAAAGTTGCTTAAGATAATTTTAAGGAAATTTTAGGGATAAAAATTTCATAAAAAAATAAAAATATTGAGTAAAAATTTTGAGAAAAATGCATTTTAAGTGAAAAAATGGAAGAAACATTTTTTATTATTTTGAGTTTAAGGAGCCATATCTTTTTTGCAGCTGCACAGCTGCACCCGATGTGTTTAAAACTTGTATGCGCTACTAAATTGTCTTTCCAAGACGTATAAAACTATTTTTGTACCTATAATAGTTTAGAAGTTATAGCGTTTAAAGTGGTTACACCTCCAAATAAGAGGTCATCCACTTTGATGAGCTATATCTTGAAATGTGGTGAGAATAGACCCCCCTGCCTTACAATTTTTTGTTCGGCGGAACTTCAGGTATCTCCAATTAAAGGATTATACTGCTTAACTGGACAGTTACGGAGTCCATTAGGTTGGACGACAATGCCATAAGTGCTGCCTGGTTATCTGAGAAGATACGTATTCGGGCGCCCTTGATCGCCTTACGGAGATTGTGTCTGGCGCAGATCTCAATGGCATGGATTTCAGCTTGAAGTGCAGTGGCAGTCCTACACATAAGTACCGAAATCTTTGTGTTGGGTCCAAAGACCCCAGCTCCAACTCCAGAGTTCATTTTTGCTCCGTCGGTGAACCAGACCAGAGTCTAGGGTCCAGTGTTGGACTTGGATTTTAGCCTCGAATAACCTACCGAAGCAATGTTGCCCGACCAGGATATCTAGTATAGTGCAAAACATGTCTCTTTTAGGAATTGAGTTGAGTATCCTTAGATGTCCCACAAGGTCACCTGGTTTATGCTCATAATCCAGCTGCAGTTTAATGGCATATCTAGCAGCCATCTTACTAATGAAGATTGGTAGGGGTGTTAGCCCGACATAGCTGTCGTAGGGCAGCTGCGCATCGCACCTGTAATACCAAGCCAGGCAATTCCTTACAACTTCTGCAGCTGTCAGCTATATCTAGTTCGGTCGAGGCAATACCCCTAAGAAAAAACCTCTACTCTCTCTACCGGTTGCCCAGCAATGCATATTTGAGCCGATGCTGGTTATAGTGGATTTTAGTCAAAACTGTAACTAAATTTGTATGATTTTTTATGAATGGTAACAACTCGTTAGGATGGCAAACGATTAACAAAGGCATTGTAGGGGCAGCATCTCCCGATAGGTGCTGGTCCGCTAAGTAACGAGTAGGAGCCACTGCAGCCGAAAACCTAGCAGCTCTGTTAGTAAGCCCTACTCCCACCTCCTCGTGGTGTTATCTGGGAATTTCTACGGAAATTGCTAACGGGAGAGGACGAATGGCGAGCTTCCTGCGCCAAAAAACAGGATAAGTGTCGGTTGGTCTGTGGCCCAGCGAGCCGTAACCGTAAAACAAACTATTGCTCCGAAACGAAAACAATCGCCTCGGATAAGGACGGATAATTTGTTGACGACCTTTGGCTATCGAACGCGGACAACGAACGGATTCTGGAACGTTAAGACCCTCCTGGACTCACTCAAGGAAGGGCCTTATAATACCAGATTGCTCCAATTGGAGCGCGAATTCGCACGGTATAAAATCGATATCTTAGGGCTGATCGAGATAAGATGGTACGATGCTGGGGAATACATCTCCCCAACAAAAAGCACTGTGATGCTCTACTCTGGTAAACCAGCTGGAAGTGCACGGAGTTCTGGCGTAGGAGTCATGCTAACTCCAGCAGCACTTAGTAGCCTCATATCCTGGAAACCCCATAGTTAGAAAAATTACCATCATACAGTGTTATGCTCCGACTCTAGACGCGACTGAGGATGAAAAGGATAATTTTTATAGCCACTTAGGCGCCGCCTACAACCAAACGCCTAATGGGGACATCGTAATGGTAATGGGAGATCTCAATGCCAAGGTGGGTAGCGACAACACCATGCTTAAGCACGTGATGGGAGTTCACGGCGTGGGAGACCGTAATGACAATGGTGAGCGGTTTGTGGACTTCTGCAATACCAACCGCCTAGTCATCGGAGGTACGCTGTTTAAGCATAACACCTGCCATAAGATCAGTTGGATCTCTACTGATAGGCAACGAACATCCAACCAGATCGACCACATTGCGATCAGTCGCCGCTTTAGAATTTGTCTCCTGGACGTCCGAAACAGACGTGGAGCTGACGTCGGACTAGAACGAGATCACCATCTTATGGTAGCTCATTTACGCCTTCGTACTGCATTCGTCAACAGCAACCGCTCAAACCTACTTAACATCACCAGGTTTAATATCGACAGGCTTAAGGTTCCCCAAGTGCGCCAACAGTTCAGGGACCATCTTGCCTTAGAAGCAGAAGCAATCAGCAGCATATTGCAAGAGAACATGGATGACCACAGGAGTGCTGTGAAAAATGCTTTTGCGACTGGGGCACGCACATATGTCGGTAAAAAGCAGAAACACCACCACACATGGCTTTCTACAGACACCTGGAGACGGATCGATGAGCGTACAGCAATCAAGGTTCGGATCGCAGCGGCATCAGCAGTAGAGAGAACCGAGCTTGAGGTCCAATACCGTGCGAAGAAGAAAGAAGTGCAGCGTAGTGTGAAACGTGACAAACGTCAATATGTGAACTCACTCGCTTCAAGGGCTGAAGAAGCAGCGAGTAGGTGCGACAGTAGGACTGTTTACAACATCACTAAGGAGCTCATTGGTGGTGGAAACTCCAAACAACATCCAGTGAAGAGTCTAGACGGTAACCTTCTGATTTCAGATGAGGATCAGCTCACTAGATGGAGAGAACATTTAGCTACAGTGCTAAATCACTTAGACGACGGCGATATGATCTTGAATTCGAATGAGCAGTTCGAAGCAACAAATTCCCGAATTCGCACCGTACCCCCCAGTAAAACTGAAATAATAACAGCAATCAAGTCCTTCAAGAAAAATAAAGCGGTGGGTATTGATGGCATCCCTGACGAGCTATTTCAAGCGGCGCCAAATACATCGGCAGATATGCTGCATCCGCTAATACGGAGAGCTTGGGATAGTGAACAATTTCCACAGGAGTGGAAAAGGGGGATGATCATTAAGCTTCCAAAGAAGGGTAACTTGATGGATTGCGGTAACTGGAGAGGTATATGTGTTCTTCCAGCTGTAGCCAAAATAAAAGCTAGAATAATTCTAGAAAGAATTAAAGAACATTTAGATTCAACTCTCGATGTCGAACAGGCAGGTTTTCGCGCTGGATCCTCCTGCATCGACCACATAAACACCTTACGGATCATAATCGAACAATGCGTTGAGTATAGGTCTCCGCTAAATTTACTGTTTATCGACTTCGAGAAGGCTTTCGACTGATTGAATCGAGATGCTATCTGGTTGGCCTTGCGCAGGAGAGGCATTCTAGAAAAGCTTATAGCTATTATCAAGGCTACATATGAGGGCGGCAAGTGTCACGTCGTGCACAATTGTAAGGTGTCGGAGGATTTTGAAGTCCAAAGTGGAGTACGTCAAGGGTGCATACTGTCCCCACTGCTGTTCTTGGTGGTTATCAGCGATGTACTCCGTGCAGCATTTACGGAAGCTAATTCTGGAATTCGTTGGACTATGACATCTTACCTTAAACACCTAGATTACGCTGACGATGTTTATCTACTTTCACATCGGATAATGGATCTTCATTTGATGGCCCAAAATCTAGAAGCTGAGGCAAACAAAGTGGGGCTAAAAATAAACACAGCCAAAACAAAAGCCCTGAGTACTTCCAATACCCGCGCTCAACTTAACATTGCCGGAAAGCAAGTCGAGAAAGTTGATAACTTTCTATATCTAGGAAGTGTCGTCTCGGCTAGTGGCGGTGGCACCGAACTGGATGTGTGCAGCAGAATCGGGAAGGCCAAAGCTGCGTTCGAAATGCTATCTAAAATCTGGAGAAGCAATGTTATTACCTTAAGAACCAAGCTACGACTGTTCCGCTCCAACGTAGAATCAGTGCTGCTGACGCACGCAAGCTGCAAGTCTTCGTAAACAAATGCTTAAGAATCATCTTGAGGATTTTTGGCCGAACCGCATCTCCAACGAACAACTTTATCTGAGAACGGGCCAAGAACCTATAAGCATTACTATACGAAGAAGAAAGTGGCAATGGATTGGACACACCCTACGGCGCGAAGACATCTCCATTGCGAAATACGCTATGCAGTGGAATCTGCTCACCCAGGCAGGCAGAATAGCGGGACGCCCTAGGCAAACGTGGCGCAGAACAGTTGCAGAGGAATCGAGCTCTTTAGGAATGAGTTGGAGGCAGCTCAAACGCGTTGCAGAACTCCGAACACGATGGCGCGCAGGCGTGGTTGACGCCCTATGCCCCCCGAGGGGTTAAAGGATATAAGTAAGTAACAACTAGTTACTTGATTAATAAACTAATAATAGACGGGTAGATAGAAATATAATAATATTCCAAAGATACCCCCATTAATTTATCAATACCTATTCTAATGAGTTAATGTGATTTTCTATAGTAAAGTAATAAAAACGTTAAAAATTTATTATCGAAAATTGTGACGTGACAGATTTTGTTTACTATTTTTCTCGTAATCAGCACACTTAAATTTAAAGGAATCACTTCTCAAAATTAAAAAGGAAAATGCCTGTACAGTGTAATAATAACGAGTACCTCCGTGGCTGAGGTGGATGACAATTGGCCTCGTCTTAATTAGTTCCGAGAGTTTAAAGCGATTTTGAATTACTTCTCACTCCCCTCCTCGAAGTATAGTTACATACAAACTTAGTTATGTTATGTTTATTAAAAACAAGTGATTTATTTCTGTATAATAGTTTCTGAATAATGTAAAGCAAATAGTTATATTCGTGCTTTAAAAGATTATCTTTTAATGTACACGTGGATTATTTTATAAAAATTTGAATTGGCGTGCTCCTGGCCAACTTTAAATTTCTTTTGAAAGGATGGAACCAATTTTGACATACTGTTTGCGATAAGTAAGGTAGCTACTGATTCAACATAGAACTATTGTATAAAACCCAATCAAGTCCAACTTCCTCACATTTTGGGTTTAGCACTATCGGATGCTTTATAGAAATATAACCCGGATTAACTTGAAGCCGCATTGCTCGGAAAAAGCAAATCAGATTAATTTTTTTTAATTTTGTTTTTAATATAATGCTGTGAATATCATATGCTTATGCTTGCTCTTACTACATGCACATAGCCACTACTGAATGTATGATTTGTCATCTAATTTTGACTGTTATTCAGTTACAAAATTACATACATTCTAGGTATAGCCGTAACATAATAGCAAGAACCACGAGCGGGAATTAAAAATTCGTCTTGCCTTCAACAAAATACCAAATCTAATTTCACTAGGAAAATTGCAGCATCACGTACCGGCCATTCTGCATCCTGAGAGAATTAAATCAACTAACAACAACAACAACGACGGGACAGAATTCAAGAACACAATATTTAGGCATAGCAGTACCGGTACTTTGTTGGTGCTTTTTGTTTTTTTTTTTTGTTCTCTAGTTTTTGCGCAGCGTCAAGATAACACCATCATCACCGAGGCAAGAAAAGGCATCTCAGAGCAGAGTCTGTTCTTGTTGCAGTATATGCATTCAGGCATTTCGCGGTATGATCTCTCTTGACCGCACGATCACGTTCTGTAGTTAATTGCTGCATCGAACATAGCCAAAGGTTGACATCGTCTGCCTTTTCGGTGTGGGATTCACTCAGAACACATTACACTTTGATTACTTGTTTCCAGGAGGTTAAATGCGTTTCTCAACCATGTCCCTCTAGCTTCATCTTCAGTTGGTTTCAATGGAATTCACAAATTAACTTTGTCTGAGGCTATTCTGGTCATGGTGTCCCGTAGGCAGTTTGACCTCATCAAGTTCTCAGTTTAAAAGCAGAAGAATGCCAGTTATTACTGGTACATCGTTACTCTTCGAAGTTAAAATTATTTGTTTGGTATATACGCTTTCAAAGTAGCTATCGATTCCAGTGACATCTCAAGTAGTCATTAAAAAGTTAAAAATAACTTTTAAGTCCAAAGTACCTAACTATAGCAGCCCACAAGGTATTGTAACTTTCCTGGAAGTTTAACTTTTACTTATGTGTATACATGCCTACAAGCGATACACCACAATGTGAAGTAATTTTATGCCCTCAATGTGAGCATTACGTTCTATCATGGCAACGTATGGTATGGAGGACCCTCTACGAGAAGGTGTCACTCAGACTGGATAACAACAACTTCGGTGACAGAGGGAACGGCATGAACCAGCTAGCGGCGACGGCGGATATGGTGGCGTGGGTGTGCACTAATGAAGCAATAATGGCACGTCTTGACTGAATGACACCTCATTCCTCCTACGCTATATTTTGGGGATTATTGCAGGCTGGAAGGAAAGAAGAAGATGAGGTGCAGCTATTATGACAAAATACAAAGTTTAGTAAATTGCCAACGATTATGGTTTATGCTTTCATGTGACGCTACAATACACTCTGGGGTTTAAGCAAAACTAATGGAAAACGAACATTATCGCAGTGTAAAGTGTGTAGAGTGCTGATTGGAGGATAGTCATAAACTTTTTTCAATCTTTTCTCTCTGTTGGTGCAACATTGGTTGGTGAAATGGTATTTAATTTGTAGTTAGTGGCGTTTGTCCACAACTCAGAGCTTTGAGATAAGAGCTATTGTATAATGCTGTTTTATCAAGCTGTCCAGGTCCTGTGTGATTGTCCATCAATTTCAACACTATCACCTTATTTACTTTATAGATGGTGGTATCTCCATAACGTTGCTGGACTTAAGAGCCATCAATTGATTTTGAATCTTCTGGCAATGTTGCTATGAATCGCTATCGCTGAATTTGCTATTCTACCAATTTTCACAAGCGCCACGATCTCATTAATCAGTTCTTTCTTTTTTGGAAACTCAAAGGTTATTGAAGGGGAACTATAGCTCCTTAACCACAATTTCTAACAGGTCAAATTGAAGCAAAGGACATAAGTTTTCTTTACACCACACTCAGATCATATTTCATTATAGCTCCATTGTTATAGCACTGTGAAATGATACCATAACCACAAAAACCTTTCTATAAGAGAATGGCTTACGTAGCATGTACCTACAGCTCTTCATAGATTAGTAATGGCCAAAGATGAATCTGTCCATAACAAGGAATATACTCTAGGGGCGTTCCGCCATATAGAGTGAGCTTCAACGATCTAAGTGCCGATGCGATCTTAAACAACTTGCGCTGAGCTCGATTGTCTACCGGCTTTTGCAATTGATATGTGTGATAAAATCAACGTTAAGAGGTAGTAGCAGCAGATTGCAAGTCTAAAGAGGGGCAGCTCAAGGTGGCGTACTATCACCACGCATTTGGATCCTTATGATGAAATTTTGGAAATGCTAGAAGCGAATGGCTTCAATGTGTGAGCCTACGCCGACGATGTTGCATTCTGGTATCAACGAAGTTTCTTCCGAGCAGTAGCGATAGATAACTAGGTCAGTAACAGAAGTCTGAGAGTGAACCTCGCTAAGACGGAGTTGTTCTCTTCGCTAGAAAATGGTCAATCCCTGAGTTCAAACACCACAGGATCAGAGGTGTTATACTAAATCCCTCACAGCGAGCACGATACCTGAGCGCAATTCTAGATCTAGATTGATTTGGAAGGACAATACTAAGGACACGGCGGTTGTGCGACCTATTTTAACTTATTGTTCGTTAATCTGTTGGAAGCCACTGGAGAAGCAATCCCAGCTTCCAAGCCTCACCAAGATCCTGAGATCAGCCTGCATCGGGATAATGGGATCGTTACATGCATGACTGGAAAAATGAACAAGTCTCTAGTAAGGAGAAATTGGTTTTCTACACGGTTCCAAAATGGGGTCCTTCGAGCTGAAATCATAGCCATCATCCAGGCTGCGAAAATTAACACCAAAAATAACATCGTTGGTAAATCAATTACTGTGTTAGGCTTTGTCGTAACACCACGCAGCTCATCTCGAGCATAATGGCGGGATACTGTGTTTCATGCAGAGCGTTTCGACATACCTCACATCGAGATCTGTAAAAGCTGCAGGGACGATGAAGAAATTGAATCTTCCTCTCGCGAACTAAAGAATGAGGATTCTCGGTAGTTACTTTTTCACTGAGTTGGAACACATACGTTATATCATATGATTCATATCCCTATCTAGGTGGTTCCAAACCAGAGGTTTTCCTTTCGGAGCTGACAGACCTTCTGAGATTCTAGATGGGTGTAATTTTTCCCTTTGAAGATTCCTAGGGTAGAAATAAGATAGGCACAATGGACCGTTGATGGTGTAAGAGACTTGCGTCACAATCACCCATCTACCTAACCTGTCACAGCATGTACTTTTTAATTTGTTCATATAAATACAGCGACACATTTGTTTCTCAACTAATTGAATAAGTTGGACCTACGTATCTGCTTATCTTGGGGATATCTAAGCTAGACCTGACAGGTCGTCTAAGTACTTCAACAAGTTTTCCCTAATAAAGTGGATACAGCTGGAGAAATGCATAGAAGGTGGAATACCGTCTATACGATCCAAAGGAAGGGTCCAATCGTGTTGAAATCGATTTTTAGCTTCCTGTTCGCTGAGTGATTGCTGATATGAAAGCATGCGTATTCCATTTTTGTTATGCTGGGCCGTAGTATCCATTTATAGAAGTATTAAGGAGAGGTGGTCAGACATTCAATTTTACAACACGGCCATAATACTACCCCATGTGGCCAACAATAGGTCGTTAGCGGAACCAAATTTTCTCGATATAGTTTCAGAAAGGTCGCATATATAAAGAGTAAATATAAATAGATGACTGCGCGTGAGGTTCCAAGTTCGAATCCCAGAAAACATCAAACAGTTTTTTCCAGGCTCCCACCTGTCGCGAACGTCTGACAAACATCCGAGAGTATTGTTGTCTCGAAAAAGCTTCTCAAAACAAATTGCCCTTCGGATACGACACTAAACTGTAGGTCCCTTCCATTCGTGTGAAAAATATAACGCACACAACATGAGTGGTTGCGAGAAGTTAGGCCCTGGCACTTAAACAGCTGTTGCGCCAAATATATTTTTTTTTAGTAATATGGTTAACACTAAACCCTTAGGCAGCACTTTGCTTAAACCAGCTTACGAAACCGGAATCAGTCTGTTGATCAATGGTTCGATACGATTATATAACAGTCTATAGTGCAGCATCTACCAAACGCTTAAGAAAGTCAGATAAATGGTGGGGTTTACCTGGTTTTATCAGTGCAATGACTTTTGTTGGCTTAAAAGTTGTTGGCAGGTTGTCTATGTTTACGCTGCTGAAGAGCCTGACAAACCAGGGGCTTGAATTGGCTCAGGGCTCAGGGAAGATTCCATCTAGACCCGCTGTTTTCCCAGTCTTAAGCACCTTGATAGCAATCTCTAGCTCACACTATCAAATGGTTCTGATAACTCCGGACTAGGGCCAGGTAACCTATCTGCTCTTTCAAAGTTTCCTTTAAATTGCGCGTGTGTTTTATCAGACTTAGTCCTTGATGCGAACATATGTACATATGTGTCAACGTTGCGGTTCGCTATTCAATTCGGATTTAAATTAGACTTATCGGCGATATGTAATTTTTGCCCCACACGCGGATCAGTAGAAATGCGGTGAAGTGGGAGGGTTATGATCCCTTATTTTCAGATCATAACCCCGCTGATAAAATGAAGAAGAACAAGATGTAGTTTTTGACCCCAAGATATCAAACTCCATGCTTTTAAGCTACTTACTTACCTACTTAGTCCTGCGTTGAACTGAGCGTCCTCTCCAGCCAGCTCGGTTAGGAGCCAGCTGCCTCTAGTAACCCACGCCAAGTTGGTTGAGGTCCCCCTCCACCTGTTTGTACCACCTACCGCGAGCTCGTCCTCTACTGCGCCGTCCATCCGGAGTGGATTCGAAAACTTTCTTACCTGGAACGTTGGGCTCCATCTACTCTACATGACCCACCCATCTTAGTCGCTGTATGTGAACTCTTCTGTCTAAGTCGATGCCATTGTATAGGCAGTATAGTTCGGCATTGTACCTTCTTCTCCACTCACCGTCTATGCAGACGGGTCCAAAGATCGCTCGAAGAACTTTTTTCTCAAAGTAACCAAGTGCATTCTTATCAGATTTTGACAAAGTCCATACAGCAGGATTGGGATGATTAGTGTCTTATAAAGAGTTACTTTAGTACTTCAAGATAGGGCTTTGTTACTCAATTGTCTTCTTAGCTCATAAAAATAGCGATTGGTAAAAGTAATTCTTCGTTGGATCTCCCCACTGATGTAATTTGCAGAGTTCACCATAGAGCTTAGGTAGACAAATCCTTTACTACCTCAAAATTATATCAGTCTATTATGGTTGGGTGTCCTTTTTTGTAGACAGCATATATTTTGTTTTGCTTTCATTGACCGCTAAACCCATCATTGCCTCGATCTCAATACTCGCAAATGCCCCATTGATGGCCCGCTGAATTCTTCCGATTATGTCAATGTCATAGGCATTAGCGAGTAGTTGTACACACTTGTAAAAGATTGTACCTCCGGTGTTGCATACAATTCTCTCAAGTATTATGTTAAAGATATCGCATGATAGTGCCTCACCTTGTCTAAGACCTTTCCTGAAATCGAACGGTTCGCTGGTGTTCTTACCGACTTTGGTGGAGCAGCGAAAATTCTCCATTGTCATTCTGCACAAGCAGACGAGCTTGGTAGATGTCAAGACTAGACATTGCTCTGTACACGCTATCATAGGCAACTTCGAAATCGATGAGCAGATGATGTGAATCGATTTTATATTCATGGGTTTTTTCCAAGATCTGGCGTAGCGTGAATATTTGGTCAATGGTGGACTTTTCGGGCCTGAAACCACAATGATAATGACCTATCAGGTTGTTGAATATGGGTTTTAGGCATTCACATAATACGGCTGACAGGATCGTTGTAATGTTGAGAAGACTTATACATCTGTAGCTGGAGTTTCCTTTCTTCAGGATCGGGCAAACGATGCTCCATTCATCGGACATACTTTCGTCCGACCGGATTTTACAGATGAGTATGCTCCTTACCAACTCATCCCCCCTGCCTTGCAAAGTTCGACGGCAAGACCATCGACTTCAGTAGCTTTGTTGGATTTAAGCTTAGATATCGCTATCCTCACTTCATTCTCGGGTTGACGGGATTCTTGGCTGTCATCGTCACTGTTGATTGGGTCATTCTGCCTGACAGCGGAATATTGGACATCGTCGCTGTTTAACAGTCTGCAGAAGTATTCCTTCAATATCCTCAGCACCGACTGCGATTCTAGTACCCTTTTACTATTTTCGTCCCTTCGGGCGTCTGTTATTAATTTGGAATCCACGTACTTGCTACAACGTTTCGACCAACCGCAAAGTCGACTAGCTTGAATCCGTTGTCAGATGTTGTGTCGTGCAAGCTGTGCTTTCCGAACACGCTACTAAAGACGTTTTCCTTTACTAGCTTTGCGTTAAAATCGGCGAGGATAATTTTAGCGTCGTGGCAAGTGTATTGCTCATATGTCTTGTCCAAGAGCTTGTAGAAGGCATCTTCCGCCGCGTCGTCCATCTTCTCGTGAGCGCATATTAGGCTAATGTTGGCAAATTTAGCCTTGATACGGATATTCATGAGGTGCTCGTTCACACGCCGAAAACTCAAGACTTTTTGTCTAAGTCTGCCTCTAATAAGAAATCCGCACCCGAATAGACGTTGTCCTTGTTGCTTGTAGCAATCGCCGTAGTAGATGTTAGAGTTTTTCATCCCCCTTTTGCCTGGCCCATCCTATCGCACTTCTTGGATGGCGGTAATGTCTGCTTTGCCGCAGTCTAGAGCATCCGCAAGTTCTTCGGTTGCACGTGGTTTGTAGAGGGACCTAACATTCCCCGTGCAGACACAAAGATCGTTGTCCTTTTTACCTTTGCAAGGGTTGTCAACACTAAAATTATCCATATCCGAAGCTGTTGGTTGCTTCGTAACAAATGTTTTTTGAGCTACTTTTGATCTAGCGTGAGTAAAATTCTTAGTTTCTGTACTAGGTACTTCTCCATCTTTGTGCTCTTGAAGCATCAAGTGGTTCGAGAAAATTTGCCGCAATCTCGCTGTCGCCGCTTTCCAAGAATTCGCTGTATTATTATGGAACCACAAGGTATGTATGTACCTCCATCGTTATTCTTGTCAAGTTGTTAAGTTTTGTCTGTCTGTCCTTTGCATTGTTCTTTTTTCTTGCTCTATCTCAAAAACAAATTAACTGATATCCAGCTGAGAACAAATGTCCCAACTCAGAAATATTACAGCGTAACGCAATCTTAATCGTCTAAAATTGATTTCACAATCCAGGCATACATAAAGAGGTGTGAGTCCATAAAATCAATACCTAGGTGTGAGATTCAACTTTAACTGTAACTTCATAAAAACTCTTGACCACTCAACAAAAAAGAAGAGAAAAAAAAAGACAATAATAAATTAAAAGTACAAAGAAACAAGTAAGAGAAGTAATTTTCACAGAATTAAAAATCCATTCACTTAAGCATCATTACAACAATTCATTGTAAAGAAAATCTCACTTCTCATGTTGATTAATGGTAGCACCTTTCATATTGGAAGAAAACCCATCTCCACACTTAAACAAAAAAAAAATAAAAAATATTTTCTGTCATTCAACGACGCACTATGTTAAGGTCATGTAACAATAAAGTTACCCAGTCAAACCACATTACGATTACGAAGTATTTATTCGGCTGCCATATCCCAAAATCTAGATAAAATCATCAATTGCACTATTGCGGTGATGAATGAACAAATCCACTGTCTCTTCAGATTGATCTTCATCGACGACCGGTTACTTAAGCTTTTGTGCTCATAATTACTTGTAATTTGTGGTCTCGGGGTAACGGGTTTCAAATCTATTCAATCACCTCCCAGCGAAGATGTGGTTTTCCATTGAATTAATTGAATAATTTTTATTGCCAGGTATTTGGTGCGATGGGCTGATCATAAACAGTACAACACTTTAAAATGCCATTGCAATAAAAATCTCATCTTGCACCAGCTCATTATCTGCGGCACCATCTCAAAACTTCTGTACCACTGCAGGACAGAGACGACGGTCTCATCATCACGCACATACTTGGTGTTCGTAAGCTGTATAGTGCGTGCTCATCTACTTGTCCCATGCCAATCATTGGTATGTGTCTTCGGTCTTGGACTGTCTTTCCTCGGCATTTGCCACCATCATCATCATTATCATCATCATTCCATCATACGAACAAAAAACACAACAACAAGTCACTGAAGGACGAACAGCACGGTTTGCTATTTAAACTGAATATATGTATGTTTGTCCGTCTGTGCTGCCCTATCCATTCGCGTAGAGTCTTTAGGGCTTTAACAAAACTTCAAATAGCAAAAAAAATATCTGTAATTGGATATAAAAGTGCAGCCAGCACTTCACCAAAGCAAATAAACCCACAACATGTGAAGGGAGGAGCGGTAACTATTCACGAAATAAATAAAACTACAGAATCAGAGTCCTGCTGCGTGAAATCCCTGCGCGCAAAAGAAAAGATAACAAAAACTCGAGAGACAAAAAAAAGAGAAGAAAAAACTTAATGTTTGCCAAGAGTCGATCATCATCATCGTTAAGACCACTTTTGCCTGTCTCATAAAATTCTAGACGTTAAGATTAATTTTACCCATCAGGATTTTTATTACTGACTCGCTGCTGCGATCTGCGCCGGCTAGACAGTATCTTGTGCGAATGTGTGCAGCATTCATTTGGGCAAACACCGTCTTGGCTATTTCGCTCAGAGTAGGTGCAAGTTAAATTAAAACGATGCAATTCTATTAGTAATAGTGATAGTTAGTGGGTATATTCATTTCTAGGCTAATTTTGTTAGAAAAAGGTTGAGGTTAGGTGGAGATCTCTGGTCTTAGCGTTTCTCATTGGAAAGTTAACAGTAAACAGTTAAGTGAGCAGTGACTTTCGTCACAAGGCATACATCTACCAAACCTAACCAACGAAATATATTTAATATTAATTCTGTAAAAATTAATTTGAAAGTACAGGGTGTCCCAAAACTGATCACCTCATTTGTTTTGCTTATAACTTCTCAATATATAATATTGATGAAAATATAAACTGAAGAAAATTAAGCAATACGATTGAAATACTAATAAGATATTACCACAAATGGAAAATTGAAGTGAATGAAAATAAAATGCAAGCTATCTTTTTCTCAAGGAAAAGGAAATCTTGCTATCTTCCTCTTGGCCGAATCCGAGTTGGTACTGAAGTACAGTGGGAGTCATACGTGCAATACCTTGGAGCAACTCTTGACACCAGACTAACATTTAGTGATCAAATTACCAAAATAGTTAAAAAAGTAAACATTGCTACTAAAATGTTATACCTATTAATAAACAGGAAGTGTTTACTTAGCAATGATAATCAAATTATAAATCGCAAAGCCGTCTCAAAACAAATTATTTAAAATCATGCTAAACCTCCCGTGGCATCACTCTACCATGCACGTTCATAAAAAAGGGAATGTTGAATTGATTTCTGATAAAATCCGAAAATTGAAATGTGCGGTAACAAACCAATTTTGTAAATTTATACCAAATAAATATCTATCTATATACAAATTGTAAGAAACCAATGGAAACTCAGTACATGCATTTTTTTGTATTTTAGCATAGGTATATGGTATAACTAATAATTGGTATAATTAGTAGTGGCTGGTCAAACGGTAGTGCATGCGATCATATGAAAACACAAGCGTTTTCACTCAGTTGAGGCCTACCAACTCCTACTCTCAACCTCCACGCGGTGACAGCCTAGTACCTAAATCCAAGAAATGGGCAACCAACCCAGTTTGGCGGATTCTTGGCGGCAGCAGATGAGAGAAGGGGGGAAGAGTGTTTTCTCACTAGAGCACTTCTTCCTGTTCCAAGCGGCAGCGGACGAATTCCCCAGACGGAGTCAAGGGTGGCGTCTATAGTTCCAGCTAGGTTGAACTTAGTGAATACCTTGCGCGAGCTGCTTCGACGTATTCGGATCACAGGTCGGTAAGGAATTTCCAATTTTGGTCAGGACATTGGAATAGAGATGGTGGCGGAGGAGCCCTTAATGGGCCAACGGCAGCGCTCATACTCCCGTAGTGGACTACTGCCACCGCTGTACCCGGCCCCTCATCCTAGGGGAATAACAAAGGAACTGGCCCTCCAGGTTGGGGGTTGTGCCGTCGGGGTAACTTCCCTACCACGTAAAAAACATATGGTTCCGAAGCAACCAAAAGCCTCGGATAAGGATGACTCAACTAATGACGACCCCAGCAAACGAAATAAGGACAACGACCTTCGGATCTGTACGTGGAATGTTCTGTTCCTTTACAGACCACGTGCAGCCGAACAACTAGCAGAGGCCCTAGACTGCTATAAAGCAGATATTACCGCCATCCAGGAAGTGCGATGGGATGGGCCGGGCAAAAAGAGGATGAAAAACTATGACATCTACTACGGTGATTGCTACAGAGGCAACAGGCAACGCTTATTCGGATGGGGATTTGTCATACTCGGCAGACTTAGGCAAGAAGTCTTAAGCTTCCGACACGTGAGCGAGCGTATTATGACTATCCGAATCAAGGCTAAATTCGCTCACATAAGCCTAATATGTGTTCAGGCCCCCACGGAAGAAAAGGACCCTGCCACCAAAGAGTGTTTCTACGAGCTCCTCGACAAGACATATGAGCAATGTCCTAAATACGACGTTAAAATCGTGTTGGCCGATTTTAACGCCAAAATAGGAGAGGAGGACGTCTTTGGTAGGGCAGTCGGTAAGCACAGCCTACACGACACCACGTCTGATAACGGACTTAGGCTAATTGATTTCGCTGTGGAGCGAGCAAGCACATGGTTTCCTCATCTCGATATTCATAAGCAGTCCAATGATCATGTCACGATCAACCAAATTGATCATATTGCGATCGACGCAAGGCATGCCTCCAGTATTCTGGATGTCCGGACCTTCCGAGTGGCCAACATAGACTCGGATCATTACCTTGTTGTAGCCAAGGTACGAATTCGGATATCCCAATCTTAGCAACAAAGAAGAATCACTGCAAGAAAATTTAACGTCGAAAACCTACAATCGCAAGAGACCGCCAGACTCTTCGCTGAACGCGTATCCCGAAATTTCTCAATCACCCCTTTCCCGCCAGCATCAAGTACCGAAGACCAGTGGCAACGCTGCCAACATGCCATCAGAAACGCCGCGACTGATATGCTGGGTCTCGCTCGCCCACCACCGCGAAACCCCTGGTTTGACGAAGAATGCCGGCGAGTGCATGCAGCAAAACAAGAGGCATACAAAGCGGCGCTGCAAAGGAAGACGAGAGCTGCTCGTGAGCTCTACGAGCAAATAAGACGGGAAGAACATCGGCTTCTCCAAAAGAAGAAGAAAGAGCATGAGAAGCGCGCGTTTGAGAATATCGAGAGTCTATACTCCAGGAACAATGTACGGAAGTTTTACCAAAATGTAAAAAGAACGTGTCAGAGGAGCAATACCCGTACAGAAACCTGTAGAGATGAAAATGGAAACCTCGTAGTAGAATCACAGTCGGTGCTGAGAATATGAAAAAACTACTTCTGCAGACTGTATAACGGCGGCGAAGACCAACATCCCGCTGTCAGGCAGAATGAACCATTCAACATAGACGATGATAGTCAAAATTTCCGTCCACCTGACCAAAACGAAGTGAGGATAGCAATATCCAAGCTAAAATCCGACAAGGCTGCTGGACCTGACGGCTTTCCGGCCGAACTTTTCAAGGCAGCTGGTGATGAATTGGTAGAGTGCATACACCAACTCATTTCTAATATTTGGTCAGACGAGTGTATGCCTGATGAATGGAATCTCAGCATCGTTTGCCCGATCCACAAGAAAGGAGACCCCCTTAATTGCGCCAATTATAGAGGCATCAGTCTCCTCAACATCGCATACAAGATCTTTTCTGCGATATTGTGTGAACGCCTGAAACCTTTTATCAACAGCCTGATTGGACCCTATCAGTGCGGTTTCAGGCCCGGAAAATCCACCATCGATCAAATCTTCACAGTTCAGCAGATCCTGGAGAAAACCCAAGAATTCCAAATCGATACTCACCATCTCTTTATCGATTTCAAGGCCGCCTATGACAGCATCTATAGAGAAGAGCTTTATAGAGCCATGTCCAGTTTTGACATCCCTGCCAAACTTGTCCGTCTGTGTAGGCTGACGATGGAGAACACTCGCTAATCCATCAAGGTCGGTAATGACCTCACCGAGTCCTTTGATGTCAAAAAAGTCTTTAGACTGGGTGACGCGCTGTCATGTGACTTCTTCAATATTGTACTTGAACGGATTGTGCGGAACTCATAAGCCAACACCGGAGGCACAGTCTGTTACAAGCCTGTACAACTGCTTGCATACGCCGACGATATAGACATTATCGGAAGAACTCAGCGGGCTGTCATCAGTGCGTTTGCAAGCATTGAGGCGGAAGCGGCCAAAATGTGTTTGGCGATAAGCGAGGGCAAAACCAAGTATATGCTGTCAACAAGAAGGGAAAACCAACACCGACGAATTGGACAAAACGTCACCGTGGGCAGCTATAACTTCGAGGAAGTAAGGGACTTTGTCTACCTTGGCTCTGCTATAAATTCTACAAACAAAATCAGTGCAGAAATCAATCGAAGAATAACTCTTGCTAATCGCTGCCAATGGCAATAAAAGAACTGATACGTCAAAAGAGGAGAGCACGTTGATGGCAACAATTCCAAGCTCACTAGAACGGGACTCTTCGAAACCATCTGTGCAATAAACTGAAGAAAGCAGTCAAAGATTTCAAAATCGAGAGAATTTTGCCGAAAAAAGTTCGAATTATTCACTATGGAAAGCTATAAAAGGTGTTAAAAAACCCCAAATGCAATCGCTACCGATAAGAAAAAAACAATGTCGAATGAGCAAAAGGAAACAAAGAGAAGTCGGATTTATTTGCGTATATCTGGAAGAAACGTTTAAGCCATTTGACGGGCAGGCGCTAATAAAAGACCTTGGTGGTACGATTGCGACACCCGACAACTTTAAAATAAAGAGCGTGTCGTTGGTCGAACTTTTCCAGACAATAAAAAAAAATTTTAAAAATAACAAGGCCCCTTCGTAATGATCTAGTAATGACCGGAGCAAGCTTTTGCATATAATAAATGCCGCGCTAAGATTATTATACGTTCCAAGGCAATAGAAAGTCGGTTGCAAAACCGGAAAAGCCTTTAAACGACAAAACATTGTACAGACCAATATCGATCCTGCCGATAGTATCTAAGATATTTGAAAAGCTTTTGTTAAAGCGCCTACAATCGGTCATTGAAGAAAGACGTTTGATTCCAGACCATCAATTCGGTTTCAGAACAAAGCATTCCACAATCGATCAGATTTACAGAATAATTATATGAGATTCTAGAATCTTACCTTGTGAATAGACTATTCCGTGTTTAGCACGGATCGAATTACTCCGAATTTAAGGAAATCGCTGCCGGAGTACCGCAAAGAAGTGTTATTGGTCCTGTCTGGTTCTTACTTTATATTCGAGATATACCGCAAGAAGAAGGCACTGCCGTAGCTACGTTCGCGGCTGATACGACTATATTAACAACAGACAAATCAGTCATCAATCATTGCTATCAAAGAGACCAAATGAACTCATGTTAACTTTACTTACAAAAAAATTAACAACCTACCCATTTTCATTAACTCGGTACAAATACGAGGCAAAGTATCTAGGAATGACACTAGACGTGAAATGCAAATGGAAGTCCCACGTTAAAAAGAAACTCTCGCTCTCTATCCATCCTTTCCAACGCCCGCACTGTGTGTAAACATGTAAAAGGTATTCATAACCCTTTGAGTGTGCGCAAATTATAAAAAAAAAAAAAAACCCTACTTATAAACTTGGCTACTTGGAAGAGATTCCAATTTAAACATATTTAACAAACTGCTTCTATACAAGCAAGTGCTTAAACCTATTTGGACGTATGGTATACAACTTTCAGATTGTACTAAATGAAGCTGTAGGCATATCATACAATTTTTTCAAAACAAAGTGCTAAGAGTCATAGTAAATGCCCCATTGTATATCAGAAACAATGATATCCATAGAGATCTAGGAGTAACTACCGTCGATGACGAAATAACGACCTTTGCTCGAAAACTCCGTATTCGTCTACATGGTCATTGCAACAACATTACACTCCAAATTCTGGACGAGACAAACCTTATACGTCGACTACAAAGAACGAAACTGTTCAATTTAGCGCAATAAGGACCAGCCACAAATAATGGCGGGTTTTAGCAGGTGCTTTTGCTGGAAAGCTACCTGCTCAACGCGAATATTTTTGAAACTGCTCGTAAAACTTCTTGCCAAGGAAACTAAGTCGCAGTAAACCAGTAGAAGAGATGTGTTTTTTAGTGATTAAAAATCGAACACTACTCTTACTATGAGCACCGGGCATATAGTATCTATGAAGACTTTTCACCTACCCACGAAAAAAAGAAAACGAGATTATTTAACGTTCATATTGGTTACGGCGACCTATTGCTTACAACGACTAAATTCGTCGGTCTCTTGAAAGTCGTTATAACCGATTTTGACTGTACTTAATAAAATCAAATCTAATCTAAAAATCTAAAATCTTATCGTACCATATTTTCTATGATAGAGAGAAGTATATCTTACGTCCGGAACTGTCAAACCCGAACATCGGGTAGGCCTATCAGAACTATGGCTGTGTGTAACCGTTCCTTTTAGAACTTTTTGAGTCAAATATCTATTATCCGAAAAAATAAAAATTATAGAAAAACCGATTAATTCTGAAGTTAAACCCGAAGGAAATAGGTAATTCGTTTTGGGACACCCTGTAGTACAATTTGATTTGATTAATGAGAAAGTTTGAATTTAGTAATTAAATGGACATGGAATAATTAAAATGTCTGATAACGTAAAGATTGAATGATTTCGATTTTGGGTGTTTTGGAAAATTAATGTCTTACAGATTGTAATCAATTAAGTGTTATTGAATTGTTAATGACAAAATGAACACTGATGAGTGGAATCTGATCAAAAGTAGACACCCATTCGTCAAGGTAAACTATGCATTCATAATGTAATAAATGAATAAATATTCATAGTAAACGATAGAGGAGTCAGAAGCAGCCAGTTGTTACTCTCATCTCTAAAAGAGACAGCGTTGATACATTTTTTAACAGTCTAGGCGATAGGAAGAGATTGTGAATAGAAAACGAGAATGAACTGATGACATTGTTATTCTAGCGGAAGCGAGATAATGCAATGGGCTTGCAACGATATATCGTAAGGAAAATCTCGAAAAAGAAAACCAAAAATAAATATGTTAATAAGTAAAACTGTCGTTTATAATATGGCACTAATCCAGGGGAGACCCTGCAGATCAGTTTTTGATGCAGTTTTGAAGCTGGTGGGATCATCGGATCTAAGTTCTTCAAAATGCGTTAGCATTAGTTAGAACCATCGACTTATTGAGATCGCAATTTGGCGATAAATTGATTTAGAGAAATGGAGCTTTCAAGAAATTGCCGCCTCCAAGATGATGCGATTTGACACTTCTCGATTAGTTCCTATGGGGCTTCATGAAGTCACTGACTTATGCTGACAAATCAGCAACAACTGACGCCTTGGAAGCCAAAATTGTTCGTGTTCGTGACTTACGGCTACCATTGCTCGAAAAAAAGGCCCAAATTTTGACGGAGAGAATGCACTTTGAGTAGTAGCCGCGATGGCTATATGCCCAAAATCAGTTTTAAGCATTATTAATTAATTGATATTTCGAATAAGAAAAGGGTTTGATTAAAATTTGATTTTTGTTTTATTGTATTATCTAAATTTAAAGTTCCATCGGGCTTAAAAAAATGTATTGGTTGATCACAACAGAAGTATTTTCTTTGAACACTCTTCGAAATGTCCATTGTACCACCCGCATTAGGCATGCAATTTTAAATTTTCTTTTACATGATTAGATGAAGATTAGATTAGATTAGATTAGATTAGATTAGATTTTTATTTGTGTACTTCAAAATTCATTACAAAAAAAGGTTAACAAAAAATCAGTTTGCATTGCATTGCCGTCTGCCTGATTGCCCATATAATCAAATACCTATGTATGTACATAACTTTCCAAATCTCATTTAATATAAAGTAGCGAAATAAAGTGGACTAACATTGATTCAAAATTTCCAGTCAATATTCCCTCGCGATATTGTAGTGCAATTTTGCAATATCGAAATAATTTAGGAACATTAACATCGTTGAGGAGTGTTATGACTTGATTCTCCGACAGGGCCTCGCTTCCCAAGATATGTCTTCTTGTTTCCCGTAAAACTGGACACTTGCCAATGAAATGCAGAGTATCCTCCCTTTCTGCCAAATTGCACAAACTACATTGAAGAGGTAAATCTTCTCTGTGAGGTATATAATTAAGTTTTAGGAGTTCGCCCCGCAGCCTGAAGATCATCGCTATTTCATCGATGCTGTATTTATCCCGGAAATAATTCTTCTGCATCAAATTGTGATTCAAACGGCTATATATCATTCTATACAGAGATCCATATGCTTCCTCTAAATACCTTGCCCTAGCCTGAACGTCGACTCCTTCGATGAGCTGATAAAGTTGGTTCTTCAAACACCTTAAGTCCTCGTGATTAATTTCAATACCACAGCTGCGGCCTAATGCCAACCACTCTTTGAACCATCCAGTTCTCCTTTGTATAGCTTGTACAGCTGCTATTTTTGGAAGTCGGTAATCCGGCATGCTAAGAACCTTAAGAACATAATCCACTTGGAGTTTCAACGTTTTTGCGAAAAGTGGTGTTAAGCCTGTTTCCAGCATAGGCATGTAGTTTGGCGTATTGGACGGGAGATGAAATATTCTTTTGAAGTAATATCTTAGTAGTTTTTCAACGGATTCATGTATTTTACATCCCCATACTTGTGCTGCGTAGAACAGAATGGACTCCGATACCGCCTCGAAAACTTTATATTTAGCACTGTGGGCAATGAATTTGCTGTTGAAGCATCTTCTCCAAGCTAAGTTAATGGCTGCTTTTGATTTTACTAATTTCTCCTCGAGGTGGATATTCATACTAAGATTTTTCATAAGGAACACTCCAAGGTACTTATATTTCTCCACCAGTTCAATTATTTCACCATTGTATTTCCACTTCTCGTTAGCACCGTATCTACCACCTCCTTTCTTAAACACCATTACTTTAGACTTATCTAAATTAACGATTAAGTTCCATAACCTACAGTAATCACTAAGACAGTTGATCATGAGCTGTAACTGTTCTGGATAGTACGCCAATAAGATTACGTCGTCTGCGAATAAAAGCGCTTTGATTAGGACTCCTGCATACTCTACCCCGCCTGGAAGAAACTCAGTTATGTCCTCGATGAAGAATGCAAAAAGACTTGGACTTAGAGAACACCCCTGTCTTACTCCTGAACACGAATGAAACCATTCCGATAATCTGCTCCCGTTCCACACAGCCGCCCTGGTATCACTATACAGGTTCTGGATAACCCGTCCAAATTTGAGCGACATACCCAAGTTGTAGAGCTTATAGAACAATGCGTTACGATCCACTGTGTCATAGGCTGCCTTAAAATCCACGAAGAATGCGTAGAGTTTTTTATTTCGCGCAAGAAAAGAGTCCACAATACTACTTAGTACAAATAAGTGATCGATAGTTGAATATCCTGGCCTAAACCCCGCTTGAAATTCCTTTAACAACTTATTGGCTCCTATCCATTGATTAAGTCGGCTTTGCATCATTGCGGTGAATATTTTATAAGATGCGTTCAAGAACGAAATACCTCGATAGTTTGCTGGATAATTAGATGAAGATAAATGGTCAGTTGAAAGCCACATACATATGTTTATTTGGAGTAAGTGATGTATGGCTTGCAGCGCTGCAGTGACAGAGGTTTCCAGTGCAACTACTATGCTGAGGCAGGCTATCCGTTGTTTTTTCCGACTATCGTCGCACTGCATCTCTTTTCCAGCGCTGCCAGGCTATATGTAGTAGACAGGAACCCATTCACTGGTCGCCCGGTGAGATACCACTATATCTTGCTATAGGTGCTGTAAAGTAGTCGTTGTTACATTTCACTGCTTGGCAAATAGGCCAGTGCAACAAGGATGGGAGCACAAATCATGATAGCACTTCCTGGGATAAAGAATTGCCGAGCTAAACCCGCCTCCCACTCGGATCTCCGGAGGAGACCAACACCAACGAACTCGTAACGGAATTCTGCAACTAATAGGTCTTAGATTTCACATGCGTAACATAAACAGCGTCAAGCACCACATATCTGGAAAGAAAGCACATATTTCAGTCTTGACCGAAACTAAATAAATTCATCAGCTGACTCGACCTATCTTCGTTGCCCGGGCTACGAACTACATACTCGATTTCGACTCAAATATGGGCTATGTGTATTTGCTAGAACAGATTTGCCTTGTCAGAGAAAGGAGTCAATGGAGCCCGATGCTTTCGATGGGTGAGACTCATCATACACGGCTCTACCAAGTTTGTGCGCAGCTTTTACTCCTAATGATAACCAACCGGCTGGATTATTTCTATCTTCTTCTTCTCTTTTTCTCAGTTAGGTCATGATGCGAAAAACAAGGGATCATTACCCATTTCTACTGATCCGCCTGTGGGGTTCGCCTATTTGACCTCAGAAAATATCGGCTGGTCTGTCGATTTTGGATCACTCGGTTACTGAGGCCAATGAAATGCCGATGTCGTCGCATTTGTGTGATCCAGGCGTATATAGGCCTGCCTTTCCTACATCGCGATGTCTTTGGAACGTGCATTGATATTGCCTTTTTAACAGGGTTTAAATTATCTCTTCTTTGAACGTGGCAACACCAGCTGAGCCGACGTGCTCTATCTTTCGTACGATGGTTTCCTTGATGTGAAAGCTTCCATGGATCTTCGAACTTCTTATTCGATCAAGCTTTGTCACGCCTACTGTCATGCGAAGCCACTTCATCTCAGCTGCCGTTAATTTACTCTTATACTTCTTGTACATCGTCTAACATTGTGAACCGTATGTGACCGCTGGACGCACAACTGCGGTGTAGAGCCTTCCTTTCAACTTAGGAGGCATTTTTCTGTCACCGAAAATAGCGGAATTTTCCCCCCACCTCATCCACCCTACTTACTTACTTACTTTTACTTATGTCCTGTATCAACTTGAAGGTTATAGGGCCTCTATTATGCCTACGCGCCATCGTGTACGGTTTCTGGCAATGTGTCTGAGTTCTCCCCAACTTTTCCCTAACTGCCGTGCCTCCTTCTCGACTGTTCTGCGCCATGTTCTCCTCGGACCGCCAGGTCTTCTGCCATCCTGAGTTAAAGGGTTCCATTGCATAGCATGGTTCGCTATGGAACTGTCACCCTTACGGAACGTGTGACCAATCCACTGCCACTTCCGTCGTTGGATGGTTGTGCCTATTGGTTCCTGACGCGTTCTCTCGTAAAGCTGTTCGCTAGAGATACGATTGGGCCAAAAAATCCTTAAGATATTGCGCAGGCACCTATTAACGAACGTTTGCAGCTTTCTGGTGATAGTAATGGTCACTCTCCACGTGCTGCAACCATATAACAGCACGGATTCAACGTTGGAGCGGAACAGTCTTATGTTGGTGCTCAAACTGATTGCATTGCTTCGCCATATTTTAGACAACATCCCGAACGCGGACTTCGCTTTGGCGATGCTGTTGGCTATATCCAGTTCGGTTCCACCATCGGTCGAGACAATACTCCCAAGATACTGGAAATCCTCTACTCTCTCTACCGGTTGTCCAGCAATGCATATTACAGCCGATGAGTTCGTTCCAAGGCTGATAATTTTAGTTTTTGCCGTATTAATTTTCAGCCCGACGACACCTGCCTCCCTCTCCACATCTGCTGTCATTTGGTGGAGGTCCATAATTCTATGGGAGAGTAAGCATACATCGTCAGCGTAGTCAAGATGTTTCAGTTGAGATGTAAGAGTCCATCGAATTCCTCCGTTTTCCGTCGACAAAGCCGCATGAAGCACATCGCTAATCACCAATAGGAATAATATTGGTGAAAGGATACAGCCTTGTCTTACCCCACTTTGGATCTCAATTCCTCAGACAACCTTCGTCTGTACAGAACGTGACACTTGAAGCCTTCATATGTAGCTTTGATAATAGCATTTAGCTTATCGGGAATACCTCTCCTGCGTAAGGCATGCCAAATAAACTCCATGTTGACACTATCGAACGCCTTCTCAAAATTGATGAACAGCAGGTGCAGTGGCGATCGATATTCAACACACTGTTCGATGATAATCCGTAGGGTGTTCATGTGGCCGGCACAGGAGGATCCAGAGCGGAAACCTGCCTGCTCGGCATCGACTTTGTCTTCGAGATGTTGTTTGATTCGCTCCAGGATGATTTTAGCTATTATCTATTATATTATCTATTAGCATCCACCCTACGCTTACGCGATGATTGATGTCGTCATCACAGGTTGCTTTTCTATTGATCATAGATCCCAGATATTTGAACTTTTCGCACTTGGGAAGAACTGTTCCTTTCAAATAAATGTCTGGAATAGACCTGAGTGGATCAGAGAACGGGCAGCACAAGTACTCTGTCTTTTTTGAACTAATGCAATTCCCATTTCCCCCCAAAACGTCCACCCACACATCAAGTGCTCGTTGCAGGAATAAAGGATCCTCACTTATGATGGCTCCATCGTCGGCAAAGAATAACTGGTGTACCTTGGGGTCCGTCACTTTACCTTCAAGCAGATAATCAAGGACTGTAATAAAGAGCAAATGACTTAAAACGCTTCCTTGGTGCACCCCGACTTTGATTGGGAACTCTTCGGTTACTCCAGCGGGGCATCTTAGTCTCGTCTTTGCTCAGTCGTACATGTCCATGATCATCCGTACATAGGTTTCTGGAACCCCTCAATGTCTTAGCGCCACTCATATCAGATCTCGTGGTTGTCTGTCGAATGCCTTTTCAAAGTCAACCAATACAATATGCAAATCCCTTAGGGAATCATGGTGTTTTCCATTATGATCCTTATACTTTAGACTACATCTGTGGTTGATTTACCCGAGACAAACCCACACTGATCATCAGATAGCCGTATTATTTTTCGCAGTCGGCCACCTAATACCCGCTCAAAGATCTTCATGGTGTGTGACATTAGCTTGATCGAACGGTAGCTATTACAGTTTCGCATATCACCCTTCCCTTTGTATACAGGGAGAAGGTAACTTCCCTCCATTGATTCGGCATTGGGTCAACACTCACGAATTTAGAGAAGAGAATTCTGAGCCATCTGAACCCGATGTCTCCCATCTTTTTCCAGAACTCAGAGGGCATCTCGTCTGGCCCAACCGCTTTTCGTTTTTTGGAACATTTGACTGCCTCACTAACTTCTTCGACTCTAATGCATTTCTTCACAGTTAGAGGTGGCTCTTGGAAAGTATAGCCGGGGAAACTGTTCATTCAAAAGTTCTTTACAATACTGCCGCCAACCCTGCAGAATTTTGTCGTCATCCACAAGAAGCTGGCCATGAGCATTGTTAATGAACTTTGGCGAACGAATCTCCTGAGCATTCCTCCTTGTTTGTGGGCTATTTTCAAGATGGTTGCGCTCTTGTTCATATTATGTCTTCGCAGCTCCTGGATAGCCAAGTTAGCGTCAGCAACCGGGGAAGATATTTTCTCCAGATCCCGATACAGGCCCTCCGTACTCTCTGCTTGAAGCTGGGCGCACTTCTTCTTAGCTGTTTTCTTGCAAAATCTGTATTCCACTTCGAGGCGAACTTTTTCGTCACTATTATTAGAGGGGCACTTTGGTCAAGCTTTGAAAGCCGCTTTCTTCTTATTTATCACTTTCTTAGCTTCATCACTCCACCACCATGTTTCTTTGGCGTGTTGATGGTGGCATTTTGAAGCTCCTAGCAGTGATTTGGCCTTCTTTAAGCAAGTTCGCTGTAGGGAATCCCACATATTTTGTGCTCTGCACTCTTCATCCTCAGCTCCGTTCATGGTGTGAGAGAGGTAATTTTTCATTATGAAAACAAAAGCCTCGCCTTTTTCTTGTCCAGATTGTACCACTTGATTTTCTCAGAGACCCTTGTTTGTTTGCTTTCCTTTGGTGTTTTCATAAAAAATCCTTTTAGCAGGAGACGGTGTTGGCGAGCGATCGCCTTTCCCAGAATCGCCTTGCAATCTTTTACCGAGGCTTCATGAAACTGGCTACCAAATGGTAGTCAATATGGGTCTCATCTCCACCACTGCTGAAAGTGATCAGGTGTCGGCTTTGTTTGATAAACATGGTATTTAACACGATAAGACTGTGTGATTTGCACATTCTTAGGATGTCTTCACCAGAAAGGTTCCTGGTACCGTATCCCAGTCCTCGATGGCAGTCTTCATAGTCTTCGTTTGACTTCCCTACATCTCAACTCAAATCTCCTCCAACAAACAGAAACTCTTCCTTTGGGATGTTCTTAAGGAGATTGTGAAAATCTAGCCAAAATGCATCTTTATCCTCTGATCGCACCCAATTTGGGAAGCATATGCATATGCCCAATATTCCACACCTTTCCTTGTATTACTAGTTTGAGAGACGTCAAATGCTCGCTGGACTTAGAAGTGCTCAAGATGTTACCAAGTAGCTCTGCCGCAAGGATGATACCGATTCCATTCCTAGCCTTTACCGTTCCGTAGTAATAATCCGGCTGGATTTTTCGATATTTATCCAAAAGAGTGAAATGACTACAGATCAATCACCCCATGGCCAAAATTGTTGTCCTCGGCAATTTCAACGTCCATAACTCGAGTTAAATACGATACTCCAGCAGAAGTGATGACGCTAGAAGACAAGCTGAAGCATTTGCCATCAGCTAGTGAAGGAACACACAAATATTCAAAATGATAACTATGATCTTCTTAGATCTCCTTCATATTACGCAGAGAGTTGCGTAATAAAGTTGGCTGCACCTTTAGAAAATATTCCAGCCATGCGCTAATATCGGCATCACATCCTGCCATACCTGCATTCTTGGAATGGAATTATATTGTAAATTTCCCAAACCTCGATTTTTTTAACGAGGGAGTGGCGGTCCAACCTAACTGAGCAGAAAAGACCGACCTTCGGAAGGCTTCGGGACAGGTGCAATCAGACGCTGAAGACTGCAAAGAAGATATATAATGACAGAGTAAGTAACAAACTGCTTGATTTTCCCAATGGGTCTCATCCGTTTAGGTCTACGGCGAAGATGATAAAAAATAGCTTCAGCCACTCCACCTTCCCGCCTTTGGTGAAAAAGTACGGATCACTAGCCACAGCACCAAAGGAGAAAGCCAATCTACGCTGGAAACTTGACCGCGTTCAACCTATCCCCAAGAAAGCAAACAATTTTCTACCACCCTATAGCCCTACTTTCAATGCTATCCAAAATGATCAAAAAGGTTGCCAATGCATGTATGAACCTCGCGATAGCTTTTGGTCGTGTTAGGCATGGAGTCCTATTAAGCAAGTTAGCTTTATATGCAACAGCTCTGCGCATGGATTCAAACTTTCCTCAGGACAGGTCAATTCAAGTTGTGGTCGATAGTGTATCTTCCTGCAAGCGCTGGATATCACTGGGCTCTATACTTTGACCACTTCCTTTTCTTTTCTGATAGTACCACAATAACATCTTGTTTGAACAACATCTCTGTGAACGCAAGCGCTTCGCATCTCCAAAAATGTCATCAAATATAGTCATAAGTAAACAATTTTTAAGTGGGAAAAGACTAATTAGGTCGGGATTGATGCAAAAAAAGCCCAATTCACCATATTTTCTATAAATAATCAGTCTACAGTACAAAAGCTTAATTTTTAATTGCGCGTCAGTTCGCCTCGATAATGATTCTATACACACTTCCACATTCTTCCGCACAGCATCAGTATTCTTCACCTGACGGCCTGTTCTTGGTCCACCAGCCCTTGCCCTATCTTGTGTTAAACCAGCCTGTCCGAGACGTGCAGCTAGGCTTTGAATTATGTCACCAGTCGGTGTAAGCGATGGGGATATCTTCTCGACAAAATTCAGGTCGTGTTCTTATCAATAATGAACAATAATGAACAAAATCGACACAACTCGTTAGTGAACAGAAGAATCCAAGCTTCTTCATCATAACAAATAAAATGCTTAACATGGCAAAAAATAGATAGGATAATAAAGGGTTTTTCATAAAGAACATCCCATTTTGTTTTTTAAATAAAAAAAACTTTTGGTTGAGATATACCAAAAATGTATTTAGGGTTAAAGTACCATCAATGCCATTCATTGTGGAACACAACACCATTGTTGGTACTGCCACGTTCAAGGAAATGATTATCTGAACTCTGTTAAAAAGGCAATACCAATGAACGTTCCAAAGACATCGCGAGGCAGGAGAGGCAGGTCTATAAACGCCTGGATAACACAAATGCAACGACACCAGCATTTGATTGGCCTCAGTAGCCCCCCAGTGATCCAAAATCAGGAGCCCTGCCGATATTTTCTGAGGTCAAATTGGCGAACCCCACAGGCGGATCAGTAGAAATGCAGTGAAGTAAGAGGAAAGGAATATGGTCTCTTGTTTTCGCATCATAACCTCACCGAAATAGGAAGAAGAAGAATATCATTCAAATGTACTCCATAGAAACGCCTGCACGAGTGAATGAATGCGCGCTGAACCCAAGTTTCCATGACTTTCAATGTTGGTCTTGAACTCGACTTAAGTCTCTGGCTTATTGGCATAGGCCATGGGCTTGATATACTTATTTACTTATATCCTTTAATCCCTCGGGGGCATAGGGCGTCAACCACGCCTGCGCGCCATCGTGTTCGGAGTTCTGCAACGCGTTTGAGCTGCCTCCAACTCATTCCTAAAGAGCTCGATTCCTCCTCAACTGTTCTGCGCCACGTTTGCCTAGGGCGTCCGGCTATTCTGCCTGCCTGGGTGAGCGGATTCCACTGCATAGCGTATTTCGCAATGGAGTTGTCTTCGCGCCGTAGGGTGTGTCCAATCCATTGCCACTTTCTTCTTCGTATAGTAATGCTTATAGGTTCTTGGCCCGTTCTCAGATAAAGTTGTTCGTTGGAGATGCGGTTCGGCCAAAAAATCCTCAAAATGATTCTTAAGCATTTGTTTACGAAGACTTGCAGCTTGCGTGTGTTAATGGTGTCCACCTTCCAGGTACTGCACCCATAAAGCAGCACTGATTCTACGTTGGAGCGGAACAGTCGTAGCTTGGTTCTTAAACTAATAACATTGCTTCTCCAGATTTTAGACAGCATTCCGAACGCAGCTTTAGCCTTCCCGATTCTGCTGCACACATCCAGTTCGGTGCCACCGCGATTAGCCGAGACCACACTCCCTAAATATAGAAAGTTATCAACTTTCTCGACCTGCTTTCCGGCATTGAGCGCGGGTATTGGAAGTACTCAGGGCTTTTGTTTTGGCTGTGTTTATTTTTAGCCCCACTTTGTTTGCCTCAGCTTCTAGATTTTGGGCCATCAAATGAAGATCCATTATCCGATGTGAAAGTAGACAAATATCATCAGCGTAATCTAGGTGTTTAAGGTAAGATGTCATCGTCCAACGAATTCCAGAATTAGCTTCCGTCAATGCTGTACAGAGTACATCGCTGATAATCACCAAGAACAATAGTGGGGATAGTATGCACCCTTGACGTACTCCACTTTGGACTTCAAAATCCTCCGACACCTTACCATTGTGCACGACGTGACACTTGCCACCCTCATATGTAGCCTTGATAACAGCTATAAGTTTTTCTGGAATTCCTCTCCTGCGCAAGGCCAACCAGATAGCATCTCGATTCAAGCTGTCGAAAGCCTTCTCGAAGTCGATAAACAGTAAATGTAGCGGAGACCTATACTCAACGCATTGTTCGATTATGATCCGTAAGGTGTTTATGTGGTCGATGCAGGAGGATCCAGCGCGAAAACCTGCCTGTTCGACATCGAGAGTTGAATCTAAATGTTCTTTAATTCATTCTAGAATTATTCTAACTATTATTTCAGCTACAGCTGGAAGAACGCATATACCTCTCCAGTTACCGCACTCCATCAAGCTTAATGATCATCCCCGTTTTCCACTCCTGTGGAAATTGTTCACTATCCCAAGCTCTCCGTATTAGCGGATGCAGCAAATCTGCCGATGTATTTGGCGCCGCTTGGAATAGCTCGGCAGGGATGCCATCAATACCCACCGCTTTGTTCTTCTTGAGGGACTTGATTGCTGTTATTAGTTCAGTTTTACTGGGAGGTACGGTGCGAATTCGGGAATTTGTTGCTTCAAACTGCTCATTCGAATTCAAGATCATACCGCCATCGTCTAAGTGATTTAGCACTGTAGTAAAATGCTCTCTCCATCTAGTGAGCTGATCCGCATCCGAAATCAGAAGGTTACCGTCTAGACTCTTCACTGGATGTTGTTTGGAATTTCGACCACCAATGAGCTCCTTAGTGATGCTATAAACAGTCCTACTGTCGCACCTACTCGCTGCTTCTTCAGCTCTTGAGGCCAGTAAGTTGACATATTGACGTTTGTCACGTCTCACAATACGCTGCACTTCTTTCTTCTTCGCACGGTATTGGACTTCAAGCTCGGTTCTCTCTACTGCTGAGGCCGCTGCAATCCGAGTCTTGATTGCTGTATGCTCATCGATCCGTCTCCAGGTGTCTGTAGAAAGCCATGTGCGGTGGTGTTTCTGCTTTTTACCGACATACGTGCGTGCCCCAGTCGCAAAAGGATTTTTCACAGCACTCCAGTGGTCATCCATGTTCTCTTGCAATATGCTGCTGATTGCTTCTGCTTCTAAGGCAAGATGGTCCCTGAACTGTTGGCGCACTTGGGGAATCTTGAGCCTGTCGATATTAAACCTGGTGATGTTAAGTAGGTTTGAGCGGTTGCTGTTGACGGATGCAGTACGAAGGCGTAAATGAGCTACCATAAGATGGTGATCTCGTTCTAGTCCGACGTCAGCTCCACGTCTGTTTCGGACGTCCAGGAAACAATTTCTAAAGCGGCGACTGATCGCAATGTGGTCGATCTGGTTGGATGTTCGTTGCCTATCAGTAGAGACCCAACTGATTTTGTGGCAGGTGTTATGCTTAAACAGCGTACCTCCGATGACTAGGTGGTTGGTATTGCAGAAGTCCACAAACCGCTCACCATTGTCATTACGGTCTACCACGCCGTGAACTCCCATCACGTGCTTAAGCATGGTGTTGTCGCTACCCACCTTGGCATTGAGATCTCCCATTACCATTACGATGTCCCCATTGGGCTTGATATAGCCCCGAAGAAAAAGTCCAGAAGCGTCAAATCACATAAACGAGGCGATAAGGAGATAACACGGTCACGAACTTCAACTTCAGTAAATAACTCGATTGTTTGGCCAGATGTGTGCTTGTTCGAACAACATACATGTGCTCCACGTCATCCTATTCTAAGTTAGGTAAGATTAGGTAGACTTTCCGCACGAGAGTGCAAAGGTCCACAGTGATGCCATGGATCTACCATTAGACCACTCAGGGACTAATTTAAACCAACCGGAGGTTTGATAAAGTAATGGATGCTCATGACGCCTGAGAACGTTAAGTCACCGAGGTCATCAAGGGAGGCTGACCCTGATGGAGCACTTTTACGCGATTGAACTGAACTGCATAAGAGGTGAAGGATAGTTTCTTCCTACTCTTCATCCTTACAGCTCCTACAGAAGTCGTTGGAGAAGAGGCCAAGTCTTTTGGCATGTTGGACACCGATAACGCAACTGATCTGTGATCGCTTTAGCTTAACCAACTCGGCGCTACGTTTCTGGTGCAGCTTAGGCCAGATCTGTCTCGAAATATGAGACCGTCTCTCATCTGTGGTAAGTCTTGCTAATAGCATTGAACTTTAGCAGAAGATTACATGTAGCGAGGGGCATACCTAGGACTTGCCTATCAGACAGAATCTTTAGAGTTGCACCCTGTCTGGCGAGTTTGTCCGTCCTGCAGTTTCCCGGAATGTCCCTTTGGACTGGTACCCAGCATAAGTGAATGTTGAACTGTTCTGTCATCTCCATAAGAGACAAACGGCAATTTAAAGCGGCCTTTGAAGTGAAGGAGTACGATTTCAGGGACTTGATTGCCGCTTGACTGTCAGTCAAAATGATGATATCTCTGACAGATAATACATTACACCTTAGCCAGGACAGGTGTTCCTTAAACGCCATGATTTCCGCCTGAAAAACGCTACAGTTATCTGGGAGGCGGAAAGAAATGCTCATTTTGAGTTTTTCGGAGAAAACACCACAACCCACACCACCTTCGATCTTAGAGCCAGCTGTAAAGAAGTGAACCGGACTACCATCAACATTGTCTCATTCATCCCGGTCATGGATACTCGTCCGAAAGTTTTGGTGAAATCTCAGTTCCGGCGAGTGTAGTCCGTATTTCCATGGGTAAAGTTGAGAAGATCAAGGACCGAGGAGTGACCAATGTGATATATGGACCACTGCGAAGAAGCTTTTAGATGGATGGCCACACTGGTAGCCATACAAATCTAAGGGCAAAATGACCAGTGCCGCAGAGGGAGTAGTTCTCAGTACCCCTCTGATACACATGCATGCTGATCTTCGCACCTTAGCTAGTTGGCTGAGGTGGACAGCCCTATCAAGGGCAGGCCAGCATTCAATCACTCCATAGAGTACTATAGGCCTGATAGCAGACTTGCACAGCCAGCCAGTGATTTGAGATATCACACCCCAGCTCCTATGGGGATGAATTGGTATAGTGCATACACCAACTCATTTCTAATATATGGTGAGACGAGTGTATGCCTGATGAATGGAATCTCAGCATCGTTTGCCCGATCCACAAGAAATGAGACCCCCTCAACTGCGCCAATTATAGAGGCATCAGTCTCCTCAACATCGCATACAAGATCTTTTCTGCGATATTGTGTGAACGCCTGAAACCTTTTATCAACAGCCTGATTGGACCCTATCAGTGCGGTTTCAGGCCAGGAAAGTCCACCATCCACTCTTTATCGATTTCAAGGCCGCCTATGACAGCATCTATAGAGAAGAGCTTTATAGAGCCATGCCTAGTTGACATCCCTGTCAAACTTGTCCGTCTGTGCAGGCTGACGATGGAGAACACTCGCTGCTCCATCAAGGTCGGTAATGACCTCACCGAGACCTTTGATGTCAAAAAAGGCTTTAGACAAGGTGACGCGCTGTCATGTGAGTTCTTCAATAGTGTATTTGAACGGATTGTGCGGAACTCACAAGCCAACACCGGAGGCACAATCTATTACAAATCTGTACAACTGCTTGCATACGCCGACGATATAGACATTATCGGAAGAACTCAGCGGGCTGTCACCGGTGCTTTTGCAAGCATTGAGGCGGAAGCGGCCAAAATGGGTTTAGCGATAAACGAGGGCAAAGCCAAGTATATGCTGTCAACAAAAAGGGAAAACCAACACCGACGAATTGGACAAAACGTCACAATGGGCAGCTATAACTTCGAGGTAGTAAGGGACTTTCTCTACCTTGGCTCTGCTATAAATTCTACAAACAAGATCAGCGCAGAAATCAAGCGAAGAATAACTCTTGCCAATCGCTGTGTTTTGGGCTTATAAGGCAATTCAACGGTAAAGCCCTATCTCGAACAACTAAGGAGACTCTATATAAGACCTTGATCATCCCAGTCCTGCTGTACGGCGCTGAAACATGGACTTTATTAAAAGAGGATGAAGATATACTTGGTCGCTTCGAGAGAAAAATTCTTCGTAAGATTTTCGGTCCCGTTTGCGTTGACGGGTTTTGGAGGAGAAGATTCAATCACGAACTATACGAGCTGTACAGCGACATCGACCTAGTCAAAAAACTGCGTATTGGACGTCTGAGATGGCTAGGACATGTAGAGCGAATGGACACCAACGCTCCGGCCCGCAGAGTCTTCGAATCTAATACCGAGGGACGACGCAGTAGAGGGAATCATCGCCGTAGGTGGCGCGCACAAGTTCAAGGGGACCTCGACCAACTTGGAGTGCGTAACTGGAGGCAATTAGCTAAAGACCGAGCTAAATGGAGAGGCTTGTTGGTTGAGGCCCAGGTTCACCCCGAACTGTAGCGCCACCTAAAGAAAGAAAAGACCCCAGCTCCTACCTATAGCCTTTTTACATCAATAGAGAGCTACATTTGCTTTCCCTATATGTTCTAGTAGATTGGCTTTCCAATTCAGTTTCCTGTCCGAAATAAGACACAAGTATAATATTTTGCTTTTTCAATTAGAGTGAGACTGATGCTACTCGTATTTATCGTAGGAGAATCTATGAGGGGAACTTTATATTTCCTCGTGAAGAGAACGACTTCTGTTTTATGAGCGTTAACCCCCAGTCCCCAATTGAAGGCCCATCTGGCCGAAAGAGAGCATATTGGTGGATTTCCATGAGAGTGTTTGGGTTCTAATTCATCCCAAAAATAGTCAGTCAACATGGCCCGATAGCGATTTCCATTGATTGTGACTGTATTGCCAGCATCATTGAAGAAGCAGTATGGACCAATGACCCCTTCAACATAAAACCCACATCAAACTGTCAATTTTTGGTGGTGTGATTGCATTTCGTGAATGGCCTCGGGTTGTTGACTTACCCAAATGCGACAATTTCGCGTTGAGCCAGATGTGGGCCTCACTGCTGAAATGATTTTGCGGAGTTAGCGCACGTAAAGTTCTTTCAACCGAGCGCGAAATTCGATTAAAAATTTTGATAATTTCGAAACGTTGTTGAAGGATGTACTTTTCCATGATTAAATGGCAAGTGTAGACGAGTGTGAACAATTGAAAAACCCTTTTTAAGAACTACCTTTTCGTTGTAAAAATCTTTCGACGAATTCTAATAAAAAAATCGTTTTATCCGAGATTTTCATAGAATTTTAAAATAACACCTGCTGTGTTTTTTTTTACAAAAATCGAATGTGTGTGCCTTAAAATTCACATCAAGCACAAGATAAAGATGAAAAATCAAAAAATCATGGAACCTTTTTTATCTAATCTCTGTACAAAATTCATTCTTTAAAAAATATAAAAGATATATTGTTATCAAATATCTTTATGACTTTTCCTCGAACGATTACATAACTTGACTTCCCGATGCATTTTTGTACGCGTACCGATGCCGCTGATGTAATACCCTTGCACGCATAAGCAAAAGGTTATTGGCACGATCGAAAACACTTCATCAAGTCCCTAATTCTCATAAAAAATCATTTTCTTCTCGAACGTGATCAAAATGTTAAAATTCAGCCGACCGACATCAAAAATTCTTTCCGCGAGATCATTTTTCTGGCGAGCGGGCTCGCATGCGCACGGAACGCAGAGTCTGTGATGCACACGCATATTTACGATACATTACATTATGTATAGTATTCGTAGCAAACAATACGTGTAAAATTTATGCATCTCAGTACCTCGTATATACTCTACAGTTAGTATGCCTTCCGGGCCGCAAATTAACATCTCAAGTACCTTAGCTGGTGGTGGCGAGGTTATAGGAAGAATGCATTAGTGACGTCGTCGTAGTTGTCGCGAAAATAAGAGATCTTCACTGTTAATAAATTTGTACCTCGACAAAGGTAAACCCCAACTGGGGGAACTTAAATCAAAAAAAAAAAAAAAAAAAGCTTAAAGAACAAATTTACTAAACCGCCGGCGACAGAATTTACGGTACAACATTTCCTGGTTGCCAATCCTTTTGTGTTAGAATCTATCCATCGGAAAAATCTTCTGTTTACTTAGTGCTGTTCCTCATTCTCTACTCCTTCATGGCTATAAGGTAAAAAGACACAATCGCGGGCTCTCCACAAGAGAGTCGCGTACGTGACAAGATGGAAATCTAAATTTCGACCGTGAGCGCAATCATTTTGTTTTTTTTTTTATTTCTTTTCCTCCTCAATGCAGATTACCTACCTCCTCCTCTGTAGGATCTTTACGGTGGTGTGCATTTTAAGAGACTTAAATGTGATGAATTGCAGTGACCTGGCGCGCCATGTAGCTACCACATTTAGAAAATATCGAATGCAATTTAAACGTTCTCTAAGCGCACTGAATGTCATCTGAAGCTGAGTCTATTTCGAAAAACAGTGAGAAAACCAGGAGTATCTGCTGCTGCAAATGTCTTACTGTGGCAACATAAACGATGTACTGCGAAATTATACAGCATTCGTGCTTAAGCGGTGAAGTCGCAAAGAGCGAAATCTGTTAATCTTCGTTCTTTGAGGCCATCCGATGACTTCTATTCGTTGAAGTAGATGCTAACCAGTGTTTAGTGCTACTGTTCGGATGCAGGTTACCGCAAATGACTTTTAGTGTGGTGATTATTTAAAATAGTCTAGTTTAGCATTGCTTCGTTGAATTTAATTGTTTTATATAAATAGAAATGTATGAAGAGAAGTCGAGGGCGTGTGACAAGTTAAACAGGCCATGCGTACTCTTAACAAATATATGTGACATAAGGCTGGAGCCTCCCCACTAGAAAAAGAAGTGAGTTTATTGGGTTGAAATCACACGCTGTTACTGAGTTTCAGTTTCGACTTTCAAAGATGCAAACAAGAAAAAGAAAAGGAAAAAACAGGAGTTACTCCAGCAACATGAAGGAGATATATAGATACATTGATCTAAGTACGTACACAGCACTCACCAAGTGGTGTAGGAAAATTAAATGCTTTAGGATTGATTAGACTCGCACTTTAATTAGTAGTTCCCCGGGGGTCGTGATGGACCCATTATAGTACCTAGCCTACCCCATACGGGATCCTCATGGACCAAAGTGTGATGAAAACGGAGACAAGACACAAACATTTATCTGTGTTTGAGGTGTAATTCTCATATACACTACCGTTCATAAGTTTAACACCACCAATAAACTCTGTTAAAAGACTGTGTTACTAAAAACAAACGGTAACATTTTCTTTTATTTATTGGAGTACACTACGTAGAAACATTTTTAATAGTATTTCAATGAAATAAGGGAACACAAATTAACAAATCAAATTATTTCTATAAAAACCTATTAAACTTTAACATCATCGCAGCATCCTCCTAGAGCTTTATAACAGCTTCAACAAGTTGGGTTCAAATCCAGCGACTGTAGTAGCCAAAACATGCTGATTACCACACCCCTCCTTCTTCCTTATGTTACACTCAGAAAAAAGTGTAGTATTAATTTGTTAATAGTACAGTTATTGATTTAATAGTACCGATATTAATCACTTTTTCCTATATATATAATAGTTTTCTAATTGAATTAAAAGTGTGTGTATTATTGATTTAATAGTTCAGACATTTTTATTATTTTAATGGTGTACAGAATTAATACAAATAGAAATACTATAGATCTGATATTATTTCTCTTATTGAAATAAATAGATCATACTATTATTCTAACAATCTGAAGTAGTAAATTATTAATAGTACCATACTATTAAGGTTTTAATGGGAGAAATCTAGATATCATATTGGTTTAATAGTATATACACTATAATATTTCGCATTCGGCGTCTAAAATTCAAGTTGTGAAGTTGTGGAAGCAAAAAAAACAGTTGCGAAGAAGTGCATTTTGAATATTAAATTATTTAAAATTTATCAGTGCTTTTGTTTTTCCCTATATTGAAGATATTAATTTTATTCCAAGTCAATCAGACAGACGGCAATGCCATAGTCTAATTCTTTTATTTTATTGTACACTTAAAAAAAATGTTTAACGTAATATTCCTTGTATCATCATGTAATTGTAATAAAATAAACTTGAAAAACTTGAAACTTGAACAGTGCTTTTGTTTTATGTACAATATTTACCGTATTTCGCTTTCCATTTCCCCCCTTATATTATGTTTTTTAATTTTTTTTCTAGAAATACAATGGAAAGTCACGATAGTTTTATAAAAAAATTTGGCGAAAGCAATTCTTCTTTTATTAATATTATGGACAGATTATTAGAATGCGTCCCAAATGTTGAAGTGGAAGAAAACAATAAAAAAAAACGTAATTGATCTGTGTAATGAAGTAATAAGCAGTTTGGATACGGAAAGAAGCCTTCACCCCATCTCAAGAAATCATAAGGGTCGTGCAGGAACCTTCAGCTTCTGCTTCTGTGGTGATCCAAAATTGAGAAACGAAAGAGGATGATTAAAACAACTAATTTACAACCGATTTGGGTTTGACGAAATAGTGTATAGACGAGTCGCTGTTAGGACAATAAAAAAAATGATTTTGACATTGAAAACCTTCTTGTTGCACCGGAATCAGAACTAAGAGCTAAGTTTAAGTTCCATTTGAGCTTATGGAGGAAAGACGTATTTCATTTTTTGGTTTTTAATATAAATAACAAATTATTTTATTTTCTTTTTGTGGCTAGGCTAGCACAATTTCTAAAATCAACAATTTCAAACTTCTTCAACTAGATGTTCAAATTTTTAAATTTTATGATGAGAAGAAATATGATGAAATATGAATTCTTGTGTCTTTCCACACTAACTTTTTAAGTTACAGAATGATCACTATTATTTAATTCCGCCATTGTTAAGCATTTTTTGCTAATTATCGTTAAGTCTGGAGGTAAATAAATAAATGAAATGAAAAATATAATATCTTGATGAGTATCACAAGAATGCTTTGACATCTATTATAGTAGATAGCTATTCTAATAACAAGTGACATTCACTGACTATATACGTATGATGTTAGATTGTTAGATGCTGTACTTAATAATAATATAATAGGAATAAGTCTACCAAGTCGGATTCTTTCCGGCCATACCACCTCATGAAAGGAGCTCGAGACTAACATTGCCCATCACGCGGAATGTATTGATGAAATTCATCTGGCCTTGAATTCCGTAATTGAAGAAGCAACTGCGACGAAGCTTTCAAGGTTAGCAACGAACGACATCATTGAGGAACTAAAACTAGTGTCGACTAAACTCAACTTCATCCAGTCTGCTACGCACCCTTCCGAAAACAAATCACTGCATGAAGAGTTTCTACACATTGACCTCAATGAAATCCCATCTCCCTCAACTCCTGCGCCTTTGATTGCCCTTCCACCCCCCGTACGCGAAGACCAACCACAATCCAGTAATACTTCATCAGATATGACTGCTAATTCTACATGCACCACCAGCACCATATCGAAATTTGGGACCACATGGACGCAATCTGAATGGAACAGTAGGCTCAGGAAACTTACTATTTCTAATGAGATAAACGGCCTTTCAGCTTCTTACTTCCTGACTGGCGCTACGCGTACTGCCGACGAGTCTTGGGTACGTAACATGTTCCAACAACAGTATCGCATCTCCAATATCAAATGCAAGAAGATCTTATCCAAAACACCCGGATGCTTCAAGATCGACCTTCCCGCGAAATATAGCTGGCTCTTCCCAAAGTCCTCGAAAGATGTTCTTACTCTTGGCAAAATGAGGATGACTCGATGGACCGATAAGTTAAGTTATAATATTAAGCCCAATTGTAATTCTAAGCCTAACTTTAAAGAGACTAATTTTAAACATATTTCTAAGCCAAATTATATGTCCACCACCCACCCAAAGCCATCTTCCCTCCTCCCTTCTCTTCCCACTCGTAATGATCCACCCGTGCCTCATCCAAATTGGCAAATGAAAACTCTTAACCATTCAGCTACAACCGTCTCCCAGTCTCAAAATAACCCTATAATCAAACGGGTGTCATTTGATCTTTCACCTATTACGTCTTCTCATCACAAAAAACCGGCTCCCATTAACAAAATTTCCCCCACCGTCTACCCGAATTTCACTTACTCCCACATTCTCAATCCTTCCTCATCGTCTTCTACCCCCGGTACCAAGCCCACGGTCTCTCCCAACGTTTTCACCACGGTCAACTCGCCTTCAACTGCATCTCCCCCTACTTTCGATCCACTACTTCCTCCCACCGTCAAACTCACGGCTAAATTATTGAACCCCACGGCAACAATCAATGACCTCGATGGCCGCTATATCATGTCTAGACTACGTGATAACCGGCTTTTTGAAAATGTTCGCCTTTACCTGGCCTATCTACATGACAAACCTGACTCCATCTGCATCGACGGGAAGACAAAGACGAATGTCATGGTCTCGATCCAAAAAGAAGGCCTCCCAACTGACCCTACAGCCCTGAATAATATATACACTCGTTTCCATGAGAGTTTTAACATCTCCTCTTCCACAGTGGCCAAAGACCTCTCAACCTATGGTTCTCATATTGCTTCCAAACGTCTCTCCTATCTCCAAAAAACTCGCAGTAACCACAACAAATATTTTCGTCCCTAACTCAATTCCAGTCGATCCATCTCAATCCGTCGTAATTGCCCCAAAGCTCCTATCACTCTACTATCAGAATGTCAGAGGACTTCGCACCAAAACCTCGATGGTGCACTTGAACTCACAATCACTTCCCTATGACATTTTTGCCCTAACCGAAACCAACCTTTGTCCCTACTATCTTAACAGTGAATTATTCACTTCTGATTTCGTAGTCTTCCGCGCTGACGGCCAGGAAAATGAAGACCTCTCCTTCGGCCGCGGTGTTCTTATAGCTATTCATAATCACCTTGATGCAACCCTCGTCAAACTCACTAACACAACCTCATTTGAATTCGTATGTGTTAAACTATCTGTATCTAGACGGAGCATATATATTGTTTGCTGTTATATTCGCCCTTCTCAACCCGTCCAAGCATACCAGCAGGCCGTTGATACAGTGGACTCTCTGTTAGATATCGCTGATCCTGATGACGATTTTATAATTGTTGGCGACTTCAACCTTCCCCTTTTGCAATGGACTCCATCGGAGGACGAATCATCCTTTGTTCCTACTAACTCCTCCTCGGAAAAGGAAACCCTCCTGACTGATCGTCTTTTTGACTCCGGCCTTTTTCAGATTAGTGGCATAACGAACAACTTAGGTAGGCAGTTAGATCTTATTTTCTCATCCGACGCTCATAATTCTTTGGTTACCGCAAGTAACCATCTTCTCTCCACTCTAGACCACTATCACCCCCCTCTCGCTCTTGCCTTTTCGTATGAAATCGACCACACCACTGTTGATTTTGAAAACTCTTTCTCCTTCAACTTTCGTAAAGCTGACTTCGTTAAACTTAATACCTTAGTCAATAACATAGATTTCAGCCTCTTTCTAAACGTCAACACCCCCATTGATATCGCTCTTGCATTCTTCTACACAGCAATCTTTGACTGTCTTCTCCAATCTGTCCCTTATGTGCCTCGAAATAACTGCTCCTCATCCCCTCCCTGGTATAATAGTGAATTGCGTTCTCTTCGTAATGTTAGAAACAAATTATGGAAAACTTTCTTGAAATCCAGATCTGCCTCAGATTTCTCATACTACCAACAAGCTTACTACCGTTTTTCCAACCTCTGCGAATCCCTTTACCGCGAATACCTTGATAGAATGCAATTAAGTCTAATCACAGATCCTAGGCGCTTTTACCAATTTATTAATGTCAAAAGGAAGTCCGATGGTTTCCCTTCCACTCTAAAGTTACTTAATACATCTTCTGTTGACCCTAAAGTAATCGCCAACCTCTTTGCGACCTTTTTCACCCTTTCGTACAGTGACCATGTACACGATCCGGACCTTGACTATTTCTCCTACCTGAGTAACTGCCCACAAACCTCCCTAGTCTCAATTGACATTAGGTCTGATATGGTGCGAGAAAATATTAACAGACTCAAGGATGACTTTTCCCCCGGTCCCGATGGTCTACCTGCCATTTTCATAAAAAAATGTGTCAACGTCCTGTGCCAGCCCCTTACAACTCTTTTTCGACTCTCACTCTCTCAAGCCGTTTTCCCTAAATTATGGAAGGACTCCTTCATTTTTCCCATCCATAAAAAAGGCTGTAAAAGTGACATATCGAACTATCGACCCATAGCCAAACTCTCTTCTATCCCCAAGCTCTTCGAAAGCATTCTATACGACTCACTGTATTTCCACTGCAAATCCATTTTTACCCCACAACAGCACGGTTTTTTAAAGGGTAGGTCCACTACGACTAACCTAACCGAATTTGTTTCCAAAACACTGCAAGCATTAGAGGAAGGCAATGAAGTGGATGTTATTACCACCGACTTCAGCAAAGCCTTTGATAAAATCTGTCACCGTACTATTTACCTTAAACTTAATGCCCTCGGTTTCCCACCCTCTTTCATTTCATGGCTGAGATCGTACCTCGAGAATCGCCAATACAGGGTTCTCTTCCGTTTTTCAATCTCCGATCCCATTGACGCCACTTCCGGGGTTCCTCAAGGCAGTCATCTTGGTCCGCTGATCTTTGTCTTAACTATAAATGATGTTGGTCACATATTAAAAGACTCAGATCTGTCTATTTACGCGGATGACATGAAAATCATCAAGGTTATATCTACCCCCAACGACTCACTGTTACTTCAAAACGATCTAAATTCATTCCACACATGGTGCGTAAAAAACTTCTTAGAACTTAATGTCGCCAAATGTCAATCCATAACATTCTCCCGTAAACGCCTCCCCCCTCCCCTTAGAAGATATAACTTTAATAATAAGCCCGTTCCATCAGTCTCCTGTATACGCGATTTGGGTATTATTTGTGATAAGGAACTAAACTTCCGTTCCCACTTTGATCAAATTATACACAAGGCCAATTCTTCTCTCGGTTTCATAAAACGCTGGTCTAAAGAATTCTCGAACCCTTACGTAACTAAATCCCTTTATATCACCTTTGTCAGACCCCACCTCGAATATGCCAGCCAAGTTTGGTCACCTTATCACGACACCCACTCCCTTAGAATCGAAGCTGTGCAGCGTAGGTTTATCCGCTTTGCCTTACGCGGTCTCCCATGGGCCGAAAACTATATCTTACCCCCCTACGAAAATCGGCTAAAATTGATTAACCTGCAAACCCTTACAAAACGTCGTGAGGTTGCCGACATACTCTTCGTGCACCAATTATTAACTGGATCGATCGATTCCCCCGCTCTACTAGAAATGATTTCCCTTCGCACAAACCCTCGTAACCTTAGGACTGTACCCCTCTTTCGTCTTCCTTACCACCGCACCAACTACGGCCACTTCGAACCAATCACCAGAATGTTACGTCTTGCCAACAACGCACAGAACACCCTAGACTTTCATTGCAGTCTATCCTCCCTTAGAAAATCCCTCCACACCTCATGACCTCATGACCTTCTTCCTCCCTAGCATTTAAGATAGTTTTTAAGAGATTAGTTAAAAAAAAATAAAAAAAAAAAACAATTATTTGCGTTTCACCTACCCCTTTTCACGCCCTCTACCTCCTCCCTTCTCTCCAAAATGCTGTTAGTTTAAGTTTTAGTTTCTAAGTTTTTTTGCCGCTAGTTGTAAGTTTAGATTGTTAAAGTTTTCTTTTTTGAGCTTGTATTAAGCTAATAATAAATAAATAAATGCAAGAGACCGCCAGACTCTTCGCTGAACGCGTATCCCGAAATCTCTCAATCACCCCTTTGCCGCCAGCATCAAGTACCGAAGACCAGTGGCAACGCTGCCAACATGCCATCAGAAACGCCGCGACTGATGTGCTGGGTCTCGCTCGACCACCACCGCGAAACCCCTGGTTTGACGAAGAATGCCGGCGAGTGCATGCAGCAAAACAAGAGGCATACAAAGCGGCGCTGCAAAGGAAGACGAGAGCTGCTCGTGAGCTCTACGAGCAAAAGAGACGGGAAGAACATCGGCTTCTCCAAAAGAAGAAGAAAGAGCATGAGAAGCGCGCGTTTGAGAATATCGAGAGTCTGTACTCCAGGAACAATGTACGGAAGTTTTACCAAAAGGTAAAAAGAACGTGTCAGAGAAGTAATACCCGTACAGAAACCTGTAGAGATGAAAATGGAAACCTCGTAATAGAATCACAGTCGGTGCTGAGAATATGGAAAAACTACTTCTGCAGACTGTATAACGGCGACGAAGACCAACATCCCGCTGTCAGGCAGAATGAACCATTCAACATGGACGATGATAGTCAAAATTTCCGTCCACCTGACCAAAACGAAGTGAGGATAGCAATATCCAAGCTAAAATCGAACAAGGCTGCCGGACCTGACGGCTTACCGGCCGAACTTTTCAAGGCAGCTGGGGATGAATTGGTAGAGTGCATACACCAACTCATTTCTAATATTTGGTCAGACGAGTGTATGCCTGATGAATGGAATCTCAGCATCGTTTGCCCGATCCACAAGAAAGGAGACCCCCTCAACTGCGCCAATTATAGAGGCATCAGTCTTCTCAACATCGCATACAAGATCTTTTCTGTGATATTGTGTGAACGCCTGAAACCTTTTATCAACAGCCTGATTGGACCCTATCAGTGCGGTTTCAGGCCAGGGAAGTCCACCATCGATCAAATCTTCACACTTCGGCAGATCCTGGAGAAAACCCAAGAATTCCAAATCGATACTCACCACCTCTTTATCGATTTCAAGGCCGCCTATGACAGCATCTATAGAGAAGAGCTTTATAGAGCCATGTCCAGTTTTGACATCCCTGCCAAACTTGTCCGTCTGTGCAGGCTGACGATGGAGAACGCTCGCTGCTCCATCAAGGTCGGTAATGACCTCACCGAGACCTTTGATGTCAAAAAAGGCTTTAGACAAGGTGACGCGCTGTCATAAGACTTCTTCAATATTGTACTTGAACGGATTGTGCGGAACTCACAAGCCAACACCGGAGGCACAATCTATTACAAGTCTGTACAACTGCTTGCATACGCCGACGATATAGACATTATCGGAAGATCTCAGCGGGCTGTCACCGGTGCTTTTGCAAGCATTAAGGCGGAAGCGGCCAAAATGGGTTTGGCGATAAACGAGGGCAAAACCAAGTATATGCTGTCAACTAGAAGGGAAAACCAACACCGACGAATTGGGCAAAACGTCACCATGGGCAGCTATAACTTCGAGGTAGTAAGGGACTTTGTCTACCTTGGCTCTGCTATAAATTCTACAAACAAAATCAGTGCAGAAATCAATCGAAGAATAACTCTTGCCAATCGCTGTTTTTTTGGGCTTATAAGGCAATTCAACAGTAAAGCCCTATCTCGAACAACTAAGGAGACTCTATATAAGACCTTGATCATCCCAGTCCTGCTTTACGGCGCTGAAACATGGACTTTATTAAGAGAGGATGAAGACATCCTTGGTCGCTTCGAGAGAAAAATTCTTCGTAAGATTTTCGGTCCCGTTTGCGTTGACGGGTTTTGGAGGAGAAGATTCAATCACGAACTATACGAGCTGTACAGCGACATCGACCTAGTCAAAAAACTGCGTATTGGACTTCGGGGATGGCTAGGACATGTAGAGCGAATGGACACCAACGCTTCGGCCCGCAGAGTTTTCGAATCTAACCCCGAGGGACGACGCAGTAGAGGGAATCATCGCCGTAGGTGGCGCGCACAAGTTCAAGGGGACCTCGACCAACTTGGAGTGCGCAACTGGAGGCAATTAGCTAAAGACCGAGCTAAATGGAGAGGCTTGTTGGTTGAGGCCCAGGTTCACCCCGAACTGTAGCGCCACCTAAGTAAGTAAGTAAATAAGTCTACTGGAAATTTGCTGTGCTCATAAAATAAAATTTAAAGGAAAATTTTATAAGAAACATTTTTTCTTGTTTTACAAAAACTTATATGAAATCAATTTCACTCTATGAAATAGAACATATTATGCTTGTATGTAAGTCAGATCTTTACTTCATATGCAGACAGTGGAATGTTGGCTAGTTAAGTGGACTTATTGAACTTATAAAACACCAATTCAATTTTGTACTACTCGTATGTAATACTAAACAAAAAATAAAGGAGAAAAAAGAAAGAAATAAGGGCCAAATATTATATATGGGACATCAATTGGGGTACCCACATCAATTTGATAAGATATACTATTGATTAATAATAGTGTCATGGATTTGAAGTAATAGGACGATACCTTTAAACATAAGTAGTGGTTTTTAATAGGATTTTCCTTTAATTTTAATAGTTTCTACGATTCTTACTTATTATTCCTTGTCACATTAAATTAATAGGAGATATTTTAAAAGTAATGCTGTATACTATTAAAGATTAAAAGGACGCAATATAAATATTAAATGGCAATCCTATTGAAAAAAGAGAAAGAATAGAGTATTGATACAATGGTTTTGAAAGTATTATTTTTATGGTACAAATCCCATTGACTAATTTTAATAGTAAAAAACTGTGAAAGTAATAGGAAAAATAATTCATTTAATAGGATTTTTTTTTGAGTGTACTGAAAGCTTGAATACAACCTTGGAGTTTGTTTAGTGTTGCTATCTTTTTAAAAAGAACCCTTCTCCAATTAACCCAATACCACTTGTAATAGCATTCTCATCTAGAATGGTCCTGTACCACTCTTTGTTCAAAATACCTTCGATACGAAAGAGATCGCTGGTAACGCTAAGGGAAAAGGCTCCCCACACTGAAATCGATCTACCTCTATGGTTTATGGCGGGAGCAAAACATTGCGGCAAGGTGGTTTGCTCTGCGAAACGTCGAACTAAAACCCTTCTCTTCGTGTCAAACAGATCGAACTGTGATTCACCAGTACAAAGAACTATTTTCCAGTCCTCAACATCCCAATTTTGATAAGTTATAGCCCACTCTCTTCGGTTGTCCCTATTTTGCGCCAGAAGTATCCGTTTTTTTGCAACACATCGAAACAAATTTACCTCCCAAAGACGCCTTTTGATTGTTGCAACGGAGCCTGGGATTTCTGTTACCCTGTTGATCTCTCCGCAGATTTTTGGTGCCGTAAGCCTTTGATTAGGTTTCAGCTTAGTAGTTTTCCTTAGACGTTCATACCTCGTTGTGTGATCATTACTTCCGGTTTCACTAATTCGTTTGGTGGTGTAATGGACTCCAGTTCTAGAAATATCAACTTCCTTGGAGATGTCTATTTCGGATTAACCCATTTTATAGAGACAAATCAATCTCCCTTTTATAGAAATAACCGCCAACCAAATCGATCACATTGCGCTCGACGCAAGGCACTCTTCCAGTATTCTGGGTGTCCGGACTTTCCGAGGAGCCAACGGAGACTCGGAACACTACCTAGTTGTAGCTAAGGTACGGATGCGGATATCCAGAACGGAGCGAAATCAACGAAATACTGTGAGGAAATTTGACGTCGGACGGCTACAGTCGCAATGGACTGCCAATGGAATCTCCTCTCATCGATTTCAAACTTGTGTATGATAGCGTGTAAAGAGATGAGTTATACAGATCCATGTCTGTCTCGGCATCCCTGCCAAACTTGTTCGTTTATGCAGGAGAACTCTCGCTGCTCCATCAAAGTTGGAAAGAACACCACCGAACCGTGCGATATCAGGAAAGGTTTTAGACTAGGTGACGCGTTATCATGCGATGTCTTTAACATAATACTTAAAAGAACTGTACGAAACCCACAAGCCAACACTATAGGTACAATCTTTAACAAGTCTGTACATTTGCTCGCTTACGCCGATGACACTGACATAGAAGGAAGAACTCAGCCAGCCGTCAGTGAGGCATTTGGGGGTACTAAAATCGATGCAGCGAAGATGGGCTTAGATTGAAGGGGTTAGCTGCAGCAAATGAGTTCAACTTGCGCTCGGATCTAAAGATGGGTTTAGCGGTCATGAAAGCAAAACAAAATATATGCTTTCTACAAAAATGGACAAATACCAACATCGGCGTCTTGGACAGAACGTCACAATAGACAGATATATTTTTGAGGTAGTAAATAACTTTATCTACCAAGGCTCTATGGTGAGCTCCACAAATGACATCAGTGGCGAGATCAAACGAAGAATGCTCTTACCAATCGCTGTTTCTATGGGTTAAAAAGGTAATTAAGTAACCAAGCCCTATCTCGCACTACAAGTTAGCTCTGTTTAGGACCCTAAGCATCCCAATCCTGCTGTATGGCGCAGAGACACGGACTTTGTCAACATCGGATGAGGATACCCTTGGTGACTTGAGAGAAAAGGTCTTCGAGTGATCTTTTGTCCCGCCTGCATAGACGACGAGTGAATGAGAAGGTACAATGCCGAACTATACGGCCTATAAAGGACATCAGCTTAGCTAGAAGAGTTCAAATACAGCCACTAGGATGGCTTGATCATGTCGATCGGATGGAGCCCAACGTTCCAGCACAGAAAGTCTTCGAATCCACCCCGGATCGACGGCGCAGTAGAGGTCGACCTTACAGTAGGTGGCGCAAGCAAGTAGAGGGAGACCTCAACCCACTTGGCGCAACTCGTAACTTGGCTGGCTGGAGAGGTTTGTTGGTTGAGGCCCAGGTCGGCCATTGTAGCGTCAGCTAAGTAAGTAAGTAAGTGGCAATGGTGTATTGATAATATCATCAATTGCCACGCTAATGATTCATGGTTCAAATCCTGACGTCAGCAAGCATTTATTTATTTCTCATGAAATGTATAAAGTCAGTCCGATCAATTGCGAAAGCTTGTGTGTACCCTACTGCGAAGGCATAACACCAGCGGTAGCTTGGTCATATGGCTGGATAAATTGTTTTCTCTATTTGATTATGATTTGACTATGATGTCGATATTGGCGAAAAAAAAATACAGTGAATCAGAAACAAAGGCAAGAAATAACAAGAATTTCCCCAGTTATCTGAACGCCACCCCGAAGTTTCTCTGAAGCATAAACACCTCAGCTTCAAACCACTACACCAAATCTTTCTTTCTCTATCTATTTATCCTTTCCAACGCCCGCCTTGTGTACAAAACATGTTAAGGGTATTCATAACGCATTGAGTGCGTGTAAGTGATAAAAAAAAATCAGTTGGCTCCTTGATTCAATGGATATTTGCTTCGGAAGACCCATTATTTTATTTATTTTAATAATTTTTGTTATTTTTAACCCTTCACTTTGAAAGCTGGTAATTAACTAAAAAATGTAACGTGTATAACCCTTTTAAATAATTGCTTTGTAGACGAGATTATATCTAATACTAATCTAATATCGAAAAAACCTCCTGTATTGCTTCAATTGACAAATTTGTGTGCGGAAAAAAAATCCGTATACTGACAAAACCGATTACCCAGATGGTTTCATACATCTACATGCAAGTAGAAGATGCAGTTAGGGCTGAGGTTACTGCATATTGCAACAATGACCTGAGTAAAAGAATATATACTTTTTAACTGTAAAAGGGTTGGTAAAAAACAAATAGGTACAATTAAAGTAATAGTGGTGGTGTTAAACTTATGAACGGTAGTGTAACTATTTTATAGTTGGCCTCGGACCAACAATTAAGCTTCTGTAATCCGCAGAGCACTTGATAAAATGTGTCAATTAGAAATGGTACTCAAGTGAAAATATACTGAACAGGCAATTCAGTTGTAAATTCGAAACGCGGATCGTGTGAACCCAGTGGGTAATGCGTGATATTGCAGACATATTCGATTTCTTTTTGACGAGGGCCGCAGGCAATTGCATTTCTATCTATTATACCTAGCGCCACATTACAACCGGTATCCAGTCAAGAATTACATCTTGCACAACGTTAAACGTAAAAAATGATTAATTTTAAGTAAAGGACTATGGGCAACTTCATACAGTCAGTCAAACGCATGTTCGTACACCTGTCTCTAAAAAATAGTGTCGGGATTATTTCCACCGCAAGTACGAAGATATACAGCAGATCCCATCTGTCACACCAATGAAGCTCCTAGATGTATGCAGATGATTCGATGGCACCCGGATTGGTGCCATAAAAACAAACAGAACCATATGTGGAAATGTATAACAAGTGCCTAAAAGAAGCGGTTTTTCCAGACTAATGAAAAAGCAACATCTAGTGCTCCTACCTAAAGGGAACAAACCACTAGATAAGCCAATATCTCATTGTTTAATACAATGGGTAAAATACGGCAGTTGTGACGGCGAAACACATGGAAGTAATAGAGGGCATTTGTAATGAATGTACCCAAAGAGTGAAGCGATATCTGTTAACAGTTGGCCTAAAGCTCGCTGAACAAAAATCAGAAACAATACCAGGAAGCAGCATCAAGAAGAGAGAGACAATAACTACAGGGTAGGCGAGCGCAATACAACATCAAAGCCTGTCATCAGATACTTAGGTGTTATGATGGATGTTAGGCTCGCTTACAAGGAAAACCTCATGCGACAAAGCTGCTTGAGTGAGTGCAGCCTTATCCAGAATAATGATAACTATTGGAGAACCTAAGCAACACAGGAAGCCAGTTCTATCAAGGGTAATGCAGTCGACCATAATGTATGGGGCAACAATTTGGGGCAAAGCAGCGACAACGTCTCTACATTTTGTCATTGTTGGAAATAATACGAGTAGTTTAGTTTTTAGTTTTTAGATGACTTTTATTTCAGTATAAACAATTAATTACAATTTAGTTGTACTTAAGTCTTATTTGGATTGGCCTAAGGCCGTCTACCAAATTGACAACAATATCTTTACTTGCTATTTATTTATTAAATACTAGGACAGTTAAAAGAGTCTAAGTAACTTAAAAATCTCCTTCTATGATGCGTTTTCTGTAGCGGAGTGCGTTCACGGTATAATTGTACAACACATTCCAGCCTTTTTCCCCAATCAAAATGTTGATCGTTTCTTCCGTACTCAATGAATAAGACCCAAAAAATCGTAGACGAAACTCTTTGAGAATCGGGCATATTGCGACAAAATGAAGCACATCTTCTCTCTCCTTTAGGTTACACAAATCGCACAAAATGGGAAGTTCATCACGATGTGGAATATAGTTAAGGTTAACTAATTCACCTCTCATTTTGAAGATTACACTTATCATGTCCGTAGTCTTGCAATTTAGGAAGTAAGTTCGTTCTTGAAGATTGTGTTCAACTTTACTATAGTACAATCTATACTGGGATGACTGAGCTTCATGTAAGTACTTGTCATAAATGATACGACCTGTATTCACCAGTAGGTTGTTGAACTTTATTTTCAAGGACGTATGTTGTTCATCGGGTGCAATACTCATAGTTATTCCGCAATCGGACGCTAGGCGCTCCCACTCCTTGACAAGGTTTCCTCTAGTTAATATGATATGCGAAAGTACTAATTTAGGTATCCTCGTTCGTTCCATTGCCATTACTTTCATGATGTAATCTAAATGTAGCTTCAAAGTATCCAAGAAAAGCGGTGGCACTCCTGTCTCAAGGTGTAACATGTAATTGGGTGTACTACTTGGTAACCGAAAGATGGGCTTAAGAAAATACCGTAAAAATTTCTCTACTTCTACAAAAGAGCAATAACCCCACACTTGAGCTCCATAAAGAAGAACAGATGTTGCTGTCGCACGAAATATTTTTTGCTTCGAGGCATGGGCTATATATTTGTTTTCGATGCAGCGTCCCCAAACCGAAGAAATTGCCCGCTTGGCTTCTGCTAGTTTTGTTGTGAAGTGTTTTTTGATATTAAGATTAGCTGCGATCCAGATTCCCAGGTATTTATACTCTTGTACAATCTCAATGTGTTCACCTTGGTAGGTCCATTTTTCGATTCGGCAATGCCTACCACCACCATTTCTGAAGACCATTATTTTTGACTTTTCCAAGTTAACAGTAAAATTCCAGGTTCTGCAGTACTCCTCAAGCCTGTTGATCATTAACTGCAAACCGTCCACTGTTTCGGCGAGGAAGACTATATCATCCGCAAACATGAGCGCAGGAATTTTTGTACGACTCAGCTCGATTCCACCTCCAACAGCATCTGATATATCATTAATAAACAAAATGAAGAGTAACGCGCTTAGAATGCATCCCTGTTTTACGCCCATTGATGTTGAGAATTCTTCAGACACAAATTCACCGTCCCAAACAATAGCTACGTTATTATCATACATCGCCCTAAGAATATTGATGACTTTGCTTGATACTCCATACCTATATAGTTTATAGAACAGAGCTTCACGGGCTATGGAATCAAATGCCGCGCGGAAGTCTACATAAAAGGCATATAATTTTGTACGTCTCTTTTTATATAATTCGGCAATATTGACGAGGGAAAAAATTTGGTCTATCGTAGAGTAGCTTTTTCTGAATCCAGCTTGGTATTCGTGTAAAATGCTCTTATTTTCGACCCACTGAGTAAAAAAAAAATAAAAATAAATATTTGGCGCAACAGCTCATTAAGTGCCAGGGCCTATCTTCTCGCAACCACTCATGTAGTGTGCGTTATATTTTTCACATGAATGGAAGGGACCTACAGTTTAGTGCCGTATCCGAACGGCGATTTGAGAAGCTTTTTCGTGACAACAATACTCTCGGATGTTTGTCAGACGCTCGCGAGAGGTGGGACCGTGAAAAAACTTTTTGGTGTTTTGTAGGATTCGAACTTGGAACCTCATGCGTAGTGATCCGACACACTAACCACTTACGCCACGGCGCCCACAAGTAAGCCTGTTGAAAATTAAGGACCCGAACAACTTGGCTGAAGTATTTAGAAAAGAAATACCCCTATAATTAGTTGGATCATTGTAATCACCTTTCTTGTGTAACGGAAATATTATAGCTTTCCTGAAACTTTCCGGAACATCTCCAGTTTCAAATATTCGGTTAAATTCAGATGTGAGAACTGACACAAATTCCGTAGTAAAATTTTTGTAAAACTCGAAGGGAATGCGATCAACTCCTGGAGCTTTTTTTAACTTAGACCTTAGGATGACTTGTTGAACTTCAGGTAAAGTGAAAGGGGCATCCAGAAACTCGTCAAAGATCAGAGGGGCTGCATATAGAAAGTCTGGCGATGCTCGTGATGTGTTGAGCAGAATATTAAAGTGATCTCTTAGCTGAGGAGCTTGTAAAGCTGTGGCGATGACATTTCTTTGACCAATTATTATACTGGCGGCTTTCCAAAATTCTGCTGATGATCTAGAACTGTTTAAAGCAGCAACATTTCTTTGCTCAAATTCTACCTTCTTAGCATAGCAAAGGAGCTTAAATTCTCTATTTGCTGCTCCATACAGTGCTCCATTCCAGCGTTAAATACTCTGAAAAGTTTTAGGAAACGAAACGATCTTTTTCTAGCCACCATACACTCCTTGTCGAACCAAATCTGTTTCCTAGTTTGATTATTTTTTCTTGGCGTAATGGTTGGGATAGAGTTTTTTAAAATTACGGTAAGCGCATCAATATTGGGTGAGGGGTTTAACGCGGATAGTCTCTCGAGTTCTTCATTCATATTATTTTGGAACAGGTAGCGAATTCTGGGATTCCAGATTAACTTCGGTAGCAGTCCTAGAGGCTTCGTATTTGCTATATTCATATTTTCCAATACTTTACATGGTAATTCAAGGGGCATATGATCAGAAAATGTTTCCGACGCTACCCGGAAATCTTCTATGAGAAAATGCCAGTTTCCAGATACGAAGCAATAATCGATTACTGAGCACGCTGATCCGCGGATAAAGGTGTACTCTCCGCTAGAATCGCCTTCAGAACTTCCGTTAAGAACCCGGCAGTCAAGAGCATCTGCACATTCGATAATCCTAAAACCCTTATTATCGCAAATTTCATCTTTCGACTTACGGGTTAAGTTCATAGTTTCAGACTGAAATCCGCTTACATAATTGTTTTGAGTCGATCCTATCCTTGCTTTAAAATCCCCGACAAGCATTAAATCTGAAGACTGCAAGCTATTCAATAGGTCGTTAAGTTTGTCGTAGTCGCGCTGCCAGTGACTACAGTTAATGTAAATTGGTACTATGCAAAGGGTGGTGATATTAATTTTTACTTCGAGGACGTACGATTCTTCTATCATCTTAAAATTAACAAGCACGCCAGATAGGTTCTTACGAAGGCCGAACAACTTGCCTCCGCTTCCTCTTCCAAAAGTATTTGTTTTTACTGCTGGTATCCATCTTGTTTCACAATTCAATAATAAATTCTTAAATCTATCTTCTTCATTTATTAATACATGAGTTTCATATAGTAGGAAAATATTAAATGTTTTTATATAACTAAAGAAACCAAATAACTTATTTTTAAACCTGCTACGTTATAACTAATAATTTTTAATTTGGGGAAATTTACTTTGCTCTGGTAGACAGGCACGTCTCATTCAGACGTATCATGTAAACGCTTACTCGTGCTTGTGTTTCCAGCCAAGTTGATTGTAACACCAGCGGTTGCTTTAGGAACTACACCTGCTGTTGACGATCGTTGATGACAAGATAAACCACCACCAACTTCAGATGACATTCTTGACGTTTGCCACACATTGTTTTGATTAGAAGATTCATTCATTAATTTTTGTAGTGATGAAATCTCTCCAACCAACTTTTCGAGGGCTAACCAGCCATTGCCGTCTCCGCATTTTAGGCCTTCAGATATATTCAATAATACGAGTACGTCAAAACGATTGTGAAGTTTATTTTACGGGCAATGTAATCTGTTGTACTAGCTACCCATTCCCTCGGTAGCACGTCTAGGGTATTACTATGACCATAGGACTTTGACTGAGCTTCTTTGCACCAGACCGTGCTATAGGCAGTGATGATTTTATTGTGCAGATCTAGAAGTAGAAGATGCAGGAACGCCGCTAGAGCATCTTCTGACAAATCTTCTGACTTCCCGGGTAGCTCAATCTACAGCAGCACATATGTACTAGGCCGACATAAAAGGCCCAGGAGAGAGGACTGGGCGATGGCAAGAGACATCTGCACGAATCAAAGGCTAAGTTGGGCTCTGAACACCTTCCAGCCGTTTAAAGCACCGGGAGCGGACGGAATATTCCCTGCCCTACTACAACAAGGCCAAGAAAACATTATGCCACACCTTCTAGGACTATTGAGAAGCAGCGTCGCACTTGGGCATATACCAAGAATATGGAGAAGGGCAAAGGTCATATTCATTCCGAAAGTGGGAAAAACCGACACCACTTTACCAAAATCCTTTAGACCCATCAGCTTGATCTCATTCAAGTTAAAGACGCTAGAAAAGGTCATAGATAATCACCTAAGAATGACTGTGCTGGAAAGAATACCTCTCCACCACAATCAACATACCTACAGAGCAGGAAAATCCACCGAAACTGCGCACTACCAGCTGACAAGTTGGGTTCAGGATACACTGGAGAGCAAGCAAAACAGCAGTATGCGCATTTCTAGACATCGAAGGAGCTTTCGATAACACCTCCCATGAAGCAATTAGGAGGGGTCTCGAAATAAAAGGAGTAAATCACTAGATTACGTGCCAGGGGTACGCCGACGATATAGTCATTGTCGCAAGAGGAAAATTTGAAGAAACGCTATGCGAAATCATTCAGAGGGGCCTACGAATCACACAGAAGTGGTGTAAAACGGTAGGACATAGAGTGAACCCTACCAAAACCACTGTGATACCCTTCACCAAGAAAATACAGTTAAAGCATATGCAACCCATCCTGTTGGAAGGGATCAGGGTTGACCCACAGAAACAGGTCAAGTATCTAGGTCTAACACTAAAAAGCAAACTCCTCTGGAGAGAACATGTAGAAACTGTGGTAACTAAAGCCACCAGAGTTTTTATGGTGTGCAAGAACATTTCAGGAAAGACCTGGGGTTGTAGCCCAGCCACACTGAGGTGGATGTACCTGATGTTAAGACCCATCATCACTTACGGGCCAGTGGCATGGGTTAACAGAACTAGACTAACCACGACGAGGACATCCCTCAACAAAGTGCAAAGATTAGCCTGTATATGAATAACAGGAGCCATGCGAACCTGTCCCACAGCAGCTCTAGAAGTGATCGTAGGGATACCTTCACTACACATAGTGCTAGAGCGAATCGCCAAGGAGACCATTTTAAGAATCAGCAAAGAGGGCATCGGGAAAGGAACATGCATCGCAAATAAAGAGCGAGTAACCCTATCCAGCTGAAATTCAGCAATGAGAGGACATTGTGCTTCCATGGCTCAAAGTCATCTTGTCGGGCTGTCTAAAGCTGGTCTATATTCCCAAACTTTGGACCGAGGTTGAAGTCATATTCATACCTAGGGCTGAAAAGAGCTCGCACGTGGAACCAAAGGATCTCCGACTTAAAACTTTAGAAAGGTTAATTGATATCCATCTTCGGCAAAGTATTAGCCCAGCGCTGCTCTCGCCGACCCAACATGCGTACTGCAAAGGCAAATCGGTTGAGACAGCCTTACATTCGCTTGTGCGCACCATCGAAAAATCCTTGAGCATCAAAGAATACACCATGGTGGCTTTCCTTGACATTGAGGGAGCTTTTAACAATGTCAAACCAAAGGCGATTACGGACGCACTTGTAAATCTGAAAGTGGATGTTTCGCTCGGAGTGTTGATCAATCAATTGCTTACATGCAGGATTATTAACACACAGCTGGGCGGAGCATCGGCCAGAAGAATTGCTCGCTGCGGTACACCTCAAGGTGGAGTCTTGTCACCTCTTCTGTTGAACCTGGTAGTCAATGAACTGCTGATGGACCTGGATACGTCAGGTTGTAGAGTGATCGCCTATGCTGATGACATTGCTATTGCTGCCTCCCGTAAACACCCGGACACTCTCAGGGATATTCTCCAATATGCTCTCCTTCGGCTCACCAAATGGGCCTCCAATTGTGGACTGGGGGTTAACCCCCATAAAACGGAACTCGTTCTGTTCACGAGGAAATATAAAGTTCCCCTCATAGACCCTCCCTTGATTAATGGCACCAGTCTCACCTTCTCTGAAAACGCAAAATATCTGGGTCTTATTTTGGATAGGAAATTAAACTGGAAGGCCAATCTACTAGAGCGCGCCAAGAAAGCTAATGTAGCTCTCTATTCCTGTAAAAAGGCTATAGGTAGGAGCTGGGGTATTAAACCTCAAATCACCCATTGGCTATACGTGTCCGTTATCAGGCCTATACTACTATATGGCGTGATCGTATGGTGGCCTGCTCTTGAAAGGGCTGTCCACCTCACTTAACTAGCTAAGGTGCAAAGATCTGCATGCATCTGCATCAGTGGTGCACTTAGAACTACTCCCTCCGCGGCACTGGACATCTTGTTCAACCTGCTACCCTTAGATATTTTCGACAAACAGTTGGCTGCCTGGCGGCCATCCGCTTGAAAGCCTCCTCTCAGTGGTCTAGCTATCGCTTTGGCCACTCCTCGATCCTTGATCTTCTCAACTTCAAACACGAAAACACGGACTACACCCCGCCGAAACTGAGATTTGACCGTAACTTCCGTACGAGCATCCCTAACCGGGATGTATGTGACACTTCCCCCCCTGTCGATGGCAGTTCGGTTCACTTCTTTACAGATGGATCTAAGACGGAGGGTGGGGTGGGTTGTGGTGTTTTCTCCGAACAGCTCAATCTGAGCATCTCTTTCCGCCTCCCTGATCATTGTAGCGTTTTCCAGGCGGAAATCATGGCGATTAAAGAAGCCCTGTCCTGGCTGAAATGTAATGTATTATCTGTCAGGGATATTAGCATTTTCACTGACAGCCAAGCGGCAATCAAGTCCCTGGAATCGTTCTCCTTCACTTCAAAGGCTGTCTTAAACTCTTATGGAGATGACAGAGCAGTTCAACATTCACCTATGCTGGGTGGCGGGCCACAGAGACATTCCAGGTAACTGCAGGGCTGACGACCTCGCCAGACAGGGTACCACTCTAAGGATTTTGCCTGAAAGGCAAGCCCTGGGTATGCCCCTCGCTACATGTAAGTATCTACTAAAGCTGAACGCTATTAGCACGATCAACCTCAGATGGGGAAACGGCTCAACATGTCACATTTCGAGACAGATCTGGCCTAAGCTGTATCAAAAACGTAGTGCCGATCTGATCAAGTTAAAGCGTACACAAATCAGCTGCGTTGTCGGTGTTCTCACTGGACACTGTCTTATAGGCCAACACGCCAAAAGACTTGGCCTCTTCTCCAATGACTTCTGCAGAAGCTGTAGGGACGAGGAGGAGGAGGAAACCATCCTTCACCTCCTATGCACATGTCCGGCCCTGTCGCATAAAAGAATGCTCCATCTAGGGTCCCCCTTCCTTGACGACCTCTGCGATCTGGCGTCCTTGGACGTCATGAGCATCCATCGCTTTGTCAAAAACTCCGGTTGGTTTTGTTAGTCCCTGAGTGGCCTAATGGTTTGATCCATGGTATCACAAAGGACCTTCACTGGTCTAAGTGTGTCTGCACTCTCGTGTGAACGGCCAACCTAACCTAACCGAACCTAACCCTATCCAAATCGGTGCCGCTTCTGGACTGGCCCAGAGATGATATGGTCAAGAAATGCTGCTTTGAAAGGAAATTTGACTCAAAACTGAGCAACAAAAGAGATTGGAGCAGCGAATCCGATAAATACCAACTCAAACAACACACAATTAAATGGTACACAGACGGATCGAAAACATCTACTGGCACTGGGGCAGGAGTGTACGGGCCCAGGACTAGATACTCAGAATCACTGGGAATACTCCCCATTATATTTCAAGCAGAAGTTCACGCGATCGAAAGATGCGCGCAATTCAACTTAGACAGGAAATATCGCGGGCAGGACATCGCGATACTACCAGACAACCAAGCCGCTATTAAAGCACTGACCTCGCATGAGATCAGATCCAAACTGGTATGGGAATGTCTCAGCAGGATCAACAAACTGGGAGAAACGAGCAAAGTAACTCTCTACTGGATACCAGGACATGTAGGAGTAAAACGGAACGAAACAGCTGATGAACTAGCTAGAAACGGATCAGACAGCCCGTTCCTTGGACCAGAACCCTTCTGTGGGATAGGACCCCACAAAATAAGGGAAGACTTAAGGAAAGAATAAGAGAACAAATGGGCCGAACATTGGGACGATATCCCCCAAATAAGACAGCCAAAGGAACTTCTGGGGAAATACAACCAGAAAAGAAGCAAAGCCTGCCTAAGAGTTAGTGAGAATCGGCTTCGCATTTTGGCGGGCATGTTAACAGGTCACTGCAGACTTAAGGAGCACCTTAGGAAATTGGGAATAGAGGGAGACGGGCACTGCAGATTCTGCAGGGACTTCGCAGAAACACCAGCGCACCTTCTTATGGAATGCGAAGCACTGATCCACAAAAGAAGGAATCACCTTGGTGCCTACCTCCTATCAGAAACGTATTTACCTTCACTCGATCCACTGAAGATACTCCGGTTTGCTGTAGCAGATGGACTGAAGGAAGTGCTCTAGACCGATTATATCATCGGCTAGAGCCTTAGTAAGGGGGGCACAATAGATCTTTTATAGGTCGCAGTGCACTTCCACCTCTCAATAATATACTTCTATCTATCTATCTATCTATCTATCTTCTGACAAAGCTGTTCTGCTACTGTTCTGTATATCCTGTTAATTTTGCTAATATTGTAGTCATAACGCAGAGCTGGTCACCATACTAGTGACCCGTACGTGATCAGTCCATTCAACAATTTTTCAAAATATCATATACATAATTTCGAAATGCTCAAATTCATCGTCAAATTTAAACTACTTAACACAAATTTTAATTTGGATTCGTTAAACGAAAGTGTACTGAGGACGCAATGACCTTTTCAGAAATCATTCACGCGGATCTCGACAAGAGCAAAAGATCTGCTGTAGTTTTTATCTATCTGACAAAGGCATTTGACTTAGTTAATCATAGTAAAGATTCTAAAAAGATCTGTCTTTACGAGAAACATCCTTTCGTTCTACCTGCAAAATAGAAAGCAATACGTTCGCGTAAACACAACCTTGAGTGACTCACTGCCCAGCCCAAGCGTTGGTGTAGGATCTGTTCTTGGGCCTTTGCTAGACGTACTACGCCTGTGTACATACAAAGGGGTTAAGTGGGGTTGAAGACACCATATTTTGCTGAAGGATTTGCTACAGACATAGAAAGCTACGCATACTCGTACTATCCTTACCCGCTGAACTATGTTTAGTTTCCAATTAAGTTTAAGGTCCAGAAGGATTCCGAAATACAAAAGAGGCTTTTGGAAAATGCATGAATAAATTCATTTGTTTAAGGTTTTTTTTTTTTTTGAGAGATGAGGTGACGGAGCAAACAATGACCCATGAAGCATAAAAAGATCTTTTGTGCTGTCCTCTGGTTGGTAGTTCAAGAAGTAGTTGTCAATAAGCTGAAGTCTAGTTCGTTGGTGAAGCTAAGGATAGTTCGAGCTACGGAAGAGGTGACATCAGAAGGTGATGCAAAGCCTTTGTTTAAGTGCTTCAGCCTAATCCGGGCTATGGCCGGTTAATCACATAGTATGTGATGGGCTGTTTCGGTGTCTTCAAGACAGAAATCGCACGTATCCGATTCAATACGACCCCTTTTTATGAGATGGTAATTGAGAGGGCAATGTCCAGTTAGGAAGTCAGTTAGGATCTTAGCGTTGTGTTTGCTCATTGTAAGAATGTCTCCGGTTCTATTTTTTGAGAATTTAATAAATTTATGAGAATGCCTTAGAGCATGAGAGCATTTGTTCGTGTTCCCAATGATATAGCTCTATCTTTATTTGGCTGGTAGGTATACCGCAGAAAGGATCAGATCGAATGTGAGGAGTTTGGGCATCTAGTCTGGCAAGCTCATCAGCAGCTTCGTTACCATGGATATATAATCTTCGAAGGTTTCTCCTGATGCATTCTCTGGCACAGAGTTCGAATGCTCGATGTTTAAGTTTAAAAAAATAAATAAATATTTGGCGTAACAGCTCTTTAAGTGCTTCTCGCAACCACTCGTGTTATGTGCGTTATATTTTTCCCACGAATGGAAGGGACATACAGTTTAGTGCCGTATCCGAAGGGCGTTTTTGAGATGCTTTATCGTGACAACAATACTTTCGGATGTTTGTCAGACGTTCGCGAGAGGTGGGGCGGTGAAAAAAACTTTCTGCTGTTTTCTTGGATTCGAACTTGGAACCACACGTGCAGTGGTCCGACAGACTAACCACCTTCGCTACGGCGCCCACTGTTTAAGGTTAATAATTTATAATATTACTTTTTTTTTCTTGTGTCAAGCTATCACTACTCAATTTTTCTTTAGGTCTTGGGGCTCTCTGTGTAACAACATTTTTATTGTGCTGAATGCGCCGCGAAATCGGCATAAATCGTAAGTGCACGAATTTTTTTTTTATTTTTTTTTCCGAGGGTAGGTGAAAAATCTTCCATAGACACTATGAGAATAGCAAGCGGGTGCTCATAGTAGTGTCAGATTCTTGCTGACTAAAAAAACACCACCCTTCGATATAAATTTGTTAGATATCCCAACTAAGTAATCAAGCAATTTTTCTATTACGAAATAAAAACGTTTGGCAGGTTACTTTCCACTGAAAGATCCTGCATGTTCCGCAATCTAGACGCGGTTAATCATCATCTCGCCAAGTCGAAAGGTTTCGTCCTTTGTAGTCGGCGCAATCAATTGCTCTCATCCAAAATTGGTAGGACTGTATTGTTGACAAGTCCGATTAATCGGTTTCTATGCTTTCTCGCGAAGCTTCTAGTTTCAGCTTCGATTATCGGAGTTCCGAGATCCCTGTGGATATCGTCGTTTCTACTATACCACGGTGTTTGGACAATTTCTCTTAGCACTTTATTTTGAAAAGCTTGTAAAATATTTGCATTTGTTTTCTTGTTACAACCCCAAAATTGTATACCGTAGGTCCACACCGGCTTTAGCACTTGCTTGTATAAAAGCAGTTTGTTTTCAGTACTGAGCTAAGAATGGTATCCGAGTAACCAGTTTATTTCTCTATATTTGATTTCGAGTTCGTTACGTTTGCTTTTCACGTGCGAATTCCATTTCAGCCTTGCGTCGAGTGTCATTCCCAGGTATTTGGCCTCGTTTGCAATGGGTATTTGGGCCGAGTTTAGGAAAATTGGCAAGTTATTAGTTTTCCTGTAAGTGAAATTCACGTGAACAGATTTAGTTTCGTTGAGGGCGATCCGCCAGTCCCTCGTCCATTCATTTACATTATTCAGTGCGTTTTGCAGTTTTGCAGTCGTTTCTTCGATTGTTTTACCTACTGCTAGGATAGCGGTGTCATCGGCAAATGTAGCAAGGATAGTGCCATCTTCGTTCAGTATATCACGAGTATATAACAAATAGAGAAGCGGCCCAAGAACGCTTCCTTGCGGCCGCAATTTCTTTGAGCTTGGAGTATTCGACTTCATGTCTAACACGAAAGAGTCTATTCCCGAGATATGATTCTAGAATATCGTATAAGCATACAGGGAGAACTTGTCGTAGTTTGCATTTGAAGCCATCATGCCACACTTTATCAAAGGCTTGCGAGACGACAAGAAATACGCTTGAGCAAATCTCTTTTTCTTCAAATGCTTTCTCGATTACGTCAGTAATTCTATGCACCTGGTCAATCGTCGAATGCTTACTTCTGAACCCAGACTGGTGGTCAGGGATAAGATTATTTTCTTTTATAACCGGTTGGAGACGCCTTAATAATATCCTCTCGAAAATTTTCGATATGATTGGAAGAAGCGAAATTGGTCTATACGATTTTACCTCATTTGGCGGTTTTCCTGGTTTTAAAACCATTATGACGTCCGCAACTTTCCATTGGCTCGGCACGTGTTTTAATCTAAGTGCAGCATTTACAATATGGAGAAGCTTTATCAATGCTTTTCTAGGTAAAACTTTGAGAATTTCTCCGGTAATCAAATCATAACCAGGAGATTTCTTAGGTTTTAGATTCTCGATATCATGTTTGAGTTCCCTTGCGCTCGATTTCTTCACATGAGTACTAAGCTGCCTTAATACCCGGTCTAGTTAGACCAGGTACTAGCTCTGATACTCGGTACCAACGAAAAGATAGTACTTGTACATTTCTTTATATCACTAATACTGTATCTAAGTTCACCAAGCGGTACTAGCAGCTAATACGTCTAAAAACTGGTCTAATACTGATTTTGACACTATTTTGGCATTTGTCGACCGTTAGTCAATTATTTCGAATTATATTCGTATTTTACTCATTAGTGAAGTTTTTTTTTTATATTTGTGTTGCTTTACTGTTGTGAATGATGTGAGTAAGGTGTTTTTTTTTTTGGATTGCGCAAGGGATGTGTAATCTTCATAGATACTAATAGCCCGAGTGCTACTAGCATGCACGATTCGCAAACCTGAGTAATCGATGCCAGGAATACGCCTACGTACTAAACACAAACCCTACACACTTCAACCACTCTCCCCGCGGGACTGCCGTTAGGTATAAATTCGCGGGGCTGATTAGCGATTGATGGTATGCTACTTGAGTCAGCTTTTTTCGCTGCTTCAGCTGCTCTTCTTAGCTTTTCTATTCTCCGCAGCTCTTTTTGTGGAGTTGTTACGAAGGAACATATTGCCATCCAATTCTCTTCCGACCGTAACATATGGTCGAGGAGTAATGACGAACTTGGCAGAGTAATTCTCCATGCCGTGAAACGTGTGCAGTAAAACACTGCGTGCTCCATATCTTCATCTTTACCTGGGCATTCCGGGCAGGATGGTAAGTTGTCGTGTCCAAATCGGTGTAGATATTTGCGGTAGCCACCGTGGCCAGACAGGAACTGCGTTAGATGGTAGTTGCAGTCTCCATGCTTTCGACTTATCCAGTCATGGATTGTCGGTATAAGTTTATATGTCCATCTGCCTTTTGTTGTATTAGCCCAACGAGCTTGCCACATACCTGCTGACGCTGCCCTTTCTTCAATTTTTATCACCTTGATACCAGTGGCGTCGTGATGACTCAATGCTCTTCTGTTATATATCCTCAGCATTTCATCTGCGAGAATATCGATGGGGACCATTCCAGCTATGACAAATGCAGCTTCGTCAGAGATGGTTCGAAAGCCGCTGATTGACCGTAGCGCACAGAGTCTGTATAATGATGATAGTCTCATTTTGGTCTCCTTCGTCCTCAGTGCCTCCGCCCAGACAGAACTGTGAGGTGATAACTCTAGAGAGTAGAATCCTTCTAGCGTATCTAGGTCCACCGATGTTAGGCATGATACGCGAGAGAGCTCCCTGCATTCGCGATGCTTTTTTGGTAACAAAATCAACATGCGTTTTAAACCGTAGCTTGTTGTCCAGCATTACTCCAAGGTATTAAACCCCCTCTTTTGACCTGATGGTTTGGTTACCAACCTGAAAGTTGGCAAATTCGACGATTTTCCGACTGGTTATAAGAAGAGCTTCTGTTTTATGGTCAGCTAGTTCTAGTCCGGCGGATATTAGTCAATCTTTTATCCGGGCAATTGCTTCATTTGTAGCTGATTCTACTGCATGGATCTGTTACTGTCACGACTGCAATGTCGTCGGCGAATCCAATTATCGTTACTCCCCCAGGTAGCGGTAATCGTAGGACTCCGTCGTACATGATGTTCCACAATAGTGGCCCCAAAACCGATCCCTGTGGAACTCCCGCAGTTACGTTGTAGTAATTTACCCCTTCATCGGTATTGTACCTCAGCTTCCTGCTGTTGAAGTAGTTCGTCACTATCCGTAGCAGGTAATATGGCGTATCCATAATCTATTATAGATAATCTTCTCGACGATCTTTCCCATGGTGTCCAATAGGCATATTGGACGATAGGATGATGGTTCTCCTGGAGGCTTCTTTCCTTTTGGCAGTAGGACCAAATGCTGCGTCTTCCATTTTTCGGGAAAGGTTCCTTCTTCAAGGCACTTCTGCATTGTTGATATGAAGAGGTTTGGTCTTTTTTTACAGCTGCCTTTACTGCCTTATTCGGGATACCGTCACCTATCTTGCTGCATGCCCTGTGCAGCTCCTCGTGAGTACTTAAAGGAATATCTTCTGAATTGACTTCACGTATAATATTGCACATAGTAGCAGGCCTTTGAGGGAAGAGGTGCTCTACGATGGATCTCAGCATTATCGGACATGCTATTTGAGGAGTCCTATAGCCCTTCAATTTTGTCATCACCATTCTGTATGCCGAGCCCCATGGGTTAATGTCGGCTTCTTGACAGAGACGTTTAAAACATGCAGTTTTGCTTTCCTTGATGGCTCTATTTAAGTTATGTCTCGCCAGTCTAAGGGTGTCCAGGCATTGTTGGAAATCCGCCCTACTTCTTGATCGTTGGACTTTGCGCCGGGCTTGTAGACATGAGTATGGTGGTAGGTATGCGGTATCGTGTGGAAGAGTGTGTGGTTGGTTGTTTTTTCTTTACTTTATGTTTGGTACCAATGAAGAATGAAGAAACAAGAATTAAAAAGCGATGAAGCAAAAAGTTCACATCGTCCCAAGTATTTATTGTTCTCCGTTGTGGCATATGGTAGATACGGCGCTCAAATCGACGAACTTCTACCACTTCTTCATCGTTCTCGTACTCGATATCGTCCTCGAAATCATGAAACAAACTATCCCCACCAAAAATCAAACCCATTTTCCATCCAGAAAATAGAAAAAAAAAATTAAATGAAACCAAAATAGAGCACACGTGTATGTATTTACTTTTTTCACAATGACAGCCAAGAAAATATCAAAATAGAGTACTATCTCTCATGATAAATAATTGAAATTGGCCTCATCCGGTTATTAACGACGCTAGACTGCCGATTTTGAGGGTCCAGCTAATATTGAGTACCAGCTAATACTCGGTACCAAATCGGCGTTAGTACTTTGTGAAGAAATGACTTGATACCAATTTGAGTACCAACTTTTGCTCTAATACCGGTACTAGCGCTAGTACTCGGTGAAGAAATCGGGCGTTAGTGTTGCACTTGCGAGCGTCAAATCGTCAGATGGTAAATCCAGCTTATTGAGGTTGTCGTAAACCACTTGACCATCGTACGGCTTAAAGGTTTCTTCCAGGTGCGCCGCAAAGACGTTCGCTTTTTCTTTATCTTCCCTCGCCCATTCATTTTAACTTAATTTGATTGGCGGCGCGGGAACTTTGGGCTTTTTGGTGCCCCTTACAGCTTTCCAAAGTGAATAATTGGAATCTTTTTTCGCTGTTAAACTTTCAAGGTAAGAGGCTATTGCACGCTTCTTAAAATCCTTAATAGTCTTCTTCAACAAATTGCACAGACGATTCAAGTGTGCTTTATGCTGCGGAGCACGGCTCTGTTGCCATTTTTTACGCGCTTTTCTTTTTTCCTTGACCAATTTTTTTTATTTCCAGAGGATATCGTAAGCCGTATTTGTCCGGCGTTTTCCTTGGAATGGGCGTATTGTTCCAAGAGGCGAGCTGTACGATCTCGACGAAGCGATCAACTTCAACCTCAAGTTCATAGCGTGTCGTAAGTGGAACGCTCAGTTCAACATTATCTTCAATTTCGTTCCTAAAGCCTTCCCAGTTAGTTGTTCGACCAGTTAATCTCGCTGGCTCCAGGTTATACACTAGTTTTTCGCTGATTGTTAAAATAACCGGGGAATGATCAGACGACAGATCAAAGCAGTCTTCGACTTTTATGTGGTTGGTAGATATTCCTTTCACAACGAAAAAATCGATCAGACCGGGTATTTTCGAAGTATCAGTTGGCCAGTAAGTCGGTTTACCCGTCGAATGGAAATCACAACTGTACTCCATACTTGCCCCATAGAGCATTCTACCTTTTTTCGAGCTGTATCTTGAGCCGCAGAACGTACATATGTTTCGCATTAAAATCGCCGCCAATAATAAAATTAGGTTTCAGCGATTCAAACAAGTTAGTAAAATCACTTTTTTCAAGCGCGGAACGCGGTGTACAGTAGATAGATGCGATTTTAAGTGTACGCTGACTATTTTTTACTCGAATCGTGCACAGTTGCAAAGTTTCAAGCTCTATCTTTAGGTTTTCGGATTGTTCGATGCAGTCTTTAATGAAGCAAGGATGATCCGCCTCTCGCTTTTCCCGAAGGGTGACAAGCGTGGTAATCTTTACAGCCTTTTATTTTTAAATGCGATTCCTTTTTTACGTGGGTTTCAGAAATCAAGCAAAATATCAATATCTTTTTCACGCATGAAGATTTCCAATTCGTGAAGTTTTTGCAAAAGTCCGTTTGCATTCCAAGTACATATTTTTAACATTCGTTTTTCATTCATATTCTAGACGAAGTACGCGTTTTCTGAGAATTGTTTTCAAGCTTTACCAGCCTATAGAGAATCATTTTTTTTATTTTGCTTTGTTCTTCAAATGTCTCGAGAATAACCGACAAAACATGAGAGAGAGGGTCCGTCGAAACTTCGACATTTTTTTGGTTTTTCGGATGCCGCGGCCTGAGCGTAAGTCTGCACTCCTGTTGTCCGAGGGTCATTACCCGGTGGCCTTTCAATATTAACTTTTCAGTGCCGTTTCTTTTGAGAACAGAGGTCGAGGACTTTTCTGTTGACACTCTTTCCCTCACCTTTTTGCGCTCTGGACCCGGTAGTTCTAGTTTGCCTACTTTCTCCTGTGCGATCTTACGCTTCTGCTTAGTTTTCAGTTTCGATTTTGCATTTAGGGGCTTAAGGAGCGCATCTCTCCGTTTTTGCAACTCTTTAGCTACTTCATAGCCTCTATAATTTCCCGGGTGCTTTCCCTTACAATTAGCACAGGTTGCTGAGGTTTTGTTTACTCCACAAACTTGGGAGCGGTGATTTCCGGCGCATTTCACACATCGCGATTCTTTTTTGCAGTACATTTGCGTATGGTTGCATCCTTGGCAACGTTTGCACTGCAGAATCATCCTTAAATTTCTACGCATGGGCTCGATTTTGACCACGATATTTAGTATAGCTCTAATTCGGTAGATATCGTCGATATTATCAGACTTATCGAAGGTAAGCTTAAAAAGCGGAAGTCCACGCCTTACCAAGACGTCTTTATCTATTTCCGTTTGTTGCTTCTCCTTCTTGATGATATTAACGGACTCAAGAATTTTAAAGCCTTTGGCTTGAAGATCAGTCATAACCTCTTCTTTGGTGTATGAGTGGTGGAGTCCCCTTGCAACAACACGATGTGGCCTTTCTGACTTGATTTCGAAAGCATACCACTGAATCTTTTCGGTATTTAGCTTTTGGGACAGAGCTCGGTAGTCACTGTAGTCATCGATGTTAATTTTCCACGCGTTATCCCTTTACTACCAAAATGTAAGGGGACTCCGCACGAAAACGAAAAATTTATTATTGGCATCACACGCATCGACTCATGATGTGATTGCACTGACGGAAACATGGCTTAATTTTACCTTTCTGAACACGGAATTATTCTCCTCAGACTTTGAGGTATATCGTACAGATAGATACTTAGATATTGAGCATCTAAGGGGTGGTGGAGTCCTAATTGCTGTTCGAAATTCGTTGGAAAGTTGTATCTTTCCAATTCCTAATACAGACTCGCTAGACGTTATCTGTGTGAAATTAAATCTAGGATATAAATTCGTTATAATTATTAACATTTATATTCCTCCTGAAAGCTCGATCGAGGTATATAAGCATGCTACTGATGCCATAAATTATGTATCGGAAAATTGTAATCCTCTCGACATTTTATTGGTGGGTGATTGTAATCTACCCAACTTAAAGCGGACCCCTTCTGACTACGAACTAAGTTTTGTGGTAGCTCATGCGTCTTTACCTCAAGAAACAATTTTGGTGGACAATGTAATGTCTTGTAGATTACTGCAACTAAGCAGTATAAAGAACTTTCTTGACAGACAACTTGACCTGGTCTTTTATACAAATGCGGGCAGTTGTATTGTGGAACCTAGTTCCACCCTGATGAGTACTATCGACGCGTATCATCCTCCACTTCACGTTATTCTTTCTTATGACGACGTGATTCATGATAGTTTTGAAAATCTTACTCTTGAATTTGATTTTAAGAAATCAGACTTCAATTTACTAAACGAACTATTATCTAGCATTGACTTTGTAGGAATCTTCAACAGCAATAAAAATATTGAGGAAATTACTGAACATTTTTACATACGTATATTTGACTGTTTTATCTCGTCTGTACCTGTAAGGAACACACGTAAGGATATGTCTACAACTGCACCTTGGTACAATAACCAATTACGGAGTCTGCGTAATAAAAGAAATAAAGCATGGAAAAACTATTTAACGACAAACAGAACAAGCGATTATAACCAGTTCGCTATCCTCTATAGAGAATTTCAAATCTTATCGAAAAATCTATACGATAGTTACATTAATATTCTTATACATTATTTGTTTATGCTGTCAGGCAATGGAACTCTCTATACCTAGACATTAGAAAACTCCGAGGAACTCAGCTCTTTCAACGCGTTCTCTTCAGGTATTTGGCAGAAAATTCTTAAATCCAAGAAATTTGATTTTATTTTCTTAATTTTAAAACTTTAAAAATTTAATTCTCTAATCAATTGATTATATAAAATGGAAGAATAAATAATTATACTCTTGTAATTCCTTTGATTCACAATCACGAAAATAAGGCTCCTTAATTGAATTATTTACGTTAAGTTTTAGTTTGTTATATTTACCATTAATTGTAACTTAACTTTTGCTATAAAAGACTCCTGCTAATACCATATGTCTTACTTAAGTGAATCAAGCAGCAGCCCTCTTGTAATCTGCAATATGTTCTCTTCATTCTTTGGCCTATCTTTCTGTTCCGACAACTATTCACCTACTCAAAGTAATTTCGCCCACCTTGAAGGTTTCTCTAATAGCTCAATGGACCAGATTTCAATAATTGATGAAGATGTGAGAGAGCATTTAGTTTTACTTAGTAGCGATACTACCTGTGGCCCTGACGGAATTCCTCCGATTGTGCTAAAATATTGTTGCAATACCTTGGCATCACCCTTAGCCGCCCTATTTCGGGCATCATTAAAGCAGAGCATTTTTCCTAAGATTTGGAAAAACTCTTTTATCATTCCAATACACAAAAAGGGAAATCGATGTGAAATTTCTAATTATAGACCTATTGCCAAACTATCATGCGTGCCAAAACTGTTCGAGGCTATAATTTGTAAGTGTTTTTATTTTGCTTGCAAACCATTTCTATCAACCAAGCAGCATGGGTTTATGAATAGAAGATCCACTCTTACCAACCTTTTGGAATTTACTTTCTTTACAAACAAAGCCGTCGAAGAGGGTGGTCAGGTCGATTGTATTTATACAGATTTTTGCGAGGCCTTTGACAAACTGTCTCACAGCTTAATTCTGTTTAAAATGACGTCTTTGGGCTTTCCAAATCATTTCGTTCGACGGATATGTTTTTATCTTGAAGAACAAACTTATCAAGTTTTATTTCGGGGAATGACATCCGATGCAATCCTCGCTACATCCGCTGTACCCCAAGGAAGTGCCCTCTTATAACATCCACGCTTTATAATACCATTGTTCGTCCGCAGTTAGAGTATGCGTCTAACATTTGGTCTCCAATGTATGCAGTACACATTAACCGTATTGAATCGGTACAGCGTAAGTTTGTCCGATTTGCACTTCGCCATTTAAACTGGAATGACCCTACACGTCTTCCACCATATTGCGACCGCCTTCTTCTCCTAAATCGTCATTCTTTGGAGAAACGTAGGGAAGTATGTGATGTAGTATTTTTACACCAGCTGGTAAATGGTTTTATTGACTCGCCGGATCTTTTAAATAAAGTCGGTTTAAACGTAAGATGCTACAACTCCAGAAATACCGATATTTTCCGCGTAAATTTCCACCGAACGAACTACGGTTCTAACGAACCTCTTACGCGTATGGCGAAGGAAGTAAATAGTAACCACGACAAATTTGATTACAAGCATAGTAAATTAAATTTAAAACATAAATTATACGAACGATACAGGTTTCTTTGTTGAAAGTGTTTAGTGTAATTTTGACATAATGCGTAGCATATTAATTTTTAGTTCATACTTTTGTTTAGTATGCAATCTGCTTTTTGTTTACTTGTCCAGTCTTTTTGTGTAAGGTGTAAGGCTTTATAAATATTCACAATACTAACAACTAACACCACGCTAAATGATGAATGTGTCAAGCTGGATATTACTTAGTAGCTGATTTGAGTTTTTCTCTCTCAGTTCAAAGCATTCGTCACAAAATGCTTGCCCTTAGCAGTACTGATAGCGTTAAAAAAAAAAAAGATGTAACCTTATATTTCGATGTAAATGTTCCTTTAAGGAGGCTTTACAACTTATTGTATTCCGTTATCCCGACGATGTTTATTGGTGGGGGTGGACGAAATTGCTCTCGAAGTTGTTTTTCTTGCGGTTCCTTGTGGTTTTCTTCTTTTAGGGGCTTGACTTCGGGCGATCCGTTTTTTACTAGGTCTTTTCTTTGGGACCCGATACGTTTCGCGTGCTAGCTCTTCTTCGTCGGTGTGATATTCCCTACTAGCTAAGCGTGCTGGAGTACATTCACGTTCTTTCTGGATATGTGCGTTCCTTGGGGACTTATTTTCTTCTTTTAATAAGTCTATCTCTTTCTTAAGATCTTGATAGAGTAGATCGATTTCGTTAAGCTTGATTCGGAGTGTTTTATTTTCTTGCTCAAGACTTTTATATTTCGCTGAGTCCCGTTTCTCACGCGCTTGCACTTCCGGCGGACTTCTTTTCCGGAGACGTTCGATCTTGTTGGTGAAGATCGAGATACCCTTGTACTTTTTGAGAAGGGATTTATTAGGTGCAATAAATGGCTCTCCCCAGAATCCGTCGATCCGACCTCCGAAGAGGGTGGATTTTCTTGTGTACCTGGACTGCCACCTGGGGTATTCAAATCTTTTGTTTTGTTCATTGCATGTTTTTGTATTCGCCATCGAGTCGTTTGGGGTAAGTGTGCGCAGCGGGTAAGTGTACGCACAGTTTATTTCTCGAAAATGACAATGAATATTAAGTATCTGTAAATGCACAGATGCAGTGGGTATCTGTCCTTTGCTTGGGTCAGCTGTTGTTGCGTTTCAGTTTGGTTTGTTTTGTGAAGGGAAACCAAATAAAAAAAAGGTTAGTTTTACTAAAATATTTCTCAATTTTAAAATCGTGTTAGTGTTCAGTGATTGTATTATAACACATTGAGTGCTAATTATTTGTTGAATATATTAAATATACATTATATTTGAGTGAACATTTTACTGGATTTGGTCTTAATTTGTTCAAAATAAACAAATTATTGAAAAAAGTGCAGTGGGGGTAAGTGTGCGCAAAACTTTTGGGGCAAGTACACTTACCCCTACAAAGAAATGTGAAAGGAAAAAACGTTTCGGTTTGTAGATATATTATATAGGAATAAAGTAAGCTTGTACGAGTATACGGGTGAAAGAATCGAATTTTTAATTGATGTTACCACTATAGAAAAAAAAAATAAATAATTGTGTATTCACTTATACATATATCCATATAAATTTTTTAAATTTTTTACTAAGCCACTACCAGTGAATCTTATATATCCGTAACTCGATATGTTCCGTCTTATGAATAAATATACATATATAATGTTCCCATGATGTTTTTATTATTCTTTTTTTTAACAGATGCCTCGAACATATGTAAGGAAAAATACTGAAAAAAAGTTTGCGACACAATGCCAAATTGATAAGGCTAAACATCTTATTAGTTTGGGTTTAAGCCAGCGTAGGGGCGCGGAGGAAGTCGGAATAAGCGAATGTGCGCTTAGAAAACGCCTCAAGCTAAACACTGCTGCCTGTTCTCTTGGTCACTTCAAAACGACATTTTCTCCTGATCAAGAAAGAGAAAAAGTAGAGTATTGCGAGAAAAATGTTTGAAAAATCATTTCAAAACATGAAGTTCCTTTTTTTGTTATTTGTTAATTTATTTTATCATTTATATAAATAATTAAGAGTTCCTTCCATTTACAATAACAGTTTGATCTGTGAAATAATACTAATTTTAATATTTAATATATTAAGAGTGTTTCTTATGTTATTTAGGTACTTAAAGCTCTTTTAAAGATTATTAATATTTTTTTACTGCGTTTCAAGAATTTTGAATGTGTTAAAAAATATCTATTTACATTAAAAACTATACGAAATTTGATTTTGTGGTTTCTCTATGAAATATACTATTATTTTTTCGGAAAATAAAAGAGTTAATAATAAAAACTTGTAACATAAATGTTTTAGTTAAAAAACGCTGGACATTCGCATACTTACTCCAAATCATGGGTACACTACACTACACCCATAGATAGGGGCAAGTGGGCGCAATCTGACTTGCTTGGTTTTTTCAATAAAAATGTAAGTAAATTAAAAAAAATACATTGTAATAAATAAATAGCCAAATACGCAGCTTTATAATTTATTAAAGCTCTGTATTATATCTTCTATATTTCGCTTGGAATCATGTTTCAAAGTCGAAAGTGCGCACACTTACCCCTAACGACTCTACTCGGTATACGGAGGGTGGATTTTATTCACCTCTTACGACAGGCATGCCCTCCTCGGGTATATTCTAACCCCTACCCGAAGTGCACGAATATGAATTTGAGCCAATTTAAATCGATGTTAGTGTTTTAATCATTTAAAAGCTTCCTCATGTTAATAAACTTTAATTTGATCTGATTGTACAAGATTCAAAACTTTAAAGTTGCTTTTAAAAATTTAAAACAGCTATTAGCTGCACGAATATGAATTGGATTGACTGTATCATTCTTATGTACGTAGTACGTAAATTAATTGATAAAGAAGGTTAGTGTATGCATGAAATTTGCATGTGCAACCTTTTGAAGACGTAAGTCAATTAAATCAGTGAATATTTCAAACAGATTATAACAACACACTGCAGGGGAAATCTCCTCCCAAGAACGCATTTTAATCACACAACCATGTTACAATTTGCATAGCGTGAGCATCGTTCATTGATCCTATCTCCAGCTCGAATGCGTGCATTCCTCCAACTAGCATGTGCGGCAATTGCGTAATACACCCTCCAATGTATTCCTCACTCAGATACAAACATTCCGGATAGAAGCGAATTGTACAAACACTAAGTAAGTACATATGCAAAGAGTCTGTAATTTTAAAGTACATCGTGCTCAAGATACTTGAAATTTAATACCCAAGGGCTGCGCCTTTATGTAAGTATCTATTCGATGTAAAAACAAATGTAGACATTAGAACGCAACACAACATATGTATGTACATAATCAGATACGTACGCATGCGTGCGCAAAGATTAAAATTTGTCGAACATAAACTACGATAGGTGGAGGTGATGGTTGCGTGCATTCTACAAATTGGAAAATGTACTTTGACATTAACATAATGGATGTGATTGACATCTCGTAATGGCTGTTTTAAAGTTGTTGTTGTTAAGATCTCCTTTTTCAGTGCACCTTTACATGACAGAGACGAATTTCTCTTGACGTAGTTTTTTACGATCCTTTTATATGCAAGTGTTTTCAGTCAAAAGAATGAAATATTTTTGAGACTAACACTCCATAAATCTTTATAGCTCTTACGTGATTTGTGCATAGTCTTCCGCTTCTTCAATATTTATCTTTTCTTGGAAAAACATTGAAAAACCTTTATACAAAGGGACACAGGTGGAAACAAACTATTTGAAGTTGCAATCCATGTGGAGCTGACCCTATAATACTTGCAACCTACTTACTTAGGTGGCTCTACAGTTCAATGTGAACTTGGGCCTCAGGTAGGTAGGTAGGTAAAGTGGCGGTCCAAAAAGAACCCAATTAGCGCTTAAAGTGCGCCGTTTTGTTACCACGGACTCGTGTCTACCTGTTGTAGTGGCTAGTTGAAAATGATATTAAGTTTAAACCCAGCCCGTGGAGTTCAGAAAGAGGATTAGTTCTCCAATCCTCTTGTTCGCTATCTCTCTCAGATCCTCGAAGAAGGGTTTGCCAAGAGTTTGCTGTCTGATCCTCGCCAGGGCCGGACATCTGCAAAGGAAATTACATAGAGATTCTTTCTCATTAATATCCCTGCAGCTCCTACAAAAGGTGTTGTGGGGGATTCCAAGCTTGGCCGCATGGTCCCCAACTGGCCAGTGGCCTGTGATAATAGCTACGATTTTGGCAATAACTGGTCTTGGTTTGCCTAGTAACTCTTTTGACCTGGGTTTGTTGAAACTGGGCCACGTCTTCCTAGATATGACACAGCTTGTGAGGTTGTTCCACCCGCGATTGGCTAGCTGGAGGAAGTGAAGGTGAATATAGCCCTTAACGGCACCAAGCGGAATGTCGACTCTTTCTGCTAGAGAGCCGTTAAGGGCCGACCCTCGCCTGGCCAGCTCATCAGCACGCTCATTTCCCTCATGGTTGCTGTGCCCTGGGACCCAGATGAGAGTGATTCTCGAGTAAGTGCTTTGTTGGTTCAATTCAAACCGGCATTGCTCTACCAGTTTTGAAGAGATGCAGACTGCATCAATGGCCTTGATGGTAGCCTGGCTATCCGAAAAAATAGCGATGTTGTGGTTAGATGTTGGAAGGTTGTTTAGCAGGCGGCAGGCTTCTCGAATCGCAAGAAGCTCCGCTTGGAAAACGCTAGCAGAGTCTGGGAGACGGAAGGACCTTGATATATTCAGCTGGTCAGAGAAGATGCCTGCGCCGACTCCGCAGTCCATCTTCGAACCGTCCGTGTATATCCCTATATCATAGTTGCAGGTAACGCGTCCGTTCTTCCATTCTTCTCTGGAAGGGAATTTTGCTAAGAACGATTTTCTGAAGTTGAGTTTGGGTATCGTGTAGTCGGTCGAGGGCGCAACCAGTTCACTAGGAATCGTCTCCAGGACCTTTCCGTGACCATATGGCCTTGTGGTCCAGCATCCATATTCCCTGAGTCGGATTGCGCTGCATATAGCTGTGTCTATGATGTGTAGTTCGAGAGGGATCAGATGCAGGATCACACTGAGAGCATCTGTTGCACAAGACCTCATTGCTCCTGTGATACCCACGCACGCCGATCTCTGTACTTTTTTTATTCTGTCGATATTGTACTTTTTGCTCAAAGCTGGCCACCAAACGATGGCGCCGTAAGTAAGAATTGGACGCACAACGGCTGTGTACATCCAAAGGGTCATCTTTGGCTGGAGTCCCCATTTCTTACCGAATGTTTTATTACAGGCATAGAAGGCTACGCTTGCCTTCTTAATTCGCTGTTCTATATTGAGTTTCCAACTAAGTTTCGGGTCTAGAACCGTGCCTAGGTATTTTGCACTGGAGCAAAGCGAGAGAGGCTGACCATCTAGTTTGGGGGGGGGGGGGGGGAATGCCGGTACCTTGGTTTTGGTGGTAAACAGCATCATTTCAGTCTTCTCCGGATTTACTCCGAGGCCACAGCTCGTAGCCCATGAGTGTACCTTATCCAGAGCCCTCTCCATGAGTTGACTTATCGTGGAGAGGAACTTTCCTGATACTAGTATAACCATATCATCCGCGTACGCAACCACCTTAAAACTCTCCCTATCAAGTCGCACCAAGATTTTATTGATTGCCATTAACCAGAGCAGGGGGGAGATGACTCCGCCTTGTGGGGTTCCTCTGTTTACCGTCTTAGTTGTACTACTGTTGCCTAGTGTTGCTTGGATTATACGAGTACTGAGCATAGAAACTATCCATTGGCTAATAAAGCCTTCTACACCTAACTCGGTGAGAGATTCCTGAATAGATTCAGTGAAAATGTTGTTGAAGGCTCCTTCTATATCAAGAAATGTGGCGAGAGTATATTCTTTGTAGTGAAGAGTTTTTTCCACTGTACGCACGACCTCATGAAGAGCAGTTTCTGTGGACCGCCCTTTGAGATACGTATGCTGGGATTTCTACAGTGGAGAACTCAGGTTATCGCGGATATGGAAGTCTAGGATACGTTCTAAAGTTTTCAAAACAAAGGAGGACAGGCTTATGGGTCTAAAATCCTTCGCTGATTCATGTCCTCGGCGGCCCGCCTTGGGGATGAAAACCACTTTGACACGTCTCCAGGTTTGGGAACATGGCTTAGGTTTAAGCAACTCCTATAAATCGGTAATAGCCAGGGAATTGCTATGTCTTGCAATTTCTGCATCATAATAGGCATGATGCAGTCAGGGCCAGGTGACTTATAGGGAGAGAAGCTATTTATAGCCCAGGAGACTTTATCCTCCGTAATAATGTTTGTGATGTTATACCAAGCTGCCAGTGGCGTACAGGTGGAACTAGCTTGTTCTACTCTAATCTCACTGCAGCCTGGGAAGTGAGTACTCATCAGGAGTTCCAGAGATGCCGCAGAAGAATCTGTCCAGCTTCCATCCGTCTTTTTAAGAAAGGACGGGTTGCTATGCCCTTTGGACAAAATTTTGCTGAGCCTTGCGGATTCTTTAAGGGACTCGATAGACTGGCAGTAATCTCTCCAGCCCTGTTTTTTGGCCATTCTGATGGACTTCTTATATATTTTTAGACAGTCCTTGTAGGGCTGCCAGAAGTTGTGAATGTAGCAGATATTGAAGATCGCTCTGGTCATCTTCCTAAGCTTTGATAGATCTTCATTCCACCATGTTGGGGCTTTCTTTTTACAATAACTGATTGGACACGAGACTTTAAAGGCAACGTTAATTGCTTTCTCAAAGATTTCAACCTTTGAATCCAGTTCCGTGGTCGAGTCGATTTTATACATTGATGTGCTACCCAGTTTTGACTTAACTATACGATTAAACTTTGTCCAGTTTATGCGTTTTGGGTTTCTATAAGGTTTAGGGGTCTCGATCTCGAGACAGACATTGAAGAGTATCCAGTTATGATCAGAAAAAGATTGTAAATCGGATACTCTCCAGTTATCGACCCTGATGGTTTCATTGTTAGATACTAGAGTAATGTCAATAACCGCCTCCCACCCATTGAAGTTATCCGTACTCGGAAAAACAAAAGTTGGAGAATTGCCAGTATTACAAATTGATAGGTTATTGCTAATGATGAAATCGAAAACAGACTCACCTCTGTCATTTGTCTCCGCGCTACCCCAAAGCGTATGTCTGGCATTGGCATCGCAGCCCATCAAGAGGTTGGCCTTACTGGTGTTAATAGTTGATGTTAGGTATTGGACTTCCTCCGGCGGGGCTTGCCGATCCCGGTCCATGTAGGCAGATGCAACGAAAAGCGCCTCACCGTTTGCAGTTTCCAGTTTAACCACCGTTAAATCGGCAGAGCTAAGGTTAGGACATAGAAAAGCTTTTATATGCTTCTTAGCTAAAATGCAAGTTCTAGGCTTACCGTTGTAGTTATTGTGGTTGTAGTAGAGTTTGTAGTGGTTGTCCTGAAGTCCCCTGATGGTAGATCCCCTTACCCAGGGATCCTGGATGATGCCGATATCGATGTCTTCTTCATTGATAAAGACACGCAGATTGTCTGTGGCACACTGCGAGTGCCGCAGATTAATCTGAATCATCTTCAACGGGGGCATTTGGGGTATCTGGGACAATCTTCATGCCCTCCAACAGAGTGTTGGCGTCGTTGACATCGTCTGTGTCTTCGTCCGGGCCTGAAGAGATGTAAATTTTAAGTTTGGCATTTCTTATGCCAAACCTTAGACGGTAGTCCAGCTTTTCGAGCACCTCCAAACTATCCTCGTTTATGAGGAGCAGAAAAGTCGTGCTGTTTTTCTGCGGCTGCTCCGTCTTGATAACTGCCCAATCATCCATTGGGACCGCAGGGTTTTGGCGCTTCAGACCTCGAATCAGCTGTTCGCTGTCTATTGGCATAGTCGGCAACCAGATGCGAGCCTTCGGTCTTCGAGGGATGTCCTTGGCTGGGATAAGCTTGATCTTCAAGCCGCTCCATGCGTCGCTTATCTTAGCGACACACTCACCAAGGAAATCCTTCGAGAACCTATCCTCGCATTTGATTACCCTATACCCTCTAACGACCTCAGCTGAGTCGGACCAGGGTACAGGACCGCCTTCTTTTTCCGCCAGGTAGTCAACCATCTGCGAGAGTTTGGCTTCGATCGCCCCCCATGCCTTCAGGATGGACTTGCCATTGGTAGAAAGCTCATCTACTAGAGCAACTTGGAGATCGTCCCTGACCACTTCGCTGATGGTGCGTGAGGAAACAACAACAGTGCTGCTTTTCTGTGTGGTGGAGGTGGTGGTTTTTGCCGGTTGTTTGATCTGCCTCTTAGCAACGCCGCTTTCGACTTTGCTGCGTTTGCTGGAGTGAGCCATCTCTTCTTGAGATCGGTTCCTCTTCAAGGCTTCTTGTTCGGTTTTTAGACTCGTCTTGGCGGCCTGGCGCTTGTTGTAGTCTTCAACAACAGCCTGGTACCTCAACTTGTCTACCTGGTCACGTTCAGTGACAGTGCCTGCCTCTTCATTCTTGGCGATCTTGTTTAGAGTGAAGATGGCCTTCTCGTAAAAGTGTTTGTGTTGTAGGTTAGTGAATTTTTTTTGTGGATTTTGCTTTGGAGTACTCTTGCTAGTATCCTTGGCGGCATCCACAGAGGAGGAGGTAGAAGGTTGAGACACTGGTAGAGTACTTTGGCTGGTACTTGCTACACTGCCTGTTGGTTCAGTGGCTTCTTGGCTTGAAGCCAGCAGCTCATCTTCCGATGAGGTGCTAATTATTTTTTTTTTATTTTTATCCGTGTTTTTTAGTTTTTTATTATTATTTTTTTTTGAGAATTCATTAGTGGTCCCACGAGTAGTACGGAAGAGAGATTCGTCCTGGCAGAGCCGATTTACCAGGATAAGGCTATGATACGACAGACGTCGCCTGTGCATTTGAAGGAGCTCGTTCGCGGCTGGTTTAACCCCCAGCCTTGCATTCTTGGGCACGGTTTCCTGCGTTAAGTGCTCACACCACCACTGAAATCAGTTACCTCGATCCGATGGTCAAGAGGCATATGTAAAGGATAATACTATTGAGGAGTAAGAACCCGATACAATGTTTCTTGGCCTTGGCTAACCCCATCTTGACAACGTACAAGACTGCTGTGGAGGTTATTACCGGCTGGCACCCACGGGGAGGGTTAGGATGAGGATTTTTGCCTAGCCACTTGGGCCTCAACCAACAAGCCTCTCCATTAAGCTCGGTCTTTAGCTTATTTCCCCCAGTTGCGCACTCCAAGTTGGTCGAGGTCCCCTTGAACTTTTGCTGTGTTAGATTCGAAAACTCTGCGGGCCGGAACGTTTGTGTTTATCCGCTCTACATGTCCTAGCCATCTCAAACGTCCAATACGCAGTTCTTGTCTAGGTCAATGTCGTTGTACCGCTCGCATAGTTCGTCGTTGAATCTTCTCCTCCAAAACCCGCCAACGCAAATGGGACCGAATATCTTGCGAAGAATTTTTCTCTCGAAGCGACCAAGGATATCTTCATCCTCTTTCAATAAATTCCATGTTTCAGAGCTGTGAAGCGCCGTGAGCAGGGTCTTATACAGAGTCTCCTTAGTTATTCGAGATAGGGCTTTACTGTTGAATTGCCTTATAAGCCCAAAAAAACAGCAATTGGCAAGAGTTATTCTTCGATTGATTTCTGCGTTAATCTTGTTTTTCGAGTTTATAGCAGAGCCAATTTAGACAAAGTCCCTTACTACCTCGAAGTTATAGCTGCCCACTGTGACGTTTTGTCCAATTCATCGGTGTTGGTTTTCCCCTCTTGTTGACACCATATACTTGGTTTTGTCCCTCGTCTATCGCTAGACCCATTTTGGCCGCTTCCGCCTCAATGCTTGTAAACGCACCGGTGACAGCCCGCTGAGTTCTTCACATAATGTCTATATCGTCGGCGTATGCAAGCAGTTGTACAGACTTGTAATAGATTGTGCGTCCGGTATTGGCTGGTGAGTTCCGCACAATCCGTTCAAGTACAATATTAAAGAACTCACATGACAGCGCTTCACATTGTCTAAAACTTTTTTTGGTATCAAAGGTCTCGGTGAGATCATTACCGACCTTGATGGAGCAGCGAGCGTTCTCCATCGTCATCCTGCGCAGACGACCAAGTTTGGCAGGGATATCAAAACTAGACATGGCTCTATAAAGCTCTTCTCTATTGATGCTCTCATAGGCGGTGAATATCGATTTGGACTTCTTGGGTTTTCTCCAGGATCTGCCGAAGTGTGAAAGTTTGATCGATGGTGGAATTTCCTGGCCTGAAACCCCACTGATAGGGTCCAATCAGGCTGTTGATAAAAGGTTTCAATACAATATCGCAGCTGAATTGATTGTGAAACAGTAAACGAAGACTCGCGGCAATTAGGAAAGCGATAGTTAAAATCGGAGTACATCATCTGTACCTGATGGTGCGTAAGATTCATATACCATATGCTCCAGAACACATAAGGCAACGGAAGACGCTGGTATAAGTAAATATTTAAGATTTAGGTATGCCTACGTGAATGCCTACTGATTTAACTTATTTTAACCACAAACATAATGAGTTCACTACGTAGTCATAAATATTGTGCAACTTTGTAGTATCGTGTAAATGCGGTTGTGCAAAAAATGTGAAGTGTTGATAGGTATGCCACTGAACCTTGTGCGAAACACAAAATGAGAAAAAAGAAGGTATTTCCATCTTAGAATACACCAGTTCATTGCTTCAGTTGCACGGACTCCCTCAGCTCGTCGCGTATGAACAGAGAGATGCATTGGTCTTTAGGCAATGATGAATAGCATACATTTATGGAAATAGTGCACATGTATCGAATTAACATTGCTCGCAGCTTTTGCGAATGGGTGCGAATGAATTGCTAAGGAATGATCTTAATTGGTAAAATGTATTTGTACAGCTAAATAGCTTCGTAGTGGTACTGAGAACTTAGCATGAGAGCTGAAATTCTTTTCAAATTGTTAATAGTTCTTATTCATTCTGTAGACACAAGAGCAAAGACGCCTCTATGTATGCATTTTGAGTCCCTATGGTCTTCACAATGCACGTCTTGCACTAAGCACTTAGTGATATTTTAGGAAACTACAAAGTAGACGTATTGGCCAAAAATGTCATAAAACAGGAGCTCTACCCTGCAACGGCAAGATACCAAATTTCAATACTAGCACTGTAAGAGGCTACTGAGCGATGACGTAATCTTTATACGTATAACCACTTAAGACAAACGTTGCCTCGGCCTGCTACAAATTAGCTGAACATAGTATAGGCATCCTGGGCGGAGTACCTAACGGGCCATTGCGCACTGGGTAGGCATACTGCTAGACTAAGAATTCCGTCCAATGACTTTCGTCGCAGCTGCATAAATAATGAGGTGGAGGAATCGCCACATCACCTACTACCTAATTGACCAGCACTGCCCTAAATAAGAAAGAAGATTCTTGGTGAATACATCTTTCAGGAAGTTACAAATATTGCCGGCTCGGATATGAAAAAAATCTAGAAACTAATACGAAAATCTAAATATTAACAATGGGTTTAATTAGACTAAGCGAATCCGATCGATTACTGAGGATAGCCACCTTTACTCATCTAACCTACTCGTATAACTGATATGGTGAAGATAGTCAAAGAAATATTTAAACAGTGAAAATGATCAGGCGCCGTTGTAAATGTTTTTTTTCTTTTTCCTGGCAGGTAGTAATCTTCAAAAGTCGAAACTGAGCTCGTACTTAGTAACAGTGTAGGCTTTGTACCTACTAACTTCTCCTTTCTTACACTTTGTCTCTGCGGTACCGCCTTCTTGGCATTTAATCGCCGAAGGGTTTTCTGAGTTAGCTGTCATTCGGATTCGTGTTAGTCTTATTGGACTTTCTCCTACGTTCCATTAGTTTTAATTTGCCCATGCTAACCTTTGAATTTTCAGCCACTGCATCCCAAGTCTCTTTGCTCTTAACCATTTCACCAACCATGTTTTCGGGGATTGGTGACACGCCTAGTTTTTCCTTCAATGTTTCCCTCTCGACACATTAAGGGCTGCTATCGTTTATATATGGTATTACTAGCTGACCAGTGCTCGCCTTGCATCGCCCGCACTTTAGTTGACGGTTATTTAGTTGTTGATATATACCTAATTGCCAACTGAATACAATACCGAAAATGTGTAAACCCAATTATCTATAACTTCCCCGTGGGAATCCCCAACAGAGCATACACAATATTAAGTAACTAACTTTTAGTGATGGAAAATTCGATATCAACCCCCTTTATGACGTGCTTAGACCTTGAATTTCGGAAAATCCCTCCTTATCTCGCATCTAGGCAAAATATGGAATAACTGTGCGAAATTTCAAGTACCTACGTCTAGCAGTTTTGGAGAAACCGTGTTCACAATGAAAATCACCTTTGCATTTATAGTATTAAAGATTTGGCACTGATAATGTTTTTTTTTTTTAATTTTAACTCTGGAAGAGATCGCACATTGCAGATCAAAACATAATCATGGGATAGCGCGCCCATATACTCACACATACATACTCGTACTATTGCAACGATAGCCACTGCTGCATGGCTGCTGGCCGTGGTCTCCACTGAAGGAAAATTGTGGGCGATGATTTGATTAATTGTTTTTAGCATTGCTCAGCTATTGTACCCGGACAAAGATAGGTTTCTGGAATGTAAAGACGCTCCTCGACTCGGGAAGAGAAGGTCCTTACAATGCCAGGTTCCTTCAATTGGAAAACAAATTCATGCGATATAAACTCGACATTTTGTGGGTAAGTGAAGTAAGATGGTTAGAATCGGGCGAGTACCAGTCTCCAACGAATAGTTCGTCTGAGGACGAAAAGGAGAGCTTCTACAATCTCTTAAGTGCCGTCTTCAACACAACACCAAATGGAGACATTGTCAAACATGTAATCGGGAAGCATGAACTAGGCAACCGCAATGACAACGGCGAAAGGTTTGTGGATTTCTGCAATGTCAACCGCCTTGTGATAGGTGGCACCATGTTTGAGCACAAGACCTGCCACAAAGTCAGCTGGGTTTCCAACGACAGGCAAGCAACCTCCAACCAAATTGACCATTTTGCTATCAGCCGCCGCTTTAGAAGTAGTCTCCAGGACGTCCGAAACAGGCGAGGGGCAGATGTGGGGATAGTACGTGATCACCATCTTATGATAGCTACTCTCCAACTACGCAGCAGTCAGTTCGAAGATCCCACGACAACACAAGAATACCCAGGTTCAACATCGATAGACTTAGTGATCCCTCAGTGCGCCAACAATTAAGGGAGCACTTTTCGCAAGGTGTGGAATCAATCAGCAGCTCAATGCCCGCAACCATCCAAGACCATTGGTGTGCTGTGAAAAATGTTTTTACATCTGGTGCTGAAAGAATTGTCGGTCGATCGCAGGGAAGACATAGGGCGTGGCTTTCCGAGGATACCTGGAGACGGATTGACGAACGAAAACAGCTGAAAGCTCGCGTTGCAGCTGCCCCAGCAGCACGGAGAAGCGAGATCGAGTCCCTATATCGCATAAAGATGAGAGAAGTTCAGCGTAGCGTGCGACGTGACAAGCGCAACTACATCAATGCGCTGGCTACAGAAGCAGAAGAAGCTGCACGGAGGTGCGACAGCAGGACCGTCTACAGAATCACGAAAGAGCTGACAGGTGGTCGCAGCTCCAGCCAACACCCAGTGAAAAGCCTGGACGGTTCCTTGCTCATTTCAGATGAGGACCAGCTCAAGAGACGGAAAGAGCATTTTGCTACGGTTTTAAACCATGTATTCGCTAGCGATATGCTCCCAAATCAAACTGAGATGCCCGAGGTGAAAAGTTCCCGAATACGCACCACGACTCCCAGTAAAGATGAGATCATTACCGCGATCAAGGCACTCAAAACTAACAAGGCGGTTGGACTTGACGGTATTCCAGCAGAGCTCTTACGAGCAGCACCCACACCATCGGCTGAGCTTCTGCTTCCACTTATAGAGAGAGCTTGGGAAGCTGAGAGCTTTCCTAACGAGTGGAAAAAGTAGATGATCGTCAAGATTCCTAAGAAAGGAAATCTAATGGAGTGCGGAAACTGTAGGGGTATCTGCGTGCTGCCTGCTGTAGCTAAGATAATAGCTAAAATCATCCTTGAGCGAATCAAACAACATCTCGAAGATACACTCGATGCCGAACAAGCAGGTTTCCGCTCTGGATCCTCCTGTTCCGACCACATCAACACCCTGCGGATTATCATCGAACAGTCTGTTGAATATCGATCGCCACTGCACCTGCTGTTCATCGATTTTGAGAAGGCGTTCGGTAGTGTCAACAGGGAGTTTATTTGGCGTGCCTTACGCAGGAGAGGTATTCCCGATAAACTAATTGCTATTATCAAAGCTACATATGAAGGCTTCGAATGTCACATTCTGCACAGAGGAAGGTTGTCTGAGGAATTTGAAATCCAAAATGGGGTAAGACAAGGCTGTATCCTTTCACCAATATTATTCCTATTGGTGATTAGTGATGTGCTTCATGCAGCTTTGTCGACGGGAAACGGAGGAATTCGATGGACTCTTACATCTCAACTGAAACATCTTGACTACGCTTGACATCTTTCAAGTACCTACGTCTAGTAGTTGGCGAGAAACGGTGTTTACAAGGAAAATCGATTTTGCTTTTATAGTATTTGAGATAGATAGGTATAGATATTTAATAAAATAGAACCTCTACTCATCAAACAGAAGCATGCAATTCGGATTATTTGTCGTGTTAATCGCAGAGCTCCTAGTTTTGAGTTGTTTAGAAGTCTAAAAATTCTACCCTTAAAGCATTTATACTTCTTCAAAGTCCTGAAGATATTTTTTCGTAGATCCGGTTATAGTGCCGCTAAGCTGTATGGTAGTTACAACTTACGCGTTAACACCAGACATTTTGTAACGGTGCCTAAAATCAATAAAGCACTTTTTTCTCGGTTTTATAATGTAACTGCGTTTCGTTTGGTTAATTATTTACCAGATAGTCTTAGATGCGAAAGAAAGGAATAAAAAAATTTTAAAAATCTTCGATTATGGCTTTTTTCATTCAACAATTGTGAAATAGAAAATTTGTTTAACCCATTAATTTGATACTCGTACATTTTTTTTTTTTTCGCTTTATTGTCATTGTCATGAACCCATTATTTTTTTATATAGATTTATATTTTCGATGTTATTCCCATCTACACATCAAATATTATTAATTTTTGTTTTTTGTTTTTTTTAACTTTAAGGGTGCATTCGCCTCTTGTCCTTCTGACAACAGAATGCTCCTAACTGTTTCATGATAAAACGCTTGTAATTTTACTATTTTGAAATATTAATATGTATCACTTGTACTGTTCTCTCATGAAATAAAGATCTTATTATTTCTATTATTATTATTATTATAATTATTATAGCCATGGCCGGCTTACATAGTTCCTTAGGTAATCTTAAGTTCCAGTTTAAAAAAAAAAATGCCACAGCACTTTGCAATAAAAGTGTGTATTTAATTACACATACTCGTAGTAGTAAGTTAGGTAAAGATTTTTTTTTTAAGGTACCTATTTATAAGTTTTATTTATATTATTTAACACCAAAAAGTCCAGATATTAAGTTTTTTTTTTAAAAGATAATAAGAATTTCCTTAGTTTTTTTTTTTCAATTACGTAGTTAAGTTATAATAAAAAAATATACATATTTAGATTAAGTGGAAAGACATAGTTTCAATTTTAGGATTAGCTTAGAGCGCCCGCATGGGGCCAATAAGTTAGAGTAATATAGTTAAGTTAATTATGCTAGTTTTAAGCGTTTTTGTTAGCATGTAAGAATCAATGAATTATACAATCAAAAATGCGTTAAAAAAAATAATTGCGCTTTGAGCTCCTTGCGACAAAAGTATGTATAAAAGCGATGAGATAAGTTCTATTATAGCTAAACTGGCAGTGCAAATATCATACGGCAACCGAAACCATCGACTTATTGAAAGGCTATAAGCTGATCTCGAGAAATTGACCTGTCAATTGCCCTTCAAGATCATGCGATCTACTACGCAAAGTTACTGGCTTATGATGATAAACTATCAACAATTGACTCCTTTGAAGCCAACAGTGTTCAAGTTATTCATGATATACGGCCGCCTGTGCTCAAAAATGTGACCCCAAACAGGAGGGACGTAATGCATTACATCAAGGACAGCCGCGGTGGCTATATGGTCTTTCGAATGAAGAAATATTTTCCATTAAAAGATAATTTTTTGTGTTAATTAGTATTTTTTAATTCGAATTCTATAAGGCATATAAGCATATAAGCCCAAAACGTTTGCTATCTGCTCTACTTATACAAATAATAACCACTCAGCCTGTGGCCGAGCTGAGGCTACCATGGTGGTCGAAGACGGCATTCAAATCGTGCCCAGATATGTTCGTAGAAATGTACAGGCAGAGCCTGGTATTATTCAACTAGGAGAACCGTCATCATACCGCCCGTTGTGCATGCTAGATACAGCCGACAAAGTTTTTGAACGAATTGTCTGTAACAGATTGGAAACAGCGATAGAAACTGCAGCCGGGCTATCGGGACACCAATGTGGCTTTCAGAAGGCACGCTCAACAAAGACGCAATCAACCGAGTCGTTAAAACTGCACAAAAAGCGATAGAAGGCAATAGGTGGTAAGGAGGTACCAAGAAATACTGCTTAATGATAAACCTCGATATCAGAAATGCATTCAACGCTACAAATAGTAGACACACTATAGGCACTCAGAGACTTACGAGTTCCACCGTATCTCATTAAAATCGTGACTAGCTACTTCAGACGCAAGATATTAAACTACGACACAGGCAATAGATCCAAATAATACAAGACCACCAAGGCGAAGTACCACAGGGCTCAGTGTAAGGCTCATTACTCTGGAATGCCTTGTACGGCGGGGTTTATATCTTCCAATATCTGAGAAGGGAAAAATTATAGGTTTCGCCGACGACATTGCAATCGTTGTGACTGCTATGTTACTGTAAAATGTGCAACAGATAAGTAGCTCCACAATAAGGATCGTACGCAAATGTCTGAGCTCGGCTAGCGTTGAACAGTCGGAACACAAAACAGAAGCGGTTCTTATAAGCAGCAGAAAGAAGACGAAAACAATAAACATTACTGTGGGTAGCCACATATAAAATAAGTCGGAGTCGTGCTAGATACGAGGCTCTCTTTCAACGAATCATGCCCAACACAGGAGGCCAACGGACCACGGTGCAGTCGAAGACTACTTTTGGCCAGAGCAATATCATCCATAATCCTCTACGCCGCACCAATCTAGCCGAAAGCCATAACGATTAGAGCAAACACGATTAGTATTGTCACAGTGTACTCCATCTGTACATTAAGAGTGTGCTGCGCATACCGTACCACCACCAGCGATGCAGCCTATGTGATAGCAAAACTGCTGCCAACAGATACTCTGGCAGAAGAGCAGCGACGACAATACGAGCTGAAGCACTCAGAACAACAGCAACCGGCTTCAATCGGCGAAACCCAACATTAAGGATGCATAGCATAGGAGAGTCGCAAGAACGCTGGAATGATTCCGAAAAAATAGGTAGGGCGCATATGCTTTTACCACAAATTCGGCCAAGGATAAAGACTAGACAGCATGATGAAGTAGGGTCTCACCTAACCCATATCATGGATACATCCGGTCATACCTGCGTAAATAATATATCTGCAAGTATCTATGTCTAAGTGGCATAAAGGGGGTTGAGATAGAATTTTCCATCTGTAAATATTTATTCCACAGCCGTAGCTCAGTACTGGCTCTCCGGATTAAAAAAAATAAAAAATAGGTGAATTTAGTAAGTTCGCCGCTGATTCATTTAAGGTAAAACATCCTTCTGCGTTGTCCTGAAGCTGAGCAATGCTAAAAACAATTAACCAAATCACCGCCCGCAATTTTCCTTCATTGGAGACCACGGCAAGCAGTCATGCAGCAGTGGCTATCGTTGCAATAGTATGTGTGTGTAAGTATATGGGTGCGCTGTTCTAAACTTTAGTGTGTAATCCCTTCTAGAGTAAAAATTGAAAAAAAAAAAAAATATTATCATCGCTAATGCCAAATCTAAGACATTTCAAATTTTATTAATTAGGATATGTCTATGCTATCAAACCTTCTTGCAATTAAAACCTTTCGTAGCTCCGTGTGACATTACTGTCACAAACCAAAAAAGTGTTTGCCAGAGTTAGCAACGAATTTAACATTTAGAACTTAATGTGTCACATACTAGCACATCACTATAAATAACTTGCTTTTACGAAATACGTATTTTTTTCAATACGTGTGTCCTAATTGCAGTATTTTTATTATTTTTGATAACTTGAGTTACAAAGGGTTAAGAGATTTGGCAATATACACGACCATACATATGTACATACATATGCATGTACAGACATCGAAACATTGCAATATTTTTCTATTTTATTAGGGAGATGTTGTTGATCGTTGGATTTGTCCACATTTTATAATGTTTTAATAGATTTAAAATATATTATTAACAGGGTGGCGTGGGCAGTATATTGCAAGTTGAATACTCATGCTTTAAGTATGTTTTCCTACCTTTTAGAAGATGTTTTTCGAAAAATACTTCAGGTAACTATACGTGTCTTTCAAATTTAATAAACTATTTCATTAAAACGTGACTGCATATCGGTAAATAAAATATTCTGCCAGACCGTCCGCCGAATCAGAAGAAGAAAGTTAAATATCGTGAAAGGTGTCAAAACCAAAGACGGTACACTGCTTTCCAATGAGCGATGGAGATGAAGCGAGCAATATTCAGAATTGCTCAATCCCGAACAAGCCATGCCATCAGAAAGATGACAGACCTGTGCTCGAGACTTTGGCGATCAAATCGCTAAAAGTTGGCGAATCTGCCAATGTAGATGATCTCCGGCCAGAAATGCTAAAGGGTTTTGGTAAAGAATGAATACAATGGCTCTCACGTGTCATTAAAGTGAAACACTTGGTGATTGCCAAATGGGAGTGATTGTTCCTCTTTGTAAACAAGGGGCAAAAGAGATTACGTTTACGATTTTTTTTTTCCTCTTGTACAACCCATGCCCGCGTGGCAACGTCACTGCGACCTGAAAGATCTATTGTATCGGAGGGTTGGAGTTAATCTAACAGACGTACTACCTCCCTTATGAAAGTGAGAATGTCCTTAGTAGCGGAGCATTTCAGTTCCACTGAAGTAAGTATCTCCTTGTGGAGAATACGTTTCCTTAACCAGTGTAGTGCCGGGCATTCACAAAGAATGTGTTCGGAGGTTTCATCCTCCTCTAAACAGAACCGACAGTCCTTCTCTTGGCACAGGTTCATCTTGTTAAGGTGGTATCTCAAGCCGCAATGGCCCGTAAGAAAGCTCACAAGCTTCTTAATGCTTTCCCTATCTAAGTTAAGGATTTCCTTATAGGAGTAAGGCTTGATTAATCGTTTGGATTGTCTTAGACCTAGCCCATTAGTCCAGTGGTCTAGACGAAGTTTGTTTTCCCATTCGTTAATCAGAGTTGTAGCTGTTGCCCAATTGACGCCACAATAAGGTTCAGGACCTATGAACGCAGATTCTGAGCCAGCCCTAGTAAGCTCATCTGCAGATTCGTTGCCCACAATCCCTTGGTGTCCGGGTACCCAACCGAGTTTTACCCTGTTGTATTTGGCAAGGTCTTGTAATGCATCGTAGCAGCATTTCACGGTTCTAGAGTCCATTTGGTTGAACGACAGTGCCATAAGTGCTGCTTGGCTATCTGAGAAGATATGTATTCTAGCGCCTTTGATCCCCTTGCGGAGATTGTGTCTGGCGCAAATCTCAATGGCATGGATTTCAGCCTGAAACACAGTAGGAGTCGTACCCATAGGTACGGAAATCTTTGTGTTGGGTCCAAAAACCCCAGCTCCAACTCCAGAATCCATTTTCGAACTGTCGGTGAACCAGACCAGACTTCTAGGGTCCAGTGTTGGAGCACCATTGGACCAGTTTTCGCGGTCCAATATTTCAGCTTCGAATAGCCTACCAAAGCAGTGTTGCCTGACCATAATATCTGGTAAAGTGCAAAACATGTCTCTTTTAGGGATTGAGTTGAGTATCTTTAAATGTCCCACAAGGTCACCTGGTTTATACTCGTGATCTAGCTACAGCCTGATGGCATATCTAGCAGCCATCTTCCTAATGAAGATTGGTAAGGGTGTGAGCCCAACAATAGCTTCCAGAGCTGTCGTAGGGCAGGTGCGCATCGCACCTGTAATGCCAAGACAGGCAATTCTTTGCAACTTCTGCAACCTGTTTGCCGTTGTCTGCTGGAGAGCTTTTGGCCACCAGACGATGGCCGCGTATGTGATAATGGGTCTAACCATCATTATGTACAACCAATGTATCATCTTAGGAGAGAGACCCCAAGTTCTGCCGTATAGGCGTTTACTGGCCCACAGTGCTCTAGTAGCGCGCTCAGTGGCGGACTTGATATGTGAATTCCAAATTAAGTCGTTTGTCAAGAATTACACCAAGATATTTGACCTCGCTGGCATAAACTAGTATGGTGCCTTTGATTGTGATAGGTTCAAGGTTGACCTGTGTCTTCCTTGTAAAAGGCACCAGAACGGTTTTACTAGGATTGATGGAAAGTCCTTCTTTGTTACACCATTCTACAACTTGAGATATTGCACTTTGCATGACGTTGGAAATTGTCGTGCTGTGTTTACCTCTGATAAAAACCGCCAAATCGTCAGCATAACCGACGGTGGTGTAGCCTGATCTGTGAAGATCTATTAACAAGTTGTCGATGACTATAGACCATAACAGGGGGGAAAGAACTCCTCCTTGAGGACAGCCTTTGGCTGCAGTTATGGACACCGACACTCCCCCAGAGGAGGAAGTAATGAATCGACTTACCAGCATGGCCCTGATCCATTTGTTGGTCGATTCTTCGATACCTCTGCTACTGATCGCCCTTGCGATCGAGTCGTAACTAGTGTTATCGAATGCGCCCTCGATATCAAGAAATGCACAAGGCCTTGAACTGAGTGTTCCCTCTATCTTTTTGACGAGATAGTAAAGGGCACCTACTCTAGATTTGCCTTTCCTGTATGCGTACTGATTCGAGTGCAGAGGGTTAGACAGATCTAACCGGTCTCTAATATGGATATCTATGAGTCTCTCCATTGTCTTAAGGACGAATGATGTTAGACTTATAGGTCTGTATGATTTAGGCATCTCGCTAGGCCTATTGCCCTGCTTGGGGATGAAAACCACATTAACCTGCCTCCAGGTGGGTGGTATGTTTCCCCAATTGTAGCTGGCTCTAAATAAAGCTGTCAACCCCGGCAGGATGAGGTCAATTGACTTTTGGAGAAGTGCTGGAAACAGACCGTCGCCGCCGGGGGCTTTAAAAGGTTTAAATGTGCCTACCGCCCATTCAACTTTCTCTGGACTGAATATTTTTCCAGATAAACTATTAACTCTCCTGTCTACATAAACCCTGTGGTTAACTGTGTTCGAGTACACATGAGATGTGTTAAGAGACGAGCCTGGGAAATGTACCTGAAATAAGGTTCTAAGTGTATCCACACGGTCCGTCGTATAGGTTCCGTCATTTTTCTTCAGTAACCCTACACAGTTGACATGATCGTTTGCGAGTGATTTATGGATTCGTGCCGCTGTAGGCATGTCAGCGATTGTTTCGCAGCATTTCCTCCAAGCAGCTCGCTTAGATCGTCTCAATACTAGATTGTATTCTGTGAGAGCAAACCTGTATTCGTCCCACCTCTTCGTTCGCTTTGCAGAGTTGAAGAGTTTTCTGACTTTCTTCCTAAGTTCCGCCAGTTGGTCATTCCACCAAGGCACTTTGCGTTTGTTAGCATGTGTCTTTGGGACACAGCTGTCGTGGTAGAAATCAAGCAGTAAATTGTTAAGCTGGTATGCAGCTTCATCCAGGTCTTCTATGGACTCGATAGATGAGAAGCATATCTTTTTTTGAGAACACTAGTTCACGATAGCGATGCCAATCCGTAGATTTGGGATCATATCTATTAGAGACATATGAGGGTTGGCCAGGTATGTCAAACCTGATGTGATGATGGTCTGACAGAGAGGACTCATCTGATACGTGCCAATTTTCAATAAAATTAGAAATAAATGGACTAGCGAGGGTGAGGTCAAGTACCTCCTCGCGAATCGCATTTATGAAGGTAGGTTTAGAGCCTTTGTTCAAAATATCTATTTGTCTACTTACAAAGTATTCTAAAAGACACTGCTACTACCCCAGACCCCATGATGTGCGTTGGCATCGCATCCAATGATGTAGTGGAGGTTGTTCTCCTGACAGTAGTCAACGAGGCTCTGGACGTCTTTCGGCGGGATATCACCACTGTCGTGAGGGAAGTACGCTGAGGCACACACGATGTTCTGTGTACCTCCTCCAGTGGGGATTTCCAGTAGTAGGGCCACCGGGTCTCTTGTTATAAATTCTGGAATAGGGAGAAAGTTTAAATGATTGCTAATTAAGCAGGCCGCTCGATTACTACAGGGATATATTTCTTTTAAGTATCCCTGGAAAAGTCTTTGCAAAGGTGTTACAGACACGTGCCAGAGCTTTGGCTGAGGATAGTTTGGGGGATGAGCAATGCGTTTTTCGTCCCGGTAGAAGCAGGACCATTGGATTGGTGGGATTGGTGAGGGTTGGACTCCGTCAAGGGGGCCTTTCGTCACCTCGCATTCATTGTATATGCGGACTGGATGCTGCAGCGCAGCCGTGGCTGAGAATGTTGCAAAATGGGAGACTTAAAGATTAGTCATCCTCTCTTTGCGGATGATTTGGTCATCCTTGGGTTCTGTTAAGCGGAACTTCAGCGCGCACTTGAAAGGTTTGTACCCGTTTGTGATGATGCTGAAATGAAGATCAACGTGAACAAATCGGAAGTAATGCTCGTTTCCAAAATACCCATTCAGTGCACTCTACATATTAGTGGAGTCCCACTGAAGCAGGTGGATAAGTTTAAGTATCTCAGGGTCTTATTCACGAGGGGTGGAAAGAGCAATGTCGAGTTATTCTGTGGTCAGGCTGGATCAATTTTGAAAGAGCTTAATCAATCTGGTACAAGGAATCCCGATCTTAGTGTTGAAGCTAAATTATCGGTTTTCAACTCTGTATATGTTCCATTTTTCACCTATAGTCGCAGATACAAGCTGCTAAAAGAGGTTCCTTCGTGGTGTTGCTGGAATAACTTATAGGGGTCGAGTGCGTAACACCAGACTACGCGAGGCGTAGTAGGTTATTTTGACACTGACAGCTGTTCTCCGCTCTAAATCTTAACAGAAAGTCAGTATTGTACCTCCGCGGAACGAAATGAGTCGCTTTACGCTTGAATAACATTGGGAAATATTGAAAACTTATTTCCAAAGTGAGTGCTGTGTAGCCCAAACAGTGCGTTTTTTGAAAACAAGTTTTGGCCGAAATGAAGCACCCACCGCACCTGCTGTACGCAAGTTTGTGCAAAAAGTTCGTGAGACTGGTATGCTAGTGGACAACACTCATGGTCCCCGTCGTCGTACGGTGGGCACAGACGAGAATGTGGCTGCTGTAGCCGAGAGTGTGAGACTCAATTCACGAACATCAACTCGTCATCGATCTCAACAGCTCAACATTTCACGCACTAGCCTGAGGAGAATTCTGCACAAAGATCTGGGATTATTCGCTTACAAGGTCCAATTTATTCAGCAATTGAAAGCGCACTACCATCCGCTTCGTTATCGCTTCGCAGTTTGGGCCTTAGAGCAGCTTGAATTGCACAACGATTTTGGGCGAAAAATCATCTTTTCCGACGAGGCACATTTTCATCTCGGCGGCTACGTTAACAAACAAAATTGCTGCATCTGGGACTCGGAAAACCCGCACGTTGTTGTCGAGAAGTCAATGCATCCACAGAGAGTGACAGTTTGGTGCAGATTGTGGGGTGGTGGCATCATTGGACCATTTTTGTATACATAAAATATAATACACGACGAATGTAAATAATAATACACTACCCGCTCTGCCAAACTAGAGGCTAACCCGAATTGGGGGGAAATGACGACGGTGTTCCCTCTTCTTCAAAAAGCCACCAAAATAAAGCCCCAGAGATCAGGTTATACATCGAGGTCATTGTTCGTGCAATGTGCCTTCGAATCATCGATCAAGACCTCATTACAATAGAATTTTATGTACTCAGATTCTGGTGTTCTGTACAAACGAAGGCAAGCCCTCTCAAACACCCGCATCTTTTCCAACAAGCTTGGCCCCACGTTGAACCACACGGGATATCCATATGCGAGCATAGGCCGAATGAGAGCCATGTAGCAAACTACCTTCACCCTCGCATCGAGTTGGCTGCTAAAAAACAGTCTCTTTGTAAGGGCGAAAGCAACTTTGGCTTTGGTCATAGCAGAATCTATATGTTTGTTAAAATATAGATATTGATTTAGCCAGACCCCAAGGTACCTGACTACACTTCGACTCGCAAGTGGCTGACCGTGCTGTCCCACAATAGAGAACTTTCGCCAATTCTTTCTGGTGTCCCAAGAGGCCACAGACAACGGCGTTCTGAACAGGATGGTCTCCGACTTCTGAAAGTTGATTTTCAGCTTTCAGTCGTCGCAGTATCTCTTAATCTTATCGAAGTCACGCTGCATGAGTATTGCAATTACCTCGATCTCAGGCCCTGATCTGTACGCGACCAACTCGTCTGCATACGCTATGGCATGGTGAAGTGAACCTGTGAGATCAGATTGAATAGGATCGGCGAATTAACCGCGCCCTGTTACAGACCATTTTTTACTTCGAAAGTTCCACCAGACGTCACATTGGGCCACAACTTTTTTCTAATGAAGATCGCGACACCTCCTCCTTGTACAGAGTTGGGTCGGTCTCTTCTTATAATATTATAACTACTGTGCCTCAACTTGTGTTTTTGGGATAGCTTAGTTTCGCTAACCAAAACTAAGCTATCCCAGAAACACAATTTGAGTCACGTGTTCAAAGCACAATTCTTCGGAAGAAGTGCTAAGATCACCCAACTCTGAAAATCCAGTAAAATACAATACTTTGTAATTCTCCTTTAATCGTTTTTATTTATTCATATTCTCTCCCAACATGAGATCGCATTCTTTGGAGTCAGCGATCCAGCGCACAGCTTGACAGGAAATTCAATTAGAAAAATTTGCAAGCAAATGAACTGGTCAAACAAAAAAACTCCGAACCTATTCGCAGTATCTCACTAGGGATATAAAAGTCATGATGCTTGTCCCCTTCAACTCATACATCATCAATAACTCTCCCTTTTTATGTGTTAATTCGTTTACTTTTAAACTGTGCCGTCCGGGAATTATCATCTAGAAGCATAACCCGTTCTGTGGTTTTTGCTTTCGCTTCTCTCATATTTATGGATGTTGTGGAGTCCTTTGGGTCTCAGTTTTGCAATCAGCGAAACAAAAAAAAGTGTATTTGACATGCTAGACTCTACTTACTTGTATCTGTACGTCCTTAGTCACAATGATTCCTCAAATGGATACCGCGCGACATCACGTCACATAAAAATCTAAAAAGCGCCGCACTTGTTTAACGCGGTGATCATGCCTCAAGCTTGACCAAATGTCATTCAGTAATCGTCGGCGGGTTGAATGGCAGGATTTCAAGGTTTCAATACGACTCTACTCGAATCGACGTTGTTGTCATCCACCTCCAATGTGTACCTCCACACTGTGCTTCAGTGTCAGAATAAGGTGCCGTGACTCCCATAAATAGATCGCGGTACTTCATCCATCCATCTATTGAAATTCATATAAACTTCATCAGTACAGTACACACCGCCCAAAAGGAGATATAAAAACGAAACACCCATCCTAGAGGAGAGACTTTTACATTGCAGACTATGTGTGCATTTGATGCACATTTCACACGGCCGCCATGCCAGGACGATGGAACGTTGAAGTGCAATTCATCTGCTGCCATATTTATCGGTCCACTTGCCGATACGCAATATTATACAAAGTAAGCAATGCGTGTCACAACCGGTACCTGCAGATTAGATTGCCAATGGAGTTTGCAATTAGACATGGTGCTAGTGAAGCTCATCGTCGTCATGGGCATAAGAGACAAGGATTGTCATGTTTGTTAATCCTCATGTACGTGTTCATGCATATACATATGTATGTACCCCTCGAGAACATGAAAATTGCGAACGCAACTTTTTAACTGTCGGCCTAAAAAGTACAATACGAGTATGAAGTGTGCAAGCATGAGATATATTGGCTTGGAAAATGAGCAACAAAAGCCTCGTCAAGCAGCATATCTCGATGGATGTTGGTTCGTCAAGTGACGAAAATATATACCGCCACCGAAGATCATGGCAGCTCTGTTCTTAAGACATACTCCTACCTTCTCGTGTTGCCAGCTAAGAGTTTTTTTTGGAAACTGTTAACGGGAGATTACGAATGGCGAACAGCCGGGTACACAAAACAGCAAAAGTGTCGATTGATCTATGGCCCAACGAGCCGCAGTCGTAAAACAAACAATTGCTCCGAAACGGAAATAAAAGCCTTGGATATGAACTGATAATTTGTTGACGACCATTGGCTAGCGACTACGGACAACGATTGGATTGTGGAATCTTAAGACTCTCCTCAACTCTTTGGAAGAGGAGCTTCAAAACGCCAGATTCCTTCAATTCGAGCTTGAGCTCACGCAGTAGAACATCGGGACTGAGCGAAATAAGATGGTCCGATGCTGAGGAATACCAATTGCTCACAAAAAAGCAGAATCGAAATATAGCAAGAAAAATAACTACCCATGTATATCATCCAATGTTATGCTCCCGGATTCCATCCTGGGACCTAGGACTGAGACTGGACACAAAACTCACCTTCTGGCAGCACAGTAAGGCCGCGGCAGAGAAAGCCGGAAAGGCTATCATATCATTGAGCATATTAATAGCGAACGTTGGAGGCCCCACGGCAACTAAGCGAAAACTTCTAATGTCAATCACACATGCCATACTCTTATATGGCAGTGAAATCTGGGCCAATACGATCAGACAAGAAAAGTATCGGAAGCGAATGGCAGCAAGACAGAGCAGCACTACGGGTAGCAAGCTCATATCGCACGGTGTCAGAGCCGGCAGTCCTCGTAATCGCAGGAGTGACTCCCGATCTCGATCTCTTAGCAGCGGAAAGAATGCATATCCACCAAAAGAAAGCTGAACTTGGAAAAGATGCAGCGAAAGCTGAAGCTAAAAAGCTCTCCTAAGAACGCTGCCAAGAACGTTGAAACTCCGAACGCAGAGGTAGATGGACAGCAAGATTAATCAACAACGTTTCTGAATGGCCAGAGCGAAGCTATGTTAAAGTAAACTTCTACCTAACTCAGTTTCTTACAGGGCACGGATATTTCAACGCGTACCTGCATAAAATAGGGAAAATGGGAAGCCCAGCTTGCCAGTACGATGACTCTCCATATGACACCGTAGAGCACACGATCTTTAGCTGTACATGATGGACGGCAGACAGAAGCAGGCTACAGCTTGAGACGAGCGATATAAGCCCAGAAATCGTAGTGGGAAAAATGCTATCCAGTAAACACAAATGGGATAAAATACGAGCATGCTCTTTTGTCGAGGCAGTATTAAAGGCAGAAAAGAGAGAGGAAGATCAAATCATAACCTCACAAGATATATAAGCCTGATGAAAACCTCACCGACAAGAAAGAAAAACCTACAGAAGAAGATAAACATGAAAAGGCTGGTCCCTATAGGGGAAAGAAAACGACACCACTCCGAAGTAACGCATCAGCGGTTCCGGAGTGGATGGTGCCAAGTAGAAAAAAATGGGTTAAAGGTGGTTTTTTAGTGAATACCAAGTCTTACACTACCTAAAACAGAGCGAGACTGTTTTTTCGTGAGCATTAGCGATTTCTATCGCAATTTTTACAGTCAATTAGCCGTCCTCTTGACGCCTAATGGGGGCATATTAATAGCGCAGTGTCAACCGCCTAATCATTGGGGTATTTTGTATAGGCACAACGGTTGCCACAAGATCCTTATCTTCCTTATGTCCTGTATCCCCTTGTGGGTCCTAGGGCCTCTTCTACGCCTACGCGCCATTGTGTCCGGTTTCTGGCAATGTGTCTCAGCACTCCCCAACTGCTGTGCCTCCTTCTCGACTGTTCTGCGCCATGTTCTCCTTGGACCGCCAGGTATTCTGCCATCTTGGGTTAAAGGGCTCCATTGCATAGTATGGTTAGCTATGGAACTGTCACCTTGTCGGAACGTGTGACCAATCCACTGCCACTTCCGTCCTTGGATGGTTATGTCTATTGTTTCCTAACCTATTCTCTGGTAGAGATGTTCGTTAGAGATACGATTGGGCCAAAAAATTCTTCAGATATTGCGCAGGCACCTATTAACAAACGTTTGCAGCTTTTTAGTGATTGTAATGGTCACTCTCCACGTGCTGCATCCATATAACAGCACGGATTCAACGTTGGAGCGGAACAGTCTTAAAAAAATAATAAATACTTGGCGCAACAGCTCTTTAAGTGCCAGGGCCTAGCTTCTCGCAACCACTCATGTTGTGTGCCTTATAATTTTCACACGAATGGAAGGGACCTACAGTTTAGTGCCGTACCCGAACGGCGATTTGAGAAGCTTTTTCGAGACAACAATACTCTCGGATGTTTGTCAGACGCTCGCGAGAGGTGGGACCGTGAAAAAACTTGTTGGTGTTTTCTGGGATTCGAACTTGGAACCTCATGCGTAGCGATCCGACACACTAACCACTTACGCCACGGCGCCCACCGGAACAGTCTTAGCTTGGTGTTCAAACTGATTTCATTGCTTCGCCATATTGTGGGCAACATCCCGAACGTGGACTTTGCTTTGGCGATCCTGTTGGCTATATCCAATTCGGTTCCCCCATCGACCGAGACAATACTCCCAAGATACTGGAAATCCTCTACTCTCTACCGATTGTCCAGCAATGCACATTTGAGGCGATGAGTTGCCATAAGATCAATTGGGTCGGTATCGGATTGGAACGCGACCAGCATCTTATACTTGCTTTCATCAGCGTTCGTTCTGCTTCTGTCAACTTACTCGAGGAAATAAGGCAGGACTTCGACAGGGGTTATGTTTCGCTGCTTTGTCCGCTAGAAGCTAAGAAACAATTTCGGATTCGGTGAAAGGATAATTACGTTGATAAGTATTTTTCTTTCTGTTATTTCTGGTGAACGTTGTTCCTAAAAGAAATTAAGCTTTTTAATTACTTGTACTCTTTTGCATATTCATAAATGACCTTTCTTCTCCTATGCACCTTTATGCAGGTTGCCAATCCAGTGCGTGTGCAGTGTGGACTCCGTCCGGCTGCAATTCGGCTGCGGAATGACTAAAAATGTTTTTTTATGTAAAATGCAGCTAGACATGCTCTACCGAGATGTTATGCCTAGAATTTCTCTTTGCAATTTTGAATTCAGAAGTATATATTAGATGATACGAGTATGTCAAAATTTCAATATGAATAAAATGGCCCTTACTTACTTACTTACTCATGTTCTGTATCCCCTTGTGGGTCCTAGGGCCTCTACTACACCTACGCGCCATCGTGAACGGTATCTGGCAGCGTGTTTGAGTTCTCCCCAACTTTTCCCTAACTGCCGTGCCTCCTTCTCGACTGTTCTGTGCCATGTCTTCTGCCTTCCTCAGTTAGAGAGTTCCATTGCATAGCATGGTTTGCTATGGAACTGTCACCCTTTCGGAACGTGTGACCAATCCACTGCCACTTCCGTCGTTGGATGGTTGTGCCTATTGGTTCCTGACCCGTTCTCTCGTAATGGTGTTCGTGTTTACAAACATTTGCAGCTTTCTGGTGATAGTAGTGGTCACTCTCCACGTGCTGCAACCATATAACAGCACAGATTCAACGTTGGAGCGGAACCGTCTTATTTTGGTGCTCAAACTGATTGCATTGCTTCGCCATATTTTGAACAACATCCTGAACGCGGACATTGCTTTGGCTATATCCAGTTCGGTTCCACCATCGGTCGAGACAATACTCCCAAGATACTGGAAATCCTCTATTCTCTCTACCGGTTGTCCACCAATGCATATTTGAGCCGATGAGTTAGTTCCAAGGCTGATAATTTTAGTTTTTGCCGTATTAATTTTCAGCCCGACGACACCTGCCTCCCTCTCCACATCTGCTGTCATTTGGTGGAGTTCCATAATTCTGTGGGAGAGTAAGCATACTTCGTCAGCGTAGTCAAGATGTTTCAGTTGAGATGTAAGAGTCAATCGAATTCCTCCGTTTCCCGTCGACAGAGCTGCATGAAGCACATCGCTAATCACCAATAGGAATAATATTGGTGAAAGGATACAGCCTTGCCTTACCCCACTTTGGATCTCAAATTCCTCAGACAACATTCCCCTGTGCAGAACATGACATTTGGAGCCATCATATGTAGCTTTGATAATAGCAAGTAGTTTATCGGGAATACCTTTCCTGCGTAAGGCACGCCAAATAAACTCCCTGTTGACACTATCGAACGCCTTCTCAAAAATCGATGAACAGCAGGTGCAGTGGCGATCGATATTCAACACAATGTTCGATGATAATCCGCAGGGTTCATTTTTTTGCCCTTACGCCTGTCCTATCGGTCTGCCAATTATATCAAGTATTTTGGAAGTGATATTCTTCAATTCATGAAGTCGAAGAGTTTCCAATTAAATTCGGGGTTGCACCAGGGAAGCGCGTCACTAAAGTGACGGACCCCAAAATATACCAGTTATTCTTTGCTGATGATGGAGCTATCTAAAATGGTCTCATGGAATTTTTTCCCATTGCGATTTTATTCGTTCCTTCAGCACTGTACAGTTGAAAGGTTTTTGCCTTCTTACTCGTATCTCCTGATCAACTAAATCCCATAAATTTTCTATGGGATTAAGATCGGGAGACTGCGGCGGCCACTTCGAAACTTCAACATTTTCTCTTTCCACGAAGCTTCGCACCAACCTGCTTGTGTGTTTTGGCTCATTATGGTGTTGAAATAAGCTCGATCTTAAATGTGGAAAAATGTGATTTGGAGTTTTTCTTGGTACATTTGGGCGTTCATCCGACCGCTTACTTTAAACAATGACCAACTCCTTGACGAGAATGAACCTTAAGTAAAGTTCTAGAATAAATTTGATTTGATGAACTTTTTAGTTTTGTTAGGTTAGGTTAGGTTTAAGGGGGTAGCTGCAACGAATGGGTTCAGCCTGCACTCCGATCACAAAAGACTCTATTTTGCTCCCCTGACGTGGAATTTCCTCGCTGGTATACTGAAAAGACAGAAAAATAAGGCAAAAGAAACAGTGATTAAAGATCTGTGGTGTAGGGGCGGCCTCCTCAAAACCATCCTGAAGAAGATATGAATTTCAGGATGGCAGTTGGTGTCCTTTGAGACAGGTCGCCCAGATGATTGAAGAAATATTCTCCGAGGGCCGTCTTTCTGGTAATGCAGAAATTAGAGCATTTGCATAGGAAGTGGTCTGTGTCCTCATCTGCGGTTGTGTTGCCGCAGCCTCTGCAAAGTTCGTCTGTACTTAGTCGCAATCTTTTTCGGTGGGCCGCCAATAGGTTGTGGCCTGTAATGATGCCTGTGAAGAGCACCGAGTTTTGTCTGTATTGAGTGAGGATGAGCTTGGTTTTCATCTTGTCGTGTTTTGTCCAGATGCTTCTGGAGACGCGGCACAGTGGAAGCGCTCTCCGTCTTTCATCTGCTTCTCGTTGCTGTTTTTTTTGCTCGCATGATATTTCGATTTTTTTCATTTATTTCAAATATGTAAACACCAGCATGAGAGCAATTGCAAACTGCTGCTCAAAATTAAGTGTCTATACAATGGAGATAAACAGCCCAAAAGGAAAACAGATCCGATACGGTTACAAAGAATAAAAAAGTGCTATTGCTATTTATGTAAACGTTTGCATTTTTCTTGCTCGGTACAGTATGTCTTTCCACCTAATCTAACTTAATTAATTTATTACTATTTGAACTGATCTAATAAAAAAAAAACGAATAAAAGGGGTACCGCATTAGTCCGAAAAGATAGAGTACTTGTGCTGCCAATTCTCTGATCCACTTAGGCCTATTCCAGTATTTGAATAGAACATTGCTTACCAAGTGCGAAAAGTTCGAATATCTGGCGTCTATGATCAATAGCAAAACAATATGTAATACCAACATCGATTATCGTGATAGTGTAGGGTAGATGAAGTAGCGAAAAAACTCCACTATCTTCGGTGACCCAAAAATGCCGACAATATAAGTTAAATATGTTAGAACTTAGTGAAATAAGATGGTACGATGCCAGGCAATACCACTCTCCAACAAAAAACACTGCAATGCTCTACTCTGGTAGATCAGCTGAGAGCACGCGGATGTCCGGAGTTGAACTGATGCTTACTCCAGCACTACGAAGTAGCCTTATACTTTCAGTGGCCGGATATTGACGGCTAGATTCCAGAGTAGAGTAAGAAAAATACAGTGTTATGCTCCGATCGAAGACGCAACTAAGGATGATAGGAACAATTTCTATAGCCATTTCTGCTCCGTCTACAATCAAACGCCTAATGGTGACGTCGTTACATGGATACCGGAATGACAATTGAGGGCGGTATGTGGACTTCTGCAATGCCAGCCGTCTAGTCATTGGAGGTCGCTGTTTGAGCATAATGCTTGCCACAGATTGATCACATAGCGATCATCCATCGCTTCAGAAATTGTCTCCTAGATGTTCGAAACAGACATGGAGCCAACATCGGACAAGAGCGCGATCACCATCTTATGTAAGCTTCTATACGGCTTCGTATTGCATCCTCAACATCAGCCGCTCAAACCTGCTCAACACTACCACGTTCAATACTAACAGGCTCAGAGGTCCCCGAATGTACTCACAATTCAGGAACTATCTTGCCTTAGAAGCAGTGAAAAATGACCACTGGAATGCTGTGAAAAATGTTTTTGCAACTGGGGAACGCACCGACGTCGGTAAAAGGCAGATTAACCACCGCTCATGGCTATCGGCAAATACCTGGATACGGATTGATGAGCCTCAGCAGTACACAGCATCGAGCTAGAAGCCCAATATCGCGTGAAAAAGAATGAAGTATAGCGTAGTGTAAGACTTGACAAACGTCAGTACATGGACTCATTTGCCCCAAAGGCCGAAGAAGCAGTAAGCAGGTGTGACAGTAGGACTGTCTATAATATCACTAAGGAGCTCATTGGTAGTCGGAACTGCAAACAACATACAGTGATGAAGTTATAATGTTAGCCTTCTCATTTCGGATGAGGATTAGCTCACTAGATGAAGATATCATTTCAGTCCTTAACCACTTAGACGTTGGTGATATGATCTCGAGCTCTAATGAGTCTCCCGAAGCAACAAATTCCCAATAGGCACCTCCCAGTAAAACCGAAATAACAGTAGCAATCAAGTCGCTCAAGAAAAACAAAGCGGCGGGTATTGACGGTAGGGTATCCCTGCCGAACTATTTAAAGCGGCGCCAAACACATCGGCAGAATTGCTACACCCGCTCATACGGAGAGCGTCACCCCCTCAAAATGAGCAATTTCCCCCGAAGTGGAAAAGAAAAAAGGAAATCTGATGGATTATGGAAATTGCAGAGGTTGTACGTTATCCTTCGACTTCGAGAAGCCTTTTGACAGCTTGAATCGAGAAGATATCTGGTTGACCTTGCGCAGGAGAGGCATTCCAGCAAACTCATAGCCATTATCAAGGCAACATACGAAGATAGCAAGTGTAACGTCTTATACAAGGTGTCGGAGGATTTTGAAGTACTGTGACTGCTGTTCTTCTTAGTGGGGATCAGGGATGTACTCCGCGCGGCATTGACGGAAGGTAACAATCGAATTCGATAGACTATTACATCTTACCTTTTTTTTGACTCGGGGGTGGTGGAAAACGCTGCCGCTTACGAGTAACAGGCCCGCTCTGTTTCAAATAGTGTGAGACTTTACTTTTTACTCACTAAAAAACTACCTAACCCCTTTTAAACTTTACACCATCCACTTTGGAACCACTTTTGCCTTACATCAAAGTGGTGTCCTTTTCTTTCCCCTCTGGGAACCGGCTTTTTTATGTTTATCTTCTACTGCGGGTTTATTTTTCTTGCCGGTTAGGTTTTCATCAGACTTATATATCTTGTGAGGGTATGATTTGATCTTTCTCTCTCTTTTTTGCCTTTAATACTGCCTCGGCAAAGGAGCATATTTGATTCCATTTGTCTTCACTGGATAGCATTACTCTCAGCACGATCTCTGGACTTATGTCGCCTATCTCCACCTGCTGCCTGCTTCTTTCTGCTGTGCAGCTAAACAGCGTGTGCTCTACGTTGTCATGTGGAGAGTCATCGTACTGGCAAGCTGGGCTCCCCACTTTCCCCATCTTATGCAGGTACGCGTTGAAATACCCATGCCCTGCAAGAAACTGAGTTAGGTAGTAGTTGACTTCTCCATATTTCCGTTCCAACCATTCAGCAACGTTCGTGATTAGTTTTGCTGTCCATCTACCTCTGCTTCCTGAATTCCAGCGTTCTTTGGTGAGTTCTTTAGCTTCCGCTTTTGCAGCTTCTTTTCCCATTTTTGCTTTCTTTTGGTGGATGCACATTCTCTCCACTGCTAAGAGGTCAATGGGGTCACTCCTACAATTACGAGGACTGCCGGATCTGACACCGTTAGATATGAGCTTGCTACTCATAGATCTGCTCTTTTCTGTATTGCCGCTATTCGCTTCTGGTACTTTTCTTGTTTAATCGCGTTGGCCTAGATTTCACTGCCATATAAAAGTATGTGGTCGACTTAAGGAGTCTCCGTTTGATTGCCGTGGGGTCTCCAACGTTCGCCATTAACCTGCTCGGCTTTTTCTGCCGTGGCCTTAGTTTGCTGCCAGAAGGTTTGTATCCAGTCTCAGCCCCAGGTCCTTTGTTGTTATTATTTCCGAGTTCACTTGAATCTCAGAAATAGTAGGTATTCATCTTTTTGTCAGCATGACTATTTCCGTATTCTCTGTTGCAAGGCTTAGGCCGTCATATTCCATCCAGGAGTTGACACGTCTCATTACTTGATTTAGTCTCTTCTATGCATCCTCTGTGTTATGTGCAGTAATCACTACAGCAATGTCATCCGCGTAGCGGTATGCTCTAGCGCTTTTCTCGACATATCGCAAGCCTTCGACAAGGTATGGCACGAAGGCCTAAGGTATAAGCTAAGGGTAATCTTACCGGAAAAGTTGTACAGAATATTGGAATCTTATCTTGAAAACAGACTTTTCCGTGTTAGACACGGGAGTGAATATTCGGATTTCAAAGAAATCTACGCCGGTGTTCCACAAGGAAGTGTACAATCCGGTCCAATCCTGTTCCTGTCTACACAAGAGATATATCACAAGATGAAGGGACCGTTGTAGCAACGTTCGCAGACGACACGGCTATCCTCGTAACGGATGATTCAGTCGAATCATCAATGGGAAAACTCCAACGAGCTTTGAACAAAGTATGCGAATGGACAAAAACTTGGCGAATAGTCCTCAATGAGACAAAATCAACGCATGTCAATTTTACGTTAAGAAAGATAAACAACTTACCTATATCCATTAACTCGGTGCAAATACAGTACGCAAACGAGGCAAAATATCTACGAATGACCCTAGACGCAAAACTTAAGTGGAAACCACAAGTTAAAAAGAAGCGCGAAGAGCTCGAAATCATATTCAGAGAAATGTATTGGCTACTCGGAAGATACTCGAAGTTAAGCGTATACAACAAACTGCTTCTGTATAAGCAAGTGCTAAAACCGTCTTGGGCATATGGTATACAACTTTGGGGTTGTACCAAACCAAGCAATATGGCTCTACTGCAAGCATTTCAAAACAAAATACTAAGAGCAATCGTGAATGCTCCTTCGTATATAAGGAATAGTGATATTCACAGAGATCTAGGAATTGCTACCGTGAGTTACGAAGTAACAAACTTTGCTCGCAAACTTCGTACCCGTCTTCATTTTCACTGCAATAATGAAATAATCCATACTATGGACGTGACAAACCTTGAGCGCCGACTACAAAGATCAAGACCTTTCGATCTAGCGCGGTAAGGAAAACCCTGCAGGTAATGACGGAATTAGTAGGTGCCTTCACTGGAAAGCTACCTACCTAACGCGATTAACACTACAGAAGCGTAAAGTACTTGTTAAGGCAACTTAGTCGTAGTCATCACAAACATGAAAAAATGAGAGGGACGAATTTCCTACTACTATGAGTAGCCGGTTCTCATCACCTCTCTGAGGGGTGAGGTTTAGCCCGTACGTATATACTGACTAGCACTGATGGCATTGTCAGATATATGAATCGGGCATAACCAATGGTACGGACCAGTGGTATCTTTTGAAGATTCCTGCACCTCCAGGCGCAACCAAAAAAAAAAAAAACCCGCGTAGCTGACTAGGAGACAGTCGTCGGACATTTCCATATGTAAAATCCCGTCGTAAGAGATGTTCCACAAGTGGGGTCCCAGTACTGAACCATGTGCTGCTCCGGCAGTGATTTTCTTCCTACAGAGCCCCTCTGTGGTGTTAAAGATGACCTATCTGTCTCTGAGGCAGTCTTTTATCTTCCCCAGTAGATACTCTGGTACTCTGAAAGTGCCTTCTAGAGCGTTTAGTATATCTGCCCATCAAGGAGTTTTTTTTTTTTACATCGAACGTTGCTAGCACAACTATCTTTCTAGAGTGATGGGTTCCCTGCTGTGCTCTCTGAGCGGTGCTAAACACTTCTTCCACAGCTCCTATTATAGAGTGGTTTTTCCTGAAGCCATGTTGCCTTTCAGATAAATCTCCTGTTCTCTGAACTTCCACAGTGAGTCGCGGCTTCAGCATCTTCTCAAACAGCTTCCTGTGGTATCCAGCAAACATAGTGGCCTGTACGCTGATCAGGTATCTGTGTCTTCTTTCCCTTGCTGATAAGTACCAGACGCCGTATTTTCCAGTTTTTGGGAAACACGCCTTCCATTAAGCAACTGTTGTACATATTGAGAAACAGCCGGGAACAACTTCGGGCGATTACCTTCAAAACTTCTGCTGATATGCCGTCGGGGCCGGGGGCATTTTTGTTCTGCTTGGTTCTTGCGACCAACATCAGCTCTTCTGCACTAAAGTGTGGAGCCTCTTCTTGTCGGTAAGGAAATGATTCTCGCTAACTAATTGACATCTTACCTTAAACACCTCGACTACGCCGATGATGGTTGCCTATTTTCACATTGGATAATGGACCTTCATCTGATAGCCCAGAATCTAGAGGTGGGGTAAATAAAAGCCTTGGGCACTTCTAACACCCGCGCTCAACAATTTTCTATACTCAAGGTGCCGCGGTGGCACCGAATTGGTTGTATACAGCAGAATCGGGCAAAATATGCATTCAGAATGCTGTCAAAAGTCTTGGGAAGCAATGTTCTCATCTTAAGAACCAAGCCGATCCAACGTAGAATCAGCACTGCTATATGAGTGCAGTACACCGTCACACGCAAGCTGCAAACCTTCATAAGCAGATTTATAAGAATCATCGTGAGGATCTTTCGGCCCAATCGTATCATCAACGAACAACTTTATCTGAGCACGGGATAAGAACCTATAGACATTTCTCTGCGAAGGAGAAAGTGACAATGGATTGGACACACCTTACGGCGCGACGACAACTCCACTACGAAATACGCCATGCAGTGGAATCCGCTCACCCAGACAGCGAGCCGCCCTAGATAAATGTGGCACAGGACAGTCAAGGAGAAATCAAGCTGTTTGGGAATAAGTTAGTAGCAGCTCAAACGCGATGCAGAACTCCGAACAAGGTGGCGTACAGCCGTTGTTGACGCCCTATGTCCCTCGGAGGGTGAAAGAATTAAACCAACAAAAAACTCCTGGATCACACAAATACTTCGACACCAGCATTTAGTTTGCCTCAGTAACGAAGTGGTTCAAAACTGGGAGGCCGGCTGGTATTTTCTGAGGCCAAACTGCCGAATCCCACCAGCGGATAAGAAGAAGTGGGAGGGGTATGCTCCCTTGAGTTCAGATCATATCCTGGCCGAAGTAAGAAGAAGAAGATTCATTATGCAAGTCTCAGATTGGACTCAATGACTTTTTCACATTTTTTGCAACCTTGAGACCCACCACCCCCGAATCACTTCTGTGATCTATGCATCCACTACATCACAAAAAATTAAACAACATTTTTTTGACGAAACAATTATTAAAAAAATGTATCAGCTCTTAGACTATATAGAGTAGGTGGAAGCACTGAAATCTATTGAGTTTCATCCTTGGGCAGATGAAAGCTATTGGCCGATAGCCATTCTATTTTTTTTTTTACTGCCACTTAGATTTTAGTTGACTTTGCTACAAACGCCTACCATCTCTAGAAGTTATTTTTGGATTGTATCCCATCTTGTTTAACTGGTGACGTCGATAGAAGTCTATACAATAGCAATGGAATGATATAGAGGTTTCCATAACACCTTACCATCGTCTATAGCCCTATCTACAATACATAGATTAGTGGTAATAGAAAGGAAGAAGATCGTCAAGACTTCGGTTCTTTTTTCTGCCCTAATGCATTATAAAAACAAAACAGGTGTCATTAAGATGTGTGCAAATGAAAATATACCATCATCGACTCGAGTTAAGCAGCAGAAGACATCCGTCCGCATGAAAAGACGCCTACAAGCAACTTGAGGCAAAATCGTTACGATAAGACATACTTAGCTTTTCGCAGAGCAAAACGATTCGATTTGCATTTCAGTGACTTTTTTTTTAAACACACTCACGGTATACTATAAAAAAACCATTCCGGCGTTGCCCCATCTTTATTTCACTCATCAATAAATGCAACTTATTAAAAGCAAACAAGAGTAAAATTAAAAATATCAGCACTGACCTTAAGCTAAACTACCGGAATGCATCTAGTACTTATATCTGTTTATCTACCTTAGTTTTCAATCGCAATCTACTTTAAGTACACGATGCGATAAAACCCGTGGAGTCACGCACCCAAAAAGCACAAGACACCAGACACCCGGCCCTCTTTAAATCCCTACAATAAAACGGCCAGTTTTATAGTTGCCGACTGAAGTCGCTCGTAAACTTTCCATTAATAATAGATAAATGTTGAAAACCCGACTAAGAGCAAAGTTCTTCATATCTAAGGCTCTATACAAGTATGGTGAGGTACAGATTCTTGCCGATGGAATATTTACAACACAATAAAACTTCCTCTTACCACTTGACATTTATAGCCGGTAATTCTGTATTTAATTCGCAATTCTATCCGAGGATAAGTTGTTCTCCTATTCACTGACCGCTCTTGCCACACTTGGAACGTCCCGTAGAATTCGCTTTTTTCTCATCGTTCTACCACCTCCTTTTTGAACAGGAAGAAGATCGTGAACGTTTTAACGTGAAATTACGAATCTCTAATATTGACATTGTATACAACTACAGACGGTGGACGGTTCAAAGACAACCAAGTCTCAGCTGCCTTTGGCCGCTCGAGAATGTCTGTCTGCCTTTGGGTTGTTCAAAAGTCAGGAGAGTTTTAGCGTAAATCATAGTTGGATTAAGTTATTACCGTGTGTATAATAAATTTCAGATATAGCTTGTACTTTGGCTGTTTACATGTGGTTAGATACTTTTGAGTTAAGAAGTGCGTTTGATAGTCCAACCGACTTTTATGATTTTCATTAGTTGACAACTTTTGTCGGAATGCGAATGAGAAAAACTTTACTGTCAGACTAATTATTTTATAGCATTCGTCGTCTGCATATATTTACATACATACATACATAGCAATTTTTTTAATAGTTACGGGGATATACATTTTTTTATTACTAAACCATGCATCACTTCACAGAGCTGAGAATATGTAAGATGTTTTGATATTACCATATTAATCGATTTTCTCCTTGTAAGGATTATTGCCAAGATTAATAATCGTTACATCGTTACTTGCAACATTTATTGCATATGCCATTTTACGTGGTAGGAAACAGACTCAACAGACTGCTTCAAATCTCATGAACGTAGCTTAGTAAAGTCGGTGTGCAGTTTTCAAATCAGAAATCAGAGCATCCACGATTTTTTCTTTTCTTTTAAGAAACGCTCGACCCGAACACTCAGACGCAACTGGTGCATTGTCCTACCTGAGAGCAAATTCCGGTTTATCAATGTTATTGGAATTTCCTTGTCTTTATAAGAAAGACAAGCAAGGGCTTAATGAGGTTCTTACAGTACCGGCACTCACTACACCAGCAGCGAGGATCTGCCACCTGATACGAGCAAAGCCCAGACACTCGCAAAGATAATGTTCCGCAGTGTCGTCCTTCTCTCCACAAGTGTCGCAGATTGTAGTGTCCCTCAAACCCAGCACGTTAAGGTGCTTGACGAAATCGCAGTGGCCTCTCAAAACACCAATCAGTTATATGCAGTCTTTTCTGGTGAGAGACAGCAAGAATGCCGCTGATTTCTTACAGATGTACGGGAGCATTCGTTTAGTCAACCTACTTCCTGGCGAGTCAGCTACACACAGATGTGTTCGTGAGAGACCCAATCGTTAATCGAAGCGCACAGGGAGACCCAACCTTCGATTAGAAGTGGCAATTGGTGAAGCCGGGGGACTCTCCAACCAACAGTACGGTTTCAGGAAAGCTCGATCTACAGTAGACGCAATAAGAAGGGTAACTACAACCTTGGAAGAAGCTATTCAGGGCAGGAGATGGAGAGGCGGTGCAAAGAAATACGGAGCCGTAATAACATTGGACGTCAAAAACGCGTTCAATTCTGCGACTCATAGTGCAATCGCCTAGGTCAATAATGGTGCCATGGTTCTTAATTAAAATAATACTGAGCTACTTCGAGAAACGGTTTCTCCTCTTCGATACCGACGATGGAGTAAAGCAGTACCACATATCTGGCGGAGTTCCACAAGGATCGGTATTAGGCCCTATCCTTTGGAACATTATGTATGATGGGGTTCTAAGGCTTGGAATCCCAAATGAGACAAAAATCATAGGCTTTGGCGATGATATTGCAATTGTCGTGGTTGCAAAACATCTAGAAGAAATAGAGGATATTGCAAATGAATGTATCCGAAAAGTCAAACGGTGGATGGCAGCAGTCGGGTTAGAGCTCGCCGAACATAAAACAGAGGCAGTATTGGTAAGCAACCACAAGAAAAGAGAGGAAATCACCATCAGAGTAGGAGATCATAATACGACTTCAAAATCGGTTATCAAATACCTAGGTGTGATGATCGACGCGAGGCTCACTTACAAGGAGCACCTTGAAAGAACGTGTGACAAAGCGGCTCGGGTGAGCGGTGCCTTATCAAGAATAATGATAAATATAGGAGGACCTAGGCAACAAAGGAGACGTATTCTATCAAGGGTGGTGCAGTCAATCCTTATGTATGCGGCACCCATATGGGCCAAAGCTATGGCGAAAAAGACCTACGCAAGAAGGATAAACTCTGTCAACAGACTATGTGCGCTGAGAGTATGCGGTGCCTTTCGTACGGTGTCAGACGAGGCAGTATGTGTCATCGCGGGAATGCTACCAGCGGATATCTTGGCTATTGAGCTACAAAGGACCTACGACGCCAAAATTCAGGAACCTCAAGCGTTAGTCAAAAATATCAAGCTGGAAGAAAGGCGGCGAAGCATTAGAGCATGGCAGGAGCGATGGAACCAGTCCTCAAAGGGAAGATGGACCCATCGACTTATACCGGATATCCAAAAATGGATGGACCGGAAACACGGAGAGGTAGATTTCTATCTTAGCCAGTTCCTAACCGGGCATGACTGCTTTCGAGCGTATCTGAACAGGTTTGGGCTCGATGAATCTCCCAACTGTCCAAATTGCGGAGAGGCCTCAGAAGACGCTCAGCTCGTATTTTTTCAGTGCCCACGTTTTCATATAGAGTACAGAGAACTGGAGGAAAAAATTGGAGAAATACCAACCCCCGAAAACATTGCGCACCATATGATAGCATCGAATGCAATATGGGACGCGGTGAAACAAGTTGCAGCGATAATCGTGCAGGAACTTAGCGGCGGCTGGAAAGAGTCAGAGAGAGCAACCAAGTCCAACCGGCAACACTTTTGGAACAAGGAGCGGAAGACAGCGAAAGAAGAGCATAAATAGCTAACCAGCCCCGCGAAGTAATACCCAACGGTAGTCCCGCGGGGAGAGTGGTTTAAGTGTGCAGGGTGTGGTTTAGTACGTAGGCGTATTCCTGGTATCGAGTATTCAGGTTTGCGAATCGTGCATGCCAGTAGCTCGGGCTACTGGTATCTTTAGAAGATTACACACCCTTTGGCGCAACCATAAAAAAAAAAAAAAAACGGAAACCCAACGCGGGTTCGGGACCTGAGAAAGCCTCCTCTGAGCCTTGTCTACCAATCCCACCGGAGATATCGCTCCCCAGGATCCCAGTGTGACCATGGACCCAGATAAGAGACAAAGAATTCAGGCTTGCGATCGAGCTCAAAGAGTTTTTGGTTTAACGAACTATTTTGGATGTGGTAAAAAGGTTAAGCAAGGCCTTAAGTGCAGACCGACTGTCACTTCAGACATAAATACTACAGCCCTTCCACCATAGTTCTTGGCCATTATGATTGCATAAATTTCCGGTTGGAAAATAGCCGCATATTTGCCTAACGAGAAGTGAAGTCTAATGTTGTCGTCTTTCACGAAATCACTAGCACCAGACCCTTGACTGGTTTTGAAGCCGTCCATGAAAATACGACTGCTTTCAATTCCGAAGCCAGTCCTGAACCCAAGGAAAGTCGACTCTGTATTTGTGTATCAGCTAAAGTTCTGGTGCCATTGCATCAGACAGCATATAGATGCGACCAGAGTCGTATGATAAGTGTCGCACAAGTTTATCAAAATTCAAGTATGGAGTATACCAAAAACCACCTCGCCTAAGACGATGGACGGCATTGATAGTGCAGCCCATGGTATAAGTATCAAGAGGAGGTAAGTTTAGCAAAGCATCCAGAGCAGAGCCAGGCGTACTCGGGAAAGCTTCCGTGCAGCCGAGATAGGACTATCAGTGGGTGCGTAGAAATTTATAATTCGAAAGTAATAATAAAATAAAATTAATGTCGGTTTTCCATGTTTGTTCCTTGCTTTGTGAGGAAATACAAACCAAGCTCCCGTGGTGTAACAGACGAATTTTGCATTTTAAAAACTTAAAAAAAGTAAAACTTACACAAACGATTCAAAAAACGGTCAATAATACTGAAGCTACGAGTATATGATTCGTTTGCGAATTGTGTCAAACAGTTTATCATCAAATTTTCTGTGTCAAACGTTTGACCATCGTTTGACTGCGTTTGACAGCAAACGAGAATTTGACATTTTGTCAAATAGTGGAATCGGGTATTTAACAGTCGGGTTAAACGATTTGACAGCATTGGACATCTTTTGACCGTTTGGCATTTTATGAAAAATGAAAGTGTCAAATAGGTCAAACGATGATAGGCTGGAGAGGAAAATAAAACGAACAGAAAAAGAGGTTGAAGGTGTTTAACTGAATGGTATTCTTGCAATTACATTAAGAAACGGTTGTATAGGGTGGATGAAGAAGCCGATCATATCGCAATTCAGCTGTTGCTACTGCGAACGAATGAGCCGGTGCATTGTCGTCATGAATGAGCACTTTTTTCTTCTTCAAATGGGCCATTTTCCATCAATCCCGCATTGAATTTATTTAATAAATTGGCATTGTCCGGTGATCGTTTTTCCCTTTTCCAAAAAGACAATGAAGATTACGCTGTGGGAATTCCAGAAAACCGTTTCCAGGACTTTTCCGACCGACGAAACCGTTTTTTGTTTTTTTTTTTGCGTTTTTTGGAGCACGTTCGCCTTCAGAAGCCGTTTTTTTGTTTTGTTTTTGTTCCTTTCCTTACGTCACTGCACACCTCGTCGTGGTGTAAGGGCCTAGTAAAGGTAAAAGATTCTCCTCAAGTAGTCTTCCCCAGATGAGATTTGAAGCTAAGCTGCAGTCGACCCTTGTAACGAATCCACCACCACAGAAGCGATCATCCACACTCTACGCACACCTCACTAAACACCTAATGCGGAGGCCGCCATCTGTTGGCCGGTAGCGAAAGCGCGAATATTCTCCGAATCCTCAGTCGAACAAGAGGAAACGGAGGAGAGGGTGAATAGTACAATATGAGAAAAAGGAAATACAAAGGTCGCAGACGAGAATGTGGAGATAGCCTCTTGAGGAATTGGTCTTACGACTTTCCACCGATATTTTTCCTGCCTTCACCTCGGTGATTGGGCAATAACCCACGGGTCTGCTACTAGCTATAGCCGGCCCGTCCGATAGGTTTCTCCCATTCTGAGAGAAACAAACCGATTTAACCACAGCGGATTTGCCGCCCTTTGTTAAGCCACTTCCTAAGCCTGCCCTAAGTGCGGACTGGGTCACAGCACGCCTGCCCTAAGTGCGGACAGCTACTTTCCAAGCCTGCCCTAAGTTTGGACTGGATCCCTCCTAATCTTCCCTAAGTGCGGACTGGGTCACAGCACGCCTGCCCTAAGTGCGGACAGCTACTTTCCAAGCTTGCCCTAAGTGCAGACTGGATCCCTCCTAAGCCTGCCCTAAGTGCGGACTGGGTCACAGCACGCCTGCCTTAAGTGCGGCGAGCCCACCTCAGCCTTTGAAGAAAGATACCCTCACACCCTATTCCTTCCTCTCCTATCCTTTCCTTTCCGCTCTCTCCCCTCCGGCGGGCTGGATCAAGCTGTCATACGACCCGTGCTGAGTATCAACCTGACTGGAAGCCCATCCCAAAAATAGCTCACTCGCGAACGGAGTATTCAGAAACCATCCGGATTAACCAGCCTTATCTGTATACTGCGGATCTCTGTACAGACGGACATTCCCTTCTCCGCTACTCGTGGGAACACAGTTATGAATTCAAGACAAACAAAATCGGAAACCGGTAATCCTTTAAATCCGGGCGGTAGTACGCCGACCAAGCTATGCCGCGTGGAGGCCAAAGGTAGGAATACCACCCCACAGTCCATTAGGGACACATCGGGACCGAGTCACAAACGAAGTCAAGCTGCTATAAAACCAAGCTCGTCCTTACACAAAATAGACAAAACTTGGCACTTCTCGTAGGTATCATTACCGGCCACAACTTATTGGCGGCCCACCGGAAGAGAATGCGGCTAATACAGATGAACTCTGCAGAGGATGCGGCAATACAGACGTAGAGGAGGGCTCGGAAGACTTCCTCTGCAAATGCGCTAGTCTCTGCAATACCAGGAAGACGGCCCTTGGAGAATATTTCTTCAACCATCTGGGCGACCTGTCTGAAAAGCCACCAACCACCATTATGAAATTTATAACTTCTTCAGGGTGGTTCAGAAGAGGCCGTTCCACTAACATAGAACTCTAGCCATTTTGTTTCTTTCCTCTCTTTGCAGTTCTTCAACCAGGAAACTCCACGTCAGGGGAGCACAATGGATCCGTTTGTGATCCGAGTGCAGGCTGCGCTCATTCGTTGCAGCTAACCCCTTTTAACCGAACCTAACCTAATAAAGCGATGTCTTCTTCCTGCCCTATAGTACGGCCCAGAGGTAGGAAAAGGCCTCATTGGTGAAATGCAGATTTAAGTTCTTTAAAAACTAATTGTAGACAACTTTTCAACAATGCCAAAAGCACGAAGGATGCAACAGATGGGGACTTGTACAAAGCATCCCTAACTATCTACAAAAAAAGAACTGAGGAAGGTTAAACGCAATTCTTGGAGACTCTTTTGTGGCAAAATAGAAGAAGTCTCTGAGGCATCTAGGCTAAGAAAAATCCTCTCCACAAATCGAATAATGCCCAGTTATCTCGACAAATTAGATGGGATTTGGATGACTTCTAGCGAAGATTCGCTAAATCTACTACTTGACACACATTTCCCAGGTAGCTCCCAAGGTGTCAGCAACATTGTCTCTAATAGATCAGCTGCAAATTTAAACCACTCCTCTAACTTAATTACACAGAATAAACTCCACTGAGCGATACACAGCTTCAAACCATACAAATCACCATACAAACAGCCGAACTACAGAAGTCGTCGGACCTTATCTTGCAGGTGCTAGAAATAATTCTAAAAAGCTGAACAGATCTGGTCCATATATCAAAAGTATGGAGAGAAGTCAAAGTAGCTTTTATACCCAAAGCTGGTAAATGTTCTCATACAAGTCCGAAAGATCTCAGACCCATTAGTCTATCATCATTTCTTCTAAAAACATTAGAACGATTGATTGAAATCCACTTGCGCAACAGTATAGATACAAAACTTCAAAATGAGTTGAAACGGCATTTCACTCGCTGGTTCGTAATATTGAATACTCCCTGTTTCACAAGGAATATACAATGGTAGCTTACTTAGACATAGAGAATGCTTTTAACAATGTCAATGTATCAGCGATTGCAGGGACGGGTTAAGAATATCGTGTTAAATACCATGTTCATCAAACAAAGCCGACACCTGATCACGGTGATTGCTTATGCAGATGATGTTGCTATAGCAGTCTCAGAAAATCACCTTAATCCTCTAAAAGAACTGTTACAAAAACGCTTTAAACAAGTTAACCAGATGGGCGTAAACCCACATAAAACTGAGCTTGTACTCTTCTCAAGGAAATATAAAATTCCGTTCATCGATCCTCCCTCTCTTAATGGTATCAGCTTAACTTTCTCTAATAAAGCAAAATATTTGGGTATTATCCTGGATAGGAAACTAAGCTGGAAACCTAACATTCAAGAACGAGTCAAAAAAGCTAGAGTAGCACTTTTCTCTTGCAAAAAAAGCTTTGCAAATAAATGGGGTCTACAGCCTCAAATAACTCACTGGCTCTACATCTCGGTCATTAGACCGATACTTACATACGGGGTGATTGTTTAGTGGACAGCCTTAGAAAAAGCTATAAATCGCGACTATCTAAGCAAGCGGAGCTCTGCATAAGCGGAGCACTACGTACAACCGCGGCACTGGTTCATCTGATACCCCTTGATATATTTAGCAAGCAAATAGCAGGGAATGCAGTCTTTTTTTTTGCCTTAGCCCTCGAATATTGCTAAAGTCCACTCTGAAATTCCCTATCATTATAAAAAATAAAACATGTGCAAATTATACTCCTGCACCTACAGTAAAAAAGGTAATCTTTGATCGCCTAAATAATGCGCTTCGTGTTGAAAATTGGTTGGATGTCTTTGCTGAACGTAACGCTTCTAAGGCTTTCGACAAATTTTTATTAATTCTGCAAAAGTATATTGAATTATATAGTCAGACCATTACGCTAAGAAAATGCGACGTAAGACTTAAGCCTTGGATAAATGGTATAGTTCTGATATAGAACTTTTACGCTTTATACACTCATTAGACAACTCAAGTTCACACGGGGATGATGGCATTTCTAATCTAATTGATGTTCTGGCACATATTTTCAATTTAAGTATCTCCACTGGAATCTTTCCGAATAACTTGAAGATTGCTCACGTGATACCTCTTTTTAAAAAGGGCAATAGAAAGAACAAGAATAATAACAGCGGAATTTTTTTGCTTTCTTCACTTTCCAAAATTTTTAAAAAAGCTTTAGAATATCGAATGCTAAATTATTTAAAAAAAATAGATTTTTTTAGTCCTATTTAGTTCGGTTTTAGAAAAGGACTTTCGACGGAAGATACTCTTTTGGCATTTTCCTCATTTTGCTTCAGTTACTCTAAGATTATAAACTTAGGGGTACTCCAAGGATCTGTTTTTGGTCCTATATTATTCCCTTCTTCTTCCTTTTATCAGCGAGGCTATGATCCGAAAACAAGGGATCACAGCCCTCCCACTTCACCGCATTTCTACTGATCCGCCTGTGGGGTTCGCCTATTTGACCTCACAAAATATCGGCAGGCCTGCCGATTTTGGATCACTCGGTTACTGAGGCCAATGAAATGCCGATGTCGTCGATGTTTGTCTGATCCAGGCGTTTATAGGCCTGCCTTTCCTACATCGCGATGTCTTTGGAACGTGCATAGATATTGCCTTTTTAACAGGGTTCAAATGATCTCTTCTTTGAACGTGGCAATACCAGCTGAGCCGGTCGCGCTCTAATTTGTGTACGATGGTTTCCTTGATGTGAAAGCTTCCACGGATCTTCGAACTTCTTATTCGATCAAGCTTGGTCACTCCTGCTGTCATGCGAAGCATCTTCATCTCAGCTGCCGTTAATTTACTCTCATACTTTTTGTACATCGTCCAACATTGTGAACCGTATGTGAGCGCTGGACGTACAACTGCGGTGTAGAGCCTTCCTTTCAACTTAGGGGGCATTTTTCTGTCACAGAAGATAGCGGAATTTTCTCGCCACTTCATCCACCCTACGCTTACACGATGATTGATGTCGTCATCACAAGTTGCTTTGCTATTGATCATAGATCCCAGATATTTGAACTTTTCGCACTTGGGAAGCACTGTTCCATTCAAATAAATGTCTGGAATAGGCCTGAGTGGATCAGAGAACGGACAGCACAAGTACTCTGTCTTTTTTGAACTAATGCGATACCCATTTCCCTCCAAAACGTCCACCCACACATCAAGTGCTCGTTGCAGGGATGTAGGATCCTCACTTATGATGGCTCCATCGTCAGCAAAGAATAACTGATGTACCTTGGGGTCCATCACTTTACCTTCAAGCAGATAATCAAGGACTGTAATAAAGAGCAAAGGACTTAAAACGCTTCCCTGGTGCACCCCGACTTTGATTGGGAACTCTTCGGTTACTCCAGCGGGACATCTTACTCTTGTCTTTGCTCTTTCGTACATGTCCATGATCATCTGTACATAGGTTTCTGGAACCGCTCGATGTCTTAGCGCCACCCATATCAGATCTCGTGGTTGTCTGTCGAATGCCTTTTCAAAGTCAACCAATACAATATGCAAATCCCTTAAGGAATCACGATGTTTTTCCATTATGATCCTTATACTTTGGATTGCATCTGTGGTTGATTTACCCGAGACAAACCCCCACTGATCATCAGATAGCCGTATTATTTTTCGCAGTCGGCCACCTAATACCCGCTCAACGATCTTCATGGTGTATGACATCAGCTTGATCGAACGGTAGTTATCACAGATTCGTGTATCACCCTTCCCTTTGTATACAGGGAGAAGATAACTTTCCCTCCATTAATTCGGCATTGGATCACCTCTCACGAATTTGGAGATGAGAATTCTGAGCCATCTGAACCCGATGTCTCCCATCTTTTTCCAGAATTCAGAGGGCATCTCGTCTGGCCCAGCCGCTTTTCGTTTTTTGGAGCATTTGACCGCCTCACTAACTTCTTCGACTGTATGTCGGGTATTTCTTCACAGTTAGGGGTGGCTCTTGGAAAGTATAGCCGGGGAAACTGTTCATTTAAAAGCTCTTCACAATACTGTCGCCACCTCTGCAGAATTTTGTCGTCATCCACAAGGAGCTGGCCATGAGCATTGGTAATGAACTTTGGCGAACGAATCTCCTGAGCATTGTTCCTTCTTTGAGCGGCTATTTTGAAGATAGTGGCGCTCTTGTTCATATTGTGTCTTCGCAGCTCCTGGATAGCCTGGTTTGCATCAGCAACCGGGGAAAATATTTTCTCCAGCTCCCAATACAGGCCCTCCGTACTCTCTGCTTGAAGCTGGGTGCACTTCTTCTTCACTTTTTTCTTGCAGCATCTGTATTCCATTTCAAGGCGAGCTTTTTCGTCATTATTATTAGAGGGTCACTTTGACCAAGCTTTGAAAGCCGCTTTCTTCTCATTTATCAGCATCTTAGCTTCATCACTCCACCACCATGTTTCTTTGGCGTGTTGATGGTGGCCTTTTGAAGCTCCTAGCAGTGATTTGGCCTTATTTAAGCAAGTTCGCTGTAGGGAATCCCACATATTTTGTGCTCTGCACTCTTCATCCTCAGCTCCGTTGATGGTGTGAGAGAGGTAATTTTTCATTACAAAAACAAAATCCTCGCCTTTTTCTTTGTCCAGATTGTACCACTTGATTTTCTCAGAGACCCTTGTTTGTTTGCTTTTCTTTGGTGTTTTCATAAAAATTTCTGTTAGTAGGAGACGGTGTTAACGAGCGATTGCCTCTCCCAGGATCACTTTGCAATCTTTTACCCGAGGCTTCATGAAACTGGCTACCAAATGGTAGTCAATCTGAGTTTCATCTCCACCACTGCTGTAAGTGATCAGCTGTCGGCTTTGCTTGATGAACATGGTATTTAACACGATAAGACCGTGTGATTTGCACATACTTAGGATGTCTTCACCAGGAAGGTTCCTGGTGCCATATCCTAGTCCTCCATGGCAGTCTTCATAGTCTTCGTTTGACTTCCCAACATGTCCATTCAAATCTTCTCCAACAAACAGAAACTCTTCCTTTGGGATGTTCTTAAGGAGATTGTGGAAATCTACCCAAAATACATCTTTATCTCTCTGATTGCACTCATTTTGGGGAGCATATGCACTGACAATATTCCACACCTCTCTTTGTATTACTAGTTTGAGAGACATCAAACGGTCGCTGGACATCGAAATGCTCAAGACGTTACCAAGTAGCTCTGCCGCAAGGATGATACATTTAACGCACCTACACCTATAGACTATTCCGCGTCAAATGTGGAAACGAATATTCTGATTTTAAGGAAATAATGGCTGGGGTGCCACAAGGAAGCATTCCAGTCTTATATCTATTACACACTCGTGATATAGCGCACTGAGCTAGCTTCATTTACCGACGACACTGCTATCTTGACAGTAGGTAAAACGGTCGAAGATACTACAGAAAAACTGCAAGAAGCTTTGGATAGAGTAAATGAATGGACAAAGATTTGGCGAATCGCACTCAACGAGACCAAATCTGTTCATGTAAATTTTATTTATAAGAAAATGAATAATTTGCCGATCTTTTCAAACTCGGTTGAAATCCCGTTTGCAAACGAGGCTAAGTATCTTGGAATGACACTTGATACAAAGCTGAAATGGAAAACGCACGTTAAGAAAAAACGCAAAGAACTAGATAATAAATATAGAGAAACGTATTGGTTACTTGGAAAATATTCCAAGCTTCATATAGAGAACAAACTGCTTTTATATAAGCAAGTGCTAAAGCCTGTATGGACATATGGTATGGTGTACAACTCTGGGGTTGTACCAAAATAAGTAACATTCAAACTTTACAAACTACTGAGAACAATGTGCTAAGAGGTATTGTTAATGCGCCTTGGAATATCCGAAATAGCGATATCCACAGAGATCTTGGCATTAAAACAATCGAAGACGAAATCAAAAACTACGCGAGAAAGCATAAAAGTCGACTAGAAAGTCACGCTAATATAACAGTCCTCCAAGTTCTGGATTTACTGCGCCGTCTACAAAGAACAAAACCTTTAGACTTAGCACGTTGAGTAAACGCGTCTAAACTGCGGAGCTAGCAGGAACTTCTAAACTTCTTGATAAGTCGAATACTTAGTTGTAGTAAAAATAAAAAACAAGTCTGTTTTGAAGTGAGGTTTTTTAGTGGGTAGTGGCGGAGGCGCGAACGCAGAAAAAAATGTATAACCTCTTCGCATTTCATGCCAATATCTCTATATATGTTAAGCAACATCAAGCCATTTAACCGCTCCTCTCTAGTCTTGCTACGCAGATAGGTTTTCAATCTGTGAAGACAAGAAAAAGACCGTTTACTTGATGCCACAGATACGGGGAGTGCTGCACCGATCTGCATAAGGCGATGTATTGTTTGGTGCAACGTTGAATCGCAACAATTGAGAGCGTCTATAAAATTTGTTGGCCGTTTATCAATCGGAATATTTAAGCAATGTCTGCAACCATAGTTAATTTAACATCCAAACAGATATCAAGAAAATGAAAGAAAGAAATTTTTACCTGCGCCACATCGCCATTTCGCCTCGAATATCATCAGTACATCTTTTGATGTCATTTGGCCATTCTTTTGAAAATACGTTGATAGTGCTACGTATTTCTTCTGTTTTCAGCTTAGAACACTTTTCCGGTAGAATGTTTTGAATTTTAGAAAGGAGTTCTCGATGGCCAATAAATCCGAAACAGACGTGGAGCTGACGTCGGACTAGAACGAGATCACCATCTTATGGTAGCTCATTTACGCCTTCATTCTGCATCCGTCAACAGCAACCGCTCAAACCTACTTAACATCACCAGGTTTAATATCGACAGGCTCAAAGTTCCCCAAGTGCGCCAACAGTTCAGCGACCATGTTGCCTTAGAAGCAGAAGCAATCAGCAGCATACTGGAAGAGAACATGGATGACCACAGGAGTGCTGTGAAAAATGCTTTTGCGACTGGGGCACGCACGTGTGTCGGTAAAAAACAGAAACACCACCACACATGGCTTTCTAAAGACACCTGGGGACGGATCGATGAGCGTACAGCAATCAAGGCTCGGATTGCAGCGGCCTCAGCAGTAGAGAGAACCGAGCTTGAAACCCAATACCGTGCGAAGAAGAAAGAAGTGCAGCGTAGTGTGAGATGTGACAAACGTCAATATGGCAACTTACTGGCCTCAAGGGCTGAAGAAGCAGCGAGTAGGTGCGACAGTAGGACTGTTTATAGCATCACTAAGGAGCTCATTGGTGGTCGAAATTCCAAACAACATCTAGTGAAGAGTCTAGGCGGTAACCTTCTGATTTCGGATGCGGATCAGCTCACTAGATGGAGAGAACATTTTGCTACAGTGCTAAATCACTTAGACGACGGCGATATGATCTTGAATTCGAATGAGCAGTTCGAAGCAACAAATTCCCGAATTCGCACCGCACCTCCCAGTAAAACCGAGATAATAACAGCAATCAAGTCCCTCAAGAAGAACAAGGCGGTGGGTATTGATGGCATCCCTGCCGAGCTATTTCTAGCGGCGCCAAATACATCCGCAGATTTGCTGCATCCCCTAATACGGAGAGCTTGGGATAGCGAACAATTTCCACAGGAGTGGAAAAGGGGGATGATCATTAAACTTCCAAAGAAGGGAAACTTGATGGATTGCGGTAACTGGAGAGGCATATGCGTTCTTCCAGCCGTTGCCAAAATAATAGCTAAAATAATTCTAGAACGAATTAAAGAACATTTAGATTCAACTCTCGATGTCGAACACGCAGGCTTTCGCGCTGGATCCTCCTGCATCGACCACATAAACATCTTACGGATCATAATCGAACAATGCATTGAGTATAGGTCTCCGCTACATTTACTGTTTATCGACTTCGAGAAGGCTTTCGACAGCTTGAATCGAGATGCTATCTGGTTGACCTTGCGCACTAGAGGCATCCCAAAAAAACTTATAGCTATTATCAAGGCTACATACGAGGGCGGTAAGTGTCACGTCGTGCACTATGGTAAGGTGTCGGAGGATTTTGAAGTCCAAAGTGGAGTACGTCAAGGGTGCATACTGTCACCACTATTGTTCTTGATTTTTAATTATGGAATTCGTTGGACGATAACATCTTACCTTATCGGGAATAAAGTACTGTGAATCAGAAGCAATGACAATAATAACAAAAAAATCTCCCCAGTTATCTGGACGCCACCCCGGAGAATAGCTGAAGCATAAAAACAACTGAGCTTCATGAACCACTACACCAAAATCTTTCTCTCTCTCTCTCTATCCATCCTTTCCAACGCCCGCACTGTGTGTAAACATGTTAAAGGTATTCATAACCCTTTGAGTGCGCGCAAACAATAAAAAAAAAAAAAAAAAAAAAAACACTTAGATTACGCTGATGATGTTTGTGTACTTTCACATCGGATAATGGATCTTCATTTGATGGCCCAAAATCTAGAAGCTGAGGCAAACAAAGTGGGGCTAAGAATAAACACAGCCAAAACAAAAGCCCTGAGGACTTCTTCTAACAACCGCGCTCAACTTAACATTGCCGGACAGGAAGTCTAGAAAGTTGATAACTTTCTTTATTTAGGGAGTGTGGTCTCGGCTAATCGCGGTGGCACCGAACTGGATGTGTGCAGCAGAATCGGGAAGGCTAAAGCTGCGTTCGGAATGCTGTCTAAAATCTGGAGAAGCAATGTTATTAGCTTAAGAACCAAGCTACGACTGTTCCGCTCCAACGTAGAATCAGTGCTGCTTTATGGGTGCAGTACCTGGAAGGTGGACACCATTAACACACGCAAGCTGCAAGTCTTCGTAAACAAATGCTTAAGAATCATTTTGAGGATTTTTTGGCCGAACCGCATCTCCAACGAACAACTTTATCTGAGAACGGGCCAAGAACCTATAAGCATTACTATACGAAGAAGAAAGTGGCAGTGGATTGGACACACCCTACGGCGCGAAGACAACTCCATTGCGAAATACGCCATGCAGTGAAATCCGCTCAACCAGGCAGGCAGAATAGCGGGACGCCCTATGCAAACCTCGCAGAACAGTTGAGGAGGAATCGAGCTCTTTAGGAATGAGTTGGCAGAACTGAGTTGAGTTGGCAGAACTCCGAACACGATGCCGCCAGGCATGGTTGACGCCCTATGCCCCCCGAGTGGTTAAAGGATATAAGTAAAGTAAGTAAGTAAGAAATCTAGTCTTTAGTTACATCGTCGGTCCAAAAAAGGAACAAAGATGGACCGACGGAAATATTCTTCAGGACCTCCTTCATAGTTGTCACGGTTCGTTTGTTTTACAACTTGCCGCGGGACTACTAATTGAATATCCATTTTGTCTGCCATTCCTTTAGCTCCAGCAAATGTGTGACTGAATCTAACTTCGGAGTTTTGACGCATTTCATTTACTTCCTCATGTAAATGGTTTGCATATTCCATACAGCAGCTGAGATCGCATTCTTTTTTTTGTAAAAGTTCACTTACATTTTTCATTAGGCTGAAAATTTGCTTAATCACTGTTAAGGATATTATAAATTGGGAAGTTTGTATAGCAGCAAGTAGAACATGAGGTTTGACTCTTTCGGTTTTCATATTTCGTACATTCAGATACTCTAATGAGCAACAGATATATTCATAGACACCATAGAACAAAAATGCTCTAACTTTGGCAGCACAGCCGTTGAATTTACCGGTCATTGACCGGGCCCCATCATACCCTAAACATGTAATGTAATTTATTACCTAATCGGCCTAACTGACAGTTTTATTTACATAGATAGTGTGAATTATTGACACTCACCTTGCCCTCTCATTTTAGCCAAATTTATGCCAATATTTCTCATCGTGGTCAGCAACGTACTTGCAAGCCGTTTTCCCGAAATGTCATCAACAGGAACGAAACAAAAAAAGTCTTCCCGATTCGTATTATTATTATTATTATTTGTGTAGGGTTATTTTGCACTGCGACCTAATGGTCTATTGTGCCCCCTGCTAATACCTTGGGGAGGTTTGTTCCCTCGTTAGAGTCCCCTTCGCAACTGCAATTCCTGAGGAATTGTGTTTGAAGGTCATATGCTCTTACTTTGCCTTGGCGAGAATAGTTCACATTAGAGCTCTTTCTCCAGACCAGTTTCTTTTAAGAATCTGAGAATGAGAAGTGGGTCCATGGTTGGCATATCCTCTTCTGATACTTGGTATTTGCCCAAGTATTTCAATCTTTTGTGGGTCAGTGCCCCACAGGACTCCAGAAGGTGTTCCGGAGTCTCACATGACTCGTTGCAGAATCTGCAAAGGCCTTCATTTGTTATACCTAGTTTCCGTAGATGCTCCCTGAGTTTGCAGTGCCCCGTTAGGAAGCCTGTTAGGATCCGTAGGTTATTCTTGCTAAGGCAGATGCAGGCTTCGAATCTTTTCCGGTTGTAACATCCCAGTAGTTTCTTAGCCTGCCTCAGGCCTGTGGTGTTGTTCCAGGTTCTTGCCCTGTCTTCTCTCTCCATTTTCCTGAATTTCTCGCGTATGGTGTGTTCCCCCATTCCATAGAATGATCCAGGTCCAATGAAGGGTTCTGCGGCCCCTTGTCTTGCCAAGGCGTCCGCTGCTTCGTTACCTTTTATCCCGACGTGACCGGGTATCCAGTAAAGTGTAACTTTATTGTTTCTGCCCAGCTCATTAAGTTTGCATAGGCATTCCCACACAAGTTTTGACTTAATGACATAGGAGTCAAGTGCTTTGATAGCTGCTTGGCTGTCTGACAGTATTGCTATGTCGCAGTTGCTGTATCCCTTTTCGAGATTGAGTTGGATGCATCTGTTAATAGCACATATTTCAGATTGAAAGATGCTGGTGTACTTGCCCATAGGTTCTGAGTGCTTGGTCCTTGGCCCAAATACGCCCGCCCCTGTTCCCTCTCCAGTTCTCGAACCGTCTGTATACCACTTTATCGTGTGGCTGCCCAGTCCGTACATCGTGGATTCGTTGCTCCACTCTTTCTTGTTACTTAACTTTGTACTAAAGTTTTTCCCAAAGCTAAATTTCCTGATACTGTCGTCCCTGGGGACGGCCAGAAGGGGAAGTTTTTTGAGAAGTGCATCGTATTCTCTCATACTAACACATTTCTCCCTTCCGATACCTTCTTTTGCCATCCTTAGGATCGTTCGCTGCACATTTTGCTCCACTACAAGATGGAGCGGTGTTAGCTCCAGTATTACTTCCATGGCTGCAGTTGGACACGTTCGCATGGCTCCAGTGATGCAGAGGCACGCAAGTCTTTGCACTTTAGTGAGTGTCTCCCTCGTAGTGACTAGACTAGTTCGCTTTGTCCATGCTATTGCTCCATAAGTGATCATTGGTCTCACAGTGGCAATGTTCATCCATCTTAGAATATTTGGACTAAACCCCCAAGACTTACCCGCTAGGCTCCTGCATATCATTAGAGCACGGGTAGCTTTTTTGGATATCTCCTCTGTGTGTTTCTTCCACAAGAGTTTGCTATCTAGGTGTAATCCTAGATATTTCACTTCCTTTACCGGAGTCAGTATCGTGCCCGACAGTCGGATTGGCTTCAGTTTAAGTTTTCTCTTCCTCGTGAACGGTACTATTGTGTGTTAGGCCCCTTTGTATAATATCACATAGGGTTTCCTCGAATTTCCCCCTGGCAATCAATACAATGTCATCAGCGTAGGCTTGACAGTTAATTCCAAGGCTTGTTAATTTTTCAAGAAGCTCATCCACAACAAGACTCCACATTAGGGGAGATAACCCTCCTCCTTGTGGGCATCCTCTTGTTGTGTTGACCTTGATAATTCCATGTGAAGTTTGGAATGTTTGGAAAGTTTTGAACCCCCAAACGCCCCGTGCGTTCGCGCGTAGGTAGTCGGAATCCCACACTACTATGAGCACGCGCTGTCGATCCTCATAGTGTCTTGTTGAAGATTTTCACCTACCCTCGGAAAAAAAATAAAAAATTGAACGCTATTTTAAATAAAAATATAAAATGTCACTAATTATTTATTCTTATCTTTAATATTGTTAAATGTATACAACTATTGTTAGGGTCGTTTTTAAGATCAATGAAATAAGAATAAAGAAATAAATACAAATAAAAAAACAAAAAAACACAACTCCGACTAAGCACGGCTGATATTATATGGATCAAAATATTATAAACATTACAAAGCTCTACTACAAAGCTAATTGGCCCATTTAATTGCCAGTGAAGGCATGGATTTGGAAACAAAATAAAAGCATTTAACTTAAGAAATGCAATTTGTGTCTTAGCGAATGCATGGTAAGAAGTAGACCCTTATACTGTCAAAAAATGTTAGACTATATTAATGTCTTCTAATTGTAAATGGCATGAGGAGGACCAACTACCATCATCTACACTATCTACAATTATCATTAGGGAAAAACAATTTATTTCATTTCTTTCGAATTTGCTTGATGAAATTGTTCCCAAAAATACTATCTCAAATGAACAAATCAATGATTGGATTAACGAAAACCCTGATGAACGTGCAAATTGTGAGGAATCGGCAGAAATGCATAGTTCAAATGAAAGTGAAGCTGAAGTTGTTACCCCTTTATCTAAAGTAAAAACAAAATTTGCAGTTCGTTCCTTAACATCTTTAACATATATTTACAGTGGGCGAAAGAGAATGCCATTCCAGTAGAAGACATTTTAACTCTTCAAAAAATAATATAACGGCAAACGACTAACAAAGGCCTCGTAGGGGCAGCATCTCCCGATAGGTGTTGGTCCGCTAAGTAACGAGAAAGAGCCACTGCAGCCGAAAACCTAGCAGCTCTGTTAGTAAGCCCTACTCCCACCTCCTCGTGGTGCCATCTGGGGATTTCTTCGGAAATTGCTAACGGGAGAGGACGAATGGCGAGCTTCCTGCGCCAAAAAACAGGATAAGTGTCGGTTGGTCTGTGGCCCAGCGAGCCGCAACCGTAAAAACTTTTACTGCTCCGAAACGAAAACCAACGCCTCGGATACGGACGGATAATTTGATGACGACCTTTGGCTATCGGACACGGACAACGATCGGATTCTGGAACGTTAAGACCCTCCTGGACTCACTCAAGGAAGGGCCTTATAACGCCAGATTCCTCCAATTAGAACGCGAATTCGCAAGGTATAAAATAGACATCTTAGGGCTGAGCGAGATAAGATGGTTCGATGCTGGGGAATTCATCTCCCCAACCAAAAACACTGTCATGCTCTACTCTGGGAAACCAGCTGGAAGTGCACGGAGTTCCGGAGTAGGACTCATGCTAACTCCAGCAGCACGTAGTAGCCTCATATCCTGGAAACCCCATAATGACCGGATATTGACGGCTAGGTTCCAGAGTAGAGTTAGAAAAATTACCATCATACAGTGTTATGCTCCGACTCTAGACGCGACTGAGGACGAAAAGGATGATTTTTATAGCCACTTAGGTGCCGCCTACAACCAAACGCCTTATGGGGACATCGTAATGGTGATGGGAGATTTCAATGCCAACGTGGGTAGCGACAACACCATGCTTAAGCACGTGATGGGAGTTCACGGCGTGGGAGACCGTAATGATAACGGTGAGCGGTTTGTGGACTTCTGCAATACCAACCGCCTAGTCATCGGAGGTACGCTGTTTAAGCATAACACCTGCCACAAAATCAGTTGGGTCTCCACTGATAGGCAACGAACATCCAACCAGATCGACCACATTGCGATCAGTCGCCGCTTTAGAAATTGTTTCCTGGACGTCCGAAACAGACGTGGAGCTGACGTCGGACTAGAACGAGATCACCATCTTATGGTAGCTCATTTACGCATTCGTACTGCATCCGTCAACAGCAAATGCTCAAACCTACTTAACATCACCAGGTTTAATATCGACAGACTCAAGGTTCCCCAAGCGCGCCAACAGTTCAGGGACCATCTTGCCTTAGAAGCAGAAGCAATCAGCAGCATAGAGAACATGGATGACCACTGGAGTGCTGTGAAAAATGCTTTTGCGACTGGGGCACGCACGTATGTCGGTAAAAAGCAGAAACACCACCGCACATGGCTTTCTAAAGACACCTGGAAACGGATCGATGAGCGTACAGCAATCAAGGCTCGGATTGCAGCGGCCTCAGTAGTAGAGAGAACCGAACTTGAAGCCCAATACCGTGCGAAGAAGAAAGAAGTGCAGCGTAGTGTGAGACGTGACAAACGTCAATATATCAACTCACTGGCCTCAAGGGCTGAAGAAGCAGCGAGTAGGTGCGACAGTAAAACTGTGTATAGCATCACTAAGGACCTCATCGGTGGTCGAAACTCCAAACAACATCCAGTGAAGAGTCTAGACGGTAACCTTCTGATTTCGGATGAGGATCAGCTCACTAGATGGAGAGAACATTTTGCTACAGTGCTAAATCACATAGACGATGGCGGTATGATCTCGAATTCGAATGAGCAGTTCGAAGCAACAAATTCCCGAATTCGCACCGCACCTCCCAGTAAAACCGAGATAATAACAGCAATCAAGTCCCTCAAGAAGAGCAAGGCGGTGGGTATTGATGGCATCCCTGCCGAGCTATTTCAAGCGGCGCCAAATACATCGGCAGATTTGCTGCATCCCCTAATACGGAGAGCTTGGGATAGTGAACAATTTCCACAGGAGTGGAAAAGGGGGATGATCATTAAACTTCCAAAGAAGGGAAACTTGATGGATTGCGGTAACTGGAGAGGTATATGCGTTCTTCCAGCCGTCGCTAAAATAATAGCTAAAATAATTCTAGAACGAATTAAAGAACATTTAGATTCAACTCTCGATGTCGAACAGGCAGGCTTTCGCGCTGGATCCTCCTGCATTGACCACATAAACACCTTACGGATCATTATCGAGCAATGCGTTGAGTATAGGTCTCCGCTACATTTAATGTTTATCGACTTCGAGAAAGCCTTCGACCTTGGCCTTGCGCAGGAGAGGCATCCCAGAAAAACTTATAGCTATTATCAAGGCTACATACGAGGGCGGTAAGTGTCACGTCGTGCACAATGGTAAGGTGTCGGAGGATTTTGAAGTCCAAAGTGGAGTACGTCAAGGGTGCATACTGTCACCACTATTGTTTTTGGTGGTTATCAGCGATGTACTCCGTGCAGCATTGACGGAAGGCAACTATGGAATTCGTTGGACTATGACATCTTACCTTAAACACCTAGATTACGCTGACGATGTTTGTGTACTTTCACATCGGATAATGGATCTTCATTTGATGGCCCAAAATCTAGAAGCTGAGGCAAACAAAGTGGGGCTAAAAATAAACACAGCCAAAACAAAAGCCCTGAGCACTTCTTCTAACAACCGCGCTCAACTTAACGTTCCCGGACAGGAAGTCGAGAAAGTTGATAACTTTCTTTATTTAGAAAGTGTGGTCTCGGCTAATCGCGGTGGCACCGAACTGGATGTGTGCAGCAGAATCGGGAAGGCTAAAGCTGCGTTCGGAATGCTATCTAAAATCTGGAGAAGCAATGTTATCAGCTTAAGAACCAAGCTGCGACTGTTCCGCTCCAACGTAGAATCAGTGCTGCTTTATGGGTGCAGTACTTGGACACCATTAACACACGGAAGCTGCAAGTCTTTGTAAACAAATGCTTAAGAATCCTCTTGAGGATTTTTTGGCCGAACCGCATCTCTAACGAACAGCTTTATCTGAGAACGGGCCAAGAACCTATAAGCATTACTATACGAAGAAGAAAGTGGCAATGGATTGGACACACCCTACGGCGCGAAGACAACTCCATTGCGAAATACGCCATGCAGTGGAATCCGCTCACCCAGGCAGGCAGAATAGCGGGACGCCCTAGGCAAACGTGGCGCAGAACAGTTGAGGAGGAATCGAGCTCTTTAGGAATGAGTTGGAGGCAGCTCAAACGCGTTGCAGAACTTCAAACACGATGGCGCGCAGGCGTGGTTGACGCCCTATGCCCCCCGAGGGGTTAAAGGATCTAAGTAAAGTAAGTAAGTAAAAAATAATATAATCAGCAGTTATGAAAAAAATGGAATCAAAAAAATGATCTAAAAGTATTAACATTTATATAGTCTGACTTTTCGTTTTCTGATTAAAAACCCGGTAAGTGCAACAACCGCGGTTATTACAACTGCCAGTTGCATGAATCGAGCTTGTACTGTACTTAGGTCGTTGTATAAAGATGCAGATGAACCTTAACAGTTTATTGATTTGATGTGTCAATAATTTTTTAAAGTTAAATCTTAGAAAATGCCAATCCCTGTCACTAGCTTTCATGTGCAACATTCGTTTAATTATTATATTTAACTCATGCATTTAATAAGAGTTACCAAAATTAAAGATCTCGGTGTATTCATTGATATGAAACTAAACTTTTTTCTCCAATATACTCGTAAACTTGCAACTAATTCACTAGTCTATTAAAAGAAACTGGTGGAGGCAAGCGCCGCCGAAAATCAAAAAACGTCAATTCGGCATTCTTCTCAGCAATTGGACATTTCAAGGGGCTTACTGCAACGAATAATGGTAAAGATTTGTAACTTCACCCGTAAAAGATTCAACTTACCCAAGAGATAAAGCTTTGTAACGTCGACAGTTCGTCAGTTGTTTCTTAGAGCAGTACCAAGTGGACCATCATTTTGGCGAAAAGTTCGCGTTTAGTCCGGCTTTCTATTCAGCCGGGTTATAGGACAATTTTTCTTAAAAAATGAGGCGGTCCATGTGGTCACAGTCAATTGTGCCAACTATCGAAACATGCTGCCGGATTTTTATTTTGCACTAATTGGAATATTGGTGGGCCAAATCGCATCATCACCTCCTCGCGGTGCCCGCTAGATAGCTATCTGATAGTGAACTAACGATGAGCGTATGTTGAGTCTGACGATATATGTGTAGCTGAACACTCAGACCTGCGTAAGCACATCTGGGTGAACTTCAGCGCGCATATGTCTAACCGGACGAGGCATCTCTTGTTGACCTGATTGGCTGAAACATGCGTCTCAGAAGTCTAGCAAGAGCTCCTCAGAAGGAGGACGTGCGGCGGATGAATTCTCTCGATGGAATCAACGGTGACGTCTACAGAGCAGCGGATACCTTACCGGAGCTACTTCAACATATTTGGAGCTGCGGTCTGTAAGGATTTTCAATACTACGTCAGGATATTGAAAAAGAAATGGTGGCGGATGAACCCTTAATAAAACCCCTAGGGATACAAACAAAAAAAGGATCTGGCCCTCCAGGTTGGGGGTTGTGCCGTCGGGTTAACTTCCCTACCACGTAAAAAAACTTGGGTTACGAAGCAACGAACAGCCTCGGATACGGATGATTTTACTGTTGACGACCCATGCAAACGTAAAAAGGACAACGATCTTCGTGCCTGCACGTGAAATGTTAGGTCCCTCTACAAACCACGTGCAGCCGAACAACTTGCGGAGGCCCTAGAGTGTTTCAAAGCAGACATTACCGCCATCCAAGAAGTGCGATGGGATGGGCCGGGCAAAAGGAAAATGAAAAACTGCGACATCTACTACGGCGACTGCTACAGATAAAAAGGACAGCGTCTATTCGGGTACGGATTTGTCATTGGAGGCAGGCTTAGGCAAGAAGTCTTGAGTTTCCGGCATTTGAACGTGCGCCTCATGATTATCCGTATCAAGGCTAAATTTGCCAACATTAGCCTAATAAGCGTTCACGCCCCTCACGAGGAGAAGGACGACGCGTCAAAGGATGACTTCTACCAGCTCTTGGACAAGACGTATGAGCAATGCCCTAGCCACGACGTTAAAATTATCCTATGTGATTTCAACGCAAAGCTAGGAAGAGAGGACGTCTTTAGTAGCGTGGCCGGAAAGCACAGCCTGCACGACAGCACATCCGGCAACGGACTCAGGCTAACCGACTTTGCAGCGGGGCGAAACTTTGTTGTAGCTAGTACGCGGTTCCCACGTCTCGATATTCACAAAGGAACATGGCTTTCCTTTGATCGAAAAATCGACAACCAAATCGATCACATTGCGATCGACGCAAGGCACTCTTCCAGTATTCTGGGTGTTCGGACTTTCCGAGGAGCCAATGTGGACTCGGATCACTACCTAGTTGTAGCCAAGGTACGAATGCGGATATCCAGAACGGAGCGAAATCAACGAAATACTGTGAGGAAATTTGACGTTGGGCGGCTACAATCGCAAGAGGCCGCCAGAACCTTTGCTGATCGAGTTTCTTAATCTAAGTCCTATGCCGCCAGCAGCAAATGCGGAAGACTAGTGGCAGCGTTGCCAACAAGTCATCAGAGATGCCGCCTCTGATGTACTGGGTTTTTCTCGGCCACCACAACGAAACCCATGGTTTGATGAGGAATGCCGGCAAGCACATGCAGCTAAACAAGAGGCGTGCAAAGCGGCGCTGCATAGAAGGACTAGAGCTGCTTACGAGCTTTACGTGAGCAGAAGAAAAGAGGAACATCGACTTTTCAGAAAGAAGAAAAAGGAGCATGAGAAGCGCTCGATCGAGGAGATTGAGAGACATTATTGCAGGAATGATGTTCGAAAATTTTACCAAAAGGTAAAAAGAACATGCCAGGGTTTCAAAGCCAGGACAGAAGCCTGCAGGGACGAAAATGTAGTAGAATCGCAGACGGTGCTGAGGATATGGAAGGAACACTTCTGCAGACTGCTAAACGGCGATGATGACCAATATTCCGCTGTCAGGCAGAATAAGCCATTCAACAGTGACGATGGCAGTCAAGATTCCCGGCGACCCGATCAGAATGAAGTGAGGATAGCGATATCTAAACTCAAATCCAACAAAGCTGCTGGAGCCGACGGCCTTGCCGCTGAACTTTTCAAGGCAGGAGGAGATGAGTTGGTAAGGAGCATGCACCAGCTCATCTGTAAAATCTGGTCGGACGAAAGTATGCCCGATGAATGGAACCTCAGCATCGTTTGCCCGATCCTGAAGAAAGGAGACCCTCTGAACTGCGCCAACTACAGAGGTATAAGTCTCCTCAACATCGCATATAAGATCCTGTCTGCCGTACTATGTAAACGCCTAAAACCGATCGCCAACAACCTGATAGGTCCTTATCAGTGCGGTTTCAGGCCTGGAAAGTCCACCATTGACCAAATATTCACACTACGGCAGATCTTGAAAAAAAACCATGAATATAAAATCGATACGCTTTCAGAGTTGCCTATGATAGCGTGTATAGAGGCGAGTTATACACAGCAGTGTCTAGTCTTGGCATCCCTGCCAAGCTCGTCCGTTTATGCAGAATGACGATGGAGAACTCTCGCTGCTCTATCAAAGTCGGTAAGAACATCACCGAACCATTCGATGTCAGGAAAGGTCTTAGACAAGGTGACGCTCTATCATGCGATCTCTTTAACATAGTACTTGAGAGAATTGTACAAAACTCACAAGCCAACACCGGAGGTACAATCTTTTACAAGTCTGTACAACTACTCACTTATGCTGATGACATTGACATAATCGGAAGATTTCAGCGGGCCGTCAATGGGGCATTTACGAGTATTGAGATCAAGGCAGCAAAGATGGATCTAGCGGTCAATGAAAGCAAAACAAAATATATGCTGTCTACAAAAAAGGACACCCAACATCGGCGTTTTGGACAGAACGCCACAATAGACAGATATAATTTTGAGGTAGTAAAGGATTTTGTCTACCTATGTTCTATGGTGAACTCCGCAAATGACATCAGTAGGGAGATCACACGGGGACCTCCACCAACTTGGCGTGCGCAACTGGAAGCAGCTGGCTCGTAACCGTGCTGGCTGGAGAGGTTTGTTGGTTGAGGCCCAGGTCTACCCCGGACTGTGGCGCCATCTAAGTAAGTAAGTAAGTAATTGAAATGTTTGGACCTTGATCAAATGTGGTTTCAACAGGATGGTGTCACATGTCATACAGCCGCAGAAACAATGACTTTACTGGCAGAGAAGTTTTCACAGCGTTTAATCTCAATGCGGTCGCAGGTTCTAATTTCAGCTTCGATTGTCGGAATTGCGAGATCCCTGTGGATATTGTCGTTTCTAGTAAACCAAAGTGCTTGGACAATTTCTTTTAGCACTTTATTTTGAAAAGTTTGTAAAATATTGGCATTTTTTTTCTTGTTACAACCCCAAAGTTGTATACCATAGGTCCACACCGGATTTAGCACTTGCTTGTATAAAAGCAGTTTGTTTTCAGTGCTGAGCTAAGAATGTTATCCGAGTAACCAGTTTATTTCTCTATATTTGATTTCGAGTTCTTTACGTTTCATTTTCACGTGCGAATTCCATTTCATCCTTGCATCGAGTGTCATTCACAGGTATTTGGCCTCGTTTGCAAAAGGTATTCGGGCCGAGTTTAGAAAAATTGGCAAGTCATTAGTTTTCTTATAAGTGGAATTCACGTTAACAGATTTAGCTTCGTTGAGGGCGATCCGCCAGTTCCTCGTCCATTCATTTACTTAATTCAGCTCGTTTTGCAGTTTTGCTGTCGTTTCTTTGATTGTTTTACCTACTGCTAGGATAGCGGTGTCATCGGGAAACGTAGCAAGGATAGTGCCATCTTCTTGCGGTATATCACGAGTATATAAAAGATAAAGAAGCGGCCCAAGAACGCTTCCTTGCGGTACGCCGGTCGAAATTTCTTTGAGCTCCGAGTACTCGTTTCCATGTCTAACACGGAATAGTCCATTCCCGAGATATGATTCTTGAATATCGTATAAGCATACAGGGAGAACTTGTCGTAATTTGAATTTCAAGGCATCATGCCACACCTTATCAAAGACTTGCAAGACGTCAAGAAATACGCTTGAGCATATCCTTTTTTTCTTCGAGTGCTTTCTCGATTACGTCAGTAATTCTATGAACCTGGTCAATCGTCGAATGCTTACTTCTGAACCCAAACTGGTAGTCAGGGATAAGATTATTTCTTCTATAACCGGCTGGAGACGCCTTAATAATATCCTCTCGAAAATATTTGATATAACTGGAAGAAGCGAAATTGGTCTATACGATTTTACCTTATTTGGCGGTTTTCCTGGTTTTAAACCCATAATGACTTCCGCAACTTTCCATTGGCTCGGCACGTGTTTTAATCTGAGCGCAGTATTTACAATATGGAAGAGAATTGGTAGTTTGTTTACCATTCTATTTCACAACTATTAAAAAAAAACTGATTGTGCCCGACGCCCTTCCTATTACCGAATAAAAGAGGTTGTAACTCCGGAAAACTGATTCAGACTTAGTGCGGCCATACTTTTATTTAATTCTAAACGGTTCACAGTGTAGTGTTTCTTTATTTTTTTAGCGCTTCTTCAACTGTACCTGTCGACGTAACAGTAATAATTTGAAAACGAAGTTAAATTTTCAAGTGTACATTTAGCGGGTGCTGAAAATAAAAATCGCACATAAAGAATTCCCATTAAAAATGCAGATCGCAACAAAATAAACCATTCTTTTTTAAAAACCAGTTTGTATCAAAAATCTTGTGGTTGGCCTGATGTGCGAGTTGCTTCCAGATATTATTTTGCAAATCCACACACTGACCTGCGGTATGAACAAATTGGAGCTCAAATATCATCAGTATGCTGATATAATTCTTTACGGCGAATTTGAGCCAAATAAGTCCTTAACCAATTTCAAACGGTCAACGAATTGCAGTATCTTGCGGATGGGATAATAATTTATGAGGGATCCCCTGGATCGAGTTTTGTTTTCGTATTTCTTTTTTTTTTATATAACATTTTGCAAGTCATTTCATTTGCAGGTAGCAGAAACCTTTGACTACAGGTAGTCTGAGTTAGTTCATCGGAAGAGATAATTAACGGAACGATATAAAAATGTATTTATAAATACTGCGGGCGCAGTGGATTTGTGCTTCATGTAAAAATGGACTTTGTTGCTATAGATGGCGAATCCAGATAATTATATCACGATATTTTTTAATTATTAAATTTATTTTGTTTTTCGCAGAAAATTATCTAATAAAAAATATCCTTAACACTTTAAAACAATATAGATGACGAATTCGAAGAATTCTCAATGGAAAACTAGGATGAAGGCGATTTTTAAATCTGATTTTTCTCAGAATATATTTTTGTAAGAGTTTTGTTTTATTTTTTTCAACGGCTAATACCAATAGAATGGAATAACCCATAGTATAAAAAGGCAAGCAGGTTAGCAGAACATGCTCCCATTAAATAGAACAAATATTCTTATATAATGCGAAAATATGTTTGCAACTCCTGATTAACCACTTGAATTCATCGACACTCTTAAAAAGGAAATAATTATCAAAACAGTTAAGAAGGTCTTCAAGGAATTCAAAGCACAGTCAAGCATTTTAAATGTAGGATACTCTGGTGCATGGAAGAATATATTTGTGTCAAAACAGTTTTGCGCAGACTGTAGAGCATAATTTCAATTTTGGGACTTATAACTAATTTTTGCTTAATCCAATCGCAATTAATCCCAATTAACCCATTCACTGCCACGCTAGATCATATGGACTGACAATTGTCAGGCAGCAATTGCCAAGCATTCAAACGACGATTTGGCAGACAAATATAATGCAAATGTTTTTAGAAATTTCAATTTTGGTTGTAATATAAAGCTTATAATAGGTAGGAGAATATTTGCATTACTAGGTATTTAGTGTCAGTCCATATGGCCTGACACATCGCTTTTGGTATTTAAAAGCCTTACCGTCAATCCCTAAGGACTGACATTAAAAATCCGAAAACATTTTGATAGTTAGTTTACTTAAGACCTATAAAACATCTCCTACGACGGGATTTTATGTCTGGAGATGCAGGAAGACACCTTCTTGGTAGGTGATAGATATAGATAATAAATATAGAGAAATGTATTGGTTACTTGGAAAATATTCCAAGCTTAATATAGAGAACAAACTGTTTTTATATAAGCAAGTGCTAAAGCCCGTATGGATATATTGTATACATCTCTGGGGTTGTACCAAAATAAGTAATATAAAAATTTTACAAACTTTTGAAAACAAAGTGCTAAGAGGTATTGTTAATGCGCCATGGTATATCAGAAACGGCGATATCCACAGAGATCTTGACATTAAAACAATCGAAGACGAAATCAAAAACTACACGAGAAAGCATAAAAGTCGACTATTATAGAAAGTCACGTAAATATTACAGTCCTCCAAGTTTTGGAAGAAAGAAATTTACTACGCCATCTACAAAGAACCAAACCTTTAGACTTAGCGCGATAAGTAACCGCGTCTAAACTGCGGAGCTAGCAGGAACTTCTAATGGGAAGGTACCCCCAAAACGTCTTTATTTCCTGAAATGAAAACTACTTGATTATTCGAATACTTAGTTGTAGTAAAAATAAAAACAAGTCTGTTTTAAAGAGAGGTTTTTTAGTGGGCAAGAATCCCTCACTACTATGAGCACGCGCTATCGATCCTCATAGTGTCTTGTTCAAGATTTTCACCTACCCTCGGAAAAATAAAAACCTTCTTGGTCGGTTAGGCAGATGATATTGCTGCAGCTATTACTGCACGGGACACCGAGGATGCCCAAAGAAAGTTGAATCAAGATATGAGGCGAGTGCATCCCTGGATGGAAAACCACGGATTAAGCCTAGCGACTGAAAAAACGGAGATACTATTGCTGACAAAGAGACGAATTTCCACAAATGTTGAGTTGCAGGAGTGACGCCTATTGATCTTCTAGCAGCAGAAAGGAAGTACGTCCACGACAAGAAGACGGAAATAGGAGCGAAAACAGCAGCTACAGAAACGAAGCTAAACAGGAGGAACGCTGAAACGAGGGGAAGATGGACCTGCCGGTTGATCAGAGACGTTGCTGCATAGATGAAGCGGGAGCACGATGAAGTAAATTATTATTACACCCAGTTCATTACACAACATTGTTACTTCAACCGGTACCTGCATAAGATGCCAAAAGTAGAGAGTGCAGTCTGCCAATACGGAGACTCCTTGGAAGATGATGCGTATCACACCTTTTCACCTGTAACAGGTGGGCAGCAGAAAGGAGTAGTCTAGAGTCAGAGATAGGCAACTTTTCTTTAGAAAATGCCGTAAACAAGATGATCTCGAGTATCGGCATGTGGAGTATTGGGAAGGTACTCAGATCGAAAAAGAGAGAGGAGGAAGTAAACATACCCTCAGTAAGTTTACCAAATTGATATATATTGTATTACCGGTAAGATACATATGTATTGTATTTTAAACCCGCATCAGGATATAAATGAAAGAGCCAGTCCCCAGAGGAGAAAGAAAACGACACCACTCTGAAGTAATGCTAAAGCGGTTCCGGAGTGGATGGTGTCAGGTTGAACAGGGGTTAAAGGTAGTTTTTTAGTGAGTAGGAGACTCACACTACTTGAAACAGAGCGGTCCTGTTCCTCGTGCACATTAGCATTTTTCCACTATCCCTCAGGCAAAACAAAAGCACCAGCCATACATAAAACACTTTAAATGAGTAGTTAGACTTCCAACCGCCAACGTTACATATTCTGTACTGGCTGTACTGTAGAAATGAAACAGGAAAAGGAATAGCAGGGACTTTGAGATATAATGCAAAATCGGAACAAGAACAACTTCCAGTGCATTGATACATGAAGACATTGTCTTATAAAACAACAACAATATTCAAAGGCAGGACGTCAGTCCATATGGAGCATCGCGGGGGTAAGATGCTCAGGGGGACCGTCCATCCTTCTCGATCCTCCGCCATTGACTCCAACCATCTATTTCTAGGCCTACCAAGAAATCGTCTACCTGATAGCGCGGCAATCACGGCACGTCTTGAAAGCCGGTCTGGGGCATACGCACTACGTGACCAAACCATCGAAGCATAGATCGTTCCGTTTGGAGAAGTAGATGCTCAACATTGAGCGCCTCGCGTACTCTGGTGTTGTGCATTTGATCCCTACGAGTTATTCCAGCAACACCGCGAAGGATCCTCATTTCGGCAGTTTGTATCCGCGATCTTATTCTTTCGGTCACTGCCCAAATTTCATGGATGGGAGTTGAAACAAACACCGCGTTAAAAATCGACACTTTAGCTTGAACACTAAGTTCGACCTTCCTTATAATAGATTGACCAACCTCTCTCAAAATTAATTTAGCCTGACTAATTCTACAGGATAACTCGGCATTGCTCTTCCCATCACCCATGAATAAGACCCCGAGGTACTTAAACTTATCCACCTGCTTCAGTGGGACTCCACTAACATGCACAGTGCACTGAATGGGTATTTTGGAAACGACCATTACTTCCGATTTGTTCACGTTGATCTTCAGTACAGCATCATCACAAACGGCTACAAACCTTTCAAGTGCGCGCTGAAGATCCGTTTGAGAGGACCCAAGTATGACCAAACCATCCGCAAAGAGCAAATGACTAATCCTTTAGTCTCCCACTTTGATACATTCTCCGCCACGGCTATGCTGCAATATCCAATCCATATATACAATGAAGATGAGATGTGACAAAACGCACCCTTCGCGGAGTCCAATGCGTCCACAGTAAAAGGTGTTGATTTAACACCGTTTATCCGAACACAGCTTCTACAGTTTGTATATAAAGACTGAATCGCCCTTAACAGGGAACCATCAATCCCATACTCCTGCAGAACACTCCAAAGTTTGCCTCGAGCAACCCTGTCATATACTTTTTCGAATCCACAAAACAAGTGTAGACATGTTTAGCATACTCCCAGGCCTTCTCAATAAGTATTCTGAGAGTGAAATACCGGTCGGTTGTGCTTTTACCGGGATGAAAACCGCACTGCTCCTCCCCAAAACTATTCTCAACCACAGCTCTGGATCGCGTTTCTAACACCTTAGCGAAGACTTTGCCAGGGAGACTTAAAAGAAATATACCCCTATAGTTGGTGGGACTACCACCCCCTTTGCCAATCACCAGGCATTCCACCGTATTCCCATGCCTCTTTAATGACACGCGGGAGTTATTGCACTCCCTCTTTGCCTAAAGCCTTGAGCATTTCTGGTCGGATTTCGTCCACACCAGCAGATTTACCAACTTTTAGCGATTTGATCGCCAAAGTTACTTCCTCTACCGTAGGACTACTTTCCGCCCTACCCTCGATCATAGGTCTATCATCTTCGATGCGCTGTTCGCGATTGAGCAATTCTGAAAAGTGCTCGCTCTATCTACGTAAGATGTCCTCCTCATTGGAAAGAAGTGTACTGTCTGTGGACTTGACTCCTTCAACGATATTCAACTTTCTTCTTCTGAGTCGACGGGCGGTTTGCCAGAGCATTTTATTTACAGATCTATGGTCTCGTTCCAATATTTCGTCAAACTCCTTCCAAGACTGTTCTTTCGCTGTTTTTACAGCTAATTTGCAACTTCTTCGCGCCTCAGTGTACCGATTTCGAGAATCGTTGTTCCCCAAGTGAAACCACACCTTGAAGGCTCTCTTATTCTCTCTGATGGCTTCTTAAACTCCGAGCGTTTTAAACCAAGCAGTTTTTTTCACCACCAGCCGCCACACCAAGTCGCTTCACTCCACAAATATCTCCCGCGGAGGCAATAACCGTTGTTGAAAACAGTTGCCATTCTTCCTCTACATTTGATGGAACAGTTGGAATTCGTCCAAACCTTTCATATATTTGCCGCGCAAATGTCTCCCGTATCTCATCGTTCAGTAACCTCTCCCATCGTATGCGTTTAATCATCCTTGGTTTCCGCTTTGGTAGGAGAGGCACTACATCGCTAAGATACAACTTGCACAGCACTAAGTGATGATCAGTTGACAGTTCGGCCCCTCTCAATACGCGAACATCACAAAGCATTCTCTTCAGACACGATGGTACCACAAATAAATCGATCATCGACATCTGCTGAAGACTCTGACGGTACCACGTGTATTTGTGAATGGATTTGTGCGGAAAGATAGTATTCATGATGGTAAGCCATTTTCGCAACAAAACAACAAACAAACCACTTCTCACCATTCGCGTTTTGGTCAGAATCACCGTTTCTCACAATCACATGGCATAACATCTACACCCACGTGAGCATTGAAGTCACCTATCAGGACAAAAGAACCAACCTTATCAAGGGCAGCATCAAATTCGTCTAGGAAAGCTGCATAGTCTGACGGAAGGTTCGGTGCATACACCTGCATCAATACCAGAATTGAGCTTTAAGATCGCAACTCTCCCTCCTAATGGTATCCACTCCAATACTCTGTCTGTCAACCTGGGACTTGGGAGTATCCCCAATCCCGCCTGAACAGACATTGACGGTAAGACTCCTGACAGAAGGAGCTTCCACCCATCCGAAGGTCCACAGTTTTAGAACCTCTCTGCTTTGTTGAAGAGACGCCAACCATATCTAGTTTTATCGTATCGACTTTCCTTCATGTGAGCGATGAGACGTTCCATGTTTCGATGCCGTTGTCGAAAATCAGAGAATCCATCTGTGCCCCTATCGGTGCATAGCGCGCTTATTATACTTAGTTTAGGATTTTATGTTGCACGAATTATTGCAATTATCACTTTTATAATTTTTGTTTATGCCTACTTATAAAACCAAATTACTAAATTAAGTAATCGCTAAAACAAAATCTTACATAACATGCTTACGAAATCTAGGAAAATTGTTCAAATTTACTACAAATTGCATGTTCTTGTCAAATTTCAGGAAAACGAAATATTTCTGTCACACGTACTTATGTTCGAATTCCAAACGTTATTTCAACTCAACATTGCAATCCCTCAGACAATTGCTGCAGACACATATTTCACTTGACATATCGTAGATGTCACCATAAAACATCATACCACCCGAACTAGTTACGTGCGTGTCGCACTCACGGTGGTGCACACTTCTTGCTGTGGTAACAGAAAATTGTCCTCTTATTTCATCGACCGATAGTTGTCGTTGTTGTATATCTGTTAACACCTACCTACGGATAAATTCAATTGAATTTGCCTAGGAGCTTATAGAAATTCCCTTTTGTGTACATTATTTATTTGCAGTAGATACGAACAATAAAATACGATCACCATTTCAATGAAAAATTTGGTGTTATGCAATGCATAACAAAGAAATTGCAATACGGAAACGTTCATGTCCTCTGCTTTAGTATTTTTCAATCGCAGTGTGTGGAACTTGTTTGTGGATGTCGTATTTCAGTAAAGTGAACATGAAAAATATTCTTAAAACAAAAATCAACTTCGGGGAACCATTAAAAAGTTCGCTGATCAACTCTTTTGTTTTCCTATTATAGTCTGGACATTTTAGATATTTTAATATTATATTTCGACTAACTTTAATATTGTCTTTGGCAATTCTATGGCTTTTATTGCTACCTGGCCGTCAGTGTGCAGTGCGAACGGTTGGAATATGTTACAGTATCCGGTAGTCTCATGGCAATCATGAAGTGATGAAGTGCCATGAACTCCTACTACCATACCAAGCGCTGCTTTGGATCCATTTATAAATACCACGGAGCCTTTGAAAATTCCCTCGGATTTTCATTCAATCCGGTTTAGAATTCTAGCAGTAGCTTTAACTTGAAAGTCATGGAATAGAACGATATAGTCCGAGTTGTTAATTAACTATGATATAGTTCACCAGAATACCTTTGGTAATTGTTTCGATTCACTAGTCTTTTTCCAGCTTTTGCGACTAACAGTTTTCCAAAGATATATGGATCAGTTGCAGAATCGTTTCAAATGCAGCGGTTGTGGTTAATTTCAGAACACCTGTAATGCAGATGAAAGCTAATCTCTAAATCATTTCCCGAATAACAGTTTAGCATATCTTGTGAGCGCCGTGGCGTAAGTGGTTAGTGTGTCGGATCACTACACATGAGGTTCGAAGTTCGAATTCCAGAAAACACCAAAAAGTTTTTTTCACGGTCCCACCTCTCGCGAGCGTCTGACAAACATCCGAGAGTATTGTTGTCACGAAAACGCTTCTCAAATCGCCGTTCGGCTTCGGCACTAAACTGTAGGTCCCTTCTATTCGTGTAAAAAATATAACGCACACAACATGAGTGGTTGCGAGAAGCTAGGCCCTGACACTTAAAGAGCTGTTGCGCCAAATATCTATTTTTATTTTTATATCTTGTCCACTGCCGGCTACAGACTAGTACATCAAGTCAGGATGGATCTTTCTACCTTACCATCGCTGTGTACATCCAGTCAAGAATTTTTTTTTCCAGGTGTACATACAACCTTGATCAAAAAGTTCCCGGAATTTATTCAGAAAATTAAAAATACAAGTTTATTCATCTAAATCTATACTTTCCCCTTCAAAGTAATCCCCATCGACTGCAACACACTTATGCCAGCGCTTGATCCAATCTTCGAAACATTTTTTATATTCGGTTTTCGGTATGTCCATCAGTGCTTCCTGCGATTTTTCCATTACTTCCTCTCGGCTGCTGAAACGCGTTTCCCGTAATGGTTTTTTAACTCGATTGAACAGAAAGAAGTCACAGGGAGCCAAATCAGGTGAATTCGGTGGCTGTTGGATGGTATTTGTTGCATTTCGCGTCAAAAAATTACGAATAATGATAGCACTGTGCGACGGTGCGTTACCATGGTGCAAAATCCACGAGTTTTCTGCCCACAATTCTGGTCTGGTAAAAAATCGCCAACACACGCAGAGATAGATGTACTCTTGGCTACGTAACTTTTGCAAATGTCAAGCTATGACGCTAAGATTTAGAGGGAATATCAACAACAGATGTACCAACTTAACAAAGAAAACAGAACTCAAATCGGAACGATGGGAGCGCCACACGGTTTTTATTCCGGGAACTTTTTGTCAGTCATCTAAGTCAAATCTACAATGGAGTTTTTTTTATCAAGGGTCATTCCCAGATATTTGACGTGGTCTGCGACTTTCAAAGTCGTGCCTCTAAGCTCTAAGAAATATATGCGCCTTGAGCTTCCTTGTAACACCGAGACAAACTTCATTTGTTCAAAGTTAATAGAACACAATAGATGTAGTAAGGACATGTACTCGACGCGTTGTTCTATGACGGTTCACAATCATGTTTATGTGGTCCATGCAGGACACCCAGAGTTCAATCTAAATGTTCTTTCACCATATCTAAAACTATCCTAGCTACTGTCGTGACTACGGCTGGAAGAACGCAAATGCCTCTCCAGTTCCTTTGAAGCATGTATGAGTACATTAATGTGAGTCCGCTAGTCATGCCTCACACTACCCTGCACTTTTCTTTCCTTCACACGATACTGGTCTTCAAGTACTGGGCTAATCGTTTAACATCCGGGAATCTGGTGGTCCTTGAATTGTTGGCGCACATGGAGATCCTGAAACTTGTTGGTATTGTAGCTGATTATTCTTAGCAAGTTGGAGCGATTGCTACTAACGGGTGCAATCCAAAGGTCGGTCAATCTGGTTGGATGTTCGCTACCTATCAGTTCATAACCAACTAGTATTATAGCGAGATTTGTACAAGGTATACAACATACCCTCATTATTGTAGAAGGCTTCAAACTACTCACTATTGTCATTTCGGTCTCCGAGATCGTGAACTCCCACCATTGAAATCCCCCATCGCAATTACGATACACCCCTTACCACTTTGACTTCCCTCCAAGATTTTGGAATCTAGCTTAAGTGAGGACAGGTACTGAAAATCAGTTGTTAAAAGTGTTTCTGTTCCCTCCACAAAGTTCACCTGGCTCAGCATTCGGCCAATTGGTTTACAGCTATTAGGTAGCTAGTTAGTGCTTTAGTAAGCCCATCATCCAGTCAATATACGAGCAAGATGACGAGCATAAGCGCTCAGCCAGGCGACCTAAGGAGGTGTTTCCATGTCAAGACTGAATTGCATACAGCAACCATCCGAGAATGGCACTTCTCTGGATACCTTCCAATTCTCGACTCTTTACTTCGCAAATTTTGTAACAAAGAATACATCTAGAGTTTTTGTACATTCTAAGTAATCCCAATATTTTCAAAAATATACTCACCTCGATGGCTAAGTTGGAAGAAGTATCTTTCTGGGAATTTGTTCCTTTAGAAACCTGGGCAATGCGAAGAAGGTGGGTTGCATCCTCATGGACCTCCTCGTCCCCGCAACCTCTACAAAGACATTCTTAAGTTACTCTCAATTTATTCATATAATACAGCAGAATGTTGTGCCTCGTGAATGCCGAGCCTCTTCTTGCTAATTCATCAGCCTACTTATTCGGAAATCTGACTGAATCAGACTCAGCCAGCGAATCAGAAAAGATACCTGCGCCACCAATGTGCATGTTAGATCCATCAAAATAAGCGACAATTGATTGTTTGCCTAGTATTCCACCACCTGCCCAGTATGCTCTAGTCGGGTAGACTCGAAAATGTTGTTGTAATACAAAGTCCAGATGTGGCGCTGTCTAGACAGTATTTGCTACTCTGCTTAGATATCTCTGTAGGGTCGTAGTATAATCCATCGATCTCTAGCTATCTGATTCTTAAGGCTTTCTAGCCCTCGATTTGTGTAAGAAAAGGTTTAGCGGAAACAGGTTGAGGTTAGCCAGTAGCCCAGCTGTTTGCGTAGTTCTCATCGCACTAGTGGCTACAATGCACTCTAGTAATTGTACCCTTAAGATCTGGGTTAGTGTTTGGCTGTGTGTAAATGAGTATCGGTACCGAATACTTATTTTCAATAGTATTCCGTACCGGTACCCATTTCAAGTAACGAATACTAAATGCCAGATACTTACTTTTTGCACATGCCTATTCCACAGCGCTTCCGGACGTAAGGTTGTGGGTTTGGTTGGACAGTTAAAGAGGTGCTGTCTGTTGTGGGGACCGTTCATACAGCCGGGACATTTGTCTTTGATACTGGTCAAGATGTGATTGGTAACTATTTAGTAGCCGTCACCATCACAAACGTAGTTGAGCTAAGGTTGCCATAGTTTGGCGTCGTAGATGACGTCCCTCATTGCCTATGAGAGGACGTCCACTTAAAACTATGTTCGGGCGATGATTTCCTACTGCGCAAGCTACCGCAGAGGTGAACGTTTTTGACAGCATCCTTGTAATGCTGAAGGTCGAAGTCCGGGGTTGGGTGTAGGTGAAGTGTAAGTTTTTGCGGATGTGTCGAGGTGGATACCGCAGGGTTGTTAGAAAGTGGTCGCGATGCTCTTATAGGTGGCAGGCTAGGAGGAACTGTTGGGAGAATATGGTGTTGTGCTCTTTAATTGACAACATTTTAATCTCCATGTGGAGGTGGTCTCATGTGCGAGCAAGTGACAACCGGTGATAACTCGCATGGCTGCAGAATCCGCCAGTTTGTATTGCTTAGTTGAGGAGTCCAGATAAAAGCAGCGTAATTCATGACTGATCGGCCGATCGCTTTATAGGTGGTTAGCAGCGTTCTTTTTTGTTTTGTTGGCTTTGCCCCAGGAACTGGTCTTTGAGGCCAGTTGACAGCTCAATTTCTCGAAATCAACTTATCGGCAAATTGTAATTCCAATAAGTCGATGGTTTTGGTCACACGTAGCGCCATCCTGTTAAAACTACATCTCGTGCGTATCAATGACATCCGAGAAAGCTCCGACCTAATTTTTGAACAAATAACGTCCGATAATGCCACCGGCATTTGTTGCAGTTTAAAGGGACCAAATTCATGGATTCTAATGTGACACGGTAACCCTTTTAGAGTAGTAGTGAATGATAGCTTATTAGATGGCTGCTTCGATTCTTACCGATTTCTATCAAATCAGTTATTTTTAAGAATCACCCTAAAAAAAACAGACATAACTAGTGCTTGTGGGCGCTGTGGCGCAAGTGGTTAGTGTGTCGGAACACACCGCACTCTCACGAACGTCTGACAAACATCCGAGAGTATTGCTGTCACGAGAAAGCTTCTCAAAAACAAATTGCCCTTTGGACTTCACTAAACTGTAGGTCCTTTCCATTCGTGTGGAAAAATAAAACACATACAACACGAGTGGTTGCGCGAAGCCAGGCTCAGACGCTTGAACATTTTTTTTTTTTTAACTAGTGCTTTTAGTCAGAATATCAAGAAAAGGAGCACGACTCAGAATAAAACCATAACAATTCATTTAATCCATAAAATTCATTTTATTAATTAAAGTGGTGGGACATTTTTCAATGCATTTTTTGTTGGTACTTTACTTAAAACGGTATATTCACATAAATGGCAAGATATTGAATATATTTTTGGTATAATTCGCTGACTAGATACTTGACATTTTACATAACTCATGTCGCATATTTTCCAAAGGGCGACATCAAAACTTATATCTAGAATTGTTGACTTAAAACTAATATGGCAAGTAAGACCACCACCACCAGTTGGTTATACTCGTACATGAAAAAGCTTAATAGTCAGTAGATCAAAGTTATTAGTATTATTATGGCACAATGTTCATTGCGATTTTTTGGTTTATACTTATTAGCTGCACTGTTTGTTTACTGTACCTGTTTCAAATACATTGTTACTATCTTATCCAAGATATCTTCTATGGACGGGCATTCCTTTTTAAAAGCGTCCATTACCTCAACTGGAACAATCCATTCTAAAAATGCCTCTATATTTAATTTCATCCGATCGAGTTCATTCATTTTTTTGTTCTCGTAGCACTTACGATTTGCCAGCTTTAGCGATGCAATTAGTACATTGTCTATGAGTCGTTTTTCAAAGCCAAGCTTTTCGAGCTTATCCTGTGTTGATATTTTTTTCAAAAGTACTGCTATAAGATATCTCAGATTTGCGAGCATTACGGCATCTTTCTCAGCCTCTTTCTCAGCATCTATGTCACTTTCAGTCGGTTCACTCTTAACTATTTTCAGTAGTTTTTCACACGATTTCATGTGGTCATCTAAATTAAACTTAGCTTTAAAGCAGTCTTTACATCCTTGGCAAACGTAAGCTTTATCTTGTTGATGAATTGACTTCATATGGGTTTTTAAGTGAGACAGTTGAGAGAAAGCTATTTGGGAATGATTTTTGCATAGCAGACATTTGAAAGGCTTCTCGCCAGTGTGTTTTCGAATGTGCAATTTATGAACGCTGGCATGTGCAAAGCTTTGCCAGCAAACCTGAAAAAAGAGAATACAGTTTTCTTTTTTGTATATTAACTTAGGTCTACGAGTTCAACTCTTTTAATGTAATTGCACCGGCTAAGTTGGAAATGAAGATTATTTTTGATGGTGGTTTGAAACTTATGTAATATTAGGTTTCAGTACATGATTACTCCATAGGTGGAGTCCGAACTAGTCGGGAAGAGCTTGCGGTAATTCTATGCACTCGATTCTGATTTCTGTTATTTATTTCGAGCCAGTATTGAGTTACTCTAGGTGGTGAATGGTCGTATCATTTCACTTTATTATTACTACAAAACTTGAATGGATTTGGTTGGTACCGGCACACTACCACTCAGTGACTGAACTCATTACAACTACACCACAAGATGCATTTAAATGATTTTTATTTGAAACAATGTGCTGACAGGATACGAAAAGAAAAGATTATAAGGCTGAACTATAATTGAATTAACCCTTTGAACGCTGCCGTACGTAATTATGCGAATACTCTGAATTTGTATATTGCACCCATAATTACGTTTTTGCTCAGTTTCGTCAAGTTTTCGTTGACTTTTGGCTCCGTACGTAATGAGCGGTTTCATTCACTTATTACGCACGGAGCTCTGAGAACAAGAGAAATAGTTTTACAAGTAGATTAGATTAAAAAGATTTTATTTATGCATATATTTTCTACAATAATATAGTACAAAATCAAAATTTAGCATGGCTTTGCCGTCCGCCTGGTTGATTTATTAATATTCACAAGTAAAAATAAAATAGTAATTTTAACTTCTATAGCAGACTACACAAAATAAAAGGAATAGTTTGTAAAAAGCTTTCATTTATAATTTGCTGTCGATACGTTAGAGCAATTTTGCAATACCGGTAAAGTGTGCTTACGTCCGCTTCATTAAGGAGGGAAACCACTTGCATCTCCGTCAAGACGTCATATCCAAATACATGCCTTCTTCTTTCTCGTAGGATTGGACATCTTCCCATAAAATGGAATACATCTTCTCTCTCCACTAAGTTACACATGTTGCATAAAATAGGCAAGTTCTCCCTGTGGGGTACGTAGTTCAGGTTCAGGAGTTCACCACGCAGTCTCAGTCGTTATTTCTTCTATCTTGTAATTATCATGGAAATAATTATTACTCTGCAAGTTGTGGTTGAGCTTACTGTAGATTGCCCTATGTACTGATCCAGTTGCCTCTTCAGCATATCTCGCTCTAGCCTGCTCGTCTAACTTTATAATGAGCTTGTACAATTTGGTGTCCCAGTTTCGCATGTTGTCCTCTCTCAGTTCGATCCCACACCCATCAGCCAGATCCAGCCATTCCCTGTACCAAGCAGTTTTTGTTTGCACAGCATTCAGCTTTTCTTGGGAGACGGTGGGCTGGTATATTTAGAGCTTCTAATATATAATCTACCTGTAGCTTGAATGTCTTAATAAATAAAGGCGATAAGCCTGTTTCGAGCATAAGCATGTAGTTAGGTGTATTCGGTGGAAGGAGGAATATTCTTTTCACATAAAATCTTAGTAGCTTCTCCACCGTTTAGTACTGAGTTCCGCCCCATACTTGCACCGCATATAACAGGATCGACTCGGACACAGCTTTAAAAACCCTGAATTTGCTGCTATGATTAATATATTTGCTGTTGAAACAATTTTTCCATTTTTCCATTGATGGCCGTTTTAGATTTTATTAATTTTTCCTTGAGATGCCGTTCTATGCTCATATTTTTAGTTATGTAAACCCCGAGATACTTGTACTCCTTAACAATTTCGATTGCTCCCTCAGCAAAGTGCCATTTTTCGTTGGAACAATTTCGGCCACCACCTTCCTTGAAAATCATAATTTTGGACTTGTTAAGGTTAACCATTAGCTTCCATAATTTGGTGTACTCATGCAAACGATTGATCACGAGTTGTAAGGAATCCGGGGAGTATGCCAATAGAACAACATCGTCCGCAAACAAAAGGGCTTTGACGAGCACACCCGCATATTCCACACCTCCTGGCAAACAGTCAGTCTGGTCATGAATAAACAGAGCAAATAAATTTGGACTCAGCGCACATCCCTGTCGTACTCCTGAGTGCGTTTGAAACCATGACGATAGAACATCTCCATCCCAAACCGCAGCTTTAGTATCAGCATATAGATTTCCTATTAGCCTTCCAAATTTCAGCGACATTCCCAAAGAGTAGAGCTTATATAAGAGGGCAGTTCTGTCCACCGAGTCGAAGGCCGCCTTAAAGTCAATAAAGAAGGCTTAGAGCTTCTTGCCTTGCGAAATAAATAACTTTGCAATGCTGCTTAGTACAAATATATGGTCGATTGTAGAGTACCCTGATCTGAAACCCGCCTGGAACTCATTCAGTAGGTTATTGGCTCCTATCCACGCATTTAATCGTTTTTGAAGTATCGTCGTAAAAATTTTGTAGGATGCATTCAGAAAGGAAATACCCCGATAATTCCCTGGATCCAATGTACAGCCCTTTTAGTGGATATGGAAAATGAATGCCTCCTTAAATCGCTGCGGGACACATCCGAACTCCAAAATATTATTAAACAAGCCGGTCAGTCTACCGTGAAGCTCATTGGTGCCATACTTGTAAAACTCCGAAGGGATCCCATCCGAGCCTGTTGCTTTGCCATCCTTCAGATCACACAGTGCTTCTGTAACCTCAGCATGTATTATCTGTACGCAACCGGGTTCAGTACACTTTCGAAGTGCTGTCGGAGAATGTAAGGGCTCAGCTCCCTAGCAATTGTGTACCTTCTGCCATTGACATTTCTTATCCGCTTCCAAACGTCAGCTGCATTCCTACAATGCGCCAATTTATGTGCCTCTAGCTGGCAGTGTTTTTTCCTCTTCTGCATTCACAGGATCTTGTACTTAATGTTGGCTTCGATATAAGAGTCACGGATCACACTTTCATTACAGATTCGAAATAATTTAAGCCAGGCGAATGAAATCTGTCTGGCTCTTTCGCACTCATCATGAAACCATGGTTTTATGCCTTGCGTCTTCTGTTTGTTGCTTCTAAGCGAACATGGGTAGGAGTTCTTAATACTATCTTCTATTCCTCCAAGATTCAATTCCTGCTGGGCTATAAGGTTTTCATCTAAAAGCCTCATATACATGGGTTCCTTCGCAAAACTCCACACCAGCTTGGGGGCTAACTTCATATCTCTGGTTCTCTCCATCTGGGTGCTAGTATGTTCAAAGGTAGCAACAATAGACAAGTGGTCAGAGTAAGGCACCAGTTTAACCTCTAAGTCCGTAACGCGCAAATTCCAATCACATACTAATAAGCAATAGTCAATAACCGCCGTTCCCTGCTTTCCCACAAATGTGAAGTTGCAGAATTTGTCGCTCACACTGGTACCATTTAGCAGACGCATTCCAAAGTAATCACAGAGTTCCAGAAGTTTCGTACCGTTTGCATTGCATGTTGAATCCATCGATTGGCGCCTTATATCAGCCGCATTGTTTGCTGCTCCACGTTCTTTGCCTACTCGTGCGTTTAGCTCACCTATTACCATTATGTTTGAGTTGGTAATTTGCATCAGTACCTCCTGAAGTTTATCGAAATCCCTTTGCCAGTTGTTACAGTTTAAATAGGATGGTAGTATGCAGTATTGCGTTTTCTCCAACTCCAAGCTTACATAAGCCAACTCCTCCAACACTTTAAACTCACAGTGAACCTCACCAAGATCCTTCTTGAAGCCAAAGTAGCACCCTCCACTCGCCCTTCATCTCCTGTACATTCTCGTTGCGGTAATCCATTTAAATTCATAGTTCATAAAACTGCATTCATAACTTTCAAAATTCATTTCTTCAACATGAGTTTCGAACAAAAAGATAATTTCAAACTGACTGATAAAATTATAAAAATCCGCAAACAAATTCTTATTTTTTAAACCTGCCACGTTATATGACAATATTTTATATTTTTTAATTTCTTTCTTAATACGATTTTTATTATTTCTTCTATTTTAACGCTATTTTAACAGGAAACAGGAGAGACCGCATAACAATTAAATACTAGACTGTGGCACAAAATTTGAAGAACTGCTGCTTGTGTTTCCAGCCACAGTTTTTCCACTTTCAGCAATTGATCTTCTTTCAGCTATTATTGCAGTTTTTTAGTTTTACAAGTATATATCTGAGGTAGTTTTGTGTTTTTATTTCTGTTTTATAAAAAAAAGTAAAATTTTTGTTTTCCATTATTCGGAAAAAAACAATTTTACTGGCATTCGGTCGCGTTTGCTTAATGTATGGCCCTTGGGCCAACCATAATTGCATTAAATGTGCGTTAGCTAGTGTCATGATTGAACGAACATTCAGCGCGCGTACTGTCAAAACCAAGCAGTACCCATAATTGCATTAAGCAAACGCGACCGTATGTCAAATCGTTTTGTCTGCCTCAGTTAAATTGTTTTTTTTTCGAATTTCATTTTATTTACTTATTTTTATAAAACATAAATGAAAATACAAAATTGCGTCAGATATATAAAATGATTCGCTCTCGCACAGTATCCTCTTGTTGTCAGTGCTCCGTACGTAATGAGCGAATGAAACTGCTCATTACGTACGGAGCCAAAAGTAAACGAAAACTTGACGAAACTGAGCAAAAAGTAATTATGGGTGCAATATACAAATACAGAGTATTTATTTATTTATTTATTTATTTATTTAACTTAACTTAACTTGCAAACGTGTAGTTTGCTGGGAGTTTTTGGAAGCTTTAAAGTTTGTACGTATAATATAATAAAACCGTTGATGTATATTAGTTGCCCGCGCATCTCTTAAAAACCGCTGAACGGATTTTGATCGGGTTTTCACTGCTGTACAGCTATATGCATGGATTTAGTCTTAGGTATGTATGTGATAATTACAAATTGATTAAACACTGCCATTGATCGCCTGTCTATTGAAAGAGGGTTGCTGCATACAGAAAATACATGTTTCACAACTGGAAAATGCATCATATGCCCCATGCACAAGGCAATATTACAACGTGCAGCAATTACAGGGGCATAACATTGATTAGTATCTTCCGTAAGATGCGCTCCTTTATCCTCCAATATAAGATAGCCCCATAAGCTAGAGCCATCATCGGTCAGTACCAGGCAACGGAACAAAATTTATGGAATTTAATATTCCCTTATACACCACCCATCTAGACTTTAAAACCGCCTACGATAGCATAGTCAGGATTAAACTACCCACACAACTGTGTAGGTTGGCTATGACCAATTTAACAAACGAATTAAAAATGGTTGGGACTGCCTCCTCTTCAACCTGGCTTTGGAGAAAGCAATCCGAGACGCTGCCACAGTGACAAGAGGGATATCATCGGAAATTCTACTACAGAAGATCTCTTCATCCAGATCGAGCTGACCTCGCAAACTGGGAAGCTGCATATTAATGAAGAGAAAGCCAAGTACATAGTGGCATCATTTGCGAATAGAGCATCTAACATTGGTTCTAGCATCAGAGTAGTGGCGCATTAATTGGAAGTAGTTCTCAACTACCTTCGGTCAATAGTAGCAGCTAATTATAGCATGAAAGAAATACGCGCACGACTGCTCAAAGCCTACTACAGTGTGTCAAGGCTCTTTAGAATCCAGGGACCTAACCATAACATCAATGCTACTGCTGTATAATACAATGGTCTTACCCGTACTTATGTATGGATTAAAGACTTGTGCAAGAATCACTCCAATCTCCTAGCCACGTTCGAAAATAAAGTGCAATAGCTCAGTGCATCTGATCACTTAATTTTCTTTTCCCCTTCCCAAAGTAGATTTTCAATTTGTTAAGGGCATTTGCAAGGGCGTAGAGAAGTATTGCTGCTAATCTATCTACGAAAATTGCAGTATGACAGTTAATGGGTGCGGCAAGTTTGAAGTGTATATATAGTACAGGTTTGGGCCCTGTGTGTACCCTTAGAACATACCAGCGGATTCAATTTAAGTTCGTCAGACGAATACAACCTTTTATAGAGCAACAGGTACATACAGTACAGCAATTTTAGAGGTCTAACATGTAACTAAATACTGTGCGTCAAGATTATAGTAATCCTACAAACGAGTGAGATAAGAATTCAAGACTTGGGAGCATCTAGCAGTTTTGAATAATAGCATGAATTATAGTTACCCTGCACTGATATGGGCGCTCTCCAGTGTGCTTCCTCTTGTGAATCTTTTTCTGCGTTCTATGTGCAAACACAGCATGGCATATTTCACACTCATGAGTCTTTCGCGGATTATGGGTTTTCATGTGAGTCTCTAGCTTTTCTGCAATAATCTTCTCACAGATCGGGCATTCAAACTTTCTTTCTTTTGGGTGGTCTGAATTCATGTGTGTTTGCAAGGCTTTAAAAGTCTCGCATATTTTCTGGCATATTTTGCACAAATGATTTTCTTCTTCCGCATGGCGTTCCATATGCATTTTTAGAGATCTTTCACTAGAAAATGTAGAAGGACATGCTACGCAAGACTTCTTTTGGCGTTCATCATGGATTGGTAAATGCTCCTGAAGCTGAAAAACAAAACACATACTATTAAGATCTGCAATAGATCACTATTTTGCTGTACCTACTTGGTCATTTCGGGCAAAAGTCTTTGGGCATTGTGGGCAAGTATAAGGTTTCTCTTCAGTGTGCAATCGCAAATGAAGTCTTAATCGCTGTTTTGTTGCAAACGGCTTGCTGCAGAACCGGCAGACGAACTCCCTCTGTGTGCTGTGTGCTGATTTCATATGAGTTCTCAAGTTGCTTTTTTGTCTGTAAGCTTTCTGACATATCTCGCATACGTGAGGTTTTTCATTCGTATGAATGAGAAGGTGGCGACGTAAATCCACAGTACCTCCAAATTTCTTTTCACAGATTGCGCATTCGTGAATTACAACTCTATTCTTTTTGCGATCGGACTTCTTCGGCTTCTTTTCGAAGTCATTACTGCTATTCTCTCCATTTTCAGAGAGTTCTTCAGATAATGATATTCCACTGTCCCGTAGCGAACTGCTTGTGTCGTCTTTAGAGTCAGATCTTTTCAAATCCCCTGCACTCATTTTTTTGTTTTTATTTGGCAATTACGAAGCAAACCAAGAACAATATACTACTTAAATAAACTAAGATATTGTGAAGCACAGCTTCAGCTTAAAAATTACCACCGTCACCAAAAGTATACTAAGTTTAGCGTAATTTGTCTGTTGATTATGCTCGAGTTAATAATACATTTGAATTGTTTCGATACCCGCACCAAATACGACTTAGTTAATAATGTTTATTTAACACATTTTCATTTTGTTTTGTTAACTGAGAATGGGAATTTGTTTTGTATTGTGTTTATTTACGAAAGGAGAAAGGTGAAGAAGCTGGAAAAAAGATAAAAAAGTGATGTTTAGCCCAGTATCCAAATTACCAACTGTTCAAACAATATGTCAATTGGGGTTTCTACAATACAAGTGTATAAATATACATGAATTTTTGCAAATTCATACATGCGTTCTAGGTTAGTTAAAAACAATTCAGCATACAAATCATTTACAGTAAAATACGATAAACTAAAACAAAAAGAGAGTTTTTTTGTATTAAACGGGTCATACACTGTCATATAGAATTGCGGGTAAAAGCTTTTCAACTTTGCAATAGAGAACATGTTCTAAGAAACACTCAACAATCCCTTGGTAAGGCTTTGTACCCAGACCAATCTTATCCATATTACACGTGAAACAGATATGTGTATCTATATATTATTGCGACTTGATGCAACAAGATACTCAAAACGGAAGTATAATATGATTCATAAACGTTTTCACACAACTACAAATTCGTATCCTATCTATCCTTCTGAGCTTCAGGTTTCTAACATCCCGACATAGTGTATAGATACTTGTTGGAAATATGTAAGGATTAATATGTAGTGAAATAAGTATCGAAATACGGAATATATAATAAAGTGATAATTTAGACTCAGAGTATCTATTAGCCTTTCAAGGCGCAAATAGCGAGAAGTCGGAAACAAATGAGACACTTTTCTCAATATCATCTACACCACCTAACACATGAATCCACTCATTTGCAGTTGTGAATCATTCGCTTAAACACAAGCCGTCCACACTCTCACGTACAAAGAAAACAAGCAAGTATGAATCTTTATAGGGCCATGTCTAGTTTTGACATCCCTGCCAAACTTGTCCGTCTGTGCAGGCTGACGATGGAGAACGCTCGCTGCTCCATCAAGGTCGGTAATGACCTCACCGAGACCTTTGATGTCAAAAAAGGGAAGGGAAAAAGGGAAAGCCAACACCGACGAATTGGACAAAACGTCACAGTGGGCAGCTATAACGTCAAGGTATTAAGGGACTTTGTCTACCTTGGCTCTGCTATAAATTCTACAACCAACATCAGCGCAGAAATCAAGCGAAGAATAACTCTTGCCAATCGCTGTTTTTTTGGGCTTATACGGCAATCCAACAGTAAAGCCCTATCTCGAACAACTAAGGAGACTTTGTATAAGACCCTGATCATCCCAGTCCTGCTTTACGGCGCTGAAACATGGACTTTATTAAAAGAGGATGAAGATATCCTTGGTCGCTTCGAGAGAAAAATTCTTCGTAAGATTTTCGGTCCCGTTTGCGTTGACGGGTTTTGGAGGAGAAGATTCAATCACGAACTACACGAGCTGTACAGCGACAACGACCTAGTCAAAAAATTGCGTATTGGACGTCTGAGATGGCTAGGACATGTAGGGCGAATGGACACCAACGATCCGCCCCGCTGAGTCTTCGAATCTAATCCCGAGGGACGACGCAGTAAGGAAATCATCGACGTAGGTGGTGCGCACAAGTTCAAGGGGACCGCGACCAACTTGGAGTGCGCAACTGGAGGCAATTAGCTAAAGACCGAGCTAAATGGAGAGGCTTGTTGGTTGAGGCCCAGGTTCACCCCGAACTGTAGCGCCACCTAAGTAAGTAAGTATGAATCGACACTCATGAATATTTGAATGCGTAATAGACTCGCACTCAAAGTATTAACTCAATCATAGTATGTATTCACAAATGCATAAGTGATTCACGAGCCTTCGAATGGCTTCAAGTAGCTCGTATTGAATAAGTGTACAACTTTCAGGATACATATTATGGAGGCAATAAAGTGTGGGGCTAATCATTTCTTGGAATGAATGTGAATGTGTGTGAAGGCAGTGAATGTATCGAGTGGCTCATAAAATGAGCTCCTGGCTGTAATTCTCTGATCTACACAATTCAGCTCGCGTGTTTTTAATCTGAAACACACAATCAAACCCCTTACCCGTTTTCGAATTGGCGATACCATCAGAAACGAAAGCGCCAATGACAGTAATATCACGAAATTGTTGTTGTAGTAAAAAAAAATATAAACAAGTTTGTTTTGAAGGGAGGTTTTTTAGTGGGTAAGAATCCCATACTACTATGAGCACGCGCTGTCGATCCTCATAGTGTCTTGTTGAAGATTTTCACCTACCCTCGGAAAAAAAAAATCACGAAATGTTCTTATGTTGTTCAGTGTAACTGCCATGAGATAATATTAAACCTTTGGGTTACTGGTTACAGGGTCATAGCAAGAGATTTTTCTAATTAAAATGAGAACGAACCAACTGAACAGTCAAATCGTGAAGATGTCATTTTAATGAGAAACTTGTACAGAAACCGCTGCAAATCTCTCACCACTTGTGAGACAACAAGAAGATTTAAGTTGAAATGGTCTAATGTTGAACGAAAATTGCCACAGTTCCAAAAGAGTTCGTTGAAGCTTCTCTTTTCACCCATCAGGTGCACTGTTATGAACAAGTCATCAGTTTATTTCCGCACTTGAAAAATTAATAAACAAGAAGTTTAAAAAAAAAAGTTCGCTATTGAGCTCTTTTGATTAGACAGGCCTGCAAAACGCAGATAATTTTTTTTTTGTTGATACATGAACTACGTCTTATGTATATTTTAAAAAACAGCGACCATTTTTAAATTTTCACGCGAATGGAAGGGACCTACAGTTTAGTGCCGTATCCGAAGGGCAATTTGTTTTGAGAAGCTTTCTCGTGACAACAATGTTCACGGATGTTTGTCATACGTTCGTGAGAGGTAGGGCCATGAAAAAAAAAAAGAAACATTTTGGTGTTTTCTGATATTCGAACATGGGACCACACGCACAGTGTTCCGACGCACTAACCACTTGCCCCACAACGCCCACATTTGGGTCCATTGTGCCCATTAATTTAACCCAAAAATCACTAAAATATATATCCGCTGTGTTAAAACCACACATATAGCCATTTGAATCTAAGGAGGTCTATCAGCTCAACATAACTTAAGACCTCCAATGCCGAGAAGGGGTAACTACCAAGAGTCCTCATTCTTCTGACGGATGTGGCTGGACAATCACACAACAGGTGGCGAATAGATTCAATTTCTTCCTCACCACTGCAGCTACTGCAATAGTCGTTGTGCTGTACACTGGCAAAGTGACAAGTAATCATGCCAGAGATGACCCGTGTGTTATGACAACTAAGTTTCACCAAAGAAATACATCTTTTCATGCTTGCACACGTCGGTTTGGTCGACCGGTGGCTTCATCTTCTGTTTTCTTCCTAGAGCTAATTGCGATCGCTACAAAAAAACGTATCTAACGTACTTCACAAGAAATCATATTCCCCAACGAATTAGAGTTCTGGAATCATTTTTGGGAGAACTCTTTGTCAAAGAACCCACCTCAATTATTAAAAAGAAACAAAAAAAAACGAAGGGTATTCTTATGACCCAAAAACGTCAATTAATTTGAAGAATTTGAAACGATCAATACGAAGAAATTATTTTTTCTATAAATTGAATAGAATGCATCTCGCATGCACTTGAATAACATATTCACGCGTACTTGGGGATTTTGAGTACAAACGTGATACACAACGCGGGCGTTATGGGTACAAAACTCAAGAGAGCGGTACCGATTTTAAATGTAAAGAATTCCACGTTAGCGCTAAAGGTTGGCAAATCTGCTGGTGTGGATGAAATTCGGCCAGAAATGCCAGCCAGGGTTTAGGTTAAGAGGGAGTACAATGGCTCTCGCGTGTCATTAAAGTGGCCTGGGAATGCGGTGAAACACCTGGTGATTAACAAATTGGGGTGATAGTTCCTCTTTTCAAAAAAGGGGACAAAAGGGATTGCGCCAACTATAGTGGTATATCTCTTTTAACTCTCCCTGGAAAAGTCTTCGCTAAGGTGCTAGAAACGCGTTCCAGAGCTGTGGTTGAGAACAGTTTGGGGGATGAGCAGTGCGGTTTTGGTCCCGGTAAAAGCACAACCGACCAGTAATTCACTCTCAGAATTGAGAAGGCCTGGGAGTATGCCAAACCTGTCTACACTTGTTTTGTGGATTTGGAAAAAGCATATGATAGGGTTCCTCGAGGCAAACTGTGGAGTGTTAAGCAGGAGTATGGGATTGACGGTTCCCTGTTAAGGGCGATTCAGTCTTTATATACAAACTGTAGAAGCTGTGTTCGGATAAATGGTGTTAAGTCAGTACCTTTCACCGTGGGCGTTGGACTCCGCCAGGGGTGCGTTTTGTCACCTCTCCTCTTCATTGTATATATGGATTGGATGGTGCAGCGCAGCCTTGGCGGGGAATGTTTCAAAGTGGGAGACTTAAGGATTAGTCATTTGCTCTTTGCGGATGATTTGGTCATCCTTGGGTCCTCTCAAACCGAACTTCAGCGCGCACTCGAAAGGTTTGTAGCCGTTTGTGATGATGCTGGAATGAAAATCAACGTGAACAAGTCAGAAGTAATGGTCGTTTCCAAAAAAACCCATTCAGTGCACTCTGCATGTTAGTGGAGTTCCACTAAAGCAGGTGGATACGTTTAAGTACATCGGGGTCTTATTCACGATTGATGGGAAGAGCAATGCCGAGTTATCCTGTAGAATTGGTCAGGCTGGATCAACTTGAGAGTGCTTGGCCAATCTGTTATAAGGAAGGCCGAACTTAGTGTTCAAATGGTTTTTAACTCAGTGTATGTTCCAACTCTCACCTATGGTCATGAAATTTGGTTAGTGACCGAAAGAATAAGATCGCGGATACAAGCTGCCGAAATGAGGTTCCTTCGCCGTGTTGCTGGAATAACTCGTAGGGATCGAGTGCGCAACACCAGAGTACGCGAGGCGCTCAATGTTGAGCAGCTACTTCTCCAAACGGAACGATCTATGCTTCGATGGTTTGGTCACGTAGTGACCAGACCGGCTTCCAAGACATGCCATGGTGGCTGTGCCATCAGGTAGGCGACCCCGCGGTAGGCCTAGAAATAGATGGTTGGACCAAGTATGACATCTCTCCTGGAGCCGTCTAGGGATTCCTCCTGATGAGTTGGAGTTAATGGCGGAGGATCGAGAAGGATGGAGAGTCCACCTGAGCATCCTACCCCCGCGACCCTCATGAAGGATTAGCGGGCCATTTCGAAATGTATGTATGTATGTATGAATTCCTAGTTCATGTGGTACGGTTCAGGAAACAATATTTGAGATAAATTGGAAGAGGATGACTTGGGGCATATTTGATTTCAACAAGACGGCACCAAAAATCGAGTTGTTTAAGTCGAAGTTTGGGTGACTGTGATATCTCCAGAAATTGACGAATAGACCTAGTTCGTGTGATTTGAGGCCTCTGGGCTTTTTTTCTTTGGGGAAATGTCAAGTCCATTGTCTTAGCCAATAAGTCAGAGACATTACGCGACCTCAGGACAATCATCAAACACGAAAATGCCGTCATATCGTCCGATTTATGCGCAAGTCATGGAAATTGGTTTCAGAGCATTCACTCATGCAGGCGTTTCTGTGGAGAGCATTTAAATGATGTTGTGTTTCTTAATTAATCGGTTCGATGGTACTTCAACCTGAAATAAAATTAATATCTCAAACACAAGCTGTTTTATTTAAAAAAAAAGACAAAACTGAGCACTCTTAATGAAAAACCATATAGAAAACTTGATGAGATATTCAGAGGTGCAATTAGAGACTTGACGAAAGAGAGAGTTTTATTCGTTTGAAATACAATTCTATTCAAAACGTCTCACCAACGAAACAAGTAGGTTTGTACTCCTCTAGAATAGGAGGTTCGTCAATATACGCACTGAATTATGATTTTTGTTTTTTTTAATTAAACACTCAAGCAAGCAAGAATTACTTTAGTTAGTTGGCAAATGTTAGTGCACTAAAACTACATTACATCACTACTAATACCTTTTCAAAATTGATTGGTTTTGGGTTAGATTTCAATAATATACTACCACACTCGTTTACTGTTTAACTCTAAATGACTGTTTTCCAATTTGTTTACACCGAAACCATGCACATACCTACATATGTCCATATGCCACTCATCCACTCAAACATGAGCCACATTTGTGCCACACATGTCGACCGGCGCGGGACGACAGGAACAAAAAAAAACATATTGCACACATTCAAGGCAATGGTTTCGGGTGAGAGTTCGTTGAAAAACAATTGACTATTTATGAGCTACTTACCCCTGCCCGGTAGGAGCTCGCCGCTGCTCTCCTTACTGCAGCCGAGCCACCGATCAATTCTTAATAAGAAAATAATAATAGAAAACCACGGTTGGATGAGTCCTCACCCAAAGTCACCACAAAACGCTGACTTTGAATGAATTCGTCCCCAAGTTGGGCGTTACGAATGGGTTTTCTGCCGCTGAAATCGACCGTGAAAAGAAAAAAACGAGAAAAAAAAGAACTCCCGCCGTTGTCGTCGTTGATTTCATTTGGAGCAAAGCACCGCGCAATGTAAATTCGCGGCCAAAATAGAAGCAGAACCGTCCGACTGTAAATGAACTTTGCTGATGATTACATTACACAATTTGGTGTTTTCTTTTTTCCAGGTGTCGGTCAGCGGTTTTCAATTTGGTATTCAATTTGGAAGCGAAATTTGAATAAAAAAAGTTCTCAGTTGCTCAAGCCTTTCGTTTTACGTCGGGTAGTTGATGTCGCCGATGTTGCCTTTCTGTGATTTTTGGTGAACTATTGGACTTGGGGACTTGGAATGCACATACATATGTATGTATGATAAAGATATCGCGGAGGAATTCTTATCATTAAGCAAACTTGGGACCTATCTTATCTTATGCGTCGTCTGTGAACGGACTACCTACCTTCGCAGAGGCAATCACTAGAAAACCGAATATCACCCAAATTACTTTGTGCCGACTGCCGCAGAAGAGATGGTCGTTTCCTCCTTTTGTATTCATGGAATTGGAACCCTAGCTACCCTTGGCCGGGCGTGACCACCAGCTGGCCGATTGCTGCATCCATGGACCCTGGGCTGTCGGGATACTTACATTGGCCTGGACATTCGCTATCAGAGTATATATATGGAAAAATAAGTTGTTACCTTGATTCTTGGTAATGTGTTGACTTATAAATACATGGCTGACTTGGATTTTATTGATTTAATTGTTTACTTTGTCTTATTAGCCCAGTAGCGCTGTGCTGTTGGTGAGGGTGAAATTCTGCACTTTGCAGAATGGATTGATATTGTAAATAGGTCACATTCTCTCGATTTGTGGATTTTTGACATTTTCGTGTAAGGCAGGAAACACATTGGCAGTAGGTTAAAAAACATTATACGGGTTTTTTTTTATCGAACATTATTGGAATTTTCTCTGCTTTCACGTTCTTTCCTAAAAAACAAATATTAAAAAAAAATTGAAAAGCTCACCTGGAAAAAATATTATAAGTACGTAGAACGGATCGTTGTGAGAGCTCGTTCGTGCAGTGGTTGGAAAAGCTTCGATTGTATTTTTCCATTTTATACTCGGGTGGCTGGTGATTGCTGTTCCCCGCTGGGGCTTGAACTTGCACTCAACGGCTAACAAGCAAACACTCTAATATTTTTCAGTTCATTTTTAACGTCTTTCGACGTAACCTAACTTAATGAATTTATTATATCTTAACTAATGATTAAATACAAAGAAAAAATGTTTTTTTTTGTACAAAAAACTTAGTAATTGGATTTTTCTGTTATTAGGTAAAACTTATAACTACCTTAAAAAATAAACTTAAGCTAACTTAACTACGGAGTGTAATTAAATACACTCTTTTTTTTAGACAAGTGCTGTGGTATTTTTTTTTTATATAATTCTTTTTTTTTTTTTAATTTTTTTTTTTTTTAATATTACACAAACTTAAGACAACCTTAAAACTATGGAAGCCGGCCATGGCTATTAAATGCAATAATAGACGACCCGCTCTGCCTACGTTACAGGCTAACCCGGATAAGAGGGAAACGACGGCGTTCCCTCTTCTTCTCTAAGCCACCAAAATAAGTCATGCTGCCTACTAACGTCTTCAATGTCGCGGTTGGAAACCGCCCTACTGTACCGGAGACGCTCTACACTACTCTGTGCGACGTCTCGGTCGTAGTTGAGTCGCCTATCCACAGCTGTTCTGGCGACGTGGAAGATTAGCGGCACCGCTAACTTATCCTGGATCAGACCTCTATGATCAAGGGATAGAGCCGTTAAGGTGCCCACTCTCGTGATAGAGATTGTTGGGGTAATAAGCCCCAAAGATCAGGCTATTCATCGAAGTCATTGCTCTTGCAATGTGCCTTCGAATCATCTTGATCAAGAAATTATCCACTCTGATCAGATTCGCCCTGTTGTACAGGACCTCATTACGATAGAATTTTATGTACTCAGACTCTGCTGTTCTGTACAAACGAAGGCAAGCTCTCCCAAACACCCGCATCTTTTCCAATGAGTTTGGCCCTACATTGAACCACATGGGACATCCATATTCGAGCATAGGCCGAATGAGGGCCATGTAACAGATTACCTTCACCCTTGCATCGAGTTGGCTGCTATAAAACAGTCTCTTTGTAAGGGCGAAAGCAACTTTAGCTCTAGCCAGAGCAGCATCTATATGTTTGTTAAAATATAGATATTGATCTAGCCAGACCCCAAGGTATCTGACTACACTTCGACTCGCAAGTGGCTGTCCAAGCAAGCAAACACTCTATCCACTGCACCATTGTCATCATTTACTGTAAAAGAATATGGCGCTATATATAATTGCTATCGGCTAGTTGCAAAAGTAAAAGGCTAATTTTAAATTAAATTTCTTAATTTGTAGTTATGTTAGGTTAGGTTAAAGGGGTTAGCTGCATCGAATGGGTGCAGCCTGCACTCGGATCTCAAAAACATCATTGCGTTGTGCTCCCCTAACGTGGAATTTCCTGGCTAAAACTTTGAAAAGATAGAAAAGGAAACAAAGTGACTAGAGACTAGGAAGCTATGAATTTCAGAATGGCGGTTGGTGGCTTTTCTGACAGATCGCCCAGATGATTGAAGAAATACTCTCCGCTGGTAATGCAGAGACTAGGGCATTTGCATAGGAAATAGTCCATATCCTCTTTTGCGTCTATGTTGCCGCAGCCTCTGCAAAGTTCATATGCACTTAGCCGCATTGTTTTTCGGTGCGCCGTCGATAGGTTGTGGCCGGTAATGATTCCTATGAAAAGCGGCAAGTTTTGTCTACTTTGAGTAAGGATGAGCTTGGTTTTCACCTTGTCGTGGTTTGCCCAGATACTTCTGAAGACGCGGCATGATGGAAGCGCTCTCCATCTTGTTTGCTTGTCGTTTGAAGTCATGAGCTATGTTGGATTCAACAAATTTTAGGGGAGGAAGCACTGAGTTTTGGGCCATTGACAGGTCTTGTTCTGATCCCTGATTAGGTCGAAGGGTATTTCGGGTAAATGTGGCTGCCTTTTGCGGCAATCCCCAAAGAACGGTTTGTCTCGGCTGCACGGGAGTTTTCCCGAGTACATTTAGCTCTGCTCTAAGTACTTTGATGGTCTTCTCTGCTTTTGATACTTATATCAGGGGCTGTACTATCAAAGTGGTTTTTGGTGTAATTCAGCAGTTGCATAAATTCAAAGTCGACTTTTCTTGTATTCGAGACTGGCTTCGGCCAGGCTGAGCTAGAAATAGAATGTATGCGAATTTACAACGATGACTCCAACACTAGTTAAAGAGTCTGGTGCCAGTGTCTACGTTGAAGACGACAACATTAGGTTTCAGTTATCAAAGGCAAATATGCGCCTGTTTTCCAAGCAGATACCTTTGTAATCCTTATGGCCGCGTGAACTACTTTTTAAGGAACAGTAGGAAATGTCGGAGTGTTTGCATCTGTTTTGAGTCAGGCTGTGTTTAAGGTCTTGCTCAACCCTCTATCCAATACCAAAGTAGTTTATGAATGTAAAAACTTCTTAAGCTCGGCCACAAGGCTGCATTCTGATTCTTGTCTGGTCCCTGACCTTGGTGAATGAAATACCCCATGAAATTGCTAGACAAGGCCTAAAGAATAATTTTTCAGGTCGCGTTGGGTCTTCTTGCGGCCGCGGGTAGTTTCCATTGACGATTGGACGTCTCACGAACACAAATTGTGTTTGGTATGACTCTCCAGGATGCAGAATGCTAAATGAATGCTCCCGTACATCTCTAAAAAATGAGCGAACCTCTTGCTTGTCTCTCAACAGAAAAGACAATTTATTGGCACCTTGACAGGCCAATTCACTCTTGCTAAGCATTTCTCTGCATCGAAAGAACGACGATACATTTCCTCTGAATGTACTCCTTTTGCATGTACCAAAAGTTTGCCTCGAACTAATGCTACAAACGAATTCAAAACACAGTGCGTAAGAACTATACAAAAACTTTAATCTAAAACGCCAACTTCTTCATTAACAGGTACATGTGCTGGTCGACCTCAAATCCGTGCAAGTTATTCGCGTCTCCCTGGAGCCTCATCAGTAGTCCACCGAACGACACGTAAGCCGACAGTCGACTCGAGGCTTCGTTGTGTGCTTCGTCACCCTCTATTCTGTAGATTTTGCCAAACATCACGTACTCGAAGCTGTCGGCGCGGGTGCCCTCCTGCTCCAGTGGATTGAACTCACCACTGTCCGGACAACCGTCTTCGCGGAGAGTTGTGGCCAAAACCAGTCGAAACTTGTCTCCCAGCTCCATGGGATACAACCACGAGTTTATATCCAGTATGAGATCCATTTTAAAGGACTCTGACTCGCAGTGCAGCCTGCTGACACGATCAAACTTCTTGCCCTCCGGGTCCATGTCCTTGACGTTGAAGATGTCCTCGAATAGAACTCCAGCCATACTGCGGGTTCACTGCAATAATTCGTAGCAAATATTAGTATGACTTTACACTTTTGTTTTCAGTCGATTTTACCTGTTGAGCTTTGCAACTTTCGTCAGAAATATATTAAAAATTAGAATCAGGTCTGCTGCGCGGTTAACACGAGCACGATGTTGCAAACAACTTTTTTTATAATCTGCAGCTTCATGACAGCCGGTCTGTATAAAAACCCATTCACGGTAAGTATACTCGCGATGTCATTAGCTGACAACCGTCATAGCACGTGCTCTACATGCGCTAAATAAAGCACCACTCACACTGTAGGTACTGCCAAATTCAGTTTGCTTAAATGCAAAGTAATCACCCAGATAACCGCTGGCGTTTTACGCTTTTCGACGATTGTCGTTTTATTCATAGCTACGACCTGCTGACCGCTAAACGTGTCTTTGTCATGTGGAATACTATTACAACTCTTTGACATTGAGTTATGAAAATGAATTCGTGGTACATCTGAGGAATAAAACGACAATCGTCGAAAGGCGTAAAACGCCAACGGTGATCAGGGTGAATATCTGTGGCCTCAAAAGATAACCGCTTAACTGCTAGAACCATTGAAGTATTATATATGGACTACTAGTGCCCAACTTCACCCATATTCCAACAACTCAAGCTCAATTGCTTCACAGGGGGAAAAAATTGGAAACTGGTACTTTGTTTGACAGTTTGCGTGCCAATGGAAAAAAATAAGTTGTGTTTTGATTTGTGTTTTTGATTGTGGAAAAATAAACTGGGAACATTTATTTGTGGAATAAATAATAACTCTAACTAAAAAAAGGATAGAGATAAAATGAAGTGCTATGTGGTTGGCTGTGATTCACAATACAGATTGTGCTGCAACGAAATTCAAATTCGTAATATTGTAACTCTAGAAAACCAGGAAATATTTGCAGTGACATCTATGCCAACGAATATTGAAACTATTTAAATGTTAGCAGTTTAGTTTTAGTTTGTTTACAGCTAGTAAACTTGAACAAACAAAGATTGCGAATATTTTGTTTCTGTTTAATACCGCACTGAAACAACGGAGCTGGAGGTGTTGGAACACATTTTTCTGCAAATATAGTATGAAAATGACATATCGCTAGCAGTCCATCCCTAATAATATAAAAGAAAGTGAATATTTCTTTGCAAGGATCTACACACCACGACTGAACGACTGAACGGATTTTGATAATTTTTTTTCTTGATTAGGTTTTGATAAGGAGCAAATTCGTGCGTGTAAAAATATTTGATTTTTATTGTAAAAGACCACGAAACTCAATAATTATAATAATATTAATAACATCTTTACAAAATTCCTTTTATTTAAATATCTTAATTGACCAAGATTTTCAAATCAATCTCAGTGGTGTTTTCTTCTTTTAGTTCTCTTTCGAGGCCTATTCGTAATTTTTTAAGAGAGCAGGAGCGAATTATTTCTCTTTTTTCTGTACATAAGTGCTTGAGCTTGAGTTAAATAAATTTGTGTCAAGCGTAAAAGTGTTGTCAGTGCGTATTTGTTTTTTGTTGGTTCTACATTATGTACATTTATGTGTGTACAGTACACACTAGCTACGAGTAGTCAGCGCAGATGTAGAAGTGCAGAGACGTGAGTCGTATTCGTGTAATCGTGTATTATATTTGAGTGTAATTTAAATGTGCCAGGCGTGCGAGGCGAGGCGAGCACGGGCCAGCTAGTATATAATACCTCGATGCACACAAATGAATAGAAATGAATGCAATGAGTCGCTGTCGCTTCGTAGTCGCGTGAGCTGGACCCTGTTTAGATGTTACTCGTAGCTGATGAGTGCGCACTGTGCAGTCATGTCGTGTCTACATGTGCTATGCTCAGTGCTGCACTATTTCGGGGTGGAATGAGTGAATTGAAACAATTGTATATTGGAGAGCGTTCTCACATCCAAATATTCATATCATATCTCGGTCCTCACTACTCCACGGTCGAACTAATAATGATAAAATGGAAGAGAATGGAACATTTCGGGTGTGGAACGTGACTTTCCTCTCGATCTTTATATTTTCTTCATGACTGTCGCCCTTTCTTTACCCTTCACTCTTCTTACCCAAAAACTATTGACATAGCGCACTCATCAGTTAACATCAAATCAGGGTCTTGGGCAACTTTTGATATTTGTCGCGCGACAAGACTGACTGTAGTAGGCAATGGAATTTATCACATCCGTTTTACAAATCACTTCCTTTAGTTTTATTTGAATTTAATAAACACATTTCCAATCCATTTGCTATTTAAACAACATAATTATAGCACGACTTCATTGTTGGCGCATTTCTTGAGAGGCATAAAACATGTGGGACGATTGACATATAAACGCGGCGGACGACAGTGACAGCGACACCACTGTGTTCCAGCAATTATGCTGTGTTTCCACCAAGAGATAAATGGAGTTTAATGATATTGTTCCAAAAAAAAATAAAACCGTGATTTAACAGAAAATGACTTCGATTTATATGAGGCGGTTCCATCGGAATTTAGGATTTATATTGACGTTTGCTGTCAAAACACATAGCAGTGGCATGGTTAGGTTAGGTTAGGTAGGGTTATGAGGTTGTCATAAAGCACTAGGCAGCAAAGTGGGCCCATCGCGATCCCTAGGAAACCTTCACGGCAAAAGACCTAAACCCAATCCTCCAAGCAATTAATCTCCCTACAAAATCTGAAGAGATCCTTGATATGGTTCAAGGACCTCACCTCCTCCAAGTTATCGAAGAAGTATCTACCCAGGTACTTTAGCCTTATCCTGGCAATTCCTTGACATTCACAGAGTATATGAGTTATATCCTCTGAGACATGTAGGTCATCGCAGTACCTACAAACATCCGTATCGGATAACCCTAGTCTCATGGCATGCCTCCTTAGGAGACAGTGGCCAGAGAGTATTCCTATCGCTGTTCTTATCCTCGTTCTGTCTTAGTTAATTATCTCCCCAGATTCTCTGCGATCTAACACAGGCCACAAGGCCTTAGACACCCTGTGCCCATCTAAGTTTGACCATCTTAGATTAGCCGTGTCAATGATTTTATTCCGGATAACTCCCTTAGCCACGCACCTTGGTGGTTTAATACTACCAATTATATCGCTACGTGGGAGCCCCGCTCCTCTTTTAGCCAGCGCATCGGCTTGCTCGTTGCCTTCGATATCGCAGTGTCCAGGTACCCAACATAATCTGACTCGGTTCTGCGTACATAATGCCCTAAGCATTGTACGGCAATTCCTGATTAACTCAGATTTGGTGACGTAAGACTCTAGCGCCTTTAGCGCAGCCTGACTGTGAATGTAGATGGCGATATTCTTATCGGATATTGATCCCATCTTAAGTAATTCCGCAGCTTTAAGTACAGCTAGAACCTCTGCTTGGAACACACTGCATGTGTCCGGAAGTCTCAGGGCCACCTGTAGGCTCGTATCTCTCGAGTAAATACCTGACCCCGTGCCCTCACTGGTCTTAGAACCATCTGTGTATATTGCAATCTCGTTGTGGACAGAGACTGTCTTCCTTTGCCAGTCCTCCCTAATAGGATAGGATCGTATGGTGTGTCGAAGTCTAAGGTGCCAAGTGTATCGTCCGATTCGTCAGGGATTCCGGGAAAAGATTCCTTGAGAATGGAGCTGTTTTTTTTTTTTTTTTTATGGTTGCGCCAAAGGGTGTGTAATCTTCTAAAGATACCAGTAGCCCCAGCTACTGGCATGCACGATTCGCAAATCTGAATATTATATGGCAGAAATACGCCTACGTACTAAACCACACCCTGCACACTTCAACCACTCTCCCCGCGGGACTACCGTTGGGTATTATTTCGCGGGGCTGGTTAGCTATTTATGCTCTTCTTTCGCTGTCTTCCGCTCCTTGTTCCAAAAGTGTTGCCGGTTGGACTTGGTTGCTCTCTCTCTCTCTCTTTCCAGCCGCCGCTAAGTTCCTGCACGGTTATCGCTGCAACTTGTTTCACCGCGTCCCATATTGCATTCGATGCTATCATATGGTGCGCAATGTTTTCGGGGGTTGGTATTTCTCCAATTTTTTCCTCCAGTTCTCTGTACTCTATATGAAAACGTGGGCACTGAAAAAATACGTGCTGAGCGTCTTCTGAGGCCTCTCCGCAATTTGGACAGTTGGGAGATTCATCGAGCCCAAACCTGTTCAGATACGCTCGAAAGCAGTCATGCCCGGTTAGGAACTGGCTAAGATAGAAATCTACCTCTCCGTGTTTCCGGTCCATCCATTTTTGGATATCCGGTATAAGTCGAGGGGTCCATCTTCCCTTTGAGGACTGGTTCCATCGCTCCTGCCATGCTCTAATGCTTCGCTGTCTTTCTTCCAGCTTGATATTTTTGAATGACGGTTGAGGTTCCTGAATTTTGGCGTCGTCGGTCCTTTTTAGCTCGATAGCCAATATATCCGCTGGTAGCATTCCCGCGATGACACATACTGCCTCGTCTGACACCGTACGGAAGGCACAGCATACTCTCAGCGCACATAGTCTGTTGACAGAGTTTATCCTTCTTGCGTAGGTCTTTTTCGTCATAGCTTTGGCCCATATGGGTGCCGCATACATAAGGATGGACTGCACCACCCTTGATAGAATAAGTCTCCTTTGTTGCCTAGGTCCTCCTATATTTATCATTATTCTTGATAAGGCACAGCTCACCCGAGCCGCTTTGTCACACGTTCTTTCAAGGTGCTCCTTGTAAGTGAGCCTCGCGTCGATCATCACACTTAGGTATTTGATAACCGATTTTGATGTCGTATTATGATCTCCTACTCTGATGGTGATTTCCTCTCTTTTCTTGCGGCTGCTTACCAATACTGCCTCTGTTTTATGTTCGGCGAGCTCTAACCCGACTGCTGCCATCCACCGTTTGACTTTTCGGATACATTCATTTGCAATATCCTCTATTTCCTCTAGATGTTTTGCAACCACGACAATTGCAATATCATCGGCGAAGCCTATGATTTTTCCCTCATTTGGGATTCCAAGCCTTAGAACCCCATCATACATAATGTTCCAACGGATAGGGCCTAATACCGATCCTTGTGGAACTCCGCCAGATATGTGGTACTGCTTTACTCCATCGTCGGTATCGAAGAGCAGAAACCGTTTCTCGAAGTAGCTCAGTATTATTTTAATTAAGAACCATGGCACCATCATTGACCTAAGCGATTGCACTATGAGTCCCCAATTCGCAGAATTGAACGCGTTTTTGACGTCCAATGTTATTACGGCACCGTATTTCTTTGCACCGCCTCTCCATCTCCTGCCCTGAATAGCTTCTTCTAAGGTTGTAGTTACCCTTCTTATTGCGTCTACTGTAGATCGAGCTTTCTTAAAGCTGTACTGTTGGTTCACCAATTGCCACTTCTAATCGGTTGCATATGATTCGCTCCAGTATTTTACCCATTGTGTCTAACAGGCATATGGGACGGTATGACGAGGGCTCGTCTGGTGGTTTTTTCCCTTTAGACAGCAGCACTAGACGTTGCTTTTTCTATTGGTCTGGAAAAACTCCTTCTGTTAGACACTTGTTGTAGAGTTCCACAAATGGTTGCGTATTTGTTTTAATGGCTAATTTAAGGGCCTTGTTCGGTATGCCATCCAATTCAGGTGACTTGGTATCCTCGAATCGTCTGCATACATCCAGGAGTTCCCTTTGCGTGACAGTTGGGATGTCCTGTACTTCCGGAGGTGGCTCTATACGCTCTGCTGGTATTTTAGGTGGAAACAACCCCGATACAATTTTCTGCATAAGGAGAAGGCATGAGGGGGAGGGTGCCCTAGTGCCTTTAAGTTTTGCCATTACTGTTCTATAGGCGGTGCCCCAAGGATTTACATCTGCTTGCTCGCAGAGTTCCTTAAAGCTATTGCTCTTACTTCTGCGGATGGCTAGTTTTAGCTCTCTTCGCCTATCTTTGAATTGCACCCGTAGGTCCTGATGTGTGGACAAACCTCTGGATCGCTGGAATAGTCTTCTGGCTCTATGGCACTTGCTGCGTAGCTCTGCTATCTCTTGGTTCCACCAGTATACTGGTGGCCGGCGATTTGTTGACGTTTTCCGGGCCATGGATGCGTCGCAAGCCCTAGTTACTTGTTTGGTAACCTCAACGGCCATAGCGTTTGCTGTTCCTGGGCTTATTGTTGACTCTGCAAAAATCAGAGCAAAAGTGTCTTTGTCCATGGTGCTTATTTTCCACCCCATTCGTTGTGCCTTCTTTGGGCGTTCCTGGGTTGGGCTCCTAGGTTGTTCTTCAAACAGGATGGCAAGGTGTTCGCTGTGAGTATATTGATTACTGACTCTCCAGTTGGCGCCTCTCGATAAGGAACTAGTTGCAAAGGTGATATCAACTATGGAGCCTACACCATTTCTACTAAAAGTGTGCTCACTTCCTGTATTTAGCAATATTAGGTCTAGTGACGATACGGCTTCTAGGAGAGCTTCTCCCCTTCTATTGGTCCGTGCGCTGCCCCAATCAGTGGCCCATGCATTGAAGTCTCCAGCTATAATCGTTGGGCTACGACCTCTAGCATCATCCACGAGCCTATCGAGCATACTTTGGAACTTCTCAATGGTGTTTTTTGGAGATGCATAACAGCTATAGACATGCACTCCTTTGACCTTTGCTCACACGAAACCTGTTCCGGGTGTCATCATTTTTTCTTCAAAGGCGCAATCTCCACAGGCCCAAATAGCAGCTCTTTTTGAGTCATCCGCAGCCCAAACTGTATCATCGAGATTTTTGTACTGCTCGCATAATACGGCAACATCTATTTTTAACTCGCGAACGGTTTGTGTCAAGATGTCCTGTGCCGCTTCTCAGTGGTTTAGGTTTAGTTGCAGCACTTTCATATTCTTCTTGCGACTTTTGCAGCTTCTTGGTATACCGGGCATACTATGCTTCCTGCCGCGTGTTTGATGTTGCTACTTCCCTTTTCTTCGCAAAGGACGCACCTTGCATCATTGCTGCAGTTCTTGGATACATGGCCTTTCTGTCCACACCGAACGCAATCCTCACTCCTATCCAGCGTGTTTTTACACGCCTTTGCTAGGTGCCCGAAGTTAAGACACCTAAAACATCGCAGCGGTATTATTTTCTCCCGTATTCGGCATACCGTCCATCCGATTTTTATTTTTCCAACCTCCAGAACTTTTTTGGCAGTATTTATCGGGAGGCTAATGACGGCAGTTTGCGTCCCTGCATAGGCTGTCCTCATAGATTTGATGGATGAGGTCTCTATGCCTTGTACTTCCTCGAACTGCTCGGACAGAGCTTGGCAGATCTCTTCCTTTGTGGTGACGCCATCTAGGTCTTTGCACTCAATCAGCACCTCTTGCGTTAGGGATCTCACTTCCGCTATTGAACCGAGAACTATTCCCACTTTACTTTGGTGTTCTGATGTTCTTCCATCAGCTGCTTTCTTGAGCAGTAGCTCTCCCTTGGCTGTCCTTCTTATGCGGGTTACATCACACCCCAATCCATTCAACTCGGGGTTGGTCTTCACCTTTCGGAGTATGTCGCAATAGGAAATTTCTCCTATCTTTTTAATCACCAGTGCGTCAGGCTTAGCATACATCTTGCCACGACTTTTTTCTACTCTTGTCCAAACGACTTTATTAGTAGTTTCTGCACCTGGTTCTTCGATCCGGGGTTTCACTGTCTGTCCATGGTTTTTCCCTGTGGCCTTTTTTTTTTTTCTCTTTCTGGTCCTTATGCATGCTTTGTTTCACCTCCATTTCCGTTTTTTCCGCAACAATTTCGGCGTATGACAGTGTGGAGGGTTCTTCGGTATTTGGAGATCTCGTCCTTTTTCGCTTTGGGTCTGGCAGTTGTTCCAACGAAGAAGGGAAAGCCAACTCACTCATTTCTGGAGAGTGGATGGTTTGAGTGGCTTTAGACACTCTACTGCATACCACTTTATCTATTTCGCAATCTACTGCGCAGCTGTAGTGTTTACGAATTGCACTAGACAGTCTCCTAATCTCATGATGCACATTGTTTTTTCCCTTAATGAATTCCATGAGTGCCGAGATGTGCTTTCCCAGGGAATGCATGGCTTCACGTTTTTCTCTCTCTTCGCTGGTTTCTTTGGCCTTTACTTCCGTGTTGGTTTCGGACTTCAGACTACCAGTTAATATTTCACTGGGGAGAGATTTCGACGGCATTTGCGAGGTTGTCTGTTCATTTATTGGTTCAGACGGCATCTCCGCGTTTGTGTTATCTTCTTGCGTCGGTCCATTCGCTATTTTTAACGGCAGTGACCGCATCAGTACCGAGCTTCTCCTGAACGGATTTTCCTCTGTACTTTCGTCTCCTGAGTTTTGTACTTTTTTTCGTTCTTTTTTTTCTGTTTTATTTGTATTTGTTTTTGTTTGATTCATAGTTGGATCCCACGAGTATGGGGGAAAGAAAGGTCCACCACATCAGAGACCCCTGTAATGTGGTAAGGCTATATTACAACCAGAGGGCACCAGTTATCTGGAGGGCTCCGTTAGCGATGCTGTATGGGTTTTACGTCCCCAGCACCATTCAGGCCTCGGTACGGGTCGCATAACGCCTTGCCTTAGGGACAGAGAATGGAGCTGTGTCCTATGTTAGTGGTCCTGAAGAGACCAACGTTAGTGAGCCGAAGCGCACTGTTGCCCGCTTGAAATTTGATTTGTAGGTCTAATGGTAAGAGATACAGGAAGATCTCGAGTGCAGCCGTAGGTGTTGTGCGTAGAGCACCTGTGATGGCAATGCAGGCTGATCTTTGTACCATGGCCAACATATCCCGTGTGTTTTTCGTATTCGTTGCCTTCCACCACACAAGAGCCCCATACGTAAGGATGGGTCTGACTATCATGATGTATAGCCAGTGCATTATTGCGGGCTTCAGGCTCCATTTTTTCCCCGCGGTCCGCTTACAGATGAAGAGAGCATTATATGCTTTGCGGACTCGTTCCTGTATGTTAAGTTTCCAATTTAGTTTCCTATCCAGCATTATACCAAGATATCTGGCGCGATCCGAAAGCTTAGGCAGTTTGAAGGGTGGTATCTTGTATTTTCTACATTTTTCGAGACTATTAAGAGCTGATTCCATCATTTCACTTAATGTATCAAGGAACTTACCCTGAACTAAAATCACCACGTCATCCGCGTAAGCAGTGACGCTTATGCCTGTATTGCTTAGTTCTTTAAGTATCCCATAGATGACTAGAACCCAGAGGAGGGGTGAGATAACACCTCCCTGGGGAGTCCCCCTGGTAACGGATTTTCTTATTGAACTGTTTCCGATAATGGAGTTAATGTTTCTAGTGCCGAGCATATTGCAGAGCCAATTGGTAATGCTATGCTCGACATTCATAGATTCCAGGGCCTGTTTGATGGCCCTAGCTTCTACATTATTGAAAGCACCTTCTATGTCTAGGAAGGCTGCTAGTCCTAATTCCTTATAGTGAAGGCTAGCTTCTGTCTTCCCTACTACGTCGTGTAAAGCTGTTTCCACGTAGCAGTGGCATAGATAGGGGGATATCAATTTGATCAATCCCCCCGCCTAACTGTACGATGACCAGTGGACAAAAATAAAAAATAAAAATGCAAACGTTTTAGAATTGATTGGCAAATATTATTATTTATTATTATTATAACTTTATTAACTTGTAATTAAATTACAATGATAATTTACAGTAAGCACTAGCTACCAGGGCTTTCGGCTTGTTTACTGTTAAGGACTAGAAAACTTATATATTATTTGCAATATTTAATTTGTTAAATAGTTGGTAGACATCATTAATATTTTTTTCTGATGGGATTTTAAGTAATTCTAATAAAGATTCATTGGTAACTATATGTTTTAAAATATACTTAATCTTATTACAATCATAGATAATATGTTTAAGCGTCATTGTTTCGTTGTTGTTACAAAGATGGCACGGGGGAGGCTCACTTTTCGACATGAGGTGGCTGTGTGTGAGATTGGTATGTCCTAAGCGAAGTCGCAAGAATAATTTTACTTTATTTTTTGAAAGATTGACTGGGTAGATAGCCTTTTCTGCGTTCAGATTTATTGCAGCGTAATGGTGGGTGTACTGCTTCCATCCTTCTTTCCTTTTTTCCTCCGAATACCGAATAATTCTTCTTTTTATATCCTTATTGGATTGGATGTAGAAATATATTAATGGTTCTTCTGCCGCCGATTTCGCGACCTTGTCCGCTGCCTCGTTTTCTTTTATACCAACGTGTCCCTGAATCCACATCAGTCTGGTTTTATTATAGCTTGCAATCAGCTTGTCTCGGATGGTTACGATTATTGGAGATCTGTTTTCAATGTTTTTAATGGTTTCGACTGTGGATAAACTATCAGTACAGATTATAACCTTTTTATTTTCTGATAATTCTATTGCTTTGAGTATCCCCATAGCTTCAGCTGATAGAGCTGAGGAGAATTCTTCCAGCAGTCCTTTCGAGACAGTTTTTCCTTCTTGATTCACAACTGCGAAAGCTGTTCCAAGGTTAGTTTTCGATCCGTCTGTAAACAGGAAGTTCCAATGTATTTGTTCACGTTCCATAATTTCGAGGAATATTTGTTGGTACATTTCATCCGTGGTAGATATTTTTGGGAAAGAGTTAAGACAGGTGTTGATAGATTCAAGCTTTAGGCTCCATGGCGGGTGAATGGAGCTTTTTATCGCCTTAGTTGAAATTGGTATGCCGATGTTTCTAGCGAGTAATATAGCGTTGTAAATCGTTGATGGACACTTAGGTACTTTTCTGCGGCTCAGAGTTTTCTTGATGTCGATGGTGATAGGTGTTTTGTAGGAAGGATTTAAGTTTGGTATTAGGAATGAGGTTACGTGTTCAAATCGCTGCTCGATGGAAGGAAGTCCGGCTTCAGTTAGGATGTTTTAGATAGGCCTACTTCTGAAAGCTTTTAGGCTTATTCGTATGGCTGCATGGTAGGTTGGTTTTATGATTGCGAGCGATGATTTTGAACATTTCCCATATATGCTTAATCCGTAATCAATCTTTGATAATATAGTTGATCTGATGATGTTGATGAGAGATTCGATGTGGCAGAAACTATTCTTAGAGGCTAAGTACTTAATTATATTGCATCTGGTAGCTATGCTATTCTTAAGATTTAAACAGTGTTTTTTTAAAATTAAAATTAGCCGAGTATTTTTAAATTATTTACATTGTTTATAGATGCAAAGTTAGAATTTAGCGATATATGTTTTAAGCAACTGGTTTTTCTACATATGTGTAGGATTTTGCTTTTATCCAGCGATATCTTTGCCCTAGAGTGGTTACACCAAGTGGAAAGATCTGTTAGGATATTTGAAAAATCGATTGCTGTTTTTGCAAGGTCTTTACAATTGGAGAACAAGGCGAGATCATCTGCATATAAGGAATGCTCGACTTCTGTATATTTAAGAACTATATCGCTAAGTTCATCAAATGTAATAATGAATAGGATAACCGAGAGGGGAGATCCTTGTGGTATACCATTGTGTAGTTTTGCAACAGATGAGTAAAAATTGCCTAGTTTTATCCGAAATTGTCGGTTGGTTAAAAACGCTTTAATAAAGCTGTACAATTTGGGTCCTATTTTCCATTTAATTAGTTTGTTTAAAATTATATGAATTCCGATTCAATCAAATGCTTTTTCAAAATCGATTGATAGGATCGAAATGTGGTTTTTATTGCACATGGCGGATGCTATAAAATGATCGATGTGAAGAAGTGCATCCATAGTGGAGCGCCCATGTTTAAATGCTACTTGGTTGGTGTTTATTAAATTCTTGTTCTCAAGAAACCAGAGCAACCTTTCAGCAATGATTTTTTCTAGTAGTTTCTCAGTGCATGGAAGAAGGGAGATTGGACGATACCCACTGACTTCCGATAGATTTTTATTAGGTTTTGGTATAGGTACAATACTGGCTGTTTTCCATGTTTGTGGAATAATTCCTTGATTTAAGATCTTATTAAATAACGATAGAAGCCGTTTTTTTTCAAAATGGGTGGAGCGTTTTTTAGTATAATATATGGCACTCTATCAAAACCGGGTGTTTTCCCTTTGGCTGAGCGAAGGCAGCTTTCTAATTCAACTGAATTAATAGGGAGTTGCTTAGCTGACGGGTCGATATTATTTATTGAGGTACTGTTCGTTATAGCTAAGAGCTTTGAGCGGATGAAATCAGAGGAGAAGTTACTGCCGTCAGAATATTGAGACCAGGTCTTTGCGAAGTGCTGAGCTATTTCGACTGGACAAGTTAGGTTCTCTGATTCAGAATTGATGACTTTAATTGCCCAGGGTATATAGTTACCCGTAAGGGTCTTAACATCAGCCCATAGCTTTTTAGAACTAGCGTTAGGGTTAGTGTTTGCTGTAAACCGTTCGAAGAACGAGAGTTTTGCTGCTTTGACGCTTTTCCTGAAGAGAGCATTTGCTTTGCGGTAGCTGATTAAGTTGGAGTTATTTGGGTGCCTTTTGAAAATTCTCCAAGCATTTTGTTTGCTGTGCCGCAATTCGCCAATTTCTTTAGTCCACCAGGGAACCCTTGATTTATTCGAGCTGTTTTTTGACTGAGGGATTGCTAAGTTCGCTGCGTGGCGAATATCTTTTTGAATCGTAGCTGCCTCTTGTTTATGTTTGAACATAATTCCCTGTGTACTAAAAAATTGCTGATTTCGCTTTTAAATGTAGACCAATCTGCTCTGTCAGTTTGATATTTTGCCTCAATTTTAACGTGATTATGCGGTCTACCAAGTCTTATTGTTGTTAAAATGGGAAAGTGGTTACTGCCGTGTAAGTCGGGGAGGGTAGCCCATGAAGTACTGGGGTAGAGTTGGGCGGATACAAACGTCAAATCCACATGGGTGAAGGTTCTGTGGGTGGAAAAATGTATCGGTCGGCTGTCGTTCAAAACTACCAAACTTGAGGTGTTGAGGAATTGTTCAATTATTTTGCCGCGACTATTGCTGATGGAAGAGCCTCATTGCGGACTCCAAGAGTTGAAGTCCTCTGTCAAAAGAATTAGTGTTTGAAAGTTTCCGACAACATCTTCAAGGTCTTTGCTGGTAAATTTTTGCTCTGGTGGGATATATAACGAGATGATTGTTAGTTTTGTTTTGAACTCAATTTCGACAGCTATCGCCGAAAGATTTGAGTTAATGTTAATAAAACGATGGGGAATAGATTTGTGAACCAAAAGGCAGGTGCCTTGTTTAGATGACGTATTCGAGTTCCGATTGTGGAAATAAGAGGAAAATTGTTTGGGGGGATGTGGCTGGAAGTTGTTTTTTTACATGCGTTTCTTGTAAAGAGATGAGTGCAGGCTTCAAGTCTTTTATAAGCAATTGAAGCTCATTATAATTATTTAAGAAACCGTTAAGGTTCCATTGAAGAACCTAGTGGAACTCGGATGATTCAAGTAAAGATACTGTTTTTAGGCGTTGTCATCGTCGAGCTCGAATGGATTTACGAAATACCACCTTGATCAAAAATTTCCCGGAATAAAAACCGTGTGGCGCTCCCATCGTTCCGATTTGAGTCTTTGTTAAGTTGGTACATCTGTTGTTGATATTCCCTCTAAATCTTAGCGTCATAGCTTGACATTTGCAAAAGTTACGTAGCCAAGAGTACATCTATCTCTGTGTGTGTTGGCGATTTTTTAGAAATGGATTTAAATTTGCAACAACGAACTTGTATTCAATTTTGCGTAAAAAACGGATTTAATGGTGCGCGAACGTTGGAAATGTTGAAAAAGTGTTTCGGCAACGATTCTCTAAAGAAAACGGTCATTTACCAGTGGCACGAGCGGTTCAAAAGTGGTCGTGAGTCAATCGAAGATGATGAACGCAGTGGCAGACGTTTTCAGTCAAAAAAGAAGGCAATTCTCACGGTTTTCATGGATTACAACGGTGTAGTGCATCATGAATTTTTGCCAGAAGGCCAGACAGTAAACAAAGAGTATTATTTGGGCGTTATGAGACGTTTGCGGGAAGCAATTCGCCGAAAGAGACCAGAATTGTGGGCAGAAAACTCATGGATTTTGCACCATGATAACGCACCGTCGCACAGTACCATCATTATTCGTAATTTGTTGACGAGAAATGCAACAAATACCATCCAACAGCCACCGAATTCACCTGATTTGGCTCCCTGTGACTTCTTTCTGTTCAATCGAGTTAAAAACCCATTCCGGGGAACGCGTTTCAGCAGCCGAGAGGAAGTAATGGAAAAATCGCAGGAAGCACTGATGGACATACCGAAAACCGAATATAAAAAATGTTTCGAAGATTTTTTGATCGAGGTAGTATTCGTTATTTTTGATTTGGCTTGTTGGGGTTTGAGGAGGGTGTAGCTGGTTTGGCTTGGTGTGGCTTTGGCTGACTGATAGTTGCAGAGGCGTTTTCAGTGGCAAATTCATATGTTTGGGCGGTTTGCTTGACTTTGTCAGAGAAAAGAGGTGTAGTGGTGGTGGGTAGAATCGTATTTTGTTCTTTATATATACGCTTAGCTTCGGCCAAACTACATTTGTTTTTCGTTTTGATTTTTAACGTCTCTTTACACTGAACGTATTTTGGACAAGCTTGGGATGCGGATGCGGAATGTGGTCCAAGGCAATTGGCGCACATTGTACGAGTGCAATTGGAGTCGACATGAGGAGGGAAATTATTATTTGTTCATCGCTTATATAGTTTTTAAAGCGGGAGTAGCTGTTTTTGCGATAAGAGTTCCGTAAAGTTTTGCGTTACTTGTGATTTGTATGCCGAGAACGTAACTTTTGACTTTTGTCTGTGAAAAATATAAACAAAAAATATTAGTTTTTTCAGTTGTTTATTGATAATGGAAATTTTTACTACTGATATGTTACCTTTAAAACAATATTATGTGTGTCTAAAAAATGTAAACTGTAAATTAATAGTAGTGCCCTTGTGAGTGTCAACATTAAAGATTTAATCAAGTTAAAAAAAAAACTACCAAAACAGACCTTAAATTTGTTATGTGATCGGTTTATCCTTTGTTGTACTTTGTAAGAACGTTTAGTTTTTCTGCTACTTCTTGTGACTTTTTGAAATATTTAAATTTTTATAGGGATATGTTCAGTTATTGAAGTTTCAGTTAAGTTGAACTCAGTGGACACCTTGCAAAAGCTGCTTCGACATATTCGGATCGCGGGTTGGTAAGGAATTTTCAAGGTTAGTCAGGACCTTGGAATAGAGATGGTGGTGGAGTAGTACTTAATAGGCCAATGGTAGCGCTCTTACTTCCGTAGTAGACTACTGGCATCGGTGTACTTGGCCCCTCGTCCTAGGGGTATAACAAAAGGAACTAGCCCTCCAGGTTGGCGGTTGTGCTGTCATGTTAAGGTTCCTAACACGTAAAAAAAACACTGGTTACGAGTCAACCAACAGCCTCGTATACGGATGATTTTACTATTGACGACTGAAAAAAATAGAATCGAATCCAACACCAACCTATTATTACTCTGCATTATATATACTCGAGCCAGCTCTCCTATTTAGTCAGTCGTCATAAAGCCTTCTCTTTTATTGCATTACTTCTAATATTCGTGAATTATCTTACATATGGTATACACACATTTCAATAAATTATTAACCTATTGTACAAAAGTGGCCGCGACTTTTGATTATCTTTTCGAAAACGACCCTTGTAAACGTGATAAGTACAATGATCTTCGTGTCTGCACGTGGAATGTTAGGTTCCACTAAGAACCACGTGCAGCCGAACAACTTGCGGAGGGCCTAGACCGCTGCAAAGCAGACATTACCGCCATCCAAGAAGTGTGATTTGAAAATCCAGAACGGAATGAAATCAACGAAATGCTGTGAGGATGTTTGACGTCGGACGGCTACAATCGTAAAAGATCACCAGAGCCTTTGCCGATCGGGTTCCTTTTAATCTCAATCTAATTCCTATGCCGCCAACAGCAAACGCGGAAGAACAGTGGCAGCGTTGCCAACAAGAGACCAAGGATGCCGCCTTTGATGTATTGGGTTTCTTTCCGCCACCACGACGAAACCCCTGGTTTGATGAGGAATGTCGGCAAGCACATGCAGCAAAGCAAAAGGCGTACAAAGCGGCGCTGCATAGAAGGACTAGAGCTGCCCGCAAGCCCAACGAGCGGAGGAACTCTCAAAAAGAAGAAAAAGGAAAATGAGAATCGCTCAATCGAAGAGATTGAGAGACTTTATTGCAGGAATGACGTTCAAAATTATTACCAAAAGGTAAAAGGAATAGGTTAGTGTTTCAAAGTCAGAACAGAAGTTAGTAGGGACGAAAATGGTAATATACTCGTAGTAGTAGAATCGCAGTCGGTGCTGAGGATATGGAAGGAAGGTGCCGTGAATTAACATAGAAGTCTAAAATCGATTGGTGACGAAGAGAGAGAACAAAGAAAGACCATCGATCTGTGGCTAAACACTCTTTATTGTCTACTATTTGATTACACGCTTTAGTTGTGATCGGCCCGGTGACCCGTCGAGAACTTCTCCTTGTTTTCGTGGTCAAGCCGTGAGCTTGATTTAACATTTCGGCCATCCTTCCATGATCGCGTCCTTACGATCGGTAGTTAGGATCACGGAATTGGCATCGGTGTAGGTTTCAGGGGTCCCTAGAGCCAAATGCGCTTCGTTGCCGCCCAAACTGGAGGCAGCGCAGTCGGAGTCGCCGTGATCCCTTCGCCCCGTTACTCGCACCAACGCTAGTTTGTCTGAACTCATCACAATGCACAGTTTGAGCTGATTTCTCTGCATGCCGGCAATGTCTTCGATGATGTATCGATGACTTGGTAAAACTCGGGTCCCGATAAATGGGCCGCGGTAAAGAAGTACCAAATACCTGGACTCCCGCTCGCCGGTGCGTAGTGTTCGATAAGTACCAGGTCGTCCATGTCGTACCGAGATGGCCTCTGGTTATACCGCATTTTCTGGTCAACTAGGTGTTTTGCAAGGCTGCCCTCTCCCTCGGCTCATTTCGTCTGGCTCGATTGATTCTGCGTTTCCCAGTTCTAGCAGCAGCTTCTTTCCAAATATGTATGTCGCAAGGCATATAAAGAAAAATCAACTCGTAAGGGCTCACCTGGAATGGCCACATTTCAAGGCTCCCAAAATGGTGCGGTTGCACTGTTCCACCTGACAGATCGGTCTAGGTGTTCTTACTGTGGTCTTGATATGCAGTACCCCGTTGTCCACACAGTACTGCTCGAAAGCCCTTGCTGTGAATGCTGCCCCTCGATCGGTCACTATACGCCTCGGTACGCCAAAGTATCCCAAGATCTCCGTTAGTACGTTGAGCACCACCTTGATGTATTCGCGAGTGAAGCGGGTTCAAAAGAAACCACTTGTCAGTGCATTCTACTACCCAACTTGTTTCGAAAATTAATTGGAATTTTAGCGCTAGGAGATGTACAGCTGCATACCTGGTGGACATCGAAAAAGCCTTCGACACGGTTTGCATTGACGGGTTAATTTATAAGCTTATCAGATATGAATTTCGGCTGGTCAAACGGTAGTGCATGCAATCATATGAAAACACAAGCGTTTTCACTTACGAGTATCTGAGGCCTACCAACTCCTACTCTCGACCTCCACGCGGTGACAGCTGGGTGCTGAGATGGCTAGGGCATGTAGAGCAAATGGACACCAACGCTCCGGTCCACAGAGTCTTCGAAACTAACCCCGAGGGACGACGCAGTAAAGGACCTCCTCGCCGTAGGTGGCGCGCATAAGTTCAAGGGGATCTCGACCAACTTGGAGTGCGCAACTGGAGGCAATTAGCTAAAGACCGAGCTAAATGGAGAGGCTTGTTGGTTGAGCCCCAGGTTCACCCCGAACTGTAGCGCCACCTAAGATATGAATTTCCACATAAACTCGTAAATGTGATCAACTCAATGGTTCGCGGGAAAAAATTAATTGTAACAGATACGCAATACACGACAACTAGAGTATGGTACAGTAACGGCACCAATACTCTTTAATATTTATGTTTCTGAAATGCTCAGGGATGTGGATAATTCATTAGCTTATGCTGATGATGTCGTCCTGCATGCACATGCCTCCAAGATCGCAGAGGTACAAAATGACCTTCAAACAAAATTCAATAATTTCCTGACATTCTGTCGAAATTGAAAGTTAAAAGTAAATAACTCTAAATGTGAAACCATATTGTTTCACACCCCTCTAAGATGAGGTAATTCAGATCTGTGACGTAACTGGAAAATATACAAATAGTTGGTGATAATGGACATAGCATCGCCTCCGCCCGTGCCCTGAGAAACAGTATAAGGGTATAATAATCCTTTGGCACGCGCAAATTATAAAAAATAAAATAAAAACTATTGTAAAGTATTTGGGTGTTTATATGGATAATTTTTTATACTACAATGAGCAGATAAATATACAGTTGGAAAACGCAAGAGCAGCACTTATATCTCTCAGAAGTATTTTCTAATCCAATTATAATATTTAAAATCCGATGTGAAAGTGATATGTTACCATGGTTTTGTGCATCTTTTTCTGACCTATGCGAGTGCAGTATGGTGGAACATAACTCCATCCTACATGGAAAAACTACGAGTTTTTGAACAAAAGTGTCGCAGAGCCTACATACGGATGTACAGAAGTGCACATTCTGACTTTCAGCATTACGTCTCCAACAATCAAGTCCACAGAATAATTAATATCATAGAAAATGCTTTGGAAGAGAAAAAGGTCTGCTCTGCAGTATTTCTCGACGTGGCTCAGGCCTTTGACAAAGTTTAGCAAGCAGGACTAAATCATAAACCAAGATGCCTCCTACCAAAACAATATGCTACAATATTGGAATCATATCTAGGCGGAAGATTTTTCAGAATAAAATATGAAGATTCGTACTCAAAACTAACGGAAATGAAAGCAGGAGTTCCGCAAGGTAGCCTACTGGGCCCCATTCTGTACCACCTAAACACTGGTGATCTCTCAGAGCTGGAAAATAGCTCTTTGACCACATTTGCTGATGACACCGCAACAATTCTAGCGGCAGGAAAGGTCAATATAGAATAAACGCAGAAACTGCAATCGCTGTGAACAAAATTTGCAATTGGACAGTAAAATGGTGAATGAAGCTTAATGAAAGCAAATCAGTGCACACATAAACTTCACTAATAGAAGAATAAATAATATCCCGGTAGCTACCTACCAAAGAGTAGTGCCGTACGCGAATACAGCAAAATATCTTGGAATGACCCTGGACGCTATGCTTAGATGGAAGGAACACGTAAAAAATAAAAAAAAATAAACCGAATTGGAAATAATATACAGAAACATGTATTAGCTGATAGGAAAGGATTCACCACAAAGCCATTTGAATTCACCTAGGTGTATCAGAAAACACACATTTAGAAATAAATATATATAGCAGGTATAGTATCTATCTGGATATCTACCTAACATTCGAAAATATTGTATATACGACTGTAATGGAACGACAACAACGAGCGTCGGGGCGCTCGGTGTGAATCTATCTCCCAACGCTTTGAGTGGATTAAATCCCACTTATGTTCTATGCACTTATATATACACATAAGAAGACACTATCATCTGTCGAGAGAAACCAATGGGCGCAACTCTCGAATCGAAAATAACGAGCATAGAAATCAGAGTAAAATTGTTAATTAGTCTAGGTGACTAGATCGCAATATCATCGAAGAGCACAGAACGTGGACTGTGCTCCATCGAGCCTAACCAACGGTATTAACCGGGATAGGTAAACGCCTAACAGCAGGGGTGTCTAAACTTGAAAAAAAAATAAAAATACAAATTTCTGTAACAAAAGACTATTGGATGCGTCCGGCGAGTCCAGGATCGATAATGCCATTTTGGACCTTGCAAGAAATCACTTTGTGTGAACAGCTAATGTTATGTAGAACTAATTCAGTATCTAAATTATTTTAAAAAACTCATTAGAAAACGGGCATACCATATACCACCTGAAGCATTTTTGTACCTGGATGCATATGGTTTCTTATCAGACTCGTCCGACATTCCTATCATATATGATGTTCCAAAAAGGGTGACGGACAAAAGAATTCTACATGACCTTGCATTCTTGAGGAATAGCAATGCTATACTGAGATACTGCATAAGTGTACCTGAAAGGGATTTAAGCAGTACTAACCGGTTAAATCACGACAGATACTGGTGGCTTGACTGGGACGAAGCTGGTGCTTAGATTCGGCGCGTTCCATGCAACCCGCTGAGCACTGGCGCTAGTGAAAGTTGCATATTTGTACGAAATGACAATTTTTCAATCCCGGTGTACTGTTTCAACTAGCGCTGGCGGGGAATATGGAACGCGTAGATTAGATTAAGTTAGTTTTAATTGGGTATATTAAATGGTTATTGAAAGGAAGGCTCTACACCGCAGTTGTGCATCCAGCGCTCACATACGGTTCACAAGGTTGGACAGTGTACAAACATTATGAGAGTAAATTAACGGCAGCTGAGATGAAGATGCTTCGTATGACAGCAATGGTTATGTTATGATTATTCTTGATCGACTAAGAAGTTCGAAGATCCATGGAAGCCTTCACGTCGAAGAAACCATCACACGAAAAATAGAGCGCGACCGCAGTTGGTATTGCCACGTTCAAGGAAGAGTTCATTTGAACAGTCTTAAAAGACAATCACCCTGATTACCGTTCGCGTTTTACGCTTTTCGACGATTGTCGTACGTAAGCCACCAATTTGCATTGTTGACATGCTCTCACTGGATTCTTTTCGCTCTGATGGTGAATGCAGTATGTCTGATGTCTTCAATGAATCTGCCGTTGCCGTTAATGCTGATGCTGACTTCAACTAATCTCTTTTTTGTCATACTTTTTGTTTCTCTTATTTTCTTTATATTATTTTTTCAAATGTTGTTAGTGTTGCCAATTTATGGTTTTTATTCATTTGTAATTTTTTTCTTTTTATTATTATTATTGTAATTTATTTTTTCTTTTCAACTCTATTTTTAAATTTGTACACTATGGCCTCGTGGAGCCATTAGCTCTGATTTATACACATTTCTTTTCTGCTGAATGTGTGGTGATGTTTTTAAAAACTTGTTTAATGATTAATGATGAATCAATCCGATCCTGATATAGTCAGGGCCGTTCTCAACGTGTTGTGTGGCGCCCATAATGGGTTGAATGTGTGTCATCTGAACGCAGGAAGCATTCGTCCTAAGTTTACAGTCCTCTACCAAATACTTAGCACTTCAAAGCTAGATGTTATTATGACATCAGAATCTTGGCTTAATTGCAATATTTTACCTCAACTAGTGAATATTCCGAATTAAAATTATTTAGAAACGATCGTGTCAACAGGATTGGTGGTGGTATATGTATGTATGTTAAAGAACACATCTCCACAAAATGTGTTTATGTGTCATCCATGTCTGTTATTCAGTTTCTGTGTGTTGAGTTGAATGATCGCGTAGAAAAACATTTGTTAGTTGTAGTGTATTATCCACCTAAAAGCTTTAAGGAAGAAAACTTACACGAGCTTGAAGAAACTTTAACGAGGTTAAGCCCCAGATATAATAGCATCTTAATTGGTGGCGATTTTAATGTAAACTATCTAGTCAGCAACAACAAGACTGAACTATTTAAATATTTCTGTGATAAAACTAGTCTTCATGTTGTCAATTCTCGTTGGCCCACCTGTTTTAAGTCTAGTAGTAACCCGTCCTTGATTGATATGTTTTTGACAAATTCACGACGCACTGTATTGGGAAACGATCAGGTTACACCTACATCAGAGTTTATTCACGATTTTCTGTTTTGTTGTATTAAATATAACCATACTGTCCCAAGTAATGACAAAATAATTAATTATAGATCCTACCGACATTTTAATTTCACTGACGTACAAAGAAACTGCGACTCTCATATTTGGGACTCTATATATTTTGCACCTGACATAGATAGTAAAATTAGTATTTTTAATAATTTATTAAATGAACTTTATGACATTTGTGTACCAAGAGTGACTAAGATAGTTAAGCCCAAGCCCTGTCCATGGTATAACAATTTTGTTAAACAGCAGATTCGGGAAAGAGAACGCTTTTTTAAGATTTTTAAAAGAAATCCGTCGGACTACAATAGACGACAATATAACGCTGCTCGGAATAAGACAGTTGCCACGATTCGCATCCATAAACGGGCATATATCGTTCGAAAACTTGACCCTAAACAAGGTTCTAAGGAGTTATGGAAGAGTTTGAAAAACCTTGGAGTGGCTGCTGAGAATAATGTAGCTGAATGTTCTTTTAGCCCCAATACAATGAGCTCTGTTTTTGCTCCTCTCTCTACAGCTCCATCAATAGTTCCCGCAAGTTTAGAGGACTTAAGTGAAGGTTTTAATTTTGAGTGTGTCCAGTCAATTGATGTTCATGATGCGATTCGTAGTATTAAATCGAATGCTACTGGTCCTGACTGTGTGTCGCCTAAGTTTTTAAAGTTAGTCTTGCCCCTAATACTTCCATATATGTTGCATGTCTTCAATTTTTGTTTTTATAGCAGTCGATTTCCCGAGAAATGGAAAGAAGCTACAATTGTTCCGATCCCAAAAAAAACCTAACCCGTCAGCTCCGTCCGATTTTAGGCCAATCAGTTTGCTTTGTTTTCCAGCTAAAGTTTTTAAAAAGATTATGGCTAACCAAATAAAAAGGTTTTTAGACGCTGGTAATCACCTATCCAAGTGGCAATCGGGGTTTCGTCATAAGCATAGCTGTGAATCTGCAGTTATCAAAGTAACTACAGATTTGCGTATAGCACTTGACTTAAACAAAATCGGGATTATGGTTCTACTTGACTATTCCAAAGCCTTTGACTATATTGACCATTCAATTTTAATTTCTAAGCTGAAAAATTATTTTGGTTTTCACAGTGCGTCACTGAGACTTCTTGCACAATATCTAAGCAATCGTAAACAGGTAGTTAAGACGAACCAGGGAACATCAAGTTCTATTTCCGTTAACTCAGGTGTTCCACAAGGATCTGTGTTGGGCCCGTTACTATTCTCTATGTTTATAAACGATATTCCAGACTCTATTGTAAATTGTCAAGTGCATATGTACGCGGACGATGTCCTTATCTATCTATGTCAGTCTGTTGGCTTAATAGAAGATTGTGTAGCCCGTATAAATGAGGATCTTGTAAATATACAACGGTGGTCAGATTTTAATAATCTTAGACTCAATCTTTTAAAGACTTTAGGAATGATTTGCTCACAGCAGAAAACTGACTCCTCTGATTATCCCGCCCTTGTTCTAAATGGCAACATTATTCAATATGTAGACAAAGTCAGGTATCTAGGATATCAAATCAATAACACCTTAACCTGCTGTGATGCCGTTTCGGATACTGTAAAAAGGATATATTTTGGTCTACGTGGGCTGAGGTCTTCATCGTATTTACTGCCTATAGCAATCAAATGCCGTTTAGTTAAAAGCTTATTACTCCCCTTTTTCACGTATAATTGTTCTGTGTACCCTTGTCTTGATTATAATTGTAAGCGTAAAATGAATGTAGCTTTTAACGATTGTATTCGGTTTATTCATAATATTCCAAGGCATAGAAGTGTTTCGCATCTAAACGCGTCACTGTTAGGTTTAAAATTAGATATATACCATCATTTTAGAAATATTTTGAAGCTTTTTAACATTATTCATGGTAAATGTCCTGAATTTTTGCGTGAAATGCTACTTTTTGCTCAGTCGCGCAGAGGGTTGAAGTTAATAATACCCCGTTTTGAACACACTATTGGAGAGCGGTCCTACTTTGTCCAAGCAATTCGACTGTGGAATAACCTTCCACAGGAATTGCAAAGCACTACATCACCAGTCACATTTCGCAGGAAACTATTTTTAGCATTGTCAAATCAGAGCTAAGAACCGCATAAATGCTTTTTTTTTTTTTTTTCTGATTAAATTTCATATTTGTAATCTCAATTTTAGATACTTAATTAAAGATAAGATATCTTGTAGTATCCAGTTAAATTATTTAGTATAATATATAATTTTTTATTTTTATTTTTTTTTGTTTTGGTTGCGCCTGGAGGTGCAGGAATCTTCAAAAGATACCAATGGTCCGTACCATTGGTTATGCCCGATTCATATATCTGACAATGCCATCAGTGATAGTCAGTATATGCCTACGGGCTAAACCTCACCCCCTCAGAGAGGCACTATGAGAACCGGCTGCGCGTACTCATAGTAGTAGGAAATTCGTTCCTCTCATTTTTTCATTTTTTGTGATGACTACGACTAAGTTGCCTTAACGAGTAGTTTACGCTTCTGTAGTGTTAATCGCGTTAGGTAGGTAGCTTTCCAGTGAAGGCACCTACTAATACCGTCATTACATGCGGTTTTTCCTAACGGCGCTAGGTCGAAAGGTCTTGTTCTTTGTAGTCGGCGCTCAAGGCTTGTCACGTCCATAGTACGGATTATTTCATTATTGCAATGAACACGAAGACGGGTACGAAGTTTGCGAGCAAAGTTTGTTACTTCGTCCCTCACGGTAGCAATTCCTAGATCTCTGTGAATATCACTATTCCTTATATACGAAGGAGCATTCACGATTGCTCTTAGTATTTTGTTTTGAAATGCTTGCAGTAGAGCCATATTGCTTGGTTTGATACAACCCCAAAGTTGTATACCATATGTCCAAGACGGTTTTAGCACTTGCTTATACAGAAGCAGTTTGTTGTATACGCTTAACTTCGATTATCTTCCGAGTAGCCAATACATTTCTCTAAATCTGATTTCGAGCTCTTCGCGCTTCTTTTTAACGTGTGGTTTCCACTTAAGTTTTGCGTCTAGGGTCATTCCTAAATATTTTGCTTCGTTTGCGTAAGGTATTTGTACCGAGTTAATGGATATAGGTAAGTTGTTTATCTTTCTCAACGTAAAATTGACATGCGTTGATTTTGTCTCATTGAGGACTATTCGCCAGGTTTTTGTCCATTCGCATACATTGTTCAAAGCTCGTTGGAGTTTTCCCGTTGATGATTCGACTGACTCATCCGTTACGAGGATTGCCGTGTCGTCTGCGAACGTTGCTACAACGGTCCCTTCATCTTGTGGTATATCTCTTGTGTAGAGCAAGAACAGGATTAGACCGACAACACTTCCTTGTGGAACACCGGCGTAGATATCTTTGAAATCCGAATATTCACTCCCGTGTCTAACACGGAAAAGTCTGTTTTCAAGATAAGATTCCAATATTCTGTACAACTTTTCCGGTAAGATTACCCTTAGCTTATTCCTTAGGCCTTCGTGCCATACCTTGTCGAAGGCTTGCGATACGTCGAGAAAAGCGCTAGAGCATATTTTTTTCCCTTCTAGAGCTTTTTCAATCTCGTTCGTTATTCGATACACCTGATCGATTGTGGAATGTTTGACCCGAAACCCGAATTGATGATCCGGGATCAAGTGTCTTTCTTCAATTACTGGTTGTAATCGTTTCAGCAGAAGTTTCTCGAAGACCTTAGATATTATTGGCAGAAGTGAAATGGGTCTATATGATTTCTTGTCATTTGCACATTTCCCCGGTTTCGGAACCATAATAACTTCGGCGACTTTCCATTGCCTTGGGACATATAATAGTCTTTAGGAAGCATTTATAATGTAGAGCAACTTAACCAGCACTTTTTTCGGTAGCTCTTTCAAAATTTCGCCAGTGATTAAATCATATCCCGGAGCCTTGTTATTTTTCAATTTTTGTATTGTCATTCGAAGTTCGGACAGGGATACGGTTTTTACTCTAAAGTTGTCGGGTGCCATATTATCATTCGGATCTTCGATCAACGGTTGTCCATCGAACGGCTTGAACGTTTCCTCTAAGTGATCGGCAAATAATTCTGCTTTCTCTTTATCTTCTTTTGCCCATTCCCCGTTAGCTTTCCTAATTGGCGGCGAGTGCATTACAGGTTTCCTTATGGACTTCAAGGCTTTCCATAGAGAGTAGTTTGAATACTTATCAGCGGTCAGACCCTCGAGGTAAGTAGAAGTCTCGTGATTTTTTAGGTCCTGCAGCACTTTTTTAAGCTTGTTACAAAGATGGTTCAGATAAGTTTTATCCGGTGGCGCGCGGGATTGTTGCCATCTCTTGCGCGCTCTCCTCTTTTCTCGTATGAGGTCTTCGATTTCAGGCTGGTATTTGACTTTATTGTTCCGCGCTTCTGTCTTTCGCAAAGGAGTGTTTTTCCACGCTTAGCTCTGAATGGCTTCGACGAGTTTGTCGATTTCTTCTTCTATTTCGAACGGTGTCTTTAGCGGTACATTTAAAGCAACATTTTCCTTGCAGTCTCTTCTGAAAGCGTCCCAGTTAGTTTTGTTACTAGTTAACCTAGGCGGTCCTTCTTTTTTTACTAGACTTCCACCTATTTTCAGAGTGACTGCCGAGTGATCTGAGCATAGATCATAGCATTCTTCGATTTCCGTCAAATTTTTAGTTAACCCTTTTACGATAAAGAAGTCGACGAGGTCAGGGATTTTATTTTTGTCAGTTGGCCAATAAGTTGGCTTTCCTGTCGAAAAAAAGTTCACCCCACGTTTCATGCTGGCTTTGTACAATAATCTGCCTTTTGTCGAATTGCATCTGGATCCCCAGAAAGTGTGTTTCGCGTTAAAGTCACCACCTAAGACAAAATTAGGTCCGAGTGAGTCAAAGAGACGAACGAGGTCGTCTTCTACTAGCTTATATCCCGGAGGGAAGTAACTAGATCCGATGTTGTAGTCTAAGCGGTTTATTTTTACGGAGACTGAGCTTATTTGCATAGAATCAAATTCTATTTCTATGTTTTCGGAGTGCTTAATACAGTCTTTGATGTAAAGAGAGGACCCGCCTCTCGCATTTTCCGAAGGATGATTCGCATGGTAATCGCTGTAGCCTTTTATTTTGGGTCTAAGTCCCTTTTTTAAGTGCGTTTCCGATACCAAACATATGTCAATGTTATTTTTCCGTAGAAACACTTCTAACTCGTCGATTTTTTTCAGAAGGCCGTTTGCGTTCCACGTTAGTATCTTAAGTAGCTGTTTCATATTCATGTTTTTTTGATTGTCTTGCGAGGTTTGAACTCGAGCTTGCTCAATTTGTCAAGTATAATTTTATTAACTTTGGTTTGCTCCTCAAATTTTTCCAATATAATGGTAAATATTTGGCTAACCGGATCTGTTGTAGCTGATCTTAATTTGTTTTCGTTTGACGCGACTTGCGCGTACGATCTCGCGTCAACCTGTGGCGGTTTTTCCGCTGCACTTGGACCAGCGACGTTCTCTTGCGCAATTTTTTTATTTCCCTTTATCGGTCGCTTCGTTTTGACTGGCTTAGCGGTCTTGGGCTTATCGGTTTTACGATCTCTTAAGCTTGGGTTCGGGTGTATCGGTTTCTTGAGAGTATCGCGCCTTTTTTGAAGCTCCTTTGCTACTTCACAACCTCGATAGTTTGCTGGGTGCTTGCCTTTACAGTTTATGCAGGTCGCCGGAGCCTGCTTATTTAAGTCACACCTTTCTGATAAGTGGTTCCCGGCACATTTTACACATTTCGGTTCTTTTTGGCAATACGACTGGGTGTGATTGAAACCTTGACAGCGTTTGCACTGAGGTATCGATCGTGTATTCGTACGCATAGGCTCGATTTTAACTACGATATTCAAAATACTTTTTACGTTATAAATATCGTCTATATTTTCGCTTCTATCGAAGGTTAGCATAAAGAGCGGAAGTCCATGCTTGACCAAGATTTCATTGCCTTGTTCCGTTTTCTGCTTTATCTTCTTTAAGATATTAATTGCGTCGATAATTTTCAAGCCTTTTCCTTTAAGGTCATTTATAATGTCATCTTTAGTGTATGAGGGGTGGAGACCCCTTGCTATAACACGGAGTGGTCTTTCTGATTTATTTTCGTAGGTGAACCACTGGATCTTTTCCGCGTTTAGTTTTTTCGATATTGCTCGGTAGCCGTCAGAGTCAACTACATTAATTTTCCAATCATTGTTTCGGAATGACGTTACTTTAAATTCCGATGTCACAGTTCCCTTAAGAAGGCAATGCAATTTATTGTAGTCCGTAAAGCCGACGACGTTTATTGCAGGCGGGGGACGTAATTTGTCGTGAGTTTGTTTCTGTTTGAAGTCTTTTTCCTTGTCTTGTTTTCGTGGCTCGACTTCAGGTGAAGAACCGGCTCTTCGTTTTTTGCTGGGTCTTTTCTTTGAGACCCCATTTGTTTCGCGTGCTAGCTCTTCTTCATCCGTGTGATATTTGGGACTAGCTGCACGGGGTGGGGTAATTTCCCGTTCTCTTTGCAAAAGTGAATTCTTTAACGCCTTGTTTTCCTCTTTTAGTGATTCTACCTCTCTCTTAAGCTCTTGGTAGAGTAGATCCATTTTATTTAGCTTAATACGGAGTTCATTGTTTTCTTCCTCAAAGCTATTACATTTCACTGAGTCCCGTTTCTCTTGCGCTTGCGCTTCCGGCGGACTTCTTTTTCCGGAGACATTCGGTCTTGATGGTGGAGACCGAGTTACCCTTGAATTTCTCAAAAAGGGGTTTATTAAATGCAACAATTGGCTCTCCCCAGAATCCGTAGAGCCTACCTCCGAAGAGGGTGGATTTTCCAGAGAACCTGGACTGCCACCTGGGGTACTATATCTATTTGTTTTACTCATTGCATATTATGTATACATTTTATCCCCGGTATACGAAGGGTGGATTTTAGTCGCCTCTTACGACAGGCATGCCTACCTCGGGTATATTCTGCCCCCTACCCGAAGGGGTATATTTATATAAATAAATAAAATAAATAAAAATAAATAAAATAACTTTTTCAATGTGGAAGAGTTGTAATAGTATTCCACATGAGAAAAACAATGCTTAGTGACGTTTGACGGTCAGCAGGTCGTAGCTATGAATAAAACGACAATCGTCGAAAAGCGTAAAACGCCAACAGTAATCAGGGTGAATATCAATGCGTTCCATTGATATCGCGAAAGAGAAGCAGGCTAAACTCCTGGATCATACAAATGCGAAGTAATGAACTTTTTTTTTTGCGTGGGTAGGTGAAAATCTTCATGAGACACTATGAGACACCGTGTACTCATAGTAGTGTCAAATTTCTACTGACTAAAAACACCCTTCCCTTCTTCTTGTTTACTGCAAGTTAAGTACCTTATCAAGTAGCTTAAGCTTCAGGTAAAAATATTCAGATAATATCGAATGGTTTCGTTCTTTGAAGTTGGCGCGTAAGATTTGTCACTTCCAAAGTTTCGAGTATGGCACGGTTGCAATAACCTCGAATATGAATACGGAGCTTGTGAGTGAAGTTTGTTATTTCGTCTTCCATGGTGGCTGGCTATCCGTAAGTCTCTGTGGATATCATTGTTTTGAATACACCATGGGGCACTCACGATTGCTCTTATGTGTATAACTTTATTTTGGAATGATTGTATCAAATTTATATTGCTTGCTTTGGTACAACCCTAGAGTTGTCGTCTCGTTCCTTTCTAACAGGCGGCTTTCACTTAAGTTTCGCGTCCAGTGTCATTCCCAGATGTTCAGCTTAGTTTGCATGCGGTATCTGTAACGAGTTAATGATAACGTGTAGGTGGATTATTTTCTTGTAATTGAAGTTAACATGTGTCGATTTCGTCTCGTTAAGACCAATGTGCCAAGTTTTTGTCCACTCTAAAGCTCATTGGAGTTTTACAGTTGCTGACTCGATTGAACTTTTTGTTGCCAGAATAGCCGTACCGTCCGCGAACGTAGCTACAATAGTGCCTTCGATTTGACGTATATCCCAAGAGTTCAGCAAGAATAAGATAGGATCAAGAGACTTGCTTGCGGAACTCCGATGCCGATATCCTTAAACTCAGAATATTCGGTGCGGTTTTTAACACCAAAAAGTCTGTTTTTAAAGTAAGATTCTAAGGTCTTATGGAGGTACTCCGGAAGGACCTGTGTTTGCTTATACTTCAAGCCATCGTGTCAAACCCTGTCGAAGGCGTGAGAGACGTCAAAAAGAGCGGTAGAGCAAATCTTTTTCTCCTCTAGGGTTTTTTCAGTTTCATCGATTTTTCTATTAGCTTGGTCAATCGTGGATTCTTGATTCTAAGCCCGAATTGGTGATTAGGTATTATTGGGTACATTAAGCGTCTGTTGCGTTTCAATATGAGTTTTTCAAATACCCTTGATGTTATTGGTAGTAGCGATATCGGCTTGTACGATTTTTTGTCGTTTGGGGATTTTCCCGGTTTCGGAACCATTATAACCTCTACGACTTTCCATTAATTTGGAACGTGCAATCATTTAAGCGCAGTATTCATTGAATAAATTATATATCATTTTTTTTTTTGCAATGCATTGAGAATTTGTTCAGTTGTTAAATCATAGCCAGGCGCTTTGTTATTTTTCAGGTTTTTTATTGTCTCGAAAAGTTCTGTAAACGACTCACTTTTTATTCTAAAGTTGTCAGATGTCGTTGTCGTACCGGTAAAATAGTCTATCAATGATTGTCCATCAAATGATTTAAAAGTCTCTTTTAAGTCCTCGACAAATAGATCTGCTTTCTCTTTGTCGCCGTTTTTCTATTCTCCATTTTTTTTCTGATCGGTGGCGAATCCATTTGGGCTTTCTTTTTTAAATACTATTCAAAGCTTTCCAGAGCGAGTAATTTGTCCTTATTTTTGGCGGTTAAACCTTCAAGAAAGCAGAAAATGTTGGGGAGCGCGGATCAATACCCTGCGGATATCATCGAGCAGTGCGTTGAATATCGATCGCCACTCCACCTGCTGTTTATCGATTTTGAGAAGGGGTTTCATAGTGTCAACAGGGAGTTTATCTCCTTACGCAGGAGAGGTATTCCCGATAAACTAATTGCTATTATCAAAATAAGTTTATTTATTTTTAAGCTTAATACAAGCAGGTAATTAAAGCTATAACTTAAAACCTAACAAAAAAGGGGACTTAACGCTAAGCTTAAAACAATTTTTTTTATTGTTTTTATTTGTTTTATTTATTATTATTTTTTTTTTTTTGCGACTGGGCCCCTAAGGGCCAACACAAGCTTAAACAATCAAAAAAAAAAAAAACAAGCAAAAAAACTTAACTGAGGATGGAAAAGCTAGGTAGAGAAGGGAGAGGGTAGAAGGGAGAATAGGGGGGGGGGGGGGGGGGGCAATTTGGGTGTGGGAGTGGCAAAATCAAGACATGGCTAGGTGGAATTGAGGCGTAGCTGAAGATCGTTTCGAAGGGAGGTTCTGCTGCAGTGGAAGTCAAATGTGTTTTCCATATAATTAGCCAAGCGCAACATTCCGGACAGTGGTGGATTATAACCATAATTGGTGCGATGAAGACAGAGACGGAAGAGGGGAATGGACCTTAGGCTACGGGGATTGGTGGATTGGAATCAGACTAATTCAAGAAGCGCGGGACAATCAATTTGACCAGTAATTAGCTGATGGAGGAAGAGTAAGTCGGCAATATCGCGACGAGTTTCAAGAGACTGAAGATTGATGAGTTTTAAACGATCAGAGTAGGGAGGCAAGTCGTATCTATCAAGCCAAGGGGGACCGCGTAGGACCAAATGGATAAACCTGCACTGGATGGCTTCAATACGTCGGATGTGTACAGCATAGTGCGGCGACCAGGCTTGGCTAGCATATTCGAGGATAGGTCTGACGAATGTGATTTAAAGTTATTTGGTGACGTATGGGTTCGAAAATTCCTTGAACCAAAGTTTTACAAAGCCAATCGCAGAATTGGCTCTATTTATTATGTGGTCAATATGGGAACGGAAGTTAAGTTCCCTATCGCAGATTAAACCTAAATCATATAAAAAAGAAACTTGTGGTCCAAGCTCGTTGCAGAGGAAGTAGCTCCTATGGGTTGGTGGAAGCTATATATGGTTAAAGCTATATATGAAGGCACCAAATGTCACGTTCTGCACAGAGGAAGGTTGTCTGAGGAAATTAAGATCCAGATTGGGGTAAGACAAGGCTGCGTCCTTTCACCAATACTATTCCTATTGATGATTAGGGATGTGCTTCGTGCATCTTTGTCGATAGGAAACGGAGAATTTGATGGCTTATTACATCCCAACTGAAACATCTTGACTACGCTGACGATGTATGCTTACTCTCTCACAGACGTCGTCGGGCTGAAACTAAAATTATCAGCCTTGGAACAAACTCATCGGCTCAAATATGCATTGCTGGACAGCCGGTAGAGAGAGTAGAGGATTTCCAGTATCTTGGGATTATTGTCTCGACCAATGGTGGAACCGAACTGAATATAGCTAACAGGATCGTCAAAGCAAAGTCCGCGTTCAGGATGTTGTCCAAAATATGGCGAAGCAATGCAATCAGTTTAAACACCAAGTTAAGACTATTCCGCTCCAACGTTGAATCCGTGCTCTTATATGGATGCAGCACGTGGAGAGTGACCACTACTTTTACCAGGAAACTGCAAACGTTCGTTAATAGGTGCCTGCGCAATATCTTAAGGATTTTCTGGCCCAATCGTATCTCTAACGAACACCTTTACGAGAGTACGGCTCAGGAACCAATAGGCACAACCATCCAACGACGGAAGTGGCAGTGGATTGGACACACGTTCTGAAAACTGACAGTTCCATAGCGAATCTACACTATGGAATGGAACCTATGCAATGGAATTTGTTAGCGTTGTTCAAGTCAGACTATACTGAACACAAATATCAAAAAGAAAGGGCAGAATGACAGCCTTCATCCATATAATCTATATAAATAAAAATGAAATGCTTTTCGTTGATCACAGCATCACTTGAGAATGGCTAGACCGATTTGGCTCATTTTTCTTTTAGAATGTTCATAATAGTCCGAATAAGGTTTTTATGAGAAGAAAAGTTGGAAAAGTTGCCGGGAAAATTGGAAAATTCGGGTAAAATTGAAAGTGCTTTTTTCCATGGGAAAAAATGTGTGTACCTATGTTTGTATACTATGGACTCTGAAACCACTGAACCGATTGAGCTCAAAGTTTAAGGCAATCTTCAGTATTAGCCTGAAAGTATTCCTGTGAAGTTTGGTCAAAATTGGACTCCTACTTTAGTATTATAGTACTTTTGTACTAAAAAAAATGTTGATATATATATTTAAGTCTGGACCACTTACCCACTGTTGGCCGGCACAAAACTATTCTCTAATAGACTTACCTCCAGGCGTATGCCTAACAGTTGTTGCTTCAGGCGCCTACCTGACAGTTGTTGCCCCAAGCGCCTGCCTCACAGTTTTTTTTTTTTTTTGTTTTTGTTAGGCGTAGCAACGCACGCCGGGTACCCGCTAGTATGTATATTATATATGCCAAACCATTTGCGCGCATAAATCCACTTTAAATGCTAAACGGATTAAACTCTTTCTTTCTTATTAAAACATAATATTAGATAGATTAGATTTAGATTCAAATTAGATTTTATTATCCTTTTTATATAACATATAAACTGTAAGAATATAACTGAAGAAGACACTCTCTCTGGTTTTTAACTGATGTTTTTTCTTTTCGAGCGGCTTCTTATATTTGACATAGTTGGTTAGTATTATATTATATACAAAGTGGTAATACATATAATAGTGCGAATTCTCTCTCTCTCTCTCTCTCTCTCTCTCTCTCTCTCTCTCTCTCTCTCTCTCTCTTGGTCCATTAATATTCGTGTGTGTGCCTATGTAAATATGACGCCTACAAAACCTATATAAATCTTTATTTAGCACGGTAAAAGTTTCCTGTCAGAATGGTAGTTAAAAGGATTCAATAATAAATATACAAAAATATTGAAAATAGAGGTTTTTACATAATTAAAATGCTTCTTCTATATTTGTCTACGATAACTAGACGCAGCTTTAACGTATTTGTAGAGTGGTAGCAAATCTCTGCTATTCAACAAGCTATGTACTACTTCTTGCGAGAGTTGATTTTCTCCCAAGTGCAGCCTCCTCGTTTTCTCATACCTGCAAACGGATTCTCAAGCGTCTGAGTAATGTCGAACGGAATTAGAAATATTCCTAATAAGAGAAAATATCAACATATGTTTGATCTCCGAAAAACATCTAACAAGGGAATCGCTTGTTTAACAGATGAGGCCATCAAATATGCTGTGGCATCTTTTGATGGTTTCAAATCGCCTGGCACCGACGGAATATATCCAGCTATGCTGCAACAGGGTATATATCAGCTATTGCCAACTCTGAAAAGAATTTTCACCGCTGGTTTGGCGCTGGCATATATTCCTACACCTTGGCGGACAGTCAGAGTAGCTTTTATACCGAAAATTGGTAAGGAAGACTATTCGCTCCCCAAGAGTTTCAGACCTATAAGTTTGACATCCCTCTTACTGAAAAGTATGGAGAGACTGGTAGAATTTCACGTGCGCAAAGTTGCTTTGAAACTGCATCCACTATCGGAGATGCAGCATGCCTATCAGCGTGGGAAATCCTGTGAGACCGCACTTCAAAATCTAGTGGCCAGAATTGAATGCGCGCTTGATAGGAGAGAATACGCGATGGGTATCTTCATCGACATTGAGGGTGCTTTTGACAATGCGACTTTTGACTGCATGTGCGACTCTGCCAGACAACACGGGGTAGATGAAACATTAGTGCTGTGGATTAAAGCAATGCTAATGAATAGAACTTTGGTAGTGGATGCGGATTGTGGCCAATATGTTATGACAGGGGTAAACAGGGGCTGTCCGCAAGGTGGCGTTCTGTCTCCATTGTTATGGTGCATGGTGGTCGACTCTCTGTTGAACACTCTAAATAGTTCTAACGTCTACGCTCAGGCATATGCGGATGATGTCGCCGTACTTTCTGTCGGGCCATGCCTGGCGACGGTCTGTGCTAACGTGCAGGCGGCGCTGGACATGATCGATGAATGGTGTACTAGGAGTGGGCTTTCGGTGAATCCTCTTAAGACTGAGGTTGTTATTTTTACGAGAAGGAGGATTTTGACCGGTTTGACTCAGCCAGTACTAAAAGGCGTCACCATTCGCATTTCCAATGAAGCCAAATATCTGGGAGTGATTTTAGATAAACTTCATTGGTCCAAACACTACTTACTTACTTAGGTGGCGCTACAATTCGGGGTGAACCTGGGCCTCAACGAACAAGCCTCTCCATTTAGCTCGGTCTTTAGCTAGTTGTCTCCAGTTGCGCACTCCAAGTTGGTCGATGTCCCCTTGAACTTGTGCGCGCCACCTACGAGCGTTGGTGTCCATTCGCTCTACATGTCCTAGCCATCTCAGACGTCCAATACGCAGTTTTTTGACCAAGTCGATTTCGCTGTACAGCTCGTATAGTTCGTGATTGAATCTTCTCCTCCAAAACCCGTCAACGCAAACGGGACCGAAAATCTTACGAAGAATTTTTCTCTCGAAGCGACCAAGGATATCTTCATCCTCTTTTAATTAAGTCCATGTTTCAGCGCCATAAAGCAGGACTGGGATGATCAAGGTCTTATATAGAGTCTCCTTAGTTGTTCGAGAGAGGGGCTTTACTGTTGAATTGCCTTATAATCCCAAAAAAACACAGCGATTGGCAAGAGTTATTCTTCGATTGATTTCTGCACTGAATTTGTTTGTTGAATTTATAGCAGAGCCAAGGTAGACAAAGTCCTTTACTACCTCGAAGTTATAGCTGCCCACTGTAACGTTTTGTCCAATTCGTCGGCTCTATAAAGCTCTTCTCTATAGATGCTGTCATAGGCGGCCTTGAAATCGATAAAGAGGTGGTGAGCATCGATTTCGAATTCTTGGGTTTTCTCCAGGATCTGCCGAAGTGTGAAGATTTGATCGATGGTGGACTTTCCTGGCCTGAAATCGTACTGATAGGGTCCAATCAGGCTGTTGATAAAAGGTACCAGGCGTTCACACAATATCGCAGATAAGATCTTGTATGCGATGTTGAGGAGACTGATGCCTCTATAATTGGCGCAGTTGAGGGGGTCTCCTTTCTTGTGGATCGGGCAAACGATACTGAGATTCCATTCATCAGGCATACACTCGTCTGACCAAATATTAGAAATGAGTTGGTGTATGCACTCTACCAATTCATCCCCTGCTGCCTCGAAGAGTTCGGCTGGTAAGCCGTCAGGTCCAGCAGCCTTGTTGGATTTTAGCTTGGATATTGCTATCCTCACTTCGTTTTGGTCAGGTGGACGGAAATTTTGACTATCATCGTCTATGTTGAATGGTTCATTCTGCCTGACAGCGGGATGTTGGTCTTCGTCGCCGTTATACAGTCTGCAGAAGTAGTTTTTCCATATTCTCAGCACCGACTGTGATTCTACTACGAGGTTTCCATTTTCATCTCTACAGGTTTCTGTACGGGTATTACTTCTCTGACACGTTCTTTTTACCTTTTGGTAAAACTTCCGTACATTGTTCCTGGAGTATAGACTCTCGATATTCTTAAACGCGCGCTTCTCATGCTCTTTCTTCTTCTTTTGGAGAAGCCGATGTTCTTCCCGTCTCTTTTGCTCGTAGAGCTCACGAGCAGCTCTCGTCTTCCTTTGCAGCGCCGCTTTGTATGCCTCTTGTTTTGCTGCATGCACCGGCCGGCAAACCAGGGGTTTCGCGGTGGTGGTCGAGCGAGACCCAACACATCAGTCGCGGCGTTTCTGATGGCATGTTGGCAGCGTTGGCACTGGTCTTCGGTACTTGATGCTGGCGGCAAAGGGGTGATTGAGAGATTTCGGGATATGCGTTCAGCGAAGAGTCTGGCGGTCTCTTGCGATTGTAGCTTTTCGACGTTAAATTTTCTCACAGTGATTCTTCTGCTCAGATTGGGATATCCGCATTCGTACCTTGGCTACAACAAGGTAATGCTCCGAGTCTATGTTGGCCGCTCGGAAGGTCCGGACATCCAGAATATTGGAGGCATGCCCTGCGTCGATCGCAATATGATCAATTTGGTTGATCGTTACATGATCATTAGACCGCCATGTCTGCTTATGAATATCGAGATGAAGAAACCATGTGCTTGCTATGGTGACATTTCGCTCCACAGTGAAATCAATAGCCTTAGTCCGTTATCAGACGTGGTGTCGTGTAGGCTATGCTTACCGACTGCCCTACCAAAGACGTCCTCCTTTCCTATTTTGGCGTTAAAATGGCCCAATATGATTTTAACGTCGTATTTAGGACATAACTCGTATGTTTTGTCGAGGAGCTCGTAGAAACACTCTTTGGTGGCAGTGTCCTTTTCTTCCGTGGGGGCATGAACACATATTAGGCTTATGTTAGCGAATTTAGCCTTGATCCGGATAGTCATAATACGCTCGCTCACATGTCGGAAGCTTAAGACTTCTTGCCTAAGTCTGCCGCGTATGACAAATCCGCATCCGAATAAGCGTTGCCTGTTGCCTCTGTAGCAATCACCGTAGTAGATGTCACAGTTTTTCATCCTCTTTTTGCCCGGCCCATCCCACCGCACTTCCTGGTTGTTCGGCTGCACGTGGTCTGTAAAGGGACAGAACATTCCACGTACAGATCCGAAGGTCGTTGTCTTTATTTCGTTTGCTGGGGTCGTCATTAGTTGAGTCATCCTTATCCGAGGATTTTGGTTGTTTCGGAACCATGAGTTTTTTACGTGGTAGGGAAGTTACTCCGACGGCACAACCCCCAACCTGGAGGGCCAGTTCCTTAATTATTCCCCTAGGACGAGGGGCCGGGTACACCGGTGCCAGTAGTCCACTACGGGAGTATGAGCGCTGCCGTTGGCCCATTAAGGGCTCCTCCGCCACCATCTCTATTCCAATGTCCTGACCAACATTGGAAATTCCTTACCGACCTGTGATCCGAATACGTCGAAGCAGCTCGCGCAAGGTATTCACTAAGTTCAACCTAACTGGAACTATAGACGCCACCGTTGACTCCGTCTAGGGAATTCGTCCACTGCCGCCTGGAACAGGAAGAAGTGCTCTAGTGGAAAAGCACTCTTCCCCCCCTCTCTCATCTGCTGCCACCAAGAATCCGCCAAACGGGGTTGGTTACCCATTTCTTGAATTAAGGTACTAGGCACCCGGTTGTCACCGCGTGGAGGTTGAGAGTATGAGTTGGTAGGCCTCAGCTGAGTGAAAACGCTTGTGTTTTCATATGATCGCATGCACTACCGTTTGGTCCAAACACGTCGAGTCGAAAACATTCAAGGCGCTCTCAGCCTTCTGGCAGTGTAAGGGTGCTTTTGGCAAGATTTGAGGCTTACCACCGAATAAGGTTCTCTGGATCTACACGGCTATGATAAGACCATTCCTCGCATATGCGTCGGTTGTTTGGTGGAAGGGGCTCTCGCGTAAATATGTGGTTGCCTTTTGTGCGAAGCTCCAAAAAACGGCTTGTCTCGGCTGCTCGGGAGCTTTCCCGAGTACGCCTGGCTCTGCTCTAGACGCTTTGCTGAACTTACCTCCCCTTGATACTTATATCATGGGTTGCACTATAAAAGCCATCCATCGTCTTAGGCGGGGCGGTTTTTGGTATACTCCATACTGGAACTTTGATGAACTTGCGCGACACTTATCTTACGACTCCTGTCTTATAGATATGCCGTCTGATACAATGACACCAGAACTCCAGCTGATGCGCAAATTCAGAGTCGACTTACCTTGTGTCCAGGACTGGCTTCGGTCAGAGTCTGAGCCGGGAATGGAATGTAGTCGTATTTTCACGGATGGTTCCAAAACCAGTCAAGAATCTGGCGCTGGGGTCTTCGTGGAAGTCGACAACATTAGACTTCACTTCTCGTTAGGCAAATATGCGTCTGTTTTCCAAGCGGAAACTTATGCAATCCTAATGGTCATGAACTATGTTGTGAAGAACAGGTGGAAGGGACGTAGCATTTGTGTCTGTAGTGACAGTCAGGCTGCACTTAAGGCCTTGCTTAACCCTTTACCCACTTCCAAAATAGTTCGTGAAACCAAAAACTCTTTGAACTCGGTCACAAGGCTGAATTCTCTGTCTCTTATCTGGGTAGCAGGTCACACTGGGATCTTGGGGAACGAGATCTCCGATGAGATTGCTAGACAAGGCTCAGAGGAGGCTTTCTCAGGTCCCGAACCCGCGTTGGGTCTTCCAGCGTCTTCGGTTAGGGCTTCCATTGACGATTGGGTCTCTCACGAGCACAATTGTGTGTGGCATGACTCTCCAGGTTGCAGGTTGACTAAACGCATGCTCCCGGACGTCTGTAAGAAATCAGCGGCATTCTTGCTGTCTCTCAGCAGAAAAGACTGTAGACAACTTATCGGCGTCTTGACAGGCCACTTCGCTTTTGCCAAGCACCTTAACGTGTTAGGCTTAAGTGACACTACAATTTGCGACGCTTGTGGAGAAAGTGACGACACCGCGGAACATTATCTCTGTGAGTGTCCGGCCTTTGCTCGTATCAGGTGGCAGATCTTCGGTGCGGATGTGATGAGTGCTGGTACTGTAAGCTCCTCATCACTGAAGTGCTTGCTTGGCTTTCTTCGAAAGTCAAGGAAATTCCAACAAAATGGGTAAATCAGGGTTTGCTCTCTGGCAGTACAATGGACCAGTTGTGTCTGAGTGCTCCAGTCGAGTGTTTCCTATCCCGACAAAAAAAAAACAAAACAACGCATGCTCCCGGACGTCTGTAAGAAATCAGCGGCATTCTTGTTGTCTCTCAGCAGAAAAGACTGTAGACAACTTATCGGCGTCTTGACAGGCCACTTCGCTTTTGCAGAGCACCTTAACGTGTTAGGCTTAAGTGACACTACAATCTGCGACGCTTGTGGAGAGAGCGACGACACCGCGGAACATTATCTCTGTGAGTGTCCGGCCTTTGCTCGTACCAGGTGGCAGATCTTCGGTGCGGATGTGGTGAGTGCTGATACTGTAAGCTCCTCATCACTGAAGTGCTTGCTTGGCTTTCGAAGTCGAGTGTTCCTATCCCGACAAAAAAAAAAAAAGAAGGGAATCGCAAATAAAGATAAGAGGCTACGCTGGTTATCACGCCTATCATTCTTCTGATAGAGCGCTGGGCGGTTCGTCCTTATTCATTAAAACTAATACCGTACAATCGGTCGATAATATAAGCATAGAGCTGGAAAAACTTCAGTTGTGCGCGGTAAGGGTTAAAAATAAACAGCTGAGCTACAATATAGCATCTGTTTACTGTCCGCCGCGATGCTCACTAGAAAAAGACGACTACTTTCGTGTATTCAATGCCCTTGGTTTACATGTTCCTATTGGTGGAGATTTCAACGCGAAGCACACCTTCTGAAGTTCAAGATGTACATCTTTTAAAGGAAAAATTCTGTACGAAGTGGCAAATGAAATCGGTTGTTGTTTTATTAGCATTAATGCAAGTTTTAGTCAAAGCGTATTATGATATTATCCTCGGTGTGCGACTTGCCTCCATATTGAAAACTCTTATCACATAATTGAAATGGATTTTGAGGGTCTTAACGAATATCGCTGGTAGCCCCGTTTCTATCTAGGGATAGATAAAGCATCCGCTTGAGAAAGTAGCGTAAAAGGCGCTCCACCATATCCTTTTTCAGTGTCCCCATATTAGTACAGCACACACCATAACAGATTATGCAGTTAGCTCGAAAATGCTATATTTTGTAGATATGCTTATGTGTTTGTTTGCCATATATAATTTCGAAGTTGAGTTTATGGCATTGGCACGAGTACGATAACTTTGGCGCCAAAAAATTGATAACGGTTATTTGTAGAGGGGTCAAAAACAATCATTTTTTACTATGGGAGGGGTCTGTCTCGCGAAGCGGGCCACCCGAGTACTGTTAATTAATAATAATACGGGGCGAGATAGAGCCCCCCCTCCCATAGTAAAAAATGCCTGTTTTTGACCCCTCTACAAATAACCGTTATCAATTTTTGGCGCCAAAGTTATCGTACTCTCCCCATACCATTTTTTGCGCCCTTAAGTTTTCCCTTAAGACGTAAGCCCACTTTGTTTTGGGGTGTTAGAGTTTCTCCTAGATATTTACATTCTTTTACGACCTCCACCGATTCTCCCTCAAATCTCCATGCTTCCCGTTGAGGGCGCCTTCCTCTTCCGTTTCCAAAAACTATTACTTGTGATTTGACTCGGCTTGCAATAAGATTCTGCATTTGACAGTACTCCCCGAGCTTCGTCCTCATCATTTTGGCGCTTATTCGGTGTATCCGCTAAAAGAACGATATCATCCACAAACATCAAAGTTTCTATTTTAAGATTGTTAACATCGACTCCTCCGTTTATATGGTCTACAATGTCATCCAAAAATAAGACGCATAATAATAATAATAGTCATAATAGTTCTTTACTTTCAATAAGTTGTGTTTACAAAAATATGTAGTAACATATGTCGGAATAGTGAACGTACGACTGTGACTAAAAGTCATCTGTCGGAGATTTTGGTTAGATTTAAATTTTATATATCAATTTGATTGCAAATGATATTCATTCAATTTTAAATATAAGAAATAATCCATTTTACATGACATTGCAGTTTTATTTCTGAAATGAAATCTAATTTTAAATACTCTACTACTTGTAATATGATTGACTAGTTTATTCCAATTTAAATCGCTTGCCCCATTTAAGAATAAGAAGTTCGAAGATCCGTGGAAGCCTTCACGCCAATCCATCTTACGAAAGATAGAGCGCGACCAGCTCAGCTAATATTGCCACGTTGAAAGAAGAGATCATTTGAACCCTGTTAAGGCAATATCAATTAACAAACGCGTGGTAGGAGAGGCGGGCCTATAAACGTCTGGATCACATAAATGCGACGACATCGGCATTTCATTGGCCTTTCGCTTCTTCCAGTCATATCAAAAATTGTCGAGAGGATATTATTAAGGCGTCTCCAACCGGTTATAGAAGAAAATAATTTTATCCCTGACCACCAGTTTGGGTTCAGAAGTAAGCATTCGACGATTGACCAGGTGCATAGAATTACTGACGTAATCGAGAAAGCATTTGAACAAAAAAAAGATTTGCTCAAGCGTATTTCTTGACGTCTCGCAGGCCTTTGATAAGGTGTGGCATGATGGCTTGAAATGCAAATTACGACAAGTTTTCCCTGTATACCGATACGATATTCTGGAATCATATCTCGGGAATAGACTCTTTCGTGCTAGACATGCAAACGAATACTCGGATCTCAAAGAAATTTCGGCCGGCGTACCGCAAGGAAGCGTTCTTGGGCCAATTCTCTAGCTGTTATGTACTCGTGATATACCAAAAGAAGAAGGCACTATACTTGCTACGTTTGCCGATGACACCGCTATCCTAGCAGTAGGTAAAACAATCGAAGAAACGACAGCAAAACTACAAAACGCACTGAATAAAGTAAATGAATGGACGATGGATTGGCGGATCGCTCTCAACGAATCTAAATCTGTTCACGAAAATAAATGACTTACTTATTTTTTTAAACTCGGTCCGAATACCCTTTGCAAACGAGGCCAAATACCTGGGAATGACACTCGACGCAAGGCAGAAATGGAATTCGCACGTGAAAATGAGACGTAAAGAACTCGAAATCAAATATAGAGAAATGAACTGGTTATTCGGAAATTATTCCCAGCTCAGTATTGAGAACAAACTGCTTTTTACAAGCAAGTGCTAAAGCCGGTGTGGACCTACGGTATACAACTTTGTGGTTGTACTAAGAAAACAAATGCCAATATTTTACTAACTTTTCAAAATAAAGTGCTAAGAGAAATTGTCCAAGCACCGTGGTATAGTAGAAACGACGATATCCACAGGGATCTCGGAATTCCGACAATCGAAACTGAAATTAGAAGCTTCACGAGAAAGCATAGAAACCGACTAACCGGACATATCAACAATACAGTGCTTCAAATTTTTGATGAGAGCAATTTATTGCGTCGACTACAAAGGACGAAACCTTTCTATTTGGCGAGATAAGGATTAACCGCGTCTGGATTACGGAACCTAACCAAACGTGACCTGCTAAACGTTTTTATTCCATGATATAAGAATTGCTTGATAAGTTAGTTACTTAGTTGCAATATCTGGGAAATTTATATCGAAGGGTAGTGTTTTTTGGTCAGAAGAATCTGATGCTACTGTGAGCACGCGCTTGCTATTCTTACAATGTCAACCCCAGAATGGGTTGAAAGACACAAAAAAAAAACAAGCTGAATTTCGTTAACACTACGTATACTCGACAGCAGATAACATTTATAATTTTACTGCCATAATACAGCTCAAATTTGCGGAAATCAAAAAAGTTTATGGGGTTTTTTTTGTCGATTTTAAGGCCGCGTTCGACAGAGTATCAAGAAATCACCTAATGTACAAACTGCTGCTGACGATGGGAGTGTCTTCCAAAATAGTGAACTTTTTACGAAGCGTATATAATGAAACAGCATCGACACTGTGAACGCGATCGGAGCTTTCAGATTCTTTTAGAACGCTTTCCGGCGTTAAACAAGGTTACCTGCTGTCTCCATTACTCTTACGCGATGTATATAAATGAGATCTGCATAATCATCAGGAGGAGGTCTAATGGTAGGTCAGATTAATATGAGGTTATTGTTGTACGCAGACGATATCATTATTTTAACCGATGATATTAAGACCCTGCAGAGAATAATAAAGGCTGGTCAAACGGTAGTGCATGCGATCATATGAAAACACAAGCGTTTTCACTCAGCTGAGGCCTACCAACTCCTAATCTCAACCTCCACGCGGTGACAGCCGGGTGCCTAGTACCTTAATCCAAGAAATGGGTAACCAAACCCATTTGGCGGATTCTTGGTGACAGCAGATGAGAGAGGGGGGGAAGAGTGCTTTTCCACTAGAGCACTTCTTCCTGTTCCAGGCGGCAGCGGACGAATTCCCTAGACGGAGTCAACGGTGGCGTCTATAGTTCCAGTTAGGTTGAACTTAGTGAATACCTTGCGCGAGCTGCTTCGACGTATTCGGATCACAGGTTGGTAAGGAATTTCCAATGTTGGTCAGGACATTGGAATAGAGATGGTGGCGGAGGAGCCCTTAATGGGCCAAAGGCAGCGCTCATACTCCCGTAGTCGACTACTGGCACCGGTGTACCCGGCCCCTCGTCCTAGGGGAATAATTAAGGAACTGGCCCTCCAGGTTGGGGGTTGTGCCGTCGGAGTAACTTCGCTACCACGTAAAAAATGTATGGTTCCGAAACAACTAAAAGCCTCGGATAAGGATGACTCACCTAAAGACGACCCCAGCAAACGAAATAAGGACAACGACCTTCGGATCTGTACGTGGAATGTTCTGTCCCTTTACAGACCACGTGCAGCCGAACAACTAGCAGAGGCCCTAGACTGCTATAAAGCAGATATTACCGCCATCAAGGAAGTGCGATGGGATGGGCCGGGCAAAAAGAGGTAAAAAACTGTGACATCTACTACGGTGATTGCTACAGAGGTAACAGGCAACGCTTATTGGGATGCGAATTTGTCATACGCGGCAGACTTAGGCAAGAAGTCTTAAGCTTCCGACATGTGAGCGAGCGTATTATGACTATCCGGATCAAGGCTAAATTCGCTAACATAAGCCTAATATATGTTCATGCCCCCACGGAAGAAAAGGACCCTGCCACCAAAGAGTGTTTCTACGAGCTCCTCGACAAAACATACGAGCTATGTCCTAAATACCACGTTAAAATCGTATTGGGCGATTTTAACGCCAAAATAGGAAAGGAGGACGTCTTTGGTAGGGCATTCGGTAAGCATAGCCTACACGACACCACGTCTGATAACGGACTAAGGCTATTGATTTCACTGTGGAGCGAAATGTCACCATAGCAAGCACATGGTTTCTTCATCTCGATATTCATAAGCAGACATGGCGGTCTAATGATCATGTAACGATCAACCAAATTGATCATATTGCGATCGACGCAAGGCATGCCTCCAATATTCTGGATGTCCGGACCTTCCGAGCGGCCAACATAGACTCGGATCATTACCTTGTTGTAGCCAAGGTACGAATGCGGATATCCCAATCTGAGCAGAAGAATCACTGTGAGAAAATTTAACGTCGAAAAGCTACAATCGCAAGAGACCGCCAGACTCTTCGCTGAACGCGTATCCCGAAATCTCTCAATCACCCCTATACCGCCAGCATCAAGTGCCGAAGACCAGTGGCAACGCTGCCAACATGCCATCAGAAACGCCGCGACTGATGTGCTGGGTCTCGCTCGCCCACCACCGCGAAACCCCTGGTTTGACGAAGAATGCCGGCGAGTGCATGCAGCAAAACAAGAGGCATACAAAGCGGCGCTGCAAAGGAAAACGAGAGCTGCTCGTGAGCTCTACGAGCAAAAGAGACGGGAAGAACATCGGCTTCTCCAGAAGAAGAAGAAAGAGCATGAGAAGCGCGCGTTTGAGAATATCGAGAGTCTATACTCCAGGAACAATGTACGGAAGTTTTACCAAAATGTAAAAAGAACGTGTCAGAGAAGTAACACCCGTACAGAAACCTGTAGAGATGAAAATGGAAACCTCGTAGTAGAATCACAGTCGGTGCTGAGAATATGGAAAAACTACTTCTGCAGACTGTATAACGGCGACGAAGACCAACATCCCGCTGTCAGGCAGAATGAACCATTCAACATAGACGATGATAGTCAAAATTTCCGTCCACCTGACCAAAACGAAGTGAGGATAGCAATATCCAAGCTAAAATCCAACAAGGCTCCTGGACCTGACGGCTTACCGGCCAAACTTTTCAAGGCAGCTGGGGATGAATTGGTAGAGTGCATACACCAACTCATTTCTAATATTTGGTCAGACGAGTGTATGCCTGATGAATGGAATCTCAGTATCGTTTGCCCGATCCACAAGAAAGGAGACCCCCTCAACTGCGCCAATTATAGAGGCATCAGTCTCCTCAACATCGCATACAAGATCTTATCTGCGATATTGTGTGAACGCCTGGTACCTTTTATCAACAGCCTGATTGGACCCTATCAGTACGATTTCAGGCCAGGAAAGTCCACCATCGATCAAATCTTCACACTTCGGCAGATCCTGGAGAAAACCCAAGAATTCGAAATCGATGCTCACCACCTCTTTATCGATTTCAAGGCCGCCTATGACAGCATCTATAGAGAAGAGCTTCATAGAGCCATGTCTAGTTTTGACATCCCTGCCAAACTTGTCCGTCTGTGCAGGCTGACCTCACCGAGACCTTTGATGTCGAAAAAGACTTTAGAGAAGGTGACGCACTGTCATGTGACTTCTTCAATATTATACTTGAACGGATTGTGCGGAACTCACAAGCCAACACCGGAGGCACAATCTATTATAAGTCTGTTGTTGTTGTAGCAGCTGTAGCTGAGGTTGACGATCCTTGGTCGAGGTATTGTCCTCGAGTCGCTCCGGGACGTACGTACGTACGTAGAACCGATCGTCGTGAGAGCTCGTTGGTGCAGTGGTTGGAAAAACTTCGATGGTATTTTTTTCCATTTTATACTCGGGTGGCTGGTGATTGCTGTTCCCCGCTGGGGCTTGAACTTGCACTCATCGGCTAACAAGCAAACACTCTATCCACTGCACAACTGCTTGCATACGCCGACGATATAGACAATATCGGAAGAACTCAGCGGGCTGTCACCGGTGCGTTTGCAAGCATTGGAGGAGGTTTTGGAGGAGAAGATTCAATCACGAACTATACGAGCTGTACAGCGGCATCGACCTAGTCAAAAAAAACTGCGTATTAGACGTCTGAGATGGCTAGGACGTGTAGAGTGCATGGACACCAACGCTCCGGCCCGCAGAGTCTTCGAATCTAATCCCGAGGGACGACGCAGTAGAGGGAATCATCGCCGTAGGTGGCGCGCACAAGTTCAAGGGGACCTCGACCAACTTGGAGTGCGCAACTGGAGGCAACTAGCTAAAGACCGAGCTAAATGGAGAGGCTTGTTGGTTGAGACCCAGGTTCACCCCGAACTGTAGCGCCACCTAAGTAAGTAAGTAATATGATGATCTAACATAAGTGATTGTAAATTCTCGTGTTACTATTGAGCGATTCGAACTGGAATAAGAGAAATAAGAGTGTATTCAAGGTACAGCCCTGTCGTTTTGTACTCCTGTAGTTACCAAGGAACTTTCAGACATTTCTGATCCGTTTCGTACCGCGGCACTGCATTGATGGTAGATTGCTTCAAGTGTTTTCATCATGTTGGGAGTACCCCCAATGCTTGATAATTTGTACAAAAGCATTGTACACTGTCGATTGCTGCTTTGCAGTCCACGAAATATGTAAGTATTAACTTTTTTTTCTTGTTCGTGGCATATATCCACAATCATTCTTAATGCAAATATTTATTCTACCGTTGAGTATCCTCTCCGAAAGCCAGCTTGAAATTCGCTCAACTTCTTATGCGTATTTATCCAGTCTGTAAGTCGATTGAACCAAATATATCCAAACATCTTTCTACTGGTATTTAAAAAGGATATTCCCCTCTAATTTTCTGTCATATTTGTATCCCCCTTTTTAAAAATCGGAAATATTAAAGCAGTTGCAAAGTAAGCATAGATGTTACGCTATCACTTCCATCTTCTTCTTCTTCTGAAAACAAGGGATCACAACCCTCACACTTCACTGCATTTCTACTGATCCGCCTGTGGCGTTCGCCTCCATCTATCACTTCCATACATATCATTTAAAATATTGATAAGGCAATTGGCGAATTCCTTGCTGCATTGTTTGTAATAATATTATACCTACACAATTAAATAAATTTAAAAATCGGTACATCCCACTTAATAATAGTCCTTTCAATATAGCAAAATTAATATGAAGAATATAAACAAACATTTTAGTCAGCAAGAAGAAATAGGAATCATGCATACCGACATTTTTGTGTGTATAAAACAAATAATACTTTAATACTAAATATCATCTCACACCGATATTTAAATTTATGCATAAAATATTCATAGGTGGAAACCCGAAAGGGATCCAATATAAACAAAAACTATATAGAACCACTGGTGCTTGAAACACCTTACAGTATGAAAGACGGATTTTCCATTGTTTACAATTCACATGTTTTGATATTTATACGAACGTGTTTTTCACACTACATATGCACACCACTGTCATGGCAAGCGAGCGGGCGGATAGTTTCCTCTTTCCAAAGAGAAAATCGTTCAGTTTCACTCCCGCATTACGTCTTCTGCTCCGCCATAAACGTTCCAAGCTGTAGAAATAAAACAGAAACACATTAATAATAGTACACGGTATATGCTGTGAATATATATCTTTAAATGTTTATAATTACCTGCATCCTACATCCGTATGTGTTGAGATATATTTATAGTTAGACTTAGCCATACATGAGGATGAGCGCTCACCTTAATAGATAAATGGAATAAGTGCTCATTGGAAACTTCTCTTTAAAAAAAAGTTAGGATCCTCACACCCAAAAACCACAAAAAGTATTTTTTTTTCTCATTTTTTTTTTATTTATCTTTAACAAAGCACAAAAAACAACATCTTGAGGAAAAGCAGATTTTTTGTTTAACCAAGAAAAAAAA